>CM073606.1:17353119-17953119 GCA_037074985.1 Solanum bulbocastanum | reverse complement strand
TTTTATAGGTTTATGGTTTAGGGCATAGGTTTTATTTTTTTGTGTTTTTAGGGTTTAGCATATATGACTTAGGTCTTTATAGGGTTAAGAGCTTAGCATTTTTTAGGATTGGGGGTTTTTGGGTTTTTAGGGTTTTCAAGGGTTAAGTGTTTCATAGGGTTTTTTTTAGGGTTTATGGCTTAGAGCTTAGGGTTTTGGAGGGGTTTCAAATGGTTTTTAGGATTTATTTTAGGGTTTATAGGTATAAGGGTTTCTTGAGGTTTAGGGTTTAAGGTTTCTTATGGTTTTAGGTTTAGGATTTAGAATTTTAGGTTAGGGTTTAGGGTTTTTTTAGGTTTTGAGTTTTTGGTTAAAGGTTTTATCTAGGATTTTATGGTTTAGGGCTTAGGGTATTTTTATATTTTTTAGGGTTTAGTGGGTTGTTGGGTTTTTATGGGTTTTCTGGGTTTTTAAGGGTTAAATGTTACTTAGGAACTTTTTAGGTTCAGGGTTTTAGGTTAAGGTTTTTTATGATTTTATAGACTTGGTTTTTTTTTTTTTTTTTTTTGGTTTTGTGTGTGTTTTTTAGGATTTAATATACACGATTTAGGGCTTTATAGGGTTTAGAGCTTAGATTTTTATAGGTTTAGGGTTTTTTGAGACTTTTAAGGGTTAAGTGTTTCTTAGGATTTAAGGCGTGTGATTTTTTTTGTTTTTTAGGTTTAGGATTTATTGATTTTTAGTATTTAGGGTTTTTAAGGATTTTTATTTGGATTTTAGGGTTTAAAGGATATAGAGTTTCTTACAGTTTAGGGTTTCTTAGGGTTTTAGGTTAGGGTTTAGGGTTTAGGGCTTAGGGTTCTTTTAGGTTTAAGGTTTTAAGTTAGGGTTTTTTTTAGGTTTTTAGGGTTTAGGGATTTGAGTTTTTTAGGGTTTTTTGTGTTTAGAGTTTAGGGCTTAGTGTATTTTTGTGTTTTTTAGGGTTTAGTGGGTTGTAAGTTTATGGGTTTTTAAGGGTTAAATGTTTCTGGATTTTTTAGGGTTTAGGGTTTAGGGATTAGGTTTTTTTTTTTTTTAGTTTTGTCAATTTGGGGTTTACAAATTTTTAGGATTTTGGGTTTAGAGCTTAGGGTTTTTATGGGGTTTTAATGGTTTTTAGGGTTTCTTTTAGGATTTATAAGTTTTAAGTTTCCTTAAGGTTTAGTGTGTAGTGTTTCATAGATCTTTCGGTTTAGGATTTTGAGTTTTAGGTTAGGGTTTAGGATTTCTTTAGGTTTAGGGTTTTAGGTTAAGAGTTTTATCTAGTTTTTTTGGGTTTTGGGATTTGGGTTTTTTGGGTCAAAGTTTTTTGCGAGTTTTATAGTTTTAATGTTTACGGCTTAGGTTTTCTTTTTAATTATTTTATAGGTTTAGTATTTACAATTTAGGGCTTTATAGGGTTTAGAGCTTAGAGTTTTTGAGGTTAGGGGTTTTGGGTTTCTAAGCATTAAGTGTTTCTTAGGGTTTTTTTAGGGTTTAGGGTTTAGGACTTTGGATATTTTGTGTTTTTAAGTTTTAGGTTTTATGGATTTTTAGGATTTAGGGTTTAGATTTTTGGGTTTGTAGGGGTTTTAAATGGTTGTTAGGGTTTATTTTAGGTTTTATAGGATTTTGGGTTTCTTAAGGTTTAGGGTTTAGAGCTTAGATTTTTTTAGCTGTAGGGTTTTTTAGGGTTTTTAAGGGTAAAGTGTTTTTTAGGATTTTCTACAATTGAGGGTTTCTTTTTGTGTTTTTAAGGTTTAAGGTTTATGTATTTTTTAGGATTTAGGGTTTAAAATTTAGCATTTTTGTAGGGGTTTTAAACGGGTTTTTTATGGTTCATATTAGGGTTTATAGGAGTAAGGGTATCTTAAGGTTTAGCGTTAAGGGTTTCATAGGTTTTTAGATTTAGTATTTAGGGTTTTAGGTTAGGGTTTAGGGTTTAGGGTTTAAGGCTTAGGTTTTTTTTTTTTCTTAAGTTTAGGGTTTTAGGTTAAGGGCTTTATATATGTTTTTATGGTTTAGGGTCTTTGGGTTTCTTAGGTTAAATTTTTTAGGGTTTTATAGGTTTATGGTTTAGGGCTTAGGTTTTATTTTTTTGTGCTTTTAGGGTTTAGCATATATGACTTAGGTTTAGAGCTTAGAATTTTTTAGGATTGGGGGTTTTTGGGTTTTTAGGGTTTTCAAGGGTTAAGTGTTTCATAGGGTTTTTTTTAGGGTTTATGGCTTAGAGCTTAGGGTTTTGGAGGGGTTTCAAATGGTTTTTAGGATTTATTTTAGGGTTTATAGGTATAAGGGTTTCTTGAGGTTTAGGGTTTACGGTTTCTTATGGTTTTAGGTTTAGGATTTAGAATTTTAGGTTAGGGTTTAGGATTTAGGGCTTAGGGTTTTTAGAGGTTTCGAGTTTTTGGTTAAGGGTTTTATCTAGGATTTTATTGCTTAGGGCTTTGGGTTTTTTAGGTTAATGCTTTTACGGCTTTATAGGATTTAGAACTTAGAGTTCTTTAGGTTTTGGACTTTGTATTTTTTAGGTTTTGGGTTTTTAGGGTTTTATAGGTTTAATGTTTAGGGCTTAGGGTTTGTTTTTGGTCTTTTTTGGGTTTAGCATGTACGATTTAGGGCTTTATAGGGTTTAGAGCTTAGAGTTTTTTTTAGGTTGAGGGGTTTTGGGTTAATTAAGGTTTTTAAGGGTTAAGTGTTTCTTAGGGTTTTCTAGGCTTTTGGGTTGAGCGATTTTTTTTGGTGTTTTTTAGGTTTAAGATTTACTGATTTTGTAGGATTTAGGGTTTAGAGCTTAGAGTTTTGTCAGAGTTTTAAATGCTTTTTAGGGTTTATAAGATTTAGGATTTCTTAAGGCTTATGTTTTAGTGTTTCTTAGGGTTTTAGGTTAAGAATTTGAGGATTTAGGTTAGTGTTTACGGTTTAGGACTTAGTGTTTTTTAGGTTTAGGGTTTCAAGTTAAGAGTTTTATCTAGGGTTTTTATGGTTTAGGGCATTGGGCTTTTTATGTTAAGGTTTTTTTTAGAGTTTTATTGGTTTATGGTTTAGCGCTTAGGGTTTTTTGTGGTTTTTAGGGTATAGCATATAGGGCTTTATAGTGTTTAAAGCTTAGAGCATTTTAGGTTTAGGGATTTTTCATTTTTTTAGCGCTTTTAAAGGTTAACTATTCTTAGGGTGTCTGGTTTTGAGCTTAGGGTTTTGTAGGGGGCTTTAAATGGGTTTTTAGGATATATAGCATTTAGGGTTTCTTAAGGTTTAGGGTTTAGAGTTTCCTTATGGTTTTGGGTTTAGGGTTCTTTTAGGTTATGGGTTTTATTTAGGTTTTTAGGGTTTAGGGATTAAATGGGTTTTTAGGGTTTATTTTAGAGTTTTTAGGATTTTGGGTTTCTTAAGGTTTAGGGTTTAGAATGTCTTAAGGTTTTAGGTTAAACATTTAGAGTTTTAGGTTAGGGTTTAGGGCTTGGGGTTTTTTAGGTTTTGGGTTTTTAGGATTTTATAGGCTTAGCATTTAGGGCTTAGGGTATTTTGTGTGTTTTTAGGATTTAGCATATACGATTTACAACTTAGAATTTTTTTAGATTTAGAGGTTTTTTGGTTTTCTTAATATTTTTTTAGGGTTAGGGATTTTTTATTTTGTTTTTTTACGTTTAGGTTTTATAGAGTTTTAGGATTTAGGGTATAGAGCATAGGGGTTTTATTGGATTTAAATGGTTTAAGGGTTTATTTTAGGGTTTATAGGATTTAGAGTTTCTTAAGGTTTATGGTTTAGGGTTTCTTTTGATTTTAGGTTGGGGATTTAGGGTTTTAGGTTAGGGTTTAGGGTTTAGGGTTTAGGGATTAGGGTTTTTTTTCAATTTAGGGTCTTAGGTTAAGGGTTATATCTAGGTTTTCAGGGGTTTGGGCTTTGGGTTTTTTAGGTTAAGGTTTTTTATGGTTTTATAGACTTGGAGTTTTTTTCTTTTTTTTTTTTTTTGTGTTTTTTTATGGTTTAATATACACAATTTAGGGCTTTATAGGGTTTGGAGCTTATACTTTTTTAGAATTAGGGTTTTTTGAGACTTTTAAGGGTTAAGTGTTTCTTAGGGTTTAAGGCTTATGATTTATTGTGTTCTTTAGGTTTAGGATGTACGGATTTTTAGGATTTTTAGGAGTTCTATTTGGATTTTAGGGTTTATTTTAGGGTTTATAGGATTTAGAATTTCTTATAGTTGAGGGTTTCTTTTATTTAGGATTTTAGGCTTTAGGGATTTGAGTTTTTTAGGGTTTTTTATGTTTAGAGTTTAGGGCTTAGGGTATTTTTGTGTTTTTTAGGGTTTAATGGGTTGTTGGGTTTTTATGGGTTTTCTGGGTTTTTAAGGGTTAAATGTTTCTTAGGAATTTTTTAGGTTCAGGGTTTTAGGTTAAGGTTTTTTATGGTTTTATAGAATTGGGTTTTTTTTGTGTGTGTCTTTTTAGGGTTTAATATACACAATTTAGGGCTTTATAGGGTTTAGAGCTTAGATTTTTATAGGTTTAGTGTTTTTTTAGACTTTAAGGGTAAAGTGTTTCTTAGGGTTTAAGGCTTATGATTTTTTGTATTTTTTAGGATTATGATTTATGGAATTTTAAGATTGAGGGTTTATAGGATTTAGAGTTTCTTACGATTTAGGGTTTCTTAGGGTTTTAGGTTAGGGATCAGGGTTTAGGGCTTAGGGTTTTTTTAGGTTTTGGGTTTTATTTAGCTTTTTAGGGTTTAGGGAATTGAGTTTTGTAGGGTTTTTTGTGTTTAGAGTTTAGGGCATAGTGTATTTTTGTGTTTTTTAGGGTTTAGTGGGTTGTTGGGTTTTGGATTTTTAAGTGTTAAATGTTTCTATATTTTTTAGGGTTTAGGGTTTAGGGCTTAGGTTTTTTTTTGTGTTTTGTCAATTTAGGGTTTACAATTTTTTAGGATTTTGGGTTTAGAGCTTAGGGTTTTTTTAATGGTTTTTAGGGTTTCTTTTAGGATTTCTAAGTTTTAGGGTTTCTTAAGGTTTAGTGTTTAGGGTATCATAGGTCTTTAGGTTTAGGATTTTGAGTTTTAGGTAAGGGTTTAGGATTTCTTTAGGTTTAGGGTTTTAGGTTAATAGTTTTATCAAGTTTTTTTGGGTTTAGGGAATTGGGTTTTTTAGGTCAAAGTTTTTTAGGGTTTTATAGTTTTATTGTTTACTGCTTCGGTTTTTTTTTTTTTTTTTTTTTTGTATTTTATAGGTTTAGTATTTACGATTTAGGGCTTTATAGGGTTTAGAGCTTAGAGTTTTTGAGGTTAGGGGTTTTGGGTTTTTAAGCGGTAAGTGTTTCTTAGGGTTTTTTTAGGGTGTAGGGTTTAGGACTTTGGATATTTTGTGTTTTGGAGGTTTAGGTATTACGGATTTTTAGGATTTAGGGTTTAGATTTTAGGGTTTGTAGGGGTTTTAAATGGTTGTTAGGGTTTATTTTAGGGTTTATAGGATTTTGGGTTTCTTAAGGGTTAAGGTTTAGGGTTTCTTAATGTTTAGGGTTTAGGATTTCTTAGGGTTTTAGGTTTAGGAATTAGGGTTTTAGGTTAGGGTTTAGGGTTTAAGGATTAGGAATTTTTTAGGTTCAAGGTTTTAGGTTAAGGTTTTTATCAAAGTTTTTAGGGTTTCGAGCTTTGGGTATGTTGGGTTAAGGGTTTTTAGCATTTTATAGGTTTAGCTTTTTTTTTTTTTTTTTTTTTTGTGTTTTTTAGGGTTTCGTATATACGATATAAGGGTTTAGAGCTTAGAGTGTATTTTAGGTGTAAAGGTTTTTGTATTTTAAGGGGTTTTAAGCGTAGTGTTTCTTATGGTTTTTTAGGTTAGAGCTTAGCCTTTTTTTTTTGTGTGTGTTTTTTAGATTTAGGGTTTACGAATTTTTTGGACTTATGGTTTAGAACATAGGATTTTGTAGGGATTTTAAATGGGTTTTAAAGTTTATTTTAGGATTTATATGATTTAGGAAACATTTCTTAAAGTTTAGTGTTTCTTATGGTTTTAGGTTTAGGATTTTGGGTTTTAGGTTAGGATTTAGGGCTTAGGGATTTTTTAGGTTTAGGGTTATGGTTAAGGATTTTATGAAGGTTTTTCGAGTTTAGGGATTTTGGATTTTTAGGTTGCCGTTTTTTAGGGTTTATAGTTTTATGGTTTATGACTTAGGTTTTTTTTTTTGTGATTGTAGGGTTTAGCATGTACGATTTAGCGCTTTCTAGGGTTTAGAGGTTAGAGTTTTTTTAGGGTTAGGGGATTTCTGCCTTTTCAGGGTTTTTAAGGGCTAAGTGTTTCTTAGGGTTTAGGGTTTAGGGCTTAGGGTTTTCTTTGTCTTTTTTATGTTTAAGATTTACGGATTTTTAGGATCTAGTGTTTAGAGTTTAGGGTTTTGTAGGAGTTTTAAACGCTTTTTAGGCTTTATATTAAAACTGATAATATTTAGAGTTTCTTAAGATTTAGGGTTTTGCGTTTGTTAGGGTTTTAGATTTAGGATTTCGAGCTTTAGGTTAGGGTTTAGTGTTTAAGGCTTAGGGATTTTAAGGTAGGATTTTAGGTTAAGGGTTTTATCTAGGTTTTTAGGGGTTAGGTTTTTGGGTTTTTCAGGTTAAGGGTTTTATAGGTTTATGGTATAGGGCTTAGGTTTATGTTTGTGTTTTTTATGGTTTAGCATATAAGATTCAGGGCTTGATAAGTCTTAGAGCTTAGAGTTTTTTAGGTTTAGGGGTTTTTGGTTGAGAGCTGGGGTTTTTTAGGGGTTTCAAATGGTTATAAGGGTTTATATTTGGGTTTATAGGATTTAATGTTTCTTAAGGTTTTGGATTTAGGGTTTTCTAGGGTTTTAGGTTAGGATTTAGGGTCTAGGGCTTTGGGTTTTTTTAGGCTTAGAATTTTAGGTTTGTGGTTTTATCTAGGTTTTTAGGGTTTAGGGCTTCGGGTTTTTTAGTTTAAGGTGTTTTAGGGTTTTATAGGTTTAAGGTTTAGGGCATAGGTTTTTATTGTATTTTTAGGGTATAGCATATACGATATAGGGATTTATGGGGTTTAGAGCTTAGAGTTTTTAGGTTTAGAGGTTTTTGAGTTTTTTATGGTTTTTGGTTTAGAGCTTTTGGTTTTGTAGGGGTCTCAAATGGGTTTTAGGGTTTATTTTATGGTTTATAGGATTTAGGAGTTAGAGTTGTAGGTTAGGGTTTTGGGTTTTACGTTAACGGTTTTATTTAGATCATTAGGGTTTAGGGCTTTGAGTTTTATAGGTTAATGTCTTTTAGTATTTTTAGGGCTTAATATATAAAATTTTGGGCATTATAAGGTTTAGAGAGTAGATTTTATAGGTTTAGGGGTTTTTGGATTTTTTTAGGGTTTTTAAGGGTTAAAGGTTTACTAGGATTTTGTAGGTTTATGATTTAGGGCTTATGGTTATTTTTTGTGCTTTTTAGGTTAAGGGTTTATGAATTTTTAGGATTTATGATTTAGAGCATAGGGTTTTATAGGGGTATTAAATGGTTTTTAGGGTTTATAGGATTTAGGGTTTGATAAGGTTTAGGGTTGATGTATTAAGGTTTAGGATTTAGGGTTTTTGGTTAGGGTTTAGAGTTTAGGGCTTAGGGGTTTTTTTAGGTTTAGCATTTTGGTTGAGACTTTTATCTAGGTTTTTAGGGTTTAGGGCTTAGCATTTTATAGGTTAAGGGTTTTAGGGTTTTTGGTTTGGAGCTTTTGGTTTTGAAGGGGTCTCAAATGGGTTTTAGGGTTTATTATATGGTTTATAGGATTTAAGGTTTCATAAGATTTAGGGTTTAGGGTTTCTTAGGGTTTCAGTTTTAGGAGTTAGAGTTTTAGGTTAGGGTTTAGGATTTTACGTTAAGGGTTTTATTTAGATCATTAGGGTTTAGGGCTTTGAGTTTTATAAGTTAATGTTGTTTAGGATTTTATAGGTATAGGGTTTAGGGTTTATGTTATTTTTTTTTGTGTTTTTAGGGTTTAATATATACAATTTTGGGTATTTTTAGGTTTAGAGCATAGAGTGTTTAGGTTTATGGGTTTTTGGATCTTTTTATGGTTTTTAAGGGTTAAAAGTTTACTAGGATTTTGTAGGTTTTTGGTCTAGGGCATAGGGTTTTTTTTTGTGTTTTTTAGGTTTAGGGTTTACGGATTTTTAGGATTTAGGATTTAGAGCATAGGGTTTTATAGGGGTATTAAATGGTTTTTAGGGTTTATAGGATTTAGGGTTTCATAAGGTTTAGGGTTTATGGATTAAGGTTTAGGATTTAGGGTTTTAGGTTAGGATTTAGAGTTTAGGGCTTAGGCATTTTTTTAGGTTTAGCATTTTGGTTGAGGGTTTTATCTAGGTTTTTAGGATTTAGGGCTTAACATTTTCTAGGTTAAAGTTTTTGAGGGTTTTATAGGTTTGGGATTTAGGGCTTAGGGTTTTTTTTGTGTGTTTTCATGGTTAAGCATATATGATTTAGGGTTTTATAGGGTTTAGAGCTTAGAGTTTTTTAGGTTTAGGGATTTTGGAGGGGGGGGGGGGTTTAGGGTTTTTTAAGGGTTAAGTGTTTCTTAGGGGTTTTAAGGGTTTAGGATTTAAGGCTTATATATTTTGTGTTTTTTTAGATTTTGGATTTACGCCTCATGATTTTTTTAGGTGTTTGTTTCTAGGTGAAGGGTTTTATTTAGGCTTTTACGGTACAGGTCTTTGGGCTTTTTGGGTTATGGATTTTTAGGATTTTATAGGTTTAGGGTTTAGGGCTTAGAGTTTTTTTATGTCTTTTTTGGGGTTTAGGATATACTATTTGGGTCTTCATAGGTTTAGAGCTTAGAGTTTTTTAGGTTTAGGGGGCTTTGGGTCTTTTAGTGTTTAGAATTTTGGGCTTAGTGTTCTTTTGTATTTTTTAGGTTTAGGGTTTATGGATTTTTAAGATTTAGGTTTTAGATCTTAGGGTTTTGTAGGAGTTTTAAATGGTTTTTAGGGTTTATTTTAGGGTTTATAGGATTAGGGTTTCTTAAGGTTTAGGGTTTATAGATTCTTAGTGTTTTAGGTTTATGATTTAGGGTTTTAGGTTGGTGTTTATCATTTAGGGCATACGGTTTTTTAGGTTTAGTATTTTATGTTAAGGTTTTATCTAGGTTTTTAGGGTTTAGGGATTTGGAATTTTTAGATTATGGTTTTTAGGGTTTTATAGGTTTAGGATTTAGGGCTTAGGGTTTTTGTGTTTTTAGGGTTTATCATATATGATTTAGGTCATTATTGGGTTTAGAGCTTAGAATCTTATAGCTTTTGGTGGTTTTGGGTTGTTTAGGGTTTTTTTTTGTTTTTTAGGATTTAGGGTTTTTTAAGGTGTAGGGTTTAGGGTTTCGTTGGGTTATTAAGGGTTAAATGTTTCTAAGGGTTTTTAGGGCTTATGCTTTAGGGCCTAGTGTTTTTTTAGTTTTTGGGTTTTAGGTTAAGGCATTTTTTTAGGTTTTTAGGGTTTAGGGCTTTGTGTTTTGTAGGTTAAGGTTTTTTTCGGATTTTATAGGTTTAGGGTTTTGGGCTTAGGGTTTTTTGTGTTTTTTAAGGTTTAACATATATGATTTAGGGCTTTATCAGGTTTAAAGCTTAGTGTTTTTTTGTGCTTTTTAGGTGTTTTAAGGGCTTAATGTTTCTTAGGGTTTTTTTAGGGTTTAGGGATTTTTTTGTGTACGTTTTTAAGGTTTAGGGTTTACTGATTTTTAGGATTTAGGGATTAGAGTTTAGGATTTTGTAGGGGGCTTAAATGGTTGTTAGGATTTATTTAAGGGTTTATAGGATTTTGGGTTAGCTAAGGTTTATGGTTTTCGTATTAGGATTTAGGGTTTAAGGTTAGGGTTTAGGGTTTTTGGACTTTGGGTTTTTTTTTTAGGTTAAGGGTTTAATCTAGGTTTTGTGGGTTTAGGACTTTGGGTTTTTTAGGTTAATGTTTTTTAGGGTTTATAGGTTTATGGTTTAGGGCTTAGTGTTTTTTTCTGTTTTTGAGGGTTTAGCATATACAATTTTGGGCTTTATAGGGTTTAGAGCATAGAGTTTTTTAGATTTAGGGGTTTTTGGTTTTTTTTTTTTTAGGGTTTTTAAGGGTTAGGTATTTCTTAGGATTTACGGTTTATAGCTTAGGGATTTTTGTGTTTTTTAGATTTAGGGTTTATGGATTCTTAGTATTTAAGGCTTATGATTTAGGGTTTTAGGTTAGTGTTTATATTTAGGGCATATGGTTTATTATGTTTAGGGTTTTAGGTTAAGGGTTTTATCTAGGTTTTTAGGGTTCAGGGATTTGGAATTTTTAGATTGTGGTTTTTAGGGTTTTCTAGGTTTTGGGTTTAGAGCTTAGAGTGCTTTAGGTTTAGGGATTAGATTTTTTTTAGTTATTTTTTTAGGGTTTAGCTTGTACAATTTAGGGCTTTATAGGATTTAGAGCACAGAGATTTTTAGGTTTAGGGTTTTTGGTTTTTTAAGGATTTTTAAGGGTTAAATGTTTCTTAGGGGTTTTTACAGCTTAGGGTTTAGGGTTTAGGGTTTAGAGTTTTTTTGTATTTTTTAGGTTTAGGGTATATGGATATTTAGCATAGAGGATTTAGAGCATAGGGTTTTTTAGGGTTATTAAATATTTTTTAGGGCTTATAGGATTTAGGTTTTCGTAAGGTTTAGTTCTTATAGATTTAGGTGTAGGATTTAGGATTTTAGGTTAGGGGTTTTTTATGTTTGGTGTTTAAGGTTGAGGGTTTTATCTAGGTTTTTAGGGTTTAGGGCTTAGGGTTTTGTGGGTTAAGGTCTTTGCGGGTTTTGTAAGTTTAGGATTTAGGGCTTAGGATTTTTTTGTGTGTTTTCATGGTTAAGCATATATGATTTAGGGCATTATAGGGTTTGGTGCTTAGAGTTAGGGGTTTTTTTTAGGGTGGGGGGGGGGGTTAGTTTAGGGTTTTTATTGGTTAAGTGTTTCTTAGGATTTTTAAGGGTTTAGGGTTTAAGGCTAAGGGTTTTCTGTGTCTTTTAGATTTAGGGTTTAGGTTTTTTCTAGGGTTTAAGGCTTAGGGGTTTTTTTAGATTTAGCATTTTGGTTAAGGGTTTTATCTAGGGTTTTAGGGTTTAGGGCTTAGCATTTTATAGGTTAAGGTTTTTGAAGGTTTGATAGGTCTGGGATTTAGGGCTTAGGGTTTTTTTTTTTGTGTTTTCATGGTTTAACATATATGATGTAGGGGCTTTATATGGTTTAGAGCTTAGAGTTTTTTAGGTTTAGGGGTTTTAAGGTTATTAAGGGTTAAGTGTTTCGTAGGGTTTTTTAGGGCTTAGGGGTTCTTTTTAGGTTTAGTGTTTGTTAAGGGTTTTATTTAAGTTTTTAGGGTTTAGGGTTTTGAGTTTTTTGTGTTAAGGTTTTTTCGGATTTTATAGGTTTAGGTTTTAGGGCTTAGGGTTTGTTTTGTGGTTTTTAGGGTTTTACATATACGATTTAGGGCTTTATAGGATTTAAAGCATAGAGTTTGTTAGGGTTAGGGGTTTTTCGTTTTTCTTTAGGATTTTTAAGGGTTAAGTGTTTCTTAGGGTTTTTTTAGGGTTTAGGGCTTAGGGTTTTTTGTATTTTTTTGTTTTTAGGGTTAATTAATTTTTATGATTTAGGGTTTAGAGCTTCGGGTTTTGAAGGGTTTAAAATGGTTTTTAGGGTTTATAGGATTTATGGTTTTTTAAGGTTTAGGGTTTAGAGTTTCTTAGGATTTTTGATTTAGGATTTAGGGTTTTAGGTTTGGGTGTAGGGTTAAGGACTTAGGGGTTTTTTCAGTTTAGGACTTACGATTAGGCTTTAGGTTTTCAAGCTTAGGGTTTTTTTAGGTTTAGGGTTTAAGGTTAAGGGTTTTATCTAGGTTTTTAGGATTTAGTGCTTTGGGTTTCTTATGCTAAGGTTTTTAGGGTTTTATAGGTTTAGGATTTAGGGCTTAGGGTTTGCTTGTGTTTTTTAGGGTTTAGCAATTACTATTAAGGGCTCTATAGGGTTTTGAGGGTAGAGTATTTTAGGGTTACGTGTTTCTATATTTTTTAGGGCTTTTAATGGTTAAGTGATTCTTTGGATTTTTAGGGCTTAGGTTACTTTTGTGTTTTGTAGCTTTAGAGGTTTCGTATTTTTAGGTTATAGGGTTTAGAACTTAGGGTTTTGAAGGGGTTTTAGGGTTTATTTTAGGATTTCATATGGTTTAGGGTTTATGGATTCTGAGGGTTTTAGATTTAGGAATTAGGGTTTAGGGTACATGGCTTAGGACTTTTTTAGGTTTAGTGTTTTAGGTTAATGGTTTTATCTAGGTTTTTAGGGTTTAAGGCTTTGTAACTTTTAGATTATGGGATTTTGGGTTTTATAAGTTTAGGATTTAGGGCTTAGGGTTTTTTGTCTTTTTTAGGATTTAGCATATAGGATTAAGGGTTTTATAGGGTTTAGAGCTTAGAGTTTTTTAGGTTTAGGGGTTTTTGGGTTATTTAGGGTTATTAAGGGTTAAGTGTTTCTTAGGGATTTTTAGGGCTTAGGGTTTTTTTTAGGTTTAGTGTTTTGGGTTTAAGGTTTAATTTAGGTTTTTAGGGTTTAGGGCTTTGAGTTTTTTAGGTTAAGCGTTTTTCGGATTTTATAGGTTTCGGGTTTAGGGCTTATGTTTTTTATTTTTTTTGTGTTTTTAGGGTTTAACATATACGATTTAGGTCTTTATAGGGTTTAGAGATTATAGTTTTTTAGGTTTAGGGGTTTTTGTGTTTTTTAGTAGATTTAAGGGTTAAGTGTTTCTTAGGCTTTTTTTAGGTTTAGGGCTTATGGTGCTTTTGTGTTTTTTAGATTTGGGGTTTATGAATTTTTAGGATTTAGGGGTTATAGCTTAGGGTTTTGTAGGGTTTTTTAATAGTTTTTAAGGTTTATTTTAGGGTTTATAGGATTTATGTTTTCTTATGGTTCAGGGTTTCTTAGTGTTTTAGGTTTATGATTTAGGGTTTGGGATTTAGGACTTTGGATTCCTTTAGTGTTAAGGCTTTTATCTCTATTTTTAGCATTTAGGGCTTTGGATATTTTATGTTAAAGTTTTTTAGGGTTTTATATGTTTAGGGTTTAGGGATAAGGGTTTTCTTTTTTTTTTTTTGTGTTTTTTAGGGTTTAGAATATACGATTTAGGGCTTTATAGGGTTTAGAGCTCAAAATTTTTTAAGGTTTAGGCGTTTTTGGGTTTTTTTAATGTTATTAAGGGTTAAGTGTTTCTTAGTGTTTTTTAGGGTTTAGGGTTTAAGGTTTAGGGCTTAGGGTTTTTTTTTTTTTTTTGTCTTTTTTAGGTTTATGTTTTATATAATTTTAGGATTTACAGTTTAGAGCTTAGTGTTTTGAAGGGTTTTTAATTGTTTGTACGGTTTATCAGATTTAGGGTTTCTTAAAGTTTAGTGTTTAGGGTTTCTTAGGGTTTTAGGTTTAGGATTTAGGATTTTATGTTAGGGTGTAGGGTTTAGGCCTTGGGAGTTTTTTAGGTTTAGGGTTTAAGGTTAGGGTTTAGGGTTTTTTTTAGGTTTAGGGTTTTAGATTAAGAGTTTTATCTAGGTTTATGGTTTAGAGCTTAAGTTTTTGAAGGGGTTTTAAATGGGTTTTAGGGTTTATTTTATGGTTTATTGGATTTAGGGTTACTTAAGGTTTAGTTTTTAGAGTTTTGAAGGTTTTATGTCTTGTATTTTTAGCATTACTTAAGGTTTAGGTTTTAGAGTATCTAGTATTTGGGTTTTAGGTTAGGGTGTAAGGTTTAGGCCTTAGGGGATTTTTAGGTTTAAGGTTTAAGGTTAGGGTTTAGGGCTTAGGGTTTTTAATTTTTAGGTTTAAGGTTTTAGTTTAAGGGTTTTATCTAGGTTTTTAGTGTTTAGGGCTTTGGGTTTATTAGGTCAGGATTTTTTAGGGTTATATACGCTTAGGGTTTTTTTGTGTTTTTAGGGTTTAGTGTCTATGATTTAGGGCTTTATAGGCTTTTGAGGTTTGTGTTTTATACGTTTAGGGGTTTTTAAGAGTTAGTGTTTCTTTAGGTTTTTAGGGTTTATGGTTTAGATCTTCGGGTTTCGTAGGGGTTTTAAATGGTTTTTAGGTTTTATTTTAGGGTTTATAGGATTTAGGGTTTATTAAGGCTTAGAGTTTGGGGTTTCTTAAGCTTTTAGGATTAGGATTTTGAGTTTTAGGTTAGGGTTTTGGAATGTTTTTAGGTTTAGGGTTTATAGTTAAGGGTTTGATCTAGGTTTTAAGGGTTTAGGGCTTTGGGTATTTTTGATTAAGTTTTTTTTGGTTTTTATAGGTTTGGGTTTAGGGCTTAGGTTTTTTTGTGTTTTTTAGGGTTTAGCATGTACTATTTAAGGCTTTATAGGGTTTAGAGCTTAGAGTTTTTTAGGTGTAGGGTTTTTTATGGTTTTTAAGGGTAAAGTATTTTTAGGGTTTTCTAGGGTTTAGGGCTTAGGGTTTTTGTTTGTATTTTTAAGGTTTAAGGTTTATGGATTTTTAGGATTTAGGGTTTAAAATTTAAGGTTTTTGTAAGGGGTTTTAATGGGTTTTTTGTGGTTTATATTAGCGTTTATAGGATTAAGGGTGTCTTAAGGTTTAGGGTTAAGGGTTTCTTAGGGTTTTAGATTTAGTATTTAGGCTTTTAGCTTAGGGCTTAGGGTTTAGGGTTTAAGACTTAGGATTTTTATTTTTTGTATGTTTAGGGTTTTAGGTTAAGGGCTTTATATAGGTTTTTATGGTTTAGGGTCTTTGGGTTTCTTAGGTTTAGTTTTTAGGGTTTTATAGGTTTATGGTTTAGGGCATAGGTTTTATTTTTTTTTTGTGTTTTTAGGATTTAGCATATATGAATTAGGTCTTTATAGGTTTTAGAGCTTAGAATCTTTTAGGATTAGGGGTTTTTGGGTTTTTAGGGTTTCTAAGGGTTAAGTGTTTCATAGGGTTTTTTTAGGGTTAATGGTTTAGAGCTTAGGGTTTTGTAGGGGTTTCAAATGGTTTTTAGGGTTTATTTTATGGTTTATAGGTATAAGGGTTTCTAGAGGTTTAGAGTTTAAGGTTTCTTATGGTTTTAGGTTTAGGACTTAGAATTTTAGGTTATGGTTTAGGATTTAGGGCTTAGGGTTTTTTTTGGTTTCGGGTTTTTGATTAAGGGTTTTATTTAGGATTTTATGGTTTAGGGCTTTGGGTTTTTTCGGTTAATATTTTTAGGGTTTTATAGGTTTAGGGTTTAGGGATTAGGGGTTAGGGCTTTTTCTGTGTTTTTTAGTGTTTAGCATATATGAATTAGGGCCTTATAGTATTTAGAGCTTAGACTTTTTTAGGCTTAGGGGTTTTTTGGTCTTTTAAGGTTTTTAAGGGTTAAGTGTTTCTTAGGGCTTTTTAAGGTTTAGGGTTTACATAATTTAAGAATTTAGGAATTAGAGCTTAGTGTTTTGTAGGGGTTTAAAATTGTTTTTAGGGTTTCAGGGATTTAGGGTTTTAAGTTAGGGTTTACGACTTAAAGCTCAAGGTTTTTTTATGTTTAGGGTTTTAGATTTAGGGTTTTATATAGGTTTTTACGGTATAGGTCTTTGGGTTTATTATGTTAAGGTTTTTAAGGATTTTATAGGTTTAAGGTTTAGGGCTTAAGGTTTTTTTTTGTGTGTTTTTTAGGGTTTAGCTTTTACGATTTACGGCTTTATAGGGTTTAGAACTTAGAGTTTTTTAGGTTTTGGGGTTTTTGGGTATGTTAGGGTTTTTAAGGGTTAAGTGTTTCTTAGGATTTTTAGGGTTTAAGTTTTTGCAGTTAGGTTTTTTTTTTTTTGTTGTGTTTTTTAGATTTAGGGTTTACAAATTTTTAGGATTTACGGTTTAGAGCTTAGAATTTTTAGGGGTTTTAAATTGTTTTTATGGTTTATTTTATGGTTTATATGATTTAGGGTTTTAGGTTTGGGTTTAGGGTTTTATCTAGGTTTTTAGGGTTTAGGGCTTTGGGTTTTTTGGGTTAATGTATTTCAGGGTTGTATAGATTTAGGGTTTTCGATTGGTTTTTTTGTGTTTTTTAGGGTTTAGAATATATTATTTAGGGCTTTATAGGGTTTAGAGCTTTGAGTTTCTTAAGTTTAGTGGTTTTTGTATTTTTAGGGTTTTCAAGGGTTAAGTGTTTCTTAGTGTTTTTTAGGGTTTAGTGTTTTTTGTGTTTTGTAGGTTTAGGGTTTATGGATTTTTAGGATTTAGGATTTAAAGCTTAGGTTTCTGTAGGATTTTTAATTGGGTTTTTAGGGTTTATAGGATTTAGGGTTTCTAAAGGTTTAAGATTAGGTTTAGGATTTAGGGTTTTATTCTAGGGTTTAGGGTTTAGGGCTTTGGGTCTTTTTAGATTTAGGGTCATAGGGTTTTATCTAGGTTTTCAGGGTTTAGGGGTTTTGGGTTTTTAGCTTAAAGTTTTTTTATGGTTATATAGGCTTAGGGTTTAGGGTTTAGGATATTTTTTTTGTTTTTGTGTTTTTTAGGGTTTAACATATAGAATTTAGGTCTTTATAGGGTTTAGATCTTAGAGTTTTTTAGGTTTAGGGGTTTTTGGGGTTTTTAAGGATTAAGTATTTCCTAGGGTTTAAGGCATACAATTTTTTGTGCTTTTTAGTTTTAGGGTTTACGAATTTTTAGGATTTAGGGTTTAGAGCTTACGGTCTTTTAGGAGTTTTATATGGTTTTTAGGGTTAATTTTAGGATTTATAGGATTTTGGGTTTCTTAAGGTTTAGGGATTTTTTAGGTTAAGGGTTTTTAGGGTTTAGGACTTTGCATTTTTTAGGTTATGGGTTTTTAGGGTTTTATAGGTTTAATGTTGAGGGCTTAGGGTTTTTTTGTGTCTTTTTTGGGTTTAGCATGTACGATTTAGGGCTTTATAGGGGTTAGAGCTTACAGTTTTTTTAGGCTTAGGGGTTTTGGGTTAATTAAGGTTTTTAAGGGTTAAGTGTTTCTTAGGGTTTTCTAGGCTTTAGGTTTAAGGGATATTTTTTTTTGTGTTTTTTAGGTTTAATATTTATGAATTTTTTAGGATTTAGGGTTTAGAGCTTAGGGTTTTGTTTGAGTTTTAAATTCTTTTTAGGGTTTATAAAATTTAGGATTTCTTAAGGCTTATGTTTTAGGGTTTCTTAGGGTTTTAGGTTTAGAAATTGAGGATTTAGGTTAGGGTTTAGGGTTTTGGACTTAGTGATTTTTTAGGTTTAGGGTTTTAGGTTAAGGGTTTTGTGTAGGGTTTTTATGGTTTAGGGCTTTGGGTTTTTTAGGTTAAGGTTTTTCTTTAGAGTTTTATTGGTTTATGGTTTACGACTTAGGGCTTTTTGTGTTTTTTAGGGTTTAGCATATAGAGCTTGATAGTGTTTAAAGCTTAGAGTTTTTCAGTTTTAGGGATTTTTCCATTTTTTAGTTCTTTTAAAGGTTAAGTGTTCTTAGGGTGTCTGGTTTTGAGCTTAAGGTTTTGTAGGGGGTTTTAAATAGGTTTTTAGGGTTTATAGGATTTAGGGTTTCTTAAGGTTTAGGGTTTAGAGTTTCCTTATGGTTTTGGGTTTAGGGTTCTTTTAGGTTTAGGGATTTAGGTTAAGGGTTTTGTTTAGGCTTTTAGGGTTTAGGGATTTGGGTTTTGTAGGAATTTTAAATGGGTTTTTAGGGTTTATTTTAGAGTTTTTAGGATTTAGGGTTTCTTAAGGTTTAGGGTTTACAGTTTCTTAAGGTTTTGGGTTAAGGATTTACAGTTTTAGGTTAGGGTTTTATGTCAGGGTTTAGAGTTTAGGGCTTAGGGGTTTTTCTTGGTTAGCGTTTTGGTTGAGGGTTTTATCTAGGTTTTTAGGGTTTAGGGCTTAGAATTTTGTAGGTAAAGGTTTTTGAGGGTTTTATAGGTTTGGGATTTAGGGCTTAGGATTTTTTTTGTGTGTTTTCATGGTTAAGCATATCTGATTTAGGGCTTTATAGGGTTTAGAGCTTAGAGTTTTTTAGTTTTAGGGATTTTTTTTGGCGGGGGGGGGGGGGGGGTTTAAGGTTTTTAAGGGTTAAGTGTTTCTTAGGGTTTTTAAGGGTTTTGGGTTTAAGGCTTAGGATTTTTTCTGTTTTATATACTTAGGATTTATGGCTTAGGATTTTTTTAGGTTTAGGGTGCTAGGTTAAGGGTTTTATTTAGGTTTTTAGGGTGTAGGGCTTTGGGTTTTTTAGGTTAAGGATTTTTAATATTTTATAGGTTTAGGGTTTAGGGCTTAGAGATATTTTATGGCATTTTTAGGGTTTAGGATATACGATTTAGGGCTTCATAGGTTTAGATCTTAGAATTTTTTTAGGTTTAGGGGGATTTGTGTCTTTTAGTGTTTAGAATTTAGGGCTTAGTGTTCTTTTGTATTTTTTAGGTTTAGGGTTTATGAATTTTTAAGATTTAGGTTTTAGATCTTAGGGTTCTATAGGAGTTTTGAATGGGTTTTAGGGTTTATTTTAAGGTTTATAGGATTAGGGTTTCTTAAGGTTTAGGGTTTATGGATTCTTAGTATTTTAGGTTTATGATTTAGGGTTTTAGGTTAGTGTTTATGATTTAGAGCATAGTGATTTGTAGGGGTATTAAATGGTTTTTAGGGTTTATAGGATTTAGGGTTTCATAAGGTTTAGGGTTTATGGATTAAGGTTTAGGGTTTAGAGTTTAGGGCTTAGGGGTTTTTTTAGGTTTAGCGTTTTGGTTGAGAGTTTTATCTAGGTTTTTAGGGTTTAGGGCTAAGAATTTTGTAGGTTAAGGTTTTTGAGGGTTTTATAGGTTTGGTATTTAGGGCTTAGGGTTTTTTTTTGTGTGTTTTCATGGTTAACCATATATGATTTAGGGCTTTATAGGTTTAGAGCTTAGAGTTTTTTAGGTTTAGGGATTCTGGGGGGGTTTTAGGGTTTTAAAGGGTTTAGGGTTTAAGGCTTAGGATTTTTTGTGTTTTTTATATTTAGGATTTATGGCCTAGGATTTTTTTAGGTGTATGGTTCTAGGTTAAGGGTTTTATTTAGGTTTTTAGGGTATAGGGCTTTGGGTTTTTTAGGTTAAGGATTTTTAGGATTTTATAGATTTAGGGTTTAGGGCTTAGAGTTTTTTTATATCTTTTTTAGCATTTTAGATATACGATTTAGGGCTTCATACGTTTAGAGCTTATAGTTTTTTAGGTTTAGGAGGCTTTGTGTCTTTTAGTGTTTAGAATTTAGGGCTTAGTGTTCTTTTGTATTTTTTAGGTTTAGGGTTTATAGATTTTTAAGATTTAGGTTTTAGATCTTCAGGTTTTGGAGGAGTTTTAAATGGTTTTTAGGGTTTATTTTAGGGTTTATAGGATTAGGGTCTATTAAGGTTTAAGGTTTATGGATTCTTAGTGTTTTAGGTTTATGATTTAGTGTTTTAGGGTTTATTAAGGTTTAAGGTTTATGATTTTTAGGTTTAGTATTTTAGGTTTAGGGTTTTATCTAGGTTTATAGGGTTTAGGGATTTGGAATTTTTAGATTATGGTTTTTAGGGTTTTATAGGTTTAGGATTTAGGGCTTAGGGTTTTTTGTGTTTTTTAGGGTTTATCATATACGATTTAGGGCATTATTGGGTTTAGAGCTTAGAGTTTTTTAGGTTTAGGGGGTTTTGGGTTGTTTTGGGTTTTTTTTATTTTTAGGATTCAGGGTTTCTTAAGGTGTAGGGTTTAGCGTTTCGTAGGGTTATTCATTGTTATTAACAGTTCAATGTTTCTAAGGGTTTTTAGGGCGTAATGCTTTTTTAGGTTTAGGGTTTTAGGTTATGACATTTTTTTTGGTTTTTAAGGTTTAGGGCTTTTTGTTTTTTATGTTAAGGCTTTTTTCGAATTTTGTCGGTTTAGGGTTTTTTGTGGTTTTTAGGGTTTAACATATATGATGTAGGGCTTTATCAGGTTTAAAGCTTACTGTTTTTTTTTTGCATGTATTTTAGGGTTTTTAAGGGTTTAGGGCTTAGGGATTTTTTTTGTACATTTTTAAGGTTTAGGGTTTACTGATTTTTAGGATTTAGGGATTAGAGTTTAGGGTTTTGTAGGGGTTTTGAATGGTTGTTAGGGTTTATTGGATTTTGGGTTAGCTAAGGTTTATTGTTTTTGGTTTAGGATTTAGGGTTTAAGGTTATGGTTTAGGGTTCTTGGACTTAAGGTTTTTTTAGGTTAAGGGTTTAATTTAGGTTTTGTGGGTTTAGGGCTTTGTGTTTTTTAGGTTAAGGTTTTTTTTGGATTTTATAGGTTTAGGGTTTTGGGCTTAGGGTTTTTTGTGTTTTTTAGGCTTTAACATATATGATTTAGGGATTTATAAGGTTTAAAGCTTAGTGTTTTTTTGTACTTTTTATGGGTTTTAAGGGTTAAATGTTTCTTAGGGTTTTTTTTTATGGTTTAGGGCTTAGGGATTTGTTTATGTACGTTTTTAAGGTGTATGATTTAGGATTTTAGGTTAGCGGATTTTTTGGTGTAGTGCTTAAGGTTGAGGGTTTTATCTAGGTTTTTAGGGTTTAGGTCTTAGGGTTTTGTAGGTTAGGGTTTTTGAGGTTTTTATAAGTCTTGGACTTAGGGTATATGATTTTTTTTGTGTGTTTTCATGGTTAAGCATATATGATTTAGGGCTTTATAGGGATTACAACTTTGAGTTTTTAAGGTTTAGGGGTTTTTGGGGGGTTTTTTAAAGGTTCAGGGTTTAAGGCTTAGGGTTTTTTGTGTTTTTTAGATTTAGGGTTTTGGATTTAGGGCTTAGTATTTTTTTAGGTTTAGGGTTCTAGGTTAAGGATTTTATTTAGTTTTTTAGGGTATAGGGCTTTGGGTTGTTTACGTTAAGGATTTTTAGGATTTTATAGGTTTAGGGTTTAGGGCTTAGAGTTTTTCATGTCTTTTTTAGGGTTTAGGAAATACGATTTAGGGCTTCATAGGGTTTAGAGCTTAGAGCTTTTTAGGTTTCGGGGTCTCTGTGTCTTTTAGTATTTTGGGTTTAGGGCTTAATGTTCTTTTGTATTTTTTAGGATTAGGGTTTACGGATTTTTAAGATTTAGGGTTTAGAGTTTAGGGTTTTGTAAGAGTTTTAAATGGTTTTTAGGGTTTATTTTAGGATTTATAGGATTAGGGTTTCATAAGGTTTAAGATTTATGGATTCTTAGTGTTTTAGGTTTATGATTTAGGGTTTTATGTTAGATTTTATGATTTAGGGCATACGGTTTTTTAGGTTTAGGGTTTCAAGTTAAGGGTTTTATCTACGTTTTTATGGTTTAGGGATTTGGAATTTTTAGATTATGGCTTAGAGTGTGTTAGGTTTAGGGCTTAGGTTTTTTTTTTTTTTTTTTTTTTTTTTGTGTTTTTTAGGGTTTAGCATATACAATTTAGGGCTTTATATGGTTTAGAGCATAGAGTTTGTTTAGGTCTAGGGGTTTTTGGGTTTTTTAAGGATTTTTAATGGTTAAATGTTTCTTAGGGTTTTTCACTGCTTAGGGTTTAGGGATTAGGGTTTTTTCTAGTGTTTTTTAGGTTTAGCGTTTACGTATTTTTAGGATTGAGGATTTAGAGCGTAGGGTTTTTTATTGGTATTAAATTTTTTTTAGGGTTTATAGGATTTAGGGTTTCATAAGGTTTAGGGTTTAGAGATTTAGGTGTAGGATTTAGGATTTTAGGTTAGGCGATTTTTAGATTTAGCGTTTAAGGTTGAGGGTTTTATCTAGGTTTTTAAAGTTTAGGGATTAGGGATTTGTAGGTGAAGGTTTTTGAGGGTTTTATAGGTTTGGATTTAGGGCTTAGGGTTTTTTCGTGTGTTTTCAGGGTTTAGCATATACGATTTAGGGCTTTGAAAGGTTTATATCTTAGAGTTTTTTAGGTTTAGGGGTTTTTAGGGTGTTTAAGGGTTAAGTGGTTCTTAGGATTTTTTTAAGGTCTAGGGTTTTTAGGGCTTAGGTTTTTTTTTTTTTTTTTGTGTTTTTTAGATTTTTTTTTTTATTTGAACGACCCTTGGGGGGGTCAGGGGCTGAGCAACATCCCCAGGCCTTAGCATATATAAAATTCAAAAACATACAAGGAGGGGGACATAAACCCTACCTCCGATCCTAGGTGGGTTCGGAGTCGACAAACGCAAAGGTTAGTCAACCCATTCCCGTACTAAACTGAAGAGGAAAACCTAGCACTAGGCACCTAAAGAGAGGACTCCTCTCCGTACAAAGAAACTAGGAAATCGTAAATAAGGGAGACTCTCCCTTTACAAGGGAAAATAAAACAAAGACTAAACTAACAAACCTAGCAAAGAGAAACTAGACCTGACCACCCAAGGAGGCTTTTTAATTCTCTTCAACTTCTTTCTTCTGAAATTTTGAACTCCCATTTTCTCAAGAATGTAACTGCCTCTTGCTAAACTTGGCAGTTGAGTGCATGTGTAGTAGTGTTGGACAATATCTTGCTTATGACTTTGTTTGGAAAGGAAGTCTGCCGTACTGTTGGCTTCTCTGTAGGTATGAACACATTGAAGGGATTCAAATTGGGTGGCCAGCCTATGCAATTCCTGTACAAGGCTTTGAAGTTTCCATGGAGGAGTGAATGTCCGTAATAACCATCTCGTTAGAAGCTCTTAATCCACTTCAAGAATAATATTATTGTAACCATGTTGGATGCACCAATGCAGACTATAACTGGCAACTTGTATTTCTGCCTGCTTATTGGTTCCTATACCGAAAGGTATAGCAAATGCATAAATCATATCACCAAGATCATTTCGCAGAATTCCACCCCCTCCTATTTTCCTAGGGTTGCGCAAGGCACTACCATCTGTATTCAGCTTGTATTTCTTAGATTGGGGTGTTTTCCAGCTTACAGAAGTGATTCTAGTTTCATGTCTACAACTTTCAATAAGGTCGACCACTTTTGTCCAGTTAGCAGGCCATTGGATGTAGGGATAGTTGGAATTCAACAGGTAAAGAATGTCCTTGAGGGTCATGTACTTGACTCTGCTGCTGTTGGATTTCTTCTCCCCATATTTGGCTGAGCATCTATTCTTCCATAGGTTCCAGCAGACTACTATAGGAACGGTTTGAATGAGGGTCTTGTGAGCTTCATTTTTACCTTGTATCTCCCTCCAATTTAGAAGCCTGTTACTCAAGCAAGACTGCTGGGATTTGGCTCCTATAATTCTTGAAAAGTATTTCCAGATGTGAATGGCAAAAGACCCCCCATTGAAGATGTGATCAACATCATCCCACCCTTGTTTGATGCAGCAGGAACACTTCGCAGGCTCTACCCCAAAGTTTGCAAGTTTTTCGTTGGTTGGTAGCTTAAATCTTAAGGCCCTCCAAACAAGAAAGGACTTCTTGAAAGGTACCTTTTTATGCTAGATTTGGCTACTTATAGCTTCTGAATTTCCTCTGTGTCTGCAGATTTCCCAGGCAGAAGCACATGTGAAGATTCCATCCTCTGTAGGCTTCCAGATGGCAGTGTCTTTCACTCCCTGCTGATGATGAATTTTGATGTTCAATATATGAGGAATGAGCAGTGGAGGAACTTGCTGCCTCAATTTTCTTTCATTCCATTCCCCATTAATAAGAAAGTGAGCAATGGTGGCATTATTAAGGCTGGAAATATCCCTGGTATGATGAGCTAGAGCACCCCTTCCTAACCAATCATCCCACCAGAATGAGCTGCTTCTAGAGTTAACTTCCAGGTGATGTGCTCTTCAAGAATGCTCTTATTCTTCATCATGTATCTCCATAATAATGATTGGCCAGTATCTATTTTCTTTGCAACAAGGTTGGTTCTCTGGCAGTATTTGGCCTTGAGGAACTGACCCCACAGTGAACTTTTAGCCCTGAAGATCCACCATTGTTTGTATTGAAGAACAATGCATATATCAGTAAGCTTCCTGATACCCACACCCCCTTCTGTATGAGGCAAACTCATGGATTCAAGAGATGCCCAGTGATACTTTCTTCTATCTTGTTCTCTTCCCCAGAAGAAATCAATAATGATAGACGCAATATATTTGATAGTAGTGTTGGGGGGAGAGACTGCAGCCATAGTGTGAATAGGTATGGACTGTAGTGCATGCTTAATCAGGGTGGTTTTTCCCCTAAAGCTAAGGAGTCTGGCCTGCCAGCCACAGATCTTCTTGGAAATTCTCTCCACCAACTGTGAGTAGTATATGATCCTCTGTCTCCCAATATAAAGAGGACATCCCAGGTAGGAAATAGGACTATCCTTTTTGGAGAAGCCAGTCACCTCCTGAATGGTGTCCATAATGTTCTGAGCAGTGTTGTCAGGGATCATAAAGTGGCTCTTTTCTTTGTTAATAAGCTGACCTGAAGTACTTTCATACTCCCCCAAAGCCTTCATGATGAGCTGCAAAGACTGTCTATCAGTAGAGGTAAAGATAATCACATCATCAACAAAACTAAGGTGGTTGATCTGGGGACCTCTGTGCTCCATGTTGAATCCTCTAGATAGAGGGTTCTGATGAATAAGATTAAGCTTTCTTGAGAGAACCTCAGCACCTAAAATAAATAGGGCCAGGGAAAGAGGGTCACCTTGTTTAAGGCCTCTAGTTCAGTGAAAGAAACCATGTCTGTGACCATTGATAATAATAGAGTACCAATTATTGCTCATAATCTTCTAGATCATATCAATGAAGAGTTCCCCAAAACCAAATCTTCTCAACACCAGACAAGTGAATGACCAAGACACTCTATCATATGCCTTGGTCATGTCCAGTTTGATTACAGCATTGTCTCCAATTTTGGGTTTCTTGATACCATGTGTGATCTCTTGTGCAAGCATAATGTTCTCTGTAATGCTTCTCCCTCTTACAAACCCTGACTGATTGTCTAAAATGAGAAGAGGAATGATGTCTGCCAGTCTCACACTTAAGATTTTGGAGATAGTCTTATTGGAGAAGTTGCTGAGACTAATAGGCCTGAGGTCCTTGAACCTGGTAGGCTATTCAGTTTTGGGAAGCAACACTAGGCATGCATATGACATAAATTTGGGCATAATACTTCCACCAAAAACGGATTGCACAGCAGCTAATAAGTCTTCTTTGATGACATTCCAGCAAGTTTGGTAAAACTTGCCTCCTATATCATCTGGCCCTGGTGCTGAGTTTGGGTTCATGGCAAAAACCACCTGTCTTGGCTCCTCCATTATAGGCATCTCCTGTAGCCTTTTATTTTGTTCAGTAGTAACCAGAGAGGGTAAGTGCTGGATCATCCTTTCATATATTCTGCAGTTCTGTCCAGTGAACATCTCTTCAAAGTACTTACAAGCTTCCTGAGCAATCTGATCATCACCTTGTAACCAAGTGTCAGTGTCTGTAAAGATCTTGTGCAGGAATAATCTTCTTCTTCTTCCTCTCATCAAGGCATGAAAATATTTGGTGTTGGCATCCCCTTCTTTAAACCATTGAAGTTGAGTTTTTTGTGTAAGAATAGACTCTTCTAACTTCAAATATCTGATGTAGTTAGCATTAAGGTGGTGTAGCTGCTGTCTGAGAATTTCAGTGTTGTTAGTAATCAGGTCTTCTTCAGCTTTCCTTATGGATTCTTCAAATTCCTTTACTTTAGCATAAATATCTCCATATTCTCTCTTTGACCAGCTACTAAAAGTGGAAGTTAACCTTTTCATTTTCTGATGAAGTTGCCACATGGGATCACCTGTGACCTTCCTATCCCAGCATTTTTGAACTGTCTCCATGAAGGTAACATTTTCAACCCATCAATGAAGGAATTTGAAGTACCTGGTATGCTTTTCATTCTTCTGAACCATTTCCATTAAAAGGGGGTTATGATCAGATCCAGTAGAGGAAAGATGTTCAATTGTAGTTTGAGGCATGACTTCAAGCCATTTATCATTCACCATAGCTCTATCTAACCTCTTCCAAACTCTAGTCTGTGCAGCCCTCTGATTACACCAAGTAAAAGAATTCCAGAATATCCCAGATCAATTAGCCCACACGCCTCAATCACACCTATAAACTCAAGGCTTTTGTTCATGTTATAAGGCATTCCCCCATACTTCTCCTCTGAGTTAGTAATAAAATTGAAATCACCCATAGCGCACCAAGGTATGTCTCTGCTAGCAAATTGTAAAAGTCTATCCCATAAGGGTCTCCTCATGTGCTCCTTACATTTAGCATATATAAATGACATCATAAACCTTTCACTAAGCTCAGTATGTTTGAACTCTCCTGTGATGTGTTGATCACCATTCTCATGGATGTTACCAGTAATTTCACTAGACCATCAAAACCAAATCTTCCCATTAGGATTACTAACAGCCTGGTCCATCTGCAACTGAATTCTCACAGTGTTGAGATGAGAGATGTCTGCAAAGGGCTCCAGTATGGCTATCATAGACACTTGATGCATCTTCTTGAGATTTTGCAATCTTTCAAGAGAGCTTTGGGTATTAATACTCCTAGCATTCCAGCAGATGGCTTTAATCATTAAACACCTTTAGATCTGGACCTAGTGATGGGTCTGCTAGAGTTAGCAGAGGTACTGATGGTAGCCTGCATTCTAATTTGCCTGCTTAGTTTCCTGCCTCTAGGGGATAAATCTTGTTGTTCTGTCAGCTCCTGCACCTCTTCTAGACACTCATCATGAAAGGTGGAACCAGAAGCTTTAATAAGCTGATTACTAACTTCCTCTTCCTCTGCATCATAATCTTCCATGGATTGGTTGTCTGGATCAATTTCATCTTCTGAATTCAATGCCCCATAATCATCTTGTAGTGGCCTACCTTTGTTACTGTTGTTAACCAGTTCCTCAGACTGTTGACCCTTGTCAGTTGCACCAAGTTCATGCTCTTTTTGTTGTCTCTTTTTAATGGCATCTCTTTTCTTTTTGCTCAGTCTTCCTCTAGATTTATTATTTGTCCTGGTGATTTGTTTTCCAGTTGCAGACCTCAAATCATTCTCTTCTTGCAGCTCTTGTTGACCAGTATTGTCTTGAGTGGATAAAGGGGTAGCAGGGGCTCTATAGTCACTACTATGGTCTCTAACCACAACCTCATGCAGAACATGAGTCAATTCCCTCCCCCCTTTGGATAATCCTTCCTGCAGATTAGTATGTGTCTCCTGTACCCTCCCATCCATACCTCCAATAGCTTCATCATCAACATCAATAACAGCAATGTCAAGGGATTTGGGGGATGGGAGTACAGAGTCAATACCTGTGCTTTTATAGGTTTTGGTAGCTGCTGTCTGTTCTTTTTGCAAAATAATTTTGTTGTTAGATTTAAGATTGGAAGAGTCATTATTTGTCCCTTGTATGGAAATGTTTTCCTAGCCTGCAATCCTGTTGCTGTTACCTTCTTCAACCTTGTTTCTCTCTTGTGATTCTTGCATTTCTAAATTAGTATAATTATTATGTGTAAGGAATGTAGATAGTGTACCTGCTTGTGCTGGTTCCTGCTTTTTTCTTTCCCTAGTATTTTTGGGTTGGGGTGAAACAGGTCTCCAGGTGGATTTGGAATTGGATTGCTCCTGGTTCCTGCTCTGTTTCTTTTTTTGAGTCTGCCAGTGCTCTTCCTGATTACTTATCCCTTGTTCCTACAGGTTGTGTAAGTGTGGAGTTGAGTTCTGTTGCTGACCTGTAGGTTGATTTTCTCCTTGATCTTGACTCCTTGGAGTTACTTTTTGTTGGGCTGATTGTCTCCTGCTTGGCTCAGGCTTGTCACTATCTTGTGCCTGAATGCTGCTAATGCCGTCTGTCTCTTGCTCAGTTTTTCCTTTGTGAATTTTTCCTGCCTCCCTTTCTTTTCTTTTTCTGAATTCTTCATCCCTCCTCTTGATAGTACACATATTATCCATATGCCCTTGGTGTTTACAGTACATGCAATAGTTAGGAATTCCTTCATATTGGATTCTTTGCCACCTTCCTTTGTTGGGGTTAGAGTTCTTAAATCTAATCCATATATGAGGCGGTCTTTTCTTAGTGAGATCTTAACCCTGGCTACACTGCCTCTGGTCTTTTGAGAGGATGGTGAATCTAGGTACAACACTTTTCCAATGGAGCTCAAATTTGTCGTCAACAGGACCTTATTGTATCAGTGCCATGGGAGTTCTGGAAAGGCTACCCATATAGGAACTATAGGGGTCTCTTCTTCAGATGTAAAATCTGGAGTCCAAGTTTGTATTCTCATTAATTGACCTTATATGCTCATCCTTTGCTTCGTCCAAACCGTAATATAATCAAACTCGTTATCCAGATCAATATAAACATGTCTCGCATTAAAATGTGTAATTTTCACCCCTCCAGTCAGCTGCGTCTGAAGAGTGAAGCTTTTTCTAATAATCTCCATTTTAGGCATAGTGTTGGTGAACTTACCTATCAATGTGTGCTTGCAACTCTCAGCTAACTTAACATTATAATCATTTTCATCTAGTAACACAGCAGGCAGTCCTTGTCTGGTAGTGTGAAGGGGGCTATCCAGAACTATAGGAATTTCATTTTTAGACTTATTATATCTTATACGAGCAGCAAACGATTGAACAATGGTATAAGGAGCAGGTTCAAGAATGTTTGATAGCGTTTTGAGGCTGACCCTGACCCTATTGCTGACTGTTGGGTTGGTTACCATTGTCCTGAGGTATGTTGTTGTTCTCCTGATGTTCCTTTTGTTTACTTTGCAGATCATTGGAATCATACCTAGCATAGTTGCTGGAGATCATAGGAAAATGGTTCTGGTACTCCATGTGACCTCTGTTGTTGTCCAGCTTCATTCTATCAGTCTCAGCCTATTGGTTTGTATTGATGGTCTGATCCTTTTGTGTTACTTTATCATTGTGCCTCTGTTGATTATCCTGCTTAAAAGAAACATCAGTT
Organism: Solanum bulbocastanum; assembly: GCA_037074985.1. NCBI lineage: Eukaryota > Viridiplantae > Streptophyta > Magnoliopsida > Solanales > Solanaceae > Solanum > Solanum bulbocastanum. The sequence continues at coordinate 17,924,307 of CM073606.1, read as the reverse complement.
CTACGGGCTTGATTATTTACCACATTGTGTAAATGAGCATCCTTGTTATTCATACCATTTGCATGACATTGCTGTTAGTGGACTGACCTGTCTGTGTTTCCTTGCCCATAGCTTGGTGATTTTGCCTTGTTTGCTCAACTTCTTGTTGTTCCTGCCTAGCTTGTTCCACATCTTCACCTTGGTTTAGGGTTTAGGGCTTAGGGTTTTTTTAGGTTTTGTGTTCTAGGTTAAGGATTTTATTTAGGTTTTTAGGGTATAAGGCTTTGGGTTTCTTGGGTTAAGGGTTTTTAGGATTTTATAGGTTTAGTGTTTAGGGCTTAGGTTTTTTTGTGTTTTTTAGGGTTTAGGATATACGATTTAGGACTTTATAGGGTTTAGGATATATGGTTTAGGACTTTATAGGGTTAAGATCTTAGAGTTTTTTAGGTTTAGGGGGTATTGTATTTTGTTGGCTTTAGGGTTTAGGGCTTAGTGTGGTTTTGTATTTTCTAGGTTTAGGATTTATGGATTTTTATGATTTATGGTTTGGAGCTTAGGGTTGTGTATGGGTTTTAAATGGTCTTTAGGGTTTATTTTTGGGTTTATTGGATTAGGGTTTTATAAGGTTTAGGGTTTAGGGATTCTTAGTGTTTTAGGTTTAGGGTTTAGGGTTTAGGGCTTATGTTTTTTCAGGTTTAAGATTTTAGGTTAAGGGATTTATCTAGGTTTTTAAGGGTTTAGGGCTTTGGATTTTTTTTTAAGGTTTATAGGGTTTTATAGGTTTAGGATTTAGGGCTTAGGGTTTTTTGTATTTTTTAGGGTGTAGCATATACGATTTAGTGCTTTATTGGGTATAGAGATTAAAGTTTTTGTGTTTAGGATTTTTGGGTTATTTAGGGTTATTAAGGGTTAAGTGTTTCTTTGGGTTTTCTAGGGCTTATGCTTTAGGTCTTAGGGTTTTTTTTTTTAGGTTTAGGGTTTTAAGTTAAGGGTTTAATTTAGGTTTTTAGGGTTTAGGGCTTTGAGTTTTTTAAGTTATGGTTTTTTCGGATTTTATAGGTTTAGGGTTTTGGGCTTAGGGTTTTTTGTGTCTTTTATGATTTAACATGTACGATTTAGGGCTTTATAGGATTGAAGTCTTAGAGTGTTTTTAGGTTTAGTGGTTTTTGTGGTTTTTAGGGTTTTTAAGGGTTAAGTGTTTCTTAGGATTTTTTAGGATTAGGGCTTAGGGTGCTTTTGTATTTTAAGATTTAGGGTTTACAAATTTTTAGTATTTAGGGTTTAGGGCTTAGGTTTTTGTTTTTTTGTTTTTGAGGGTTTAGTATATACAATTTTGGGTTTTATTGGGTTTAGAGCATAGTGATTTTTAGATTTAGGGGTTTTTGGTTTTTTTTTGGGGGGGGTTTTAAGGGTTAAGTGTTTCTTAGGGTTTAGGGTTTAGAGCTTAGGGTTTTTTGTGTTTTTTATTTTTGGGTTTATGGATTCTTAGTGTTTAAGGCTTATGATTTAGGGTTTTAGGTTAGTTTTGATGATTTAGGGCATACGGTTTATTATGTTTAGGGTTTTGGGTTAAGGGTTTTATCTAGGTTTTTAGGGTTCAGGGATTTGGAATTTTTAGCTTGTGGTTTTTAGGGTTTTATAGGTTTAGGTTTTAGAGCTTAGAGTGCTTTAGGTTTAGGGCGTAGGTTTTTTTATTTTATCTTTTTAGGGTTTAGCATGTACAATTTAGGGCTTTATAGGGTTTAGAGCACAAAGTTTTTTAGGTTTAGGGGTTTTGGGTTTTTTAGGACTTTTAAGGGTTAAATGTTTCTTAGGGTTTTTTACGGCTTAGGGTTTAGGGCTTAGAGTTTTTTTTGTATTTTTTAGGTTTTGGGTATACGGATTTTTAGGATAGAGGATTTAGAGCGTAGGATTTTTTAGGGGTATTAAATAGTTTTTAGGGTTTATAGGATTTAGGGTTTCATAAGGTTTAGGGTTTATAGATTTAGGTGTAGGATTTAGGATTTTAGGTTAGGGGTTTTTTAGGTTTAGCGTTTAAGGTTGAGGATTTTATCTAGGTTTTTAGGGTTTAGGGCTTAGGGTTTTGTAGGTTAAGGTTTTTGCGGGTTTTGTAAGTTTAGGATTTAGGGCTTAGGATTTTTTTGTGTGTTTTCATGGTTAAGCATATATGATTTAGGGCATTATAGTGTTTAGTGCTTAGAGTTGCGGGTTTTTAGGAGGGGGGGGTTGGTTTAGGGGTTTTATGGGTTAATTGTTTCTTATGGTTTTTAAGGGTTTAGGGTTTAAGGCTAAGAGTTTTCTGTGTCTTTTAGATTTAGGGTTTAGGATTTAGGGCTTAGGATTTTTTTAGGTTTAAGGTTCTAGGTTAAGGGTTTTATTTAGATTTTTGGGGTATAGGGTTTTGGGTTTTTTAGGTTAAGGATTTTTAGGATTTTATAGATTTAGGGTTTAGGGCTTAGAGTTTTTTAATGTCTTTTTTAGGGTTTAGGATATACGATTTAGGGCTTCATCAGTTTTGGAGCTACGAGTTTTTTAGGTTTAGGGGGTTTTCTTTCTTTTAGGGTTTAGGATTTAGGGCTTAGTGTCCTTTTGTATTTTTAAGTTTTAGTATTTACAGATTTTTAAGATTTAGGGTTTAGAGCTTAGGGATTTGTAGTAGTTTTAGATCGTTTTTGGGTTTATTTTAGGGTTTATAGGATTAGGGTTTCATAGGGTTTAGGGTTTATGGATATTTAGTGTTTTAGGTTTATCATATACGATTTAGGGCTTCATAAGGGTTTTAAACTTCGAGTTTTTAGATTTATGGGGCTTTGTGTCTTTTAGGGTTTAGGGTTTAGGGCTTAGTGTTCTTTTGTAGTTTTTAGGTTTAGGGTTTACGGTGTTTTAAGATTTAGGGTTTAGAGCTTAGGGTTTTGTAGGAGTTTTACATGCCTTTTAGGGTTTAGTTTAGGGTTTATAGGATTAGGGTTTCATAAGGTTTAGGGTTTATGGATTCTATGTGTTTTAGGTTTATAATTTAGGGTTTTAGGTTAGTATTTATGATTTAGGGCATACAGTTTTTGAGGTTTAGGGTTTATGGATTTTTAAGATTTACGGTTTAAAGCTTAGAGTTTTGTGGGTGTTTTAAATGGTTTTTAGGGTTTATTTTAGGGTTTATAGGATTAGGGTTTTATAAGGTTTCGGGTTTACGGATTCTTAGTGTTTTGGGTTTATGATTTAGGGTTTTAGGTTAGTGTTTATGATTCAGAGCATACGGTTATTTAGGTTTAGGGTTTTAGATTAAGGGTTTTATCCAGGTTTTTAGGGTTTAGGGATTTTCAATTGTTAGATTGTGGGTTTTAGGATTTTATAGGCTTTGGATTTAGGGTTTAGGGTTTTTTTGCCTTTTGTAGGGTTTAGCATATACGATTTAGGGCTTTATTGGGTTTAGAGCTTAGAGTGTGTTAGGTTTAGGGCTTAAGGTTTTTTTGGTGTTTTTTTATGGTTTAGCATATACAATTTAGGGTTTTATAGGGTTTAGAGCATAGAGTTTTTTAGGTTTATGGGTTTTTGGGTTTTTTTAGGATTTTGAAGGGTTAAATATTTCTTAGGGTTTTTTTTTACGGCTTAGGGTTTAGAGATTAGGGTTTTTTTTGTGTTTTTTAGCTTTAGGGTTGATGGATTTTTAGGATTGAGGATTTAGAGCATAGGGTTTTTTAGGGGTATTAAATAGTTTTTAGAGTTTATAGGATTTAGGGTTTCATAAGATTTAGGGTTTTGAGATTTAGGTGTAGGATTTAGGATTTTAGGTTTGGGGTTTTTTAGGTTTACCATTTAGGTTGAGGGTTTTATCTAGCTTTTTAGGGATTAGGGCTTAGGCTTTTGTAGGTTAAGATTTTTGCGGGTTTTGTAAGTTTAGGATTTAGGGCTTAGGATGTTTTTGTGTGTTTTCATGGTTAAGCATATATGATTTAGGGCATTATAGTGTTTAGTGCTTTTAAAGGTTAAGTGTTCATAGGGTGTCTGGTATAGAGCTTAGGGTTTTGTATGGGGTTTTAAATGGGTTTTTAGGGTTTATAGGATTTAGGGTTTCTAAAGGTTTAGGGTTTAGAATTTCCTTATGGTTTTGGGTTTAGGGTTCTTTTAGGTTAAGGGTTTAATTTAGGTTTTTAGGGTTTAGGGATTTGGGCTTTGTAGGAATTTTAAATGGGTTTTTAGGGTTTATTTTAGAGTTTTTAGGATTTAGGGTTTAGAGTTTATTAAGGTTTTAGGTTTAGGATTTAGAGTTTTAGGTTAGGGTTTAGGTCTTGGGGTTTTTTTAGGTTTTGGGTTTTTAGGATTTTATAGTTTTAGGGTTTAGGGCTTAGGGTTTTTTGTGTGTTTTTAGGGTTTAGCATATACGATTTAGGGCTTTATAGGGTTGGGTTTAGAGCCTAGAATTTTGTTAGGTTTAGGGGTTTTTTGGTTTTCTTAATGTTTTTTTAGGGTTATGGATTTTTTTTTGTTTTTTACATTTAGGTTTTATAGCGTTTTAGGATTTAGGGTATAGAGCATAGGTGTTTTAGGGACTTTAAATGGTTTTAGGGTTTATTTTAGGGTTTATAAGATTTAGAGTTTCTTAAGGTTTACGATTTAGGGTTTTATCAGGTTTTAGGTTGGGGATTTAGGGTTTTAGGTTAGGGTTTAGGGTTTAGGGTTTAGGACTTAGGGTTTTTTTTTCCATTTAGGGTCTTACGTTAAGGGTTTTATCTAGGTTTTCAGGGGTTTGGGCTTTGGGTGTTTTAGGTTAAGGTTCTTTATGATTTTATATACTTGGGGTTTTTTTTTGTGTGTGTTTTTTTAGGTTTTAATATATGCAATTTAGGGCTTTATAGGGTTTAGATCTTAGATTTTTTTAGGTTTAGGGTTTTTTGAGACTTTTAAGGGTTAAGTGTTTCTTAGGGTTTAAGGCTTATGATTTTTTGTGTTTTTTAGGTTTAGGATTTACAGATTTTTAGGATTTAGGGTTTTTTAGGAGTTTTATTTGGATTTTAGGTTTTATAGGATTTAGAGATTTAGGTGTAGGATTTAAGATTTTAGTTTAGGGGTTTTTTAAGTTTAGCTTTTAAGGTTGAGGGTTTTATCTTGGTTTTTAGGGTTTAGGGCGTAGGGTTTTGTAGGTTAAGATTTTTGAGGGTTTTATCAATTTTGGATTTAGGGCATAGTATGTTTGTTTGTGTGTTTTCATGGTTAAACATATATGATTTAGGGCTTTAGAGTTTAGGTCTTAAGGTTATTTTTGTGTTTTTTAGATTTAGGGTTTAGTGTTTTTTTTTGGGTTAAGGATTTTATTTAGGTTTTTTGGGTTTTGGGTTTTTTATGTTAACGGTTTTTAGGATTTTGTATGTTTAGGATTTAGGGCAAAGAGTTTTTTTTTTTTTTTTTGTTCTTTTTATGGTTTAGGATATACTATTTAGGGCTTTATAGGGTTTAGAGTTTACAGATTTTTAAGTTTAGGGGTTTTTGTGTTTTTTTAGAGTTTTTAACGTTTAAGTGTTTCTTAGGGTTTTTTAGGGTTTAGGGTTTAGGGCTGAGGGTGCTTTTGTGTTTTTTAGATTTAGGGTTGACGGATTTTTAAGATATAGGGTTCAGAGCTTAGGGTTTTGTAGGGGTTTTAAATGGTATTTATGGTTTATTTTAGGATTTATAGGAGTTAGGGTTTCATAAGGTTAACGGTATAGGGATTCTTAGGGTTTTATGTTTAGGATTTGGGGTTTTAGGTTAGGGTTTAGGGTTTAGGGTTTAGGGCATAGGATTTTTTTAGTTTTAAGGTTTTAGATTAAGGATTTTTAGGGTTTAGGACTTTGTAATTTTTAGATTAAGCTTTTTAGTGTTTTATATGTTTAGGATTTAGGACTTAGGGTTTTTTGTGTTTTCTATGGTTTAGCATATATGATTTAAGGCTTTATATGGTTTGGAGCTTAGAGTTTTTTAGGTTTAGGGGTTTTTGGGTTATTTAGGATTATTAAGGGTTAAGTGTTTCTTAGGGTTTTTTAGGGCTTAGGGTTCTTTTTAGGTTTAGTGTTTTGGATTAAGGGTTTTATTTAAGTTTTTAGGGTTTAGGGCTTTGAGTTTTTTAGGTTGATGTTTTTTCAGATTTTATAGGTTTAGGGTTTAGGGCTTACGGTTTTTTTTTTGTGTTTTCTAGGGTTTTACATATATGATTTAGGGCTTTATAGGATTTAAAGCTTAGAGTTTGTTAGGGTTAAGGGTTTTTCATTTTTTTAAAGATTTTTAAGGGTTAAGTGTTTCTTAGGGTTTTTTAAGGTTTTGTGCTTTGTGTTTTTTTGTTTAGGGTTTATGAATTTTTAGGATTTAGGGTTTAGAGCTTAGGATTTGAAGGGTTTAAAATGGTTTTTAGGGTTTATATGATTTATGGTTTTTTAAGGTTTAGGGTTTAGGGTTACTTAGGGTTTTAGATTTAGGATTTAGGGTTTTAGGTTAGGGTGTAGGGTTAAGGACTTAGGGGTTTTATTGATTTAGGACTTACGATTAGGGTTTAGGGTTTCAAGCTTAGGGTTTTTTTAGGTTTAGGGTTTAAGGTTAAGGGTTTTTTCTAGGTTTTTAGGGTTTAGGGTTTTGGGTTTCTTGAGTTAGGGTTTTTAGGGTTTTATAGGTTTAGGGTTTAGGGCTTAGGGTTTGCTTGTGTTTTTTAGGGTTTAACATTTATGATTTAGGGCTTTGTAGGACTTTGAGGTTAGTGTGTTTTAGGCTTAGGGTTTTTGTATTTTTTAGGGCTTTTAAGGTTTAAGTTAGGCTTAGGGTTTTTGTATTTTTTAGGGCTTTTAAGGTTTAAGTTATTCTTTGGATTTTTAGGGCTTAGGTTACTTTTGTGTTTCGTAGCTTTGGGGTTTTCGTATTTTTAGGTTATAGGGTTTAGAGCATAGGGTTTTGAAGGGTGTTTAAATGGGTTTTAGGGCTTATTTTAGGGTTTCACAAGGTTTAGGGTTTATGGATTTTGAGGGTTTTAGATTTAGGATTTAGGGTTTTACATTAGGGTTTAGGGTATATGGCTTAGGGCTCTTTTAGGTTTAGTGTTTTAGGTTAATGATTTTATCTAGGTTTTTAGGGTTTAAGGCATTGGAATTTTTAGATTATGGGTTTTATAAGTTTAGGATCTAGGTCTTAGGGTTTTTTGTGTTTTTTAGGATTTAGCATATAGGATTTAGGGTTTTATAGGGTTTAGAGCTTAGAGTTTTTTAGGTTTAGGGGTTTTTGGGTTATTTAGGGTTATTAAGGGTTAAGTGTTTCTCAGGGATTTTTAGGGCTTAGGGTTTCTTTTAGGTTTAGTGTTTTGGGTTTAGGGTTTTATTTAGGTTTTTAGGGTTTAGGGCTTTGAGTTTTTTAGGTTAAGGGTTTTTCAAATTTTTTAGGTTTCGAGTTTAGGGCTTATGTTTTTTTTTTGTGTTTTTAGGGCTTAACATATACGATTTAGGGCTTTATAGGGTTTAGAGCTTATAGTTTTTTAGGTTTAGGGTTTTTTGTGTTTTTTAGGGGATTTAAGGGTTAACTGTTTCTTAGTTTTTTTTTTTTTTAGGTTTAGTGCTTATGGTGCTTTTGTGTTTTTTAGATTTGGGGTTTACGAATTTTTAGGATTTAGGGGTTATAGCTTAGGGTTTTGTAGGGGCTTTTATTAGTTTTTAGGATTTATTTTAGGGTTTATAGGATTTATGTTTTCTTATGGTTCAGGATTTCTTAGTGTTTTAGGTTTAGGATTTAGGATTTAGGGTTTAGGACTTTGGATTTTTTTGATTAAAGTCTTTTAGGGTGTTATAAGTTTAGGGTTTAGGGATATGGTTTTGTTTTGTGTTTTTAAGGGTTTAGAATATATGATTTAGTGCTTTATAGGGTGAAGAGCTTAAAGTTTTTTTAGGTTTAGGCATTTTTGGTTTTTTTTTTATAAGATTTTCAAGTGTTAAGTGTTTCTTAGTGTTTTTTAGGGTTTAGGGTTTAAGGGTTAGGGCTTAGGGTTTTTTTTTTTTTAGATTTATATTTTATAGATTTTTAGGATTTAGGCTTTAGAGCTTAGGGTTTTGAAGGGTTTTTAATGGTTTTTGGGGTTTATCGGATTTAGGGTTTCTTAAGGCTTTAGGTTTAGAATTTAGGGTTTTAGGTTAGGGTGTATAGTTTAGGCCTTCGGGGTTTTTTAGGTTTAAGCTTTAAGGTTAGGGTTTAGGGTTTTTTCAGGTTTAGGATTTTAGGGTAAGAGTTTTATCTAGGATTATGGTTTAGAGCTTAAGGTTTTGAAGGGGTTTTAAATGGTTTTTTGGGTTTATTTTAGGGTTTATTGGATTTAGGGTTATTTAAGGTTTAGGTTTTTAGGTTTCTTAATGTTTTATGTCTTGTATTTTTAGGCTTACTTAAGGTTTAGGTTTTAGAGTTTCTTATGGTTTTAGGTCTAGTATTTGGATTTTAGGTTAGGTTGTAAGGTTTAGGCCTTAGGGGATTTTTAGGTTTAAGGTTTAAGGTTAGGGTTAAGGGTTTCGGGCTTAGGGTTTTTTTAGGTTTAAGGTTTTTATCTAGGCTTTTATCTAGGTTTTTAGTGTTTAGGGCTTTGGGTTTATTAGTTTAGGGTTTTTTAGGGTTATATATGTTTAGGGATTAGGGCTTAGGATTTTTTTGTGTTTTTAGGGTTTAGTGTATATGATTTAGGGCTTTATAGGCTTTTGAGGTTTGTGCTTTTTACGTTTAGGGGTTTTTAGTTTTTTCTATGGTTTTTAAGAGTTAGTGTTTCTTAAAGTTTTTAGGGTTTATGGTTTAAAGATTAGGGTTTCGTAGGGGTTTTAATGGTTTTTATGTTTTATTTTAGGGTTTATAGGATTTATGGTTTATGAAGGCTTAGAGTTTGGGGTTTCTTAAGCTTTTAGGATTAGGATATAGAGTTTTAGGTTAGGGTTTTTGGATTTTCTAGGTTTAGGGTTTAAAGTTAAGGGTTTGATCTAGGTTTTAAGGGTTTAGGGATTTGGGTATTTTCAATTAAGGTTTTTTAGGTTTTTATAGGTTTGGGTTTAGGGCTTAGGTTTTTTTGTGTTTTTTAGGATTTAGCATATACGATTTAAGGCTTTATAGAGTTTAGAGCTTAGAGTTTTTTAGTGTTTTTAAGGGTAAAGTGTTTTTTAGGGTCTAGGGTTTAGGGTTTAGGGATAGGGTTTTTTCTGTGTTTTTAAGGTTTAAGGTTTATGGATTTTTAGGATTTAGTGTTTCAAATTTAGGGTTTTTGTAGGGGTTTTAAACGGGTTTTTTATGGTTTATATTAGGGTTAATAGGATTAACGGTTTCTTAAGCTTTAGGATTAAGGGTTTCTTAGGGTTTTAGATTTAGTATTTAGGGTTTTAGGTTAGGGTTTAGGGTTTAGTGTTTAAGGCTTAGGTTTTTTTTTTTTTTTTTAAGTTTAGGGTTTTATGTTAAGGGCTTTATATAGGTTTTTATGTTTTAGGGTCTTTGGGTTTCTTAGGTTAAATTTTTTATGGTTTTATAGGTATATGGTTTAGGGCATAGGTTTTATCTTTTTGTGTTTTTAGGGTTTACCATATATGAATTAGATCTTTATAGGGTTTAGAGCTTAGAATTTTTTAGGATTAGGGGTTTTTGGGCTTTTAGGGTTTTCGAGGGTTAAGTGTTTCATAGGGTTTTTTTAGGGTTTATGGTTTAGAGCTTAGGGTTTTGTAGGGGTTTCAAATGGTTTTTAGGGTTTATTTTAGGGTTTATAGGTATAGGGGTTTCTTGAGGTTTAAGGCTTAAGGTTTCTTAGGGTTTTAGGTTTATGATTTAGAATTTTAGGTTAGGTTTTAGGATTTAGGGCTTAGGATTTTTTTACATTTCGGGTTTTTGGTTAAGGGTTTTATATAGGACTTTATGGTTTTGGGCTTTGGGTTTTTTAGGTTAATGTTTTTAGGGTTTTATAGGTTTAGGGTTGAGGGCTTAGGGCTTAGGGCTTTTTCTGTGTTTTTTTAGTGTTTAGCATATATGAATTAGGGCTTTATAGTGTTTAGAGCTTCGATTTTTTTAGGCTTAGGGGTTTTGGGGGTTTTTAAGGTTTTTAAGGGTTAAGTGTTTCTTAGGTCTTTTTAAGGTTTAGGGTTTACATATTTTAAGAATTTAGGAATTAGATCTTAGTGTTTTGTAGGGGTTTAAAATTATTTTTAGGGTTTCAAGGATTTAGGGTTTCTTAAGGTTTAGGGTTGAGGATATAGGGTTTTAGGTTAGGGTTTGCGACTTAAGGCTCAGGGTTTATTTAGGGTTAGGGTTTTAGGTTAAAGTTTTTATATGGGTTTTTAAGGTTTAGGTCTTTGGTCTTATTATGTTAAGGTTTTTAAGGATTTTATAGGTTTAAGGTTTAGGGCTTATGCTCTTTTTTATTTTTTGCTTTTTTTAGGGTTTAGCTTTTACGATTTACAATTTTATAGGATTTAGAACTTAGTGTTTTTCTAGGTTTTGGACTTTGGATTTTTTAGGTTATGAGTTTTTAGTGTTTTATAGGTTTAATTTTTAGGGCTTAGGGTTTTTTTGTGTCATTTTGGGTTTAGCATGTACGATTTAGGGCTTTACAGGGTTTAGAGCTTAGAGTATTTTTAGGCTTAGGGGTTTTGGATTAATTAAGGATTTTAAGGGTTAAGTGTTTCTCAGGGTTTTCTAGGCTTTAGGGTATAGGGATATTTATTTTGTGTTTTTTAGGTTTAAGATTTATGGATTTTTTAGGATTTAGGGTTTAGAGCTTTGGGTTTTGTCGGAGTTTTAAATGCTTTTTAGGGTTTATAAGATTTAGGATTTCTTAAGGCTTATGGTTTAGGGTTTCTCAGGGTTTTAGGCTTAGAATTTGAGGATTTAGGTTTGGGTTTAGAGTTTAGGGTTTAGGACTTAGTGTTTTTTGAGGTTTAGGGTTTTAGATTAAGAGTTTTATCTAGGGTTTTTATTGTTTAAGGATTTGGGTTTTTTGGGTTAAGATTTTTTTTAGAGTTTTATTGGTTTATGGTTTAGGGCTTAGGAGTTTAAAGCTTTGAGTTTTTTAGGTTTAGGGATTTTTCATTTTTTTAGCGCTTTTAAAGGTTAAGTGTTCTTAGGGTGTCTGGTTTTGACCTTAGGGTTTTGTAAGGGGTTTTAAATGGGATTTTAGGGTTTATAGGATTTAGGGTTTCTTAACGTTTAGGGTTTAGAGTTTCCTTATGGTTTTGGGTATAGGGTTCTTTTAGGTTAAGGGTTTTATTTAGGTTTTTAGGTTTTAGGTATTTGGGTTTTGTAGGAATTTTAAATGGGTTTTTAGGGTTTATTTTAGAATTTTTAGGATTTAGGGTATCTTAAGGGTTAGGGTTTAGAGTTTCCTAAGGTTTTAGGTTAAGGATTTAGAGTTTTAGGTTAGGATTTAGGGCTTGGGGTTTTTTTAGGTTTAGGGTTTTTAGGATTTTATAGGCTTAGGGTTTTTTAAGTGTTTTTAGGATTTAGCATATACGATTTAGGGCTTTATAGGGTTGGGTTTAGAGCTTAGAATTTTTTAGGTTTAGGGGTTTTTTGGTTTTCTTAATTTTTTTTAGGGTTAGGTATTTTTTTTTTTCCGTTTAGGTTTTATAGAATTTTAGGATTTAGGGTAAAGAGCATAGGGGTTTTAGGGGCTTTAAATGGTTTTAGGGTTTATTTTAGGGTTTATTGGATTTATAGATTCTTAAGGTTTACGGTTTAGGGTTTCTTCGTAGGTTGGGGATTTAGGGTTTTAGGTTAGGTTTTAGGGTTTAGGGTTTTTTTTTTTTTCATTTGGGGTCTTAGGTTAAGGGTTTTATCTAAGTTTTCAGGGGTTTGGGCTTTGGGTTTTTTAGGTGAAGGTTTTTTATGGTTTTATAGACTTGGGGTTTTTTTAGTGTGTTTAGCTTTAGGGTTTACGGATTTTTAAGATTGAGGATTTAGATCGTAGGGTTTTTTAGGGTTATTAAATAGTTTTTAGAGTTTATAGGATTTAGGGTTTCATAAGGTTTAGGGTTTAGAGATTTAGGTGTATGATTTAGGATTTTAGGTTAGGGGTTTTTTAGGTTTAGCATTTAAGGTTGAGGGTTTTATCTAGGTTTTTAGGGTTTAGAGCTTAGGATTTTTAAGGTTAAGATTTTTGAGGGTATTATAAATTTGGGATTTAGGGCTTAGGATTTTTTTTTGTGTGTTTTCATGGTTAAACATATATGATTTAGGGCTTTAGAGTTTAGGTCTTAAGGTTATTTTTGTGTTTTTTAGATTTAGGGTTTAGTGTTTTTTTTTGGGATAAGGATTTTATTTAGGTTTTTTGGGTTTTGGGCTTTGGGTTGTTTATGTTAACGGTTTTTAGGATTTTGTATGTTTAGGATTTAGGGCAAAGAGTTTTTTTTTTTCTTTTTTGTTCTTTTTATGGTTTAGGATATACTATTTAGGGCTTTATAGGGTTTAGAGTTTACAGATTTTTAAGTTTAGGGGTTTTTGTGTTTTTTTAGAGTTTTTAACGTTTAAGTGTTTCTTAGGGTTTTTTAGGGTTTAGGGTTTAGGGCTGAGGGTGCTTTTGTGTTTTTTAGATTTAAGGTTGACGGATTTTTAAGATATAGGGTTCAGAGCTTAGGGTTTTGTAGGGGTTTTAAATGGTATTTATGGTTTATTTTAGGATTTATAGGAGTTAGGGTTTCATAAGGTTAACGGTATAGGGATTCTTAGGGTTTTATATTTAGGATTTGGGATTTTAGGTTAGGGTTTAGGGTTTAGGGCATAGGATTTTTTTAGGTTTAAGGTTTTAGATTAAGGATTTTTAGGGTTTAGGACTTTGTAATTTTTAGATTAAGCTTTTTAGGGTTTTATATGTTTAGGATTTAGGGCTTAGGGTTTTTTGTGTTTTCTATGGTTTAGCATATATGATTTAAGGCTTTATATGGTTTGGAGCTTAGAGTTTTTTAGGTTTAGGGGTTTTTGGGTTATTTAGGATTATTAAGGGTTAAGTGTTTCTTAGGGTTTTTTAGGGCTTAGGGTTCTTTTTAGGTTTAGTGTTTTGGATTAAGGGTTTTATTTAAGTTTTTAGGGTTTAGGGCTTTGAGTTTTTTAGGTTGATGTTTTTTCAGATTTTATAGGTTTAGGGTTTAGGGCTTACGGTTTTTTTTTGTGTTTTTTAGGGTTTTACATATATGATTTAGGGCTTTATAGGATTTAAAGCTTAGAGTTTGTTAGGGTTAAGGGTTTTTCATTTTTTTTTTTTAGTATTTTTAAGGGTTAAGTATTTCTTAGGGTTTTTTAGGGTTTAGGGCTTAGGGTTTTTTTTCTGTTTTTTGTGTATAGAGTTTATGAATTTTTAGGATTTAGGGTTTAGATCTTAGGGTTTGAAGGGTTTAAAATGGTTTTTACGGTTTATAGGATTTATGGTTTTTTAAGTTTTAGGGTTTAGGGTTTCTTAGGGTTTTAGATTTAGGATTTAGGGTTTTAGGTTAGGTTGTAGGGTTAAGGACTTAGGGGTGTTTTCGATTTACGACTTACGATTAGGGTTTAGGATTTCAATCTTAGGGTTTTTTTTAGGTTTATGGTTTAAGTTTAAGGGTTTTGTCTAGGATTTTAGGATTTAAGGCTTTGGGTTTCTTAAGTTAAGGTTTTTAAGGTTTTATAAGTTTAGGGTTTAGGGCTTAGGGTTTGCTTGTGTTTTCTAGGGTTTAGCATTTACGATTTAGGGCTCTATAGGGTTTTGATGTTAGAGTGTTTTAGGGTTAGGGTTTTTGTATTTTTTAGGGCTTTTAAGGGTTAAGTGATTCTTTGGATTTTTACGGCTTAGGTTACTTTTGTGTTTTGTAGCTTTAGGGTTCGTTTTTTTAGGTTATAGGGTTTAGAGCTAAGGGTCTTGAAGGGATTTTTAATGGGTTTTAGGGTTTGTTTGAGGGTTTCACAAGGTTTAGGGTTTATGGATTCTGAGGGTTTCATATTTAGGATTTAGGGTTTCAGATTAGGGTTTAGGGTATATGGCTTAGGACTTTTTTAGGTTTAGTGTTTTAGGTTAATGATTTTATCTAGGTTTTTAGGGTTTAAGGGATTGTAATTTTTAGAATATGGGTTTTAGGGTTTTATAAGTTTAGGATTTAGGGCTTTGGGTTTTTTATGTTTTTTAGGATTTAGCATATAGGATTTAGGGTTTTATAGGGTTTAGAGCTTAGATTTTTTTAGGTTTAGGAGTTTTTGGGTTATTTAGGGTTAAGTGTTTCTTAGGGATTTTTAGGTCTTAGGGTTTTTTTTAGGTTTAGTGTTTTAGGTTTAGGGTTTTATTTAGGTTTTTAGGGTTTAGGGCTTTGAGTTTTTTAGGCTAAGGGTTTTTTGGATTTTATAGGTTTCGGGTTTAGGGCTTAATTTTTTTTTTGTGTTTTTATGGTTTAACATATTCGATTTAGGGCTTTATAGGATTTAGAACTTATAGTTTTTTAGGTTTAGGGTTTTTTGTGTTTTTTAGGGGATTTAAGGGTTAAGTGTTTCTTAGGTTTTTTTTGGGTTTAGTGCTTATGGTGCTTTTGTGTTTTTTAAGGTTTAGAATATATGATTTAGGTCTTTATAAGGTTTAGAGCTGAAAGTTTTTTTAGGTTTATGTTTTATACGATTTGGGTTTTTAGGGTTTTTAAGGCTTAAGTGTTTCATAGGGTTTTTTAAGGGTTTATGGTTTAGAGCTTAGGGTTTTGTAGGGGTTTCAAATGGTTTTTAATTGTTATTTTAGGGTTTATAGGTATAAGGGTTTCTTAAGGTTTAGGGTTTAAGGTTTCTTATGGTTTTAGGTTTAGGATTTAGAATTTTAGGTTAGGGTTTAGGATTTAGGGCTTAGGACTTTTTTGGGTTTCGGGTTTTTGGCTAAGGGTTTTATCTAGGATTTTATTATTTAGGCTTTGGCTTTTTTAGGTTAATGTTTTTAAGGTTTTATAGGTTTAGGGTTGAGGGCTTAGGTCTTAGGGCTTTTTCTGTATTTTTTTGTGTTTAGCATGGGCTTTATAGTGTTTAGAGCTTAGATTTTTTTAGGCTTAGGGGTTTTTGGGGTTTTTAAGGTTTTTAAGGATTAAGTGTTTCTTAGGGTTTTTTAAGGTTTAGGGTTTACATATTTTAAGAATATAGGAATTAGATCATAGTGTTTTGTAGGGGTTTAAAATTGTTTTCAGGGTTTTCAAGATTTAGGGTTTCTTAGGGTTTAGGGTTGAATATTTAGGGTTTTAGGTTAGGGTTCGCAACTTAAGGATCAGGGTTGTTTTAGGTTTATGGTTTTAGGTTAAGGTTTTTATATAAGTTTTTAATGTTTAGGTCTTTGGGCTTATTATGTTAAAGTTTTTAAGGATTTTATAGGTTTAAGGCTTAGGGCTTAAGGTTAGTTTTTTTTTTGTGTGTGTTTTTTAGGGTTTAGTTTTTATGATTTACGGCTTTATAGGGTTTAGAACTAAGAGTTTTTTAGGTTTTGGACTTTGTATTTTTTAGGTTATGGATTTTTAGGATTTTATAGGTTTAATGTTTAAGGCTTAGGATTTTTTTGTGTCTTTTTTGGGTTTAGCATGTACGATTTAGGGCTTTACAGGGTTTAGAGCTTAGAGGTTTTTTAGGCTTAGGGATTTTGGGTTAATTAAGGTTTTTAAGGGTTAAGTGTTTCTCATGATTTTCTAGGCTTTAGGGTTTAGGGATTTTTTTTTGTGTTTTTTGGGTTTAAGATTTACGGATTTTTTAGGATTTAGGGTGTAGATCTTAGGGTTTTGTCGGAGATTTAAATGTATTTTAGGGTTTATAAGATTTAGGATTTCTTAAGGCTTATGTTTTAGGGTTTATTAGGGTTTTAGGTTAAGAATTTGAGGATTTAGGTTAGGGTTTAGGACTTAGTGTTCTTTTAGGTTTAGAGTTTTAAGTTAAGAGTTTTATCTAGGGTTTTTATGGTTTAGGGCTTTGGGTTTTTTAGGTTAAGGTTTTTTTTAAGTTTTATTGGTTTATGGTTTAGGGCTTAGGGTTTTTTGTGTTTTTTAGGGTATAGCATATAGGGCTTGATAGTGTTTAAAGATTAGAGTTGTTTAGGTTTAGGAATTTTTCCTTTTTTTAGTGCTTTTAAAGGTTAAGTGTACTTAGGGTGTCTGATTTTGAGCTTGTGGTTTTGTAGGGAGTTTTTAATGTGTTTTTAGGGTTTATAGGATTTAGGGTTTCTTAAGGTTTAGGGTTTAGAGTTTCCTCATGGTTTTGGGTTTAGGGTTCTTTTAGGTTAAGGGTTTTATTTAGGTTTTTAGGGTTTAGGGATTTGGGTTTTGTAGGAATTTTAAATGGGTTTTTAGGGTTTATTTTAGAGTTTTTAGGATTTAGGGTTTCTTAATGTTTAGGGTTTAGAGTTTCTTAAGGTTTTAGGTTAAGGATTTAGAGTTTTAGGTTAGGGTTTAGGACTTGGGTTTTTTTTAAGTTTTGGGATTTTAGGATTTTATAGGCTTAGGGTTTTTTGTGTGTTTTTAGGGTTTAGCATATACAATTTAGGGCTTTATAGGGTTGGGTTTAGATCTTAGAATTTTTTTAGGTTTAGGGGTTTTTTGGTTTTCTTAATGTTTTTTTAGGGTTAGGGATTTTTTTTTTGTTTTTTACGTCTAGGTTTTATAGAGTTTTAGGATTTAGGGTATAGAGCATATGGGTTTTAGGGGCTTTAAATGGTTTTAGGGTTTATTTTAGGGTTTATAGGATTTAGAGTTTCTTAAGGTTTACGGTGTAGGGTTTCTTCGTAGGTTGGGGATTTAGGGTTTTAGGTTAGGGTTTAGGCTTTAGGATTTAGGGCTTAGGGTTTTCTTTTTTCTTTTTACATTTAGGGTCTTATGTTAAGGGTTTTATCTAGGTTTTCAGGGGTTTGGGCTTTGGGTTTTTCAGGTTAAGGTTTTTTATGGTTTTATAGACTTGGGACTTTTTTTATGTCTATTTTTTTAGGGTTTAATATACACAATTTAGGGCTTTATAGGTTTAGATCTTATATTTTTTTAGGTTTACGGTTTTGTGAGACTTTTAAGGGTTAAGTGTTTCTTAGGGTTTAAGGCTTATGATTTTTTGTGAATTTTAGGTTTAGGATTTACGAATCTTTAGTATTTAGGGTTTTAGGAGTTTTATTTTGATTTTAGGCTTTATTTTAGGGTTTATAGGATTTAGAGTTTCTTGCGGTTTAGAGTTCAGGGTTTAGGGCTTAGGGTATTTTTAGGTTTAGGGTTTTAGGTTAGGGTTTTATTTTGGTTTTTAGGGTTTAGGGATTTTAGTTTTTGAGGGTTTTTTATGTTTAGAGTTTAGGGCTTTTAGTTTTTGAGGGTTTTTTATGTTTAGAGTTTAGGGCTTAGGGTATTTTTGTGTTTTTAAGGGTTTAGTGGGTTGTTGGGGTTTTTTGGGTTTTATGGGTTTCTAAGGGTTAAATGTTTCTTAGGATTCTTTAGGGTTTAGGGTTTAGGGCTTAGGTTTTTTTTTGTGTTTTGTCAATTTAGGGTTTACATATTTTTAGGATTTTGGGTTTAGAGCTTAGGGTTTTTAATGGTTTTTAGGGTTTCTTTTAGGATTTATAGGATTTATAGGTTTTAGGGTTTCTTAAGGTTTAGTGTTTAGGGTTTCATAGGTCTTTAGGTTTAGGATTTTGAGTTTAAGGTTACGGTTTAGGATTTCTTCAGGTTTAGGGTTTTAGGTTAAGAGTTTTATCTAGGGTTTTAGGGTTTAGGGATTTGAGTTTTTTAGGTCAAGGTTTTTTAGGGTTTTATAGTTTTAATGTTTACGGCTTAGGTTTTTTTATTTTATTTTATAGGTTTAGTATTTACGATTTAGGGTTTTATAGGGTTTAGAGCTTAGAGTTTTTAAGGTTAGGAGTTTTGAGTTTTTAAGCGTTAAGTGTTTCTTAGTGTTTTCTTAGGGTTTAGGGTTTAGGGCTTTGGATATTTTGTGTTTTTGAGGTTTAGGTTTTACGGATTTTTAGGATTTAGGGATTAGATTTTTGGGTTTGTAGGGGTTTTAAATGGTTGTTAGGTTTTATTTTAGGGTTTATAGGATTTTGGGTTTCTTAAGGCTTAGGGTTTAGGGTTTCTTAAGGTTTAAGAATTATTTTAGGGTTTATAGGATTAAGGTTTCATAAGGTTTAGGGTTTATGGATTCTTAGTGTTTTAGGTTTATGATTTTGGGTTTTAGGTTAGTGTTTATGATTTAGAGCATACGGGTTTTTAGGGCTTTGGATTTTTTAGATTAAAATTTTTTAGGGTTTTATATGTTTGGGGTTTAGGGATAAGGGTTTTTTTCTGGTGTTTTCTAGGGTTTAGAATATACAATTTAGGGCTTTATAGGGTTTATAGTTTAAAGTTTTTTTAGGTTGAAGCGTTTTTGGGGTTTTTTTAAACGTTTTTTAGGGTTAAATGTTTCTTAGTGTTTTTTAGGGTTTAGGGCTTAGGGTTTTTTTTGTGTTTTTTAGGTTTATGTTTTATAGATTTTTAGGGTTTTGGGTACAGAGCTTAGGGTTTTGAAGGGTTTTTAATCATTTGTAGGGTTTATTGAATTTAGGGTTTCTTAAGGTTTAGTGTTTAGGGTTTCTTAGGGTTTTAGGTTAGGTTGTAGGGTTTAGGCCTTAGGGGTTTTTTAGGTTTAGGTTTTAAGGTTAGGGTTTAGGGTCTTCGGCTTAGGATTTTTTTAGGTTTAGGGTTTCAGGTTAAGAGTTTTATCTAGGTTTATGGCTTAGAGCATAAGATTTTGAAGGGGTTTTAAATGTGTTTTAGGGTTTATTTTCGGGTTACTTAAGGTTTAGGTTTTAGAGTTTCTTCAGGCTTTATGTCAAGTATTTTAAGGTTACTTAAGGTTTAGGTTTTAGAGTTTTTGAAGGTTTTAGGTCTAGTATTTGGGTTTTAGGTTAGGGTGTAAGGTTTAGGCCTTAGGGCTTTTTAAGGTTTAAGGTTTTAGTTTAAGGGTTTTATTTAGGCTTTTAGTGTTTAGGGCTTTGGGTTTATTAGGTTAGGGTTTTTTAGGGTTATATATGTTTAGGGTTTAGAGCTTAGGGTTTTTTTTTATGTTTTTAGGGTTTAGAGTATATGATTTAGGGCTTTATAGCCTTTTGAGGTTTGTGTTTTTTACATTTAGGGGTTTTTAGTTTTTTTTAGGGTTTTTAAGAGTTAGTGTTTCTTAAGGGTTTTAGGGTTTATGGTTTAGAGCTTAGGGTTTCGTAGGCATTTTAAATGGTTTTTAGGTTTTATTTTAGGGTTTATAGTATTTAGGGTTTATTAAGGCTTAGAGTTTAGGGTTTCTTAAGCTTTTTGGATTACGATTAAGAGTTTTAGGTTAGGGTTTCGGGATTTTTTAGGTTTAGGGTTTAAAGTTAAGGGTTTGATCTAGGTTTTAAGGGTTTAGGGCTTTGGGTATTTTCGATTAAGCTTTTTTAGGTTTTTATAGGTTTGGATTTAGGGCTTAGGTTTTTTTGTGTTTTTTAGCATTTAGCATATACGATTTAAGCCTTTATAGGGTTTAGAGTTTAGAGTGTTTTAGGTGTAGGGTTTTTTAGGGTTTTTAAGGGCAAACTCTTTATTATGGTTTTCTAGGGTTTAGGGCTTAGGTTTTTTTTTTTTTTTTTTTTTTTTTTTTTTTTAAAGGTTTAAGGTTTATGGATTTTTGGGATTTAGGGTTTAAAATTTAGGGCTTTTGCAGGGGTTTTAAATAGGTATTTTATGGTTTATATTAGGGTTATAGGAGTAAGGGTTTCTTAAGGTGTAGGGTTAAGGGTTTCTTAGAGTTTTAGATTTAGTATTTAGGGTTTTAGGTTAGGGTTTAGGGTTTTTTTTTTTTTTTTTTTTTTTTTTTTTTAAAGTTTAGGGTTTTAGGTTAAGGGCTTTATGTAGGTTTTTATGATTTAGGGTCTTTGGGTTTCTTAGGTTAAATTTTTTATGGTTTTATAGGTTTATGGTTTAGGGCATAGGTTTTATTTTTTTGTGTTTTTAGGGTTTAGCATATATGACTTAGGTCTTTATAGGGTTAAGAGCTTAGCATTTTTTAGGATTAGGGATTTTTGGGTTTTTAGGGGTTTTTAAGGGTTAAGTGTTTCATAGGGTTTTTTTAGTGTTTATGGTTTAGAGATTAGGGTTTTGTAGGGGTTTCAAATGGTTTTTAGGGTTTATTTTATGGTTTATAGGTATAAGGGTTTCTTAGGGTTTAAGGTTTCTTATGGTTTTAGGTTTAGGATTTAGAATTTTAGGTTAGGGTTTAGGGTTTTTAGGTTTCGAGTTTTTGGTTAAAGGTTTTATCTAGGATTTTATGGTTTATGGCTTAGGGTATTTTTGTGTTTTTTAGGGTTTAGTGGGTTGTTGGGTTTTTATGGGTTTTCTGGGTTTTTAAGGGTTAAATGTTTCTTAGCAACTTTTTAGGTTTAGGGTTTTAGGTTAAGGTTTTTTATGGTTTTATAAAATTGGTTTTTTTTTTTTTTTTTTTTTTTTTTTTTTGGTTATGTGTGTGTTTTTTAGGGTTTAATATAGACGATTTAGGGCTTTATAGGGTTTAGAGCTTAGATTTTTATAGGTTTAGGGTTTTTTGAGACTTTTAAGGGTTAAGTGTTTCTTAGGATTTAAGGCGTATGATTTTTTTTGTTTTTTAGGTTTAGGATTTATGGATTTTTAGTATTTAGGGTTTTATAGGATTTTTATTTGGATTTTAGGGTTTATTTTAGGGTTTAAAGGATTTAGAGTTTCTTACAGTTTAGGGTTTCTTAGGGTTTTAGGTTAGGGTTTAGGGTTTAGGGCTTAGGGATCTTTTAGGTTTAGTTTTTTTTTTTAGGTTTTTAGGGTTTAGGGATTTGAGTTTTTTTAGGGTTTTTTGTGTTTAGAGTTTAGGGCTTAGTGTATTTTTGTGTTTTTTAGGGTTTAGTGGGTTGTAAGGTTATGGGTTTTTAAGGGTTAAATGTTTTTGGATTTTTTAGGGTTTAGGGTTTAGGGCTTAGGTTGTTTTTTTTTTAGTTTTGTCAATTTGGGGGTTTACAAATTTTTAGGATTTTAGGTTTAGAGCTTAGGGTTTTTATGGGGTTTTAATGGTTTTTAGGGTTTCTTTTAGGATTTATAAGTTTTAAGTTTCCTTAAGGTTTAGTGTGTAGGGTTTCATAGATCTTTCAGTTTAGGATTTTGAGTTTTAGGTTAGGGTTTAGGATTTCTTTAGGTTTAGGGTTTTAGGTTGAGAGTTTTATCTAGTTTTTTTGGGTTTTGGGATTTGGGTTTTTTGGGTCAAAGTTTTTTTCGAGTTTTATAGTTTTAATGTTTACGGCTTAGGTTTTTTTTAAATTATTTTATAGGTTTAGTATTTACAATTTAGGGCTTTATAGGGTTTAGAGCTTAGAGTTTCTGAGGTTAGGGGTTTTGGGTTTTTAAGCATTAAGTGTTTCTTAGGGTTTTTTTAGGGTTTAGGGTTTAGGACTTTGGATATTTTGTGTTTTTGAGTTTTAGGTTTTAGGGATTTTTAGGATTTAGGTTTAAAATTTTTGGGTTTGTAGAGGTTTTAAATGGTTGTTAGGGTTTATTTTAGGTTTTATAGGATTTTGGGTTTCTTAAGGTTTAGGGTGTAAGGTTTAGGCCTTAGGAGATTTTTAGGTTTAAGGTTAGGGTTTAGGGTTTTAGGTTTAGGATTTTTTTAGGTTTAAGGTTTTAGATTAAGGGTTTTATCTAAGTTTTTAGTGTTTATGGCTTTGGGTTTATTAGGTTAGGGTTTTTTAGGGTTATATATGTTTAGGGTTTTTTTTGTGTTTTTAGGGTTTAGTGTATATGATTTAGGGTTTTATAGGCTTTTGAGGTTTGTGTTTTATACGTTTAGGGGTTTTCAGCTTTTTTAGGGTTTTTAAGAGTTAGTGTTTCTTAAGGTTTTTAGGGTTTATGGTTTAGAGCTTAGGGTTTTGTAGGGGTTTTAAATGGTTTTTATATTTTATTTTATGGTTTATAGGATTTAGGGTTTATTAAGGCTTAGAGTTTGGGGTTTCTTAAGCTTTTAGGATTAGGATTTAGAGTTTTGGGTTAGGGTTTCGAGATTTTTTAGGTTTAGGGTTTAAAGTTAAGGGTTTTATCTAGGTTTTAAGGGTTTAGGGCTTTGGGTATTTTCGATTAAGCTTTTTTAGGTTTTCATAGGTTTGGATTTAGGGCTTAGGTTTTTTTGTGTTTTTTAGCGTTTAGCATGTACGATTTAAGCCTTTATAGGGTTTAGAGCTTAGATTTTTTTAGCTGTAGGGTTTTTAAGGGTAAAGTGTTTTTTAGGGTTTTCTACGGTTGAGGGTTTCTTTTTGTGTTTTTAAGGTTTAAGGTTTATGTATTTTTTCGGATTTAGGGTTTAAAATTTAGTGTTTTTGTAGGGGTTTTAAACGGGTTTTTTATGGTTCATATTAGGGTTTATAGGAGTAAGGGTATCTTAAGGTTTAGCGTTAAGGGTTTCTTAGATTTTTAGATTTAGTATTTAGGGTATTAGGTTAGGGTTTAGGGTTTAGGGTTTAAGGCTTAGGTTTTTTTTTTTTTTAAGTTTAGGGTTTTAGGTTAAGGGCTTTATATAGGTTTTTATGGTTTAGGGTCTTTGGGTTTCTTAGGTTAAATTTTTTAGGGTTTTATAGGTTTATGGTTTAGGGCTTAGGTTTTATTTTTTTGTGCTTTTAGGGTTTAGCATATATGACTTAGGTTTAGAGCTTAGAATTTTTTAGGATTGGGGGTTTTTGGGTTTTTAGGGTTTTTAATGGTTAAGTGTTTCATAGGGTTTTTTTTAGGGTTTATGGCTTAGAGCTTAGGGTTTTGTAGGGGTTTCAAATGGTTTTTAGGGTTTATTTTAGGGTTTATAGGTATAAGGGTTTCTTGAGGTTTAGCGTTTGAGGTTTCTTATGGTTTTAGGTTTAGGATTTAGGGCTTAGGGTTTTTAGAGGTTTCGAGTTTTTGGTTATGGGTTTTATCTAGGATTTTATTGTTTAGGGCTTTGGGTTTTTTGGGTTAATGCTTTTACGGCTTTATAGGATTTAGAACTTAGAGTTCTTTAGGTTTTGGACTTTGTATTTTTTAGGTTTTGGGTTTTTAGGGTTTTATAGGTTTAATGTTTAGGGCTTAGGGTTTGTTTTTGGTCTTTTTTGGGTTTAGCATGTACGATTTAGGGATTTATAGGGTTTAGAGCTTAGAGTTTTTTTTTAGGTTGAGGGGTTTTGGGTTAATTAAGGTTTTTAAGGGTTAAGTGTTTCTTAGGGTTTTCTAGGCTTTTGGGTTGAGCGATTTTTTTTGGTGTTTTTTAGGTTTAAGATTTACTGATTTTTTAGGATTTAGAGTTTAGAGCTTAGGGTTTTGTCAGAGTTTTAAATGCTTTTTAGGGTTTATAAGATTTAGGATTTCTTAAGGCTTATGTTTTAGTGTTTCTTAGGGTTTTAGGTTAAGAATTTGAGGATTTAGGTTAGGGTTTAGGGTTTAAGACTTAGTGTTTTTTGGGTTTAGGGTTTTAAGTTAAGAGTTTTATCTAGGGTTTTTATGGTTTAGGGCATTGGGCTTTTTATGTTAAGGTTTTTTTTGAGAGTTTTATTGGTTTATGGTTTAGCGCTTAGGGTTTTTTGTGGTTTTTAGGGTATAGTATATAGGGCTTGATAGTGTTTAAAGCTTAGAGCATTTTAGGTTTAGGGCTTTTTCATTTTTTTAGTGCTTTTAAAGGTTAAGTGTTCTTAGGGTGTCTGGTTTTGAGCTTAGGGTTTTGTAGGGAGCTTTAAATGGGTTTTTAGGGTTTATAGGATTTAGGGTTTCTTAAGGTTTAGGGTTTAGAGTTTCCTTATGGTTTTGGGTTTAGGGTTCTTTTAGGTTATGGGTTTTATTTAGGTTTTTAGGGTTTAGGGATTAAATGGGTTTTTAGGGTTTATTTTAGAGTTTTTAGGATTTTGGGTTTCTTAAGGTTTAGGGTTTGGAGTGTCTTAAGGTTTTAGGTTAAACATTTAGAGTTTTAGGTTAGGGTTTAGGGCTTGGGGTTTTTTTAGGTTTTGGGTTTTTAGGATTTTATAGGCTTAGCATTTAGGGCTTAGGGTATTTTGTGTGTTTTTAGGATTTAGCATAGACGATTTAGGGCTTTATAGGGTTGGGTTTAGAACTTAGAATTTTTTTAGATTTAGGGGTTTTTTGGTTTTCTTAATATTTTTTTAGGGTTAGGGATTTTTTATTTTGTTTTTTTACGTTTAGGTTTTATAGAGTTTTAGGATTTAGGGTATAGAGCATAGGGGTTTTATTGGATTTAAATGGTTTAAGGGTTTATTTTAGGGTTTATAGGATTTAGAGTTTCTTAAGGTTTATGGTTTAGGGTTTGTTTTGATTTTAGGTTGGGGATTTAGGGTTTTAGGTTAGGGTTTAGGGTTTAGGGTTTAGGGCTTAGGGTTTTTTTTTCATTTAGGGTCTTAGGTTAAGGATTATATCTAGGTTTTCAGGGGTTTGGGCTTTTGGTTTTTTAGGTTAAGGTTTTTTATGGTTTTATAGACTTGGAGTTTTTTTTTTTTTTTGTGTTTTTTTATGGTTTAATATAAACAATTTAGGGCTTTATAGGGTTTGGAGCTTATATTTTTTTATAATTAGGGTTTTTTGAGACTTTTAAGGGTTAAGTGTTTCTTAGGGTTTAAGGCTTATGATTTTTTGTGTTCTTTAGGTTTAGGATGTACGGATTTTTAGTATTTTTAGGAGTTCTATTTGGATTTTAGGGTTTATAGGATTTAGAATTTCTTACAGTTGAGGGTTTCTTTTATTTAGGTTTTTAGGGTTTAGGGATTTGAGCTTTTTAGGTTTTTTTATGTTTAGAGTTTAGGGCTTAGGGTATTTTTGTGTTTTTTAGGGTTTAATGGGTTGTTGGGTTTTTATGGGTTTTCTGGGTTTTTAAGGGTTAAATGTTTCTTAGGAATTTTTTAGGTTCAGGGTTTTAGGTTAAGTGGTTTTATAGAATTGGGTTTTTTTTTTGTGTGTGTCTTTTTAGGGTTTAAAATACACAATTTAGGGCTTTATAGGGTTTAGAGCTTAGATTTTTATAGGTTTAAGGTTTTTTCAGACTTTAAGGGTAAAGTGTTTCTTAGGGTTTAAGGCTTATGATTTTTTGTATTTTTTAGGTTTATGATTTATGGATTTTTAAGATTTAGGGTTTATTTTAGGGTTTATAGGATTTAGAGTTTCTTACGATTTAGGGTTTCTTAGGGTTTTAGGTTAGGGTTCAGGGTTTAGGGCTTAGGGTTTTTTTAGGTTTTGGGTTTTATTTAGCTTTTTAGGGTTTAGGGAATTGAGTTTTGTAGGGTTTTTTATGTTTAGAGTTTAGGGCTTAGTGTATTTTTGTGTTTTTTAGGGTTTAGTGGGTTGTTGGGTTTTGGATTTTTAAGGGTTAAATGTTTCTGGATTTTTTAGGGTTTAGGGTTTAGGGCTTAGGTTTTTTTTTTGTGTTTTGTCAATTTAGGGTTTACAATTTTTTAGGATTTTGGGTTTTGAGCTTAGGGTTTTTACGGGTTTTTAATGGTTTTTAGGGTTTCTTTTAGGATTTCTAAGTTTTAGGGTTTCTTAAGGTTTAGTGTTTAGGGTTTCATAGGTCTTTAGGTTTAGGATTTTGAATTTTAGGTAAGGGTTTAGGATTTCTTTAGGTTTAGGGTTTTAGGTTAATAGTTTTATCAAGTTTTTTTGGGTTTAGGGAATTGGGTTTTTTAGGTCAAAGTTTTTTAGGGTTTTATAGTTTTATTGTTTAATGCATAGGTTTTTTTTTTTTTTTTTTTTTTTTTTGTATTTTATAGGTTTAGTATTTACAATTTAGGGCTTTATAGGGTTTAGAGCTTAGAGTTTTTGAGGTTAGGGGTTTTGGGTTTTTAAGCGGTAAGTGTTTCTTAGGGTTTTTTTAGGGTGTAGGGTTTAGGACTTTGGATATTTTGTGTTTTGGAGGTTTAGGTATTACAGATTTTTAGGATTTAGGGTTTGTAGGGGTTTTAAATGGTTGTTAGGGTTTATTTTAGGGTTTATAGGATTTTGGGTTTCTTAAGGGTTAAGGTTTAGGGTTTCTTAATGTTTAGGGATTAGGATTTCTTAGGGTTTTAGGTTTAGGAATTAGGGTTTTAGGTTAGGGTTTAGGGTTTAAGGATTAGGAATTTTTTAGGTTCAGGGTTTTAGGTTAAGGTTTTTATCAAAGTTTTTATGGTTTTGAGCTTTGGGTTTGTTGGGTTAAGGGTTTTTAGCATTTTATAGGTTTAACCTTTTTTTTTTTTTTTTTTTTTTTTGTGTTTTTTAGGGTTTCATATATACGATTTAAGGGTTTAGAGCTTAGAGTGTATTTTAGGTGTAAAGGTTTTTGTATTTTAAGGGGTTTTAAGCGTAGTGTTTCTTATGGTTTTTTAGGTTAGAGCTTAGCTTTTTTTTTGTGTGTGTTTTTTAGATTTAGGGTTTACGAATTTTTTGGACTTATGGTTTAAAACTTAGGGTTTTGTAGGGATTTTAAATGGGTTTTAAAGTTTATTTTAGGATTTATATGATTTAGGAAACGTTTCTTAAAGTTTAGTGTTTCTTATGGTTTTAGGTTTAGGATTTTGGGTTTTAGGTTAGGATTTAGGGCTTAGGGATTTTTTAGGTTTAGGGTTATGGTTAAGGATTTTATGAAGGTTTTTCGAGTTTAGGGATTTTGGTTTTTTAGGTTGCCGTTTTTTAGGGTTTATAGTTTTATGGTTTACGACTTAGGTTTTTTTTTTTTTTTTGTGATTGTAGGGTTTAGCATGTACGATTTAGCGCTTTCTAGGGTTTAGAGGTTAGAGTTTTTTTAGGGTTAGGGGATTTCTGCCTTTTCAGGGTTTTTAAGGGCTAAGTGTTTCTTAGGGTTTTCTAGGGTTTAGGGTTTAGGGCTTAGGGTTTTCTTTGTCTTTTTATGTTTAAGGTTTACGGATTTTTAGGATCTAGTGTTTAGAGTTTAGGGTTTTGTAGGAGTTTTAAACGCTTTTTAGGCTTTATATTAAAACTGATAGTATTTAGAGTTTCTTAAGATTTAGGGTTTTGGGTTTGTTAGGGTTTTAGATTTAGGATTTCGAGCTTTAGGTTAGGGTTTAGTGTTTAAGGCTTAGGGATTTTAAGGTAGGATTTTAGGTTAAGGGTTTTATCTAGGTTTTTAGGGGTTAGGTTTTTGGGTTTTTCAGGTTAAGGGTTTTATAGGTTTATGGTATAGGGCTTAGGTTTATTTTTGTGCTTTTTAGGGTTTAGCATATAAGATTCAGGGCTTGATAAGGCTTAGAGCTTAGAGTTTTTTAGGTTTAGGGGTTTTTGGTTGAGAGCTGGGGGTTTTTAGGGGTTTCAAATAGTTATAAGGGTTTATATTTGGGTTTATAGGATTTAATGTTTCTTAAGGTTTTGGATTTAGGGTTTTTTAGGGTTTTAGGTTAGGATTTAGGGTCTAGGGCTTTGGGTTTTTTTAGGCTTAGAATTTTAGGTTTGTGGTTTTATCTAGGTTTTTAGGGTTTAGGGCATAGGTTTTTATTGTATTTTTAGGGTATAGCATATACGATATAGGGATTTATGGGGTTTAGAGCTTAGTGTTTTTAGGTTTAGAGGTTTTTGAGTTTTTTATGGTTTTTGGTTTAGAGCTTTTGGTTTTGTAGGGGTCTCAAATGGGTTTTAGGGTTTATTTTATGGTTTATAGGATTTAGGAGTTAGAGTTGTAGGTTAGGGTTTAGGGTTTTACGTTAACGGTTTTATTTAGATCATTAGGGTTTAGGGCTTTGAGTTTTATAGGTTAATGTCTTTTAGTATTTTTTTTTGTGTTTTTAGGGCTTAATATATACAATTTTTGGCATTATAAGGTTTAGAGAGTAGATTTTTTAGGTTTAGGGGTTTTTGGATTTTTTTAGGGTTTTTAAGGGTTAAAGGTTTACTAGGATTTTGTAGGTTTATGATTTAGGGCTTATGGTTATTTTTTGTGCTTTTTAGGTTTAGGGTTTATGAATTTTTAGGATTTATGATTTAAAGCAAAGGGTTTTATAGCGGTATTAAATGGTTTTTAGGGTTTATAGGATTTAGGGTTTGATAAGGTTTAGGGTTTATGTATTAAGGTTTAGGATTTAGGGTTTTTGGTTAGGGTTTAGAGTTTAGGGCTTAGGGGTTTTTTTAGGTTTAGCATTTTGGTTGAGGGTTTTATCTAGGTTTTTAGGGTTTAGGGCTTAGCATTTTATAGGTTAAGGGTTTTTGGGTTTTTCGTTTGGAGCTTTTGGTTTTGTAGGGGTCTCAAATGGGTTTTAGGGTTTCTTCTATGGTTTATAGGATTTAAGGTTTCATAAGATTTAGGGTTTAGGGTTTCTTAGGGTTTCAGTTTTAGGAGTTAGAGTTTTAGGTTACGGTTTAGGGTTTTACGTTAAGGGTTTTATTTAGATCATTAGGGTTTAGGGCTTTGAGTTTTATAAGTTAATGTTGTTTAGGATTTTATAGGTATAGGGTTTAGGGTTTATGTTATTTTTTTTTGTGTTTTTAGGATTTAATATATACAATTTTGGGCAGTTTTAGGTTTAGAGCGTAGAGTGTTTAGGTTTACGGGTTTTTGGATTTTTTTATGGTTTTTAAGGGTTAAAAGTTTACTAGGATTTTGTAGGTTTATGGTCTAGGGCATAGGGTTGTTTTTTGTGTTTTTTTAGGTTTAGGGTTTACGGATTTTTAGGATTTAGGATTTAGAGCATAGGGTTTTATAGGGGTATTAAATGGTTTTTAGGGTTTATAGGATTTAGGGTTTCATAAGGTTTAGGGTTTATGGATTAAGGTTTAGGATTTAGGGTTTTAGGTTAGGATTTAGAGTTTAGGGCTTAGGCATTTTTTTAGGTTTAGCATTTTGGTTGAGGGTTTTATCTAGGTTTTTAGGGTTTAGGGCTTAACATTTTGTAGGTTAAAGTTTTTGAGGGTTTTATAGGTTTGGGATTTAGGGCTTAGGGTTTTTTTTGTGTGTGTTTTCATGGTTAAGCATATATGATTTAGGGTTTTATAGGGTTTAGAGCTTAGAGTTTTTTAGGTTTAGGGATTTTGGGGGGGGGGGGGGGGGTTTAGGGTTTTTAAGGGTTAAGTGTTTCTTAGGGTTTTTAAGGGTTAAGAGTTTCTTAGGGTTTTTAAGGGTTAAGTGTTTCTTAGGGTTTTTAAGGGTTTAGGGTTTAAGGCTTATATTTTTTGTGTTTTTTTAGATTTAGGATTTACGCCTTATGATTTTTTTAGGTGTTTGTTTCTAGGTGAAGGGTTTTATTTAGGCTTTTACGGTACAGGGATTTGGGCTTTTTGGGTTATGGATTTTTAGGATTTTATTGGTTTAGGGCTTAGAGTTTTTTTATGTCTTTTTTGGGGTTTAGGATATACTATTTAGGGCTTCATAGGTTTAGAGTTTAGAGTTTTTTAGGTTTAGGGGGCTTTGTGTCTTTTAGTGTTTAGAATTTTGGGCTTAGTGTTCTTTTGTATTATTTAGGTTTAGGGTTTATGGATTTTTAAGATTTAGGTTTTAGATCTTAGGGTTTTGTAGCTTTTGGTGGTTTTGGGTTGTTTAGGGTTTTTTTTTGTTTTTTAGGATTTAGGGTTTTTAAAGGTGTAGGGTTTAATGTTTCTTTGGGTTATTAAGGGTTAAATGTTTCTAAGGGTTTTTAGGGCTTATGCTTTAGGGCCTAGTGTTTTTTTAGTTTAAGGGTTTTAGGTTAAGGCAATTTTTTAGGTTTTTAGGGTTTAGGGCTTTGTGTTTTGTAGGTTAAGGTTTTTTTCAGATTTTATAGGTTTAGGGTTTTGGGCTTAGGGTTTTTTGTGTTTTTTAAGGTTTAACATATATGATTTAGGGCTTTATCAGGTTTAAAGCTTAGTGTTTTTTTGTGCTTTTTAGGTGTTTTAAGGGCTTAATGTTTCTTAGGGTTTTTTAAGGGTTTAGGGCTTAGGGATTTTTTTGTGTACGTTTTTAAGGTTTAGGGTTTACTGATTTTTAGGATTTAGGGATTAGAGTTTAGGATTTTGTAGGGGGTTTAAATGGTTGTTAGGATTTATTTAAGGATTTATAGGATTTTGGGTTAGCTAAGGTTTATGGTTTTTGGATTAGGATTTAGGGTTTAAGGTTAGGGTTTAGGGTTTTTGGACTTTGGGTTTTTTTTTAGGTTAAGGGTTTAATCTAGGTTTTGTGGGTTTAGGACTTTGGGTTTTTTAGGTTAATGTTTTTTAGGGTTTATAGGTTTATGGTTTAGGGCTTAGTGTTTTTTTCTGTTTTTGAGGGTTTAGCATATACAATTTTGGGCTTTATAGGGTTTAGAGCATAGAGTTTTTTAGATTTAGGGGTTTTTGGTTTTTTTTTTTTTAGGGTTTTTAAGGGTTAAGTATTTCTTAGGATTTACGGTTTATAGCTTAGGGATTTTTGTGTTTTTTAGATTTAGGGTTTATGGATTCTTAGTATTTAAGGCTTATGATTTAGGATTTTAGGTTAGTGTTTATTATTTAGGGCATATGGTTTATTATGTTTAGGGTTTTAGGTTAAGGGTTTTATCTAGGTTTTTAGGGTTCAGGGATTTGGAATTTTTAGATTGTGGTTTTTAGGGTTTTCTAGGTTTAGGGTTTAGAGCTTAGAGTGCTTTAGGTTTAGGGATTAGATTTTTTTTAGTTATTTTTTTAGGGTTTAGCTTGTACAATTTAGGGCTTTATAGGATTTAGAGCACAAAGATTTTTAGGTTTAGGGGTTTTGGGTTTTTTAAGGATTTTTAAGGGTTAAATGTTTCTTAGGGGTTTTTACGGCTTAGGGTTTAGGGTTTAGAGTTTTTTTGTATTTTTTAGGTTTAGGGTATATGGATATTTAGGATAGACGATTTAGAGCATCGGGTTTTTTAGGGTTATTAAATATTTTTTAGGGCTTATAGGATTTAGGGTTTCGTAAGGTTTAGTTCTTATAGATTTAGGTGTAGGATTTAGGATTTTAGGTTAGGGGTTTTTTATGTTTGGCGTTTAAGGTTGAGAGTTTTATCTAGGTTTTTAGGGTTTAGGGCTTAGGGTTTTGTGGGTTAAGGTCTTTGCGGGTTTTGTAAGTTTAGGATTTAGGGCTTAGGATTTTTTTGTGTGTTTTCATGGTTAAGCATATATGATTTAGGGCATTATAGGGTTTGGTGCTTAGAGTTAGGGGTTTTTTTTTTGGGTCGGGGGGGGGGGTTGGTTTAGGGTTTTTATTGGTTAAGTGTTTCTTAGGGTTTTTAAGGGTTTAGGGTTTAAGGCTAAGGGTTTTCTGTGTCTTTTAGATTTAGGGTTTTGGTTTTTTCTAGGGTTTAAGGCTTAGGGATTTTTTTAGATTTAGCATTTTGGTTGAGGGTTTTATCTAGGGTTTTAGGGTTTAGGGCTTAGCATTTTATAGGTTAAGATATTTGAAGGTTTGATAGGTTTGGGATTTAGGGCTTAGGGTTTTTTTTTTTTTGTGTGTTTTCATGGTTTAACATATATGATTTAGGGGCTTTATATGGTTTAGAGCTTAGAGTTTTTTAGGTTTAGGGGTTTTAGGGTTATTAAGGGTTAAGTGTTTCGTAGGGTTTTTTAGGGCTTAGGGGTTCTTTTTAGGTTTAGTGTTTGTTAAGGGTTTTATTTAAGTTTTTAGGGTTTAGGGCTTTGAGTTTTTTGTGTTAAGGTTTTTTCGGATTTTATAGGTTTAGATTTTAGGGCTTCGGGTTTGTTTTTGTGTTTTTTAGGGTTTTACATATACGATTTAGGGCTTTTTAGGATTTAAAGCATAGAGTTTGTTAGGGTTAGGGGTTTTTCGTTTTTCTTTAGGATTTTTAAGGGTTAAGTGTTTCTTAGGGTTTTTTTAGGGTTTAGGGCTTAGGGTTTTTTGTATTTTTTGTTTTTAGGGTTAATTAATTTTTATGATTTAGGGTTTAGAGCTTCGGATTTTGAAGGGTTTAAAATGGTTTTTAGGGTTTATAGGATTTATGGTTTTTTAAGGTTTAGGGTTTAGAGTTTCTTAGGATTTTAGATTTAGGATTTAGGGTTTTAGGTTTGGGTGGAGGGTTAAGGACTTAGGGGTTTTTTCAGTTTAGGACTTACGATTAGGCTTTAGGTTTTCAAGCTTAGGGTTTTTTTAGGTTTAGGGTTTAAGG
This sequence comes from Solanum bulbocastanum, assembly GCA_037074985.1. Lineage (NCBI taxonomy): Eukaryota > Viridiplantae > Streptophyta > Magnoliopsida > Solanales > Solanaceae > Solanum > Solanum bulbocastanum. Next base: position 17,892,308 of record CM073606.1, on the reverse strand, counting down.
TTAAGGGTTTTATCTAGGTTTTTAGGATTTAGTGCTCTGCGTTTCTTATGTTAAGGTTTTTAGGGTTTTATAGGTTTAGGGTTTAGGGCTTAGGGTTTGCTTGTGTTTTTTAGGGTTTAGCAATTACGATTAAGGGCTCTATAGGGTTTTGAGGGTAGAGTATTTTAGGGTTACGTGTTTCTGTATTTTTTAGGGCTTTTAATGGTTAAGTGATTCTTTGGATTTTTAGGGCTTAGGTTACTTTTGTGTTTTGTAGCTTTAGAGGCTTCGTATTTTTAGGTTATAGGGTTTAGAACTTAGGGTTTTGAAGGGGTTTTAGGGTTTATTTTAGGATTTCATATGGTTTAGGGTTTATGGATTCTGAGGCTTTTAGATTTAGAATTTAGGGTTTTAGATTAGGGTTTAGGGTATATGGCTTAGGACTTTTTTAGGTTTAGTGTTTTAGGTTAATGGTTTTATCTAGGTTTTTAGGGTTTAATGTTTTGTAACTTTTAGATTATGGGATTTTGGGTTTTATAAGTTTAGGACTTAGGGCTTAAGGTTTTTTGTCTTTTTTAGGATTTAGCATATAGGATTAAGGGTTTTATAGGGTTTAGAGCTTAGAGTTTTTTAGGTTTAGGGGTTTTTGGGTTATTTAGGGTTATTAAGGGTTAAGTGTTTCTTAGGGATTTTTAGGGCTTAGAGTGTTTTTTAGGTTTAGTGTTTTGGGTTTAAGGTTTTATTTAGGTTTTTAGGGTTTAGGGCTTTGAGTTTTTTAGGTTAAGCATTTTTCGGATTTTATAGGTTTCGGGTTTAGGGCTTATGTTTTTTATTTTTTTTGTGTTTTTAGGGTTTAACATATACGATTTAGGTCTTTAGAGGGTTTAGAGCTTATAGTTTTTTAGGTTTAGGGTTTTTGTGTTTTTTAGTAGATTTAAGGGTTAAGTGTTTCTTAGGCTTTTTTTAGGTTTAGGGCTTATGGTGCTTTTGTGTTTTTTAGATTTGGGGTTTATGAATTTTTAGGATTTAGGGGTTATAGCTTAGGGTTTTGTAGGGGTTTTTAATAGTTTTTAAGGTTTATTTTAGGGTTTATAGGATTTATGTTTTCTTATGGTTCAAGGTTTCTTAGTGTTTTAGGTTTAGGATTTAGGGTTTAGGGTTTAGGACTTTGGATTCTTTTAGTGTTAAGGCTTTTATCTCTATTTTTAGCACTTAGGGCTTTGGATATTTTATGTTAAAGTTTTTTAGGGTTTTATATGTTTAGGGTTTAGGGATAAGGTTTTTTTTTTTTTGTGTTTTTTAGGGTTTAGAATATACGATTTAGGGCTTTATAGGGTTTAGAGCTTAAAATTTTTTAAGGTTTAGGCGTTTTTGGGTTTTTTTTAATGTTATTAAGGGTTAAGTGTTTCTTAGTGTTTTTTAGGGTTTAGGGTTTAAGGTTTAGGGCTTAGGGTTTTTTTTTTTTTTGTCTTTTTTAGGTTTATGTTTTATATATTTTTAGGATTTACGGTTTAGAGCTTAGTGTTTTGAAGGGTTTTTAATTGTTTGTACGGTTTATCAGATTTAGGGTTTCTTAAAGTTTAGTGTTTAGGGTTTCTTAGGGTTTTAGGTTTAGGATTTAGGATTTTATGTTAGGGTGTAGGGTTTAGGCCTTGGGGGTTTTTTAGGTTTAGGGTTTAAGGTCAGGGTTTAGGGTTTTTTTTAGGTTTAGGGTTTTAGATTAAGAGTTTTATCTAGGTTTATGGTTTAGAGCTTAAGTTTTTGAAGGAGTTTTAAATGGGTTTTAGGGTTTATTTTATGGTTTATTGGATTTAGGGTTACTTAAGGTTTAGTTTTTAGAGTTTTGAAGGTTTTATGTCTTGTATTTTTAGGGTTACTTAAGGTTTAGGTTTTAGAGTGTCTAGTATTTGGGTTTTAGGTTAGGGTGTAAGGTTTAGGCCTTAGGGGATTTTTAGGTTTAAGGTTTAAGGTTAGGGTTTAGGGCTTAGGGTTTTTAATTTTTAGGTTTAAGGTTTTAGTTTAAGGGTTTTATCTAGGTTTTTAGTGTTTAGGGCTTTGGGTTTATTAGGTCAGGATTTTTTAGGGTTATATACATTTAGGGTTTTTTTGTGTTTTTAGGGTTTAGTGTATATGATTTAGGGCTTTATAGGCTTTTGAGGTTTGTGTTTTATACGTTTAGGGGTTTTCAATTTTTTTAGGGTTTTTAAGAGTTAGTGTTTCTTTAGGTTTTTAGCATTTATGGTTTAGATCTTCGGGTTTCGTAGGGGTTTTAAATGGTTTTTAGGTTTTATTTTAGGGTTTATAGGATTTAGGGTTTATTAAGGCTTAGAGTTTGGGGTTTCTTAAGCTTTTAGGATTAGGATTTAGAGTTTTAGGTTAGGGTTTTGGAATATTTTTTAGGTTTAGGGTTTACAGTTAAGGGTTTGATCTAGGTTTTAAGGGTTTAGGGCTTTGGGTATTTTTGATTAAGTTTTTTTTGGTTTTTATAGGTTTGGGTTTAGGGCTTAGGTTTTTTTGTGTTTTTTAGGGTTTAGCATGTACTATTTAAGGCTTTATAGGGTTTAGAGCTTAGAGTTTTTAGCTGTAGGGATTTTTAGGGTTTTTAAGGGTAAAGTATTTTTAGGGTTTTCTAGGGTTTAGGGTTTAGGGTTTAGGGCTTAGGGTTTTTGTTTGTATTTTTAAGGTTTAAGGTTTATGGATTTTTAGGATTTAGGGTTTAAAATTAAAGGTTTTTGTAAGGGTTTTTAATGGGTTTTTTGTGGTTTATATTAGGGTTTATAGGATTAAGGCTGTCTTAAGGTTTAGGGTTAAGGGTTTCTTAGGGTTTTAGATTTAGTATTTAGGCTTTTAGCTTAGGGCTTAGGGTTTTAGGGTTTAAGACTTAGGATTTTTTTTTTATGTTTAGGGTTTTAGGTTAAGGGCTTTATATAGGTTTTTATGGTTTAGGGTCTTTGGGTTTCTTACGTTTAGTTTTTAGGGTTTTATAGGTTTATGGTTTAGGGCATAGGTTTTATTTTTTTTGTGTTTTTAGGGTTTAGCATATATGAATTAGGTCTTTATATGTTTTAGAGCTTAGAATCTTTTAGGATTAGGGGTTTTTGGGTTTTTAGGGTTTCTAAGGGTTAAGTGTTTCATAGGGTTTTTTTAGGGTTAATGGTTTAGAGCTTAGGGTTTTGTAGGGGTTTCAAATGGTTTTTAGGGTTTATTTTATGGTTTATAGGTATAAGGGTTTCTAGAGGTTTAGAGTTTAAGGTTTCTTATGGTTTTAGGTTTAGGATTTAGAATTTTAGGTTAAGGTTTAGGATTTAGGGCTTAGGGTTTTTTTTTGGTTTCGGGTTTTTGATTAAGGGTTTTATTTAGGATTTTTTGGTTTAGGGCTTTGGGTTTTTTCGGTTAATATTTTTAGGGTTTTATAGGTTTAGGGTTTAGGGATTAGGGGTTAGGGCTTTTTCTGTGTTTTTTAGTGTTTAGCATATATGAATTAGGTCCTTATAGTATTTAGAGCTTAGATTTTTTTAGGCTTAGGGGTTTTTTGGTCTTTTAAGGTTTTTAAGGGTTAAGTGTTTCTTAGGGCTTTTTAAGGTTTAGGGTTTACATATTTTAAGAATTTAGGAATTAGAGTTTAGTGTTTTGTAGGGGTTTAAAATTGTTTTTAGGGTTTTAGGGTTTTAGGGATTTAAGGTTTTAAGTTAGGGTTTACAACTTAAGGCTCAAGGGTTTTTTAAGTTTAGGGTTTTAGATTAAGGGTTTTATATAGGTTTTTAGGGTATAGGTCTTTGGGTTTATTATGTTAAGGTTTTTAAGGATTTTATAGGTTTAAGGTTTAGGGCTTAAGGTTTTTTTTTGTGTGTTTTTTAGGGTTTAGCTTTTACGATTTACGGCTTTATAGGGTTTAGAACTTAGAGCTTTTTAGGTTTTGGGGTTTTTGGGTATGTTAGGGTTTTTAAGGGTTAAGTGTTTCTTAGGGTTTTTTGGGTTTAAGTTTTAGCGGTTAGGTTTTTTTTTTTGTTGTGTTTTTTAGATTTAGGGTTTACAAATTTTTAGGATTTACGGTTTAGAGCTTAGAGTTTTTAGGGGTTTCAAATTGTTTTTATGGTTTATTTTAGGGTTTATATGATTTAGGGTTTTAGGTTTGGGTTTAGGGTTTTATCTAGGTTTTTAGGGTTTAGGGCTTTGGGTTTTTTGGGTTAATGTATTTTAGGGTTGTATAGATTTAGGGTTTTCGATTGGGTTTTTTGTGCTTTTTAGGGTTGAGAATATATTATTTAGGGCTTTATAGGGTTTAGAGCTTTGAGTTTCTTAAATTTAGTGGTTTTTGTATTTTTAGGGTTTTCAAGGGTTAAGTGTTTTTTAGGGTTTAGTGTTTTTTGTGTTTTGTAGGTTTAGGGTTCATGGATTTTTATGATTTAGGATTTAAAGCTTAGGTTTCTGTAGGATTTTTAATTGGGTTTTTAGGGTTTATAGGATTTAGGGTTTCTAAAGGTTTAAGATTAGGTTTAGGATTTAGGGTTTTATGTTAGGGTTTAGGGTTTAGGGCTTTGGGTCTTTTTAGATTTAGGGTCATAGGGTTTTATCTAGGTTTTCAGGGTTTAGGGGTTTGGGGTTTTTAGCTTAAAGTTTTTTTATGGTTTTATAGGCTTAGGGTTTAGGGTTTAGGATATTTTTTTTTTTTTGTGTTTTTTAGGGTTTAACATATAGAATTTAGGTCTTTATAGGGTTTAGATCTTAGAGTTTTTTAGGTTTAGGGGTTTTTGGGGTTTTTAAGGATTAAGTATTTCCTAGGGTTTAAGGCTTACAATTTTTTGTGCTTTTTAGTTTTAGGGTTTACGAATTTTTAGGATTTAGGGTTTAGAGCTTACGGTTTTTTAGGAGTTTTATATGGTTTTTAGGGTTAATTTTAGTGTGTATAGGATTTTGGGTTTCTTAAGGTTTAGGGATTTTTTAGGTTAAGGGTTTTTAGGGTTTAGGACTTTGCATTTTTTAGGTTATGGGTTTTTAGGGTTTTATAGGTTTAATGTTGAGGGCTTAGGGTTTTTTTGTGTCTTTTTTGGGTTTAGCATGTACGATTTAGGGCTTTATAGGGGTTAGAGCTTACAGTTTTTTTAGGCTTAGGGATTTTGGGTTAATTAAGGTTTTTAAGGGTTAAGTGTTTCTTAGGGTTTTCTAGGCTTTAGGTTTAAGGGATATTTTTTTTAGTGTTTTTTAGGTTTAATATTTATGAATTTTTTAGGATTTAGGGTTTAGAGCTTAGGGTTTTGTTTGAGTTTTAAATGCTTTTTAGGGTTTATAAAATTTAGGATTTCTTAAGGCTTATGTTTTAGGATTTCTTAGGGTTTTAGGTTTAGAAATTGAGGATTTAGGTTAGGGTTTAGGGTTTTGGACTTAGTGATTTTTTAGGTTTAGGGTTTTAGGTTAAGAGTTTTGTCTAGGGTTTTTATGGTTTAGGGCTTTGGGTTTTTTAGGTTAAGGTGTTTTTTTAGAGTTTTATTGGTTTATGGTTTACGACTTAGGGTTTTTTGTGTTTTTTAGGGTTTAGCATATAGGGCTTGATAGTGTTTAAAGCTTAGAGTTTTTTATGTTTAGGGATTTTTCCATTTTTTAGTTCTTTCAAAGGTTAAGTGTTCTTAGGGTGTCTGGTTTTGAGCTTAAGGTTTTGTAAGGGGTTTTAAATGGGTTTTTAGGGTTTATAGGATTTAGGGTTTCTTAAGGTTTAGGATTTAGAGTTTCCTCATGGTTTTGGGTTTAGGGTTCTTTTAGGTTTAGGGATTTAGGTTAAGGGTTTTGTTTAGGCTTTTAGGGTTTAGGGATTTGGGTTTTGTAGGAATTTTAAATGGGTTTTTAGGGTTTATTTTAGAATTTTTAGGATTTAGGGTTTCTTAAGTTTTAGGGTTTACAGTTTCTTAAGGTTTTGGGTTAAGGATTTACAATTTTAGGTTAGGGTTTTATGTCAGGGTTTAGAGTTTAGGGCTTAGGGGTTTTTCTTGGTTAGCGTTTTGGTTGAGGGTTTTATCTAGGTTTTTAGGGTTTAGGGCTTAGAATTTTGTAGGTAAAGGTTTTTGAGAGTTTTATAGGTTTGGGATTTAGGGTTTAGGATTTTTTTTGTGTGTTTTCATGGTTAAGCATATCTGATTTAGGGCTTTATAGGGTTTAGAGCTTAGAGTTTTTTAGGTTTAGGGATTTTTTTTAGGGGGGGGGGGGTTTAGGGTTTTTAAGGGTTAAGTGTTTCTTAGGGTTTTAAAGGGTTAAGGCTGAGGATTTTTTCTGTTTATATACTTAGGATTTATGGCTTAGGATTTTTTTAGGTTAAGGGTTTTATTTAGGTTTTTAGGGTGTAGGGCTTTGGGTTTTTTAGGTTAAGGATTTTTAAGATTTTATAGGTTTAGGGTTTAGGGCTTAGAGATATTTTATGTCATTTTTAGGGTTTAGGATATACGATTTAGGGCTTCATAGGTTTAGATCTTAGAATTTTTTTAGGTTTAGGGGGCTTTGTTTCTTTTAGTGTTTAGAATTTAGGGCTTAGTGTTCTTTTGTATTTTTTAGGTTTAGGGTTTATGAATTTTTAAGATTTAGGTTTTAGATCTTAGGGTTCTATAGGAGTTTTGAATGGTTTTTAGGGTTTATTTTAAGGTTTATAGGATTAGGATTTCTTAAGGTTTAGGGTTTATGGATTCTTAGTATTTTAGGTTTATGATTTAGGGTTTTAGGTTAGTATTTATGATTTAGAGCATAGGGATTTGTAGGGGTATTAAATGGTTTTTAGGGTTTCATAAGGTTTAGGTTTTATGGATTAAGGTTTAGGATTTAGGGTTTTAGGTTAGGGTTTAGAGTTTAGGGCTTAGGGGTTTTTTTAGGTTTAGCATTTTGGTTGAGAGTTTTATCTAGGTTTTTAGGGTTTAGGGCTTAGAATTTTATAGGTTAAGGTTTTTGAGGGTTTTATAGGTTTGGGATTTAGGGCTTAGGGTTTTTTTTGTGTGTTTTCATGGTTAACCATATATGATTTAGGGCTTTATAGGGTTTAGAGCTTAGAGTTTTTTAGGTTTAGGGATTCTGGGGGTTTTAAGGTTTTAAAGGGTTAAGTGTTTCTTAGGGTTTTAAAGGGTTTAGGGTTTAAGGCTTAGGATTTTTTTTGTTTTTTAAATTTAGGATTTATGGCCTAGGATTTTTTTTAGGTGTATGGTTCTAGGTTAAGGGTTTTATTTAGGTTTTTAGGGTATAGGGCTTTGGGTTTTTTAGGTTAAGGATTTTGAGGATTTTATAGATTTAGGGTTTAGGGCTTAGAGTTTTTTTATGTCTTTTTTAGCGTTTCGGATATACGATTTAGGGCTTCATACGTTTAGAGCTTATAGTTTTTTAGTTTTAGGAGGCTTTGTGTCTTTTAGTGTTTAGAATTTAGGGCTTAGTGTTCTTTTGTATTTTTTAGGTTTAGGGTTTATGGATTTTTAAGATTTAGGTTTTAGATCTTCAGGTTTTGGAGGAGTTTTAAATGGTTTTTAGGGTTTATTTTAGGGTTTATAGGATTAGGGTCTATTAAGGTTTAAGGTTTATGGATTCTTAGTGTTTTAGGTTTATAGGATTAGGGTCTATTAAGGTTTAAGGTTTATGGATTCTTAGTGTTTTAGGTTTATGATTTAGTGTTTTAGGGTTTATTAAGGTTTATGGTTTATGATTTTTAGGTTTAGTATTTTAGGTTAAGGGTTTTATCTAGGTTTATAGGGTTTAGGGATTTGGAATTTTTAGATTATGGTTTTTAGGGTTTTATAGGTTTAGGATTTAGGGCTTAGGGTTTTTTGTGTTTTTTAGGGTTTATCATATACGATTTAGGGCATTATTGGGTTTAGAGGTTAGAGTTTTTTAGGTTTAGGGGGTTTTGGGTTGTTTTGGGTTTTTTTTTATTTTTAGGATTCAGGGTTTCTTAAGGTGTAGGGTTTAGCATTTCGTAGGGTTATTTATTGTTATTAACGGTTCAATGTTTCTAAGGGTTTTTAGGGCTTATGCTTTAGGGCTTAATACTTTTTTAGGTTTAGGGTTTTGGGTTATGGTATTTTGTTTGGTTTTTAAGGTTTAGGGCTTTTTGTTTTTTATGTTAAGGCTTTTTTCGAATTTTGTAGGTTTAGGGTTTTTCGTGGTTTTTAGGGTTTAACATATATGATGTAGGGCTTTATCAGGTTTAAAGCTTACTATTTTTTTTTTTTGCATGTATTTTAGGGTTTTTAAGGGTTAAGTGTTTTTTAGGGTTTAGGGCTGAGGAATTTTTTTGTGTACATTTTTAAGGTTTAGGGTTTACTGATTTTTAGGATTTAGGGATTAGAGTTTAGGGTTTTGTAAGGGTTTTATATGGTTGTTAGGGTTTATTTAAGGGTTTATTGGATTTTGGGTTAGCTAAGGTTTATGGTTTTTGGTTTAGGATTTAGGGTTTAAGGTTATGGTTTAGGGTTTTTGGACTAAAGGTTTTTTTAGGTTAAGGGTTTAATCTAGGTTTTGTGGGTTTAGGGCTTTGTGTTTTTTAGGTTAAGGTTTTTTTTGGATTTTATAGGTTTAGGGTTTTGGGCTTAGGGTTTTTTGTGTTTTTTAGGGTTTAACATATATGATTTAGGGCTTTATCAGGTTTAAAGCTTAGTGTTTTTTTTGTACTTTTTATGGGTTTTAAGGGTTAAATGTTTCTTAGGATTTTTTTTATGGTTTAGGGCTTAGGGATTTGTTTATGTACGTTTTTAAGTTTTAGGGTTTACTGATTTTTAGGATTTAGGGTTTAGAGTTTAGGATTTTTTAGCTGGTTTAAATGGTTGTTAGGGTTTATTTAAGGGTTTATAGGATTTTGGGTTAGCTAAGGTTTACATTTTTTGGTTTAAGATTTAGGGTTTTAGGTTAGGGTTTAGGGTTTTTGGACTTAGGGTTTTTTTAGGTTAAGGGTTTAATCTAGGTTTTATGGGTTTAGGACTTTGGGTTTTTTAGGTTAATGTTGTTTAGGGTTTAAAGGTTTAATGTTTAGGGCTTAGGGTTTTTTTTCTTGTTTTTGAGGGTTTAGCATATACAATTTTGGGCTTTATAGGGATTAGAGCGTAGATTTTTTTAGATTAAGGGGTTTTTGTTTTTTTTAGGGTTTTTAAGGGTTAAGTGTTTCATAGGGTTTAGGGTTTAGAGCTTAGGGTTTTTTGTGTTTTTTAGATTTAGGGTTTATGGATTCTTAGGGTTTAGGGTTTAGAGCTTAGGGTTTTTTGTGTTTTCTAGATTTAGGGTTTATGGATTCTTAGTGAATAAGGCTTATGATTTAGCATTTTAGGTTAGTGTTTATGATTTAGGGCATACGGTATATTATGTTTAGGATTTTAGGTTAAGGGTTTTATCTAGATTTTAGGGTTGAGGAATTTGGAATTTTTAGATTGTGGTTTTTAGGGTTTTATAGGTTTAGGGTTTAGAGCTTAGAGTGCTTTAGGTTTAGGGGTTAGGTTTTTCTTAATTATTTTTTTAGGGTTTGGCAAGTACAATTTAGGGCTTTATAAGGTTTAGAGCACAGAGTTATTTAGGTTTAGGGGTTTTGAGTTTTTTAAGGATTTTTAAGGGTTAAATGTTTCTTTGGGTTTTTTACGGCTTAGGTTTTAGAGCTTAGAGTTTTATTGTATTTTTTAGGTTTAGGGTATATGAATTTTTAGGATAGAGGACTTAGAGCGTAGGGTTTTTTAGGGGTATTAAATAGTTTTTAGGGTTTATAGGATTTAGGGTTTCATAAGGTTTAGGGTTTATAGATTTAGGTGTAGGATTTATGATTTTAGGTTAGGGGTTTTTTAGGTTTTGCATTTAAGGTTGAGGGTTTTATCTAGGTTTTTAGGGTTTAGGGCTTAGGGTTTTGTAGGTTAAGGTTTTTGCGGGTTTTGTAAGTTTAGGATTTAGGGCTTAGGATTTTTTGTCTGTTTTCATGGTTAAGCATATATGATTTAGGGCATTATAGTGTTTAGTGCTTAGAGTTGCTGGTTTTTTTTTTTGGGAGGGGGGGGGGGGTTGGTTTAGGGTTTTTATGGGTTAAATGTTTCTTCGGGTTTTATAGGGTTTAGGGTTTAAGGCTAAGAGTTTTCTGTGTCTTTTAAATTTAGGGTTTAGGATTTATGGCTTAGGATTTTTTTAGGTTTAGGGTTCTAGGTTAAGGGTTTTATTTAGGGTTTTAGGTATTGGGTTTTGGGTTTTTTCGATTAAGGATTTTTAGGATTTTATAGATTTATGGTTTAAGGCTTAGAGTTTTTTTATCTCTTTTTTAGGGTTTAGTATATACGATTTATGGCTTCATAAGATTTAGAGCTACGAGTTTTTTAGGTTTAGGGGATTTTCTATCTTGTTGGGTTTAGGGTTTTGGGCTTAGTGTCCTTTTGTATTTTTAATCTTTAGTATTTACGAATTATTAAGATTTAGGGTTTAGAGCTTAGGGTTTTGTAGTAGTTTTAAATGGTTTTTAGGATTTATTTTAGGGTTTATAGGATTAGGGTTTCATAGGGCTTAGGGTTTATGGATTTTTAGTGTTTTAGGTTTATGATATATAATTTAGGGCTTCATACAGTTTTGAGCATAGAGTTTTTAGGTTTATGGGGTTTTGGGTCTTTTAGGGTTTAGGGTTTAGGGCTTAGTATTCTTTTGTATTTTTTAAATTTACGCTTTACGGTGTTTTAAGATTTAGGGTTTAGAGCTTAGGGTATTGTAGGAGTTTTACATGCTTTTTAGGGTTTATTTTAGTGTTTATAGGATTAGGGTTTCATAAGGTTTAGGGTTTATGGATTCTTAGTGTTTTAGGTTTATGATTTAGGGTTTCATAAGGTTTAGGGTTTATGGATTCTTAGTGTTTTAGGTTTATGATTTAGGGTTTAAGGTTAGTGTTTATGATTTAGGGCATACGGTTTTTTAGGTTTAGGGTTTACCGATTTTTAAGATTTAGGGTTTTGAGCGTAGGGTTTTGTAGGAGTTTTAAATGGTTTTTAGGGCTTATTTTAGGGTTTACAGGATTAGGGTTTCATAAGGTTTAGGTTTATGGATTCGTAGTGTTTTAGGTTTATGATTTTGGGTTTTAGGTTAGTGTTTATGATTTAGAGCATACGATTTTTTAGGTTTAGGGTTTTAGGTTAAGTGTTTTATCTAGCTTTTTAGGGTTTAGGGATTTTGAATTTTTAGATTATGGTTTTTAGGATTTTATAGGCTTTTAATTTAGGGCTTAGGTTTTTTTGTCTTTTGTAGGGTTTAACATATACGATTTAGGGCTTTATTGGCTTTAGAGCTTAGAGTGTGTTAGGTTTCGGGCTTAAGGTTTTTTTTTGGTGTTTTTTAAGGTTTAGCATATACAATTTAGGGCTTTATAGGGTTCAGAGCATAGAGTTTTTTTATGTTTAGGGGATTTTGGGTTTTCTTATTATTTTTACAGGTTAAATGTTTCTTAAGGTTTTTTACTGCTTAGGGTTTAGGGCTTAGGGTTTTTTTTTTTTTTTTTTTTTTTTTTTGTCTTTTTTAGGTTTAGGGTTGACTGATTTTTAGGATTGAGGATTTAGATTGTAGGGTTTTTCAGGTGTATTAAATATTTTTTATAGTTTATAGGATTTAGGGTTTCATAAGGTTTAGTGTTTAGAGATTTAGGTGTAGGATTTAGGATTTTAGGTTAGGGGTTTTTTAAGTTTATCTTTTAAGGTTGAGGGTTTTATCTTGGTTTTGAGGGTTTAGGGCTTAGGGTTTTGTAAGTTAAGATTTTTGAGGGTTTTATAAATTTGGGATTTAGGGCATAGGGATTTTTGTTTGTGTGTTTTCATCGTTAAACATATATGATTTAGGGCTTTAGAGTTTAGGTCTTAAGGTTATTTTTGTGTTTTTTAGATTTAGGGTTTAGGGTTTTTTTTTTTTGTTTAAGTATTTTATTTAGGTTTTTAGGGTTTGGGGCTTTGGGTTTTGTAGGTTAACGGTTTTTAGGATTTTGTATGTTTAGGATTTAGGGCATAGGTTTTTTTTTTGTGTTTTTTAGGGTTTAGGATATACGATTTAGGGCTTTATAGGATTTAGAGTTTATAGATTTTTAGGTTTAGGGGATTTTGTGTTTTTTTAGAGCTTTTAACGGTTAAGTGTTTCTTAGGGTTTTTTAGGATTTAGGATTTAGGATTTAGGGCTGAGGGTGCTTTTGTGTTTTTTAGATTTAGGGTTTACGGATTTTTAAGATATAGGGTTTAGAGCTTAGGGTTTTGTAGGGGTTTTAAATGGTATTTGTGGTTTATTTTAGGGTTTATAGGATTTAGGTTTTCATAAGGTTAAGGGTTTAGGGATTCTTAGGGTTTTAGGATGGACTTGGGGTTTCAGGTTAGGATTTAGGGTTTAGGTCTTAGGATTTTTTTAGGTTTAAGGTTTTAGATTAAGGATTTTTAGGGTTTAGGACTTTGTAATTTTTAGATTATGTTTTTTCAAGTTTTATATGTTTAGGATTTAGGGATATATGATTTAGGGCTTTATGTGGTTTAGAGCTTAGAAGTTTTTAGGTTTAGGGGTTTTTGGGTTATATAGGGTTATTAAGGTTTAAGTGTTTCCTATGGTTTTTTAGGTCTTAGGGGTTCTTTTTAGGTTTAGTGTTTTAGGTTGAGGGATTTATTTAAGTTTTTAGGGTTTAGGGCTTTGAGTTTTTTAGGTTAAGGTTTTTTTCGATTTTATAGGTTTAGGGTTTAGGGCTTAGGGTTTGTTTTGTGTTTTTTAGGGTTTTACATATACGATTTAGGGTTTTATAGTATTTAATGCTCAGAGTTTGTTAGGGTTAGGGGTTTTTCATTTCTCTTTTTGTATTTTTAAGGGTTAAGTGTTTCTTTGGGTTTTTTAGGATTTAGGGTTTAGAGCTTAGGGTTTGAAGTGTTTTAAATGGTTTTTAGGTTTATAGGATTTATGGTTTTTTAAGGTTTAGGGTTTAGGATTTTAGATTTAGGATTTAGGGTTTTAGGTTAAGGTGTAGGCTTAAGGACTTAGGGGATGTTTTGATTTAGGACTTATGATTAGGGTTTAGGGTTTCAAGCTTAAAGTTTTGTTTTTAGGTTTGGGGTTTAAGGTTAAGGGTTTTATCAAGATTTTTAGGGTTTAGGGCTTTGGGTTTCTTAGGTTAAGGTTTTCAGGGTTTTATAGGTTTACAGTTTAGGGCTAGGGTTTGCTTGTGTTTTTTAGGGTTTAGCATTTACAATTTAGGTTTAGGGTTTTTGTATTTTTTAGGGCTATTAAGGGTTAAGTGATTCTTTGGATTTTTAGGGCTTAGGTTACTTTTGTATTTGTAGCTTTAGGGTTTTCATATATTTAGGTTATAGGGTTTAGAGCTTAGGGTTTTGAAGGGGTTTTTAATGGGTTTTAGGGTTTATTTTAGAGTTTCACAGGGTTTAGGTTTTATGGATTCTGAGGGTTTTAGATTAGGATTTAGGGTTGTAGATTAGGGTTTATGGTATATGGCTTAGGGCTTTTTTAGGTTTAGTGTTTTAGGTTAATGGTTTTATCTAGCTTTTTAGGATTTAAGGCATTGAAATATTTAGATTATGGGTTTTTAGGGTTTATTTTAGGGTTTATAGGATTAGGGTTTCATAAGGTTTAGGGTTTATGGATTCTTAGTGTTTTAGGTGTATGATTTAGGGTTTTAGGTTACTGTTTATGATTTTGTGCATACGATTTTTTAGGTTTAGGGTTTTATCTAGGATTTTAGGGTCTAGGGATTTTGTATTTTTGAATTATGGTTTTTAGGATTTTATAGGCTTTAGATTTAGGGCTTAGTGTTTTTTGTCTTTTGTATGGTTTAGCATATACGATTTAGGGTTTTATTTGGTTTAGAGCTTAGAGTGCGTTAGGTTTAGGGCTTTAGGGTTTTTTTTAGGGTTTAGCATATACAATTTAGGGCTTTATAGGGTTTAGAGCATAGAGGGTTTTTTGGTTTAGGGGTTTTTGGGTATTTTTAGGATTTTTAAGGGTTAAATGTTACTTAGGGTTTTTTTACGACTTAGGGTTTAGGGCTTACGATTTTATTTTTTTTTGTGTTTTTAGCTTTAGGGTTTACGGATTTTTAAGATTGAGGATTTAGATCGTAGGGTTTTTTAGGGGTATTAAATAGTTTTTAGAGTTTATAGGATTTAGGGTTTCATAAGGTTTAGGATTTAGAGATTTAGGTGTATGATTTAAGATTTTAGGTTAGGGGTTTTTTAGGTTTAGCATTTAAGGTTGAGGGTTTTATCTAGGTTTTTAGGGTTTAGGGTTTAGGGTTTTTAAGGTTACGATTTTTGAGGGTATTATAAATTTGGGATTTCGGGCTTAGGATATTTTTTTTGTGTGTTTTCATGGTTAAACATATATGATTTAGGGCTTTAGAGTTTAGGTCTTAAGGTTATTTTTGTGTTTTTTAGATTTAGGGTTTAGTGTTTTTTTTGGGTTAAGGATTTTATTTAGGTTTTTTGGGTTTTGGACTTTGGGTTTTTTATGTTAACGGTTTTTTGGATTCTTTATGTTTAGGATTTAGGGCATAGATGTTTTTTTTTGTGCTTTTTAAGGTTTAGGATATATTATTTAGGGCTTTATAGGGTTCAGAGTTCAGAGATTTTTAGGTTTAGGGGTTTTGTGTTTTTTTAGAGTTTTTCACGTTTAAGAGTTTCTTAGGGTTTTTTAGGGTTTAGAGTTTAGGGCTGAGGGTGCTTTTGCGTTTTTGAGATTTAGGGTTTACGAATTTTTAAGATATAGGGTTCAGAGCTTAGGGTTTTGTAGGGGTTTTAAATGGTATTTATGGTTTATTTTAGGGTTTATAGAATTTATGGTTTCATAAGGTTAAGGGTATAGGGATTTTTAGGGTTTTTGGTTTAGGATTTAGGGTTTTAGGTTAGGGTTTAGGGTTTAGGGAATAGGATTTTTTTAGGTTTAAGGTTTTAGATTAAGGATTTTTAGGGTTTAGGACTTTGTAATTTTTAGATTAAGCTTTTTAAGGTTTTATATGTTTAGGATTTAGGGCTTAGGGTCTTTTGTGTTTTCTATGGTTTAGCATATATGATTTAAGGCTTTATATGGTTTAGAGCTTAGAGTTTTTTAGGTTTAGGGGTTTTTGGGTTATTTAGGATTATTAAGGGTTAAGTGTTTCTTAGGGTTTTTTAGGGCTTAGGGGTTCTTTTTAGGTTTAGTGTTTTGGTTTAAGGGTTTTATTTAAGTTTTTAGGGTTTAGGGCTTTGAGTTTTTTAGGTTAAGGTTTTTTCGGATTTTATAAGTTTAGGGTTTAGGGCTTAGGGTTTGTTTTGTGTTTTTTAGGGTTTTACATATACGATTTAGGGTTTTATAGGATTTAAAGCTTAGAGTTCGTTAGGGTTAAGGGTTTTTCATTTTTTTTTAGTATTTTTAAGGGTTAAGTGTTTCTTAGGGTTTTTTAGGGTTTAGGGCTTAGGGGTATAGAGTTTATGAATTTTTAGGATTTAGGGTTTAGAGCTTAGGGTTTGAAGGGTTTAAAATGGTTTTTACGGTTTATAGGATTTATGGTTTTTTAAGTTTTAGGGTTTAGGGTTTCTTAGGGTTTTAGATTTGGGATTTAGGGTTTTAGGTTAGGTTGTACGGTTAAGGACTTAGGGGTGTTTTTGATTTAGGACTTACGATTAGGGTTTAGGATTTCAAGCTTAGGGTTTTTTTTAGGTTTAGGGTTTAAGTTTAAGGGTTTTGTCTAGGATTTTAGGGTTTAAGGCTTTGGGTTTCTTAAGTTAAGGTTTTTAGGGTTTTATAAGTTTAGGGTTTAGGGCTTAGGGTTTGCTTGTGTTTTTTAGGGTTTAACATTTATGATTTAAGGCTCTATAGGGTTTTGATGTTAGAGTGTTTTAGGGTTAGGATTTTTGTATTTTTTAGGGCTTTTAAGGGTTATGTGATTCTTTCGATTTTTAGGGCTTAGGTTACTTTTGTGTTTTGTAGCTTTAGGGTTTTCGTATTTTTAGGTTATAGGGTTTAGAGCTTAGGATCTTGAAGGGGTTTTTAATGGATTTTAGGGTTTGTTTTAGGGTTTCACAAGGTTTAGGGTTTATGGATTTTGAGGGTTTTATATTTAGGATTTAGGGTTTTAGATTAGGGTTTAGGGTATATGGCTTAGGACTTTTTTACGTTTAGTGATTTTATCTAGGTTATTAGGGTTTAAGGCATTGTAACTTTTAGATTATGGGATTTAGGGTTTTATAAGTTTAGGATTTAGGGCTTTGGGTTTTTTGTGTTTTTTAGGATTTAGCATATAGGATTTAGGGTTTTATATGGGTTTAGAGCTTAGAGTTTTTTAGGTTTAGGGGTTTTTGGGTTATTTAGAGTGTTTCTTAGAGATTTTTAGGTCTTAGGGTTTCTTTTTAGGTTTAGTGTTTTAGGTTTAGGGTTTTATTTAGGTTTTTAGGGTTTAAGGCTTTGAGTTTTTTAGGTTAAGGGTTTTTCGGATTTTATAGGTTTTGGGTTTAGGGCATATGTTTTTTTATGTGTTTGTAGGGTTTAACATATACGATTTAGTGCTTTATAGGGTTTAGAGCTTATAGTTTTTTAGGTTTAGGGATTTTTGTGGTTTTTAGGGGATTTAAGGGTTAAGTGTTTCTTAGGTTTTTTTTGGGTTTAGTGCTTATGGTGCTTTTGTGTTTTTTAAGGTTTAGAATATACGATTTAGGGCTTTATATGGTTTAGAGCTTAAAGTTTTTTTAGGTTTAGGCATATTTGGTTTTTTTTTTTAAAAGGTTTTTAAGGGTTTAGTGTTTCTTAGTGTTTTTTAGGGTTTAGGGTTTAAGGTTTAGGGCTTAGGGTTTTTTTGTGTTTTTTAGGTTTATGTTTTATAGATTTTTAGGATTTAGGCTTTAGAGCTTAGGGTTTAAAAGGGTTTTTAATGGTTTGTAGGGTTTATCGGATTTAGGGTTTCTTAATGTTTAGTGTTTAGGGTTTCTTAGGGTTTTAGGTTTAGGATTTAGGGTTTTAGGTTAGGGTGTATAGTTTAGGCCTTAGGGGCTTTTTAGGTTTAGGGTTTAAGGTTAGGGTTTAGGTTTTTGGGTTTAGGGTTTTTTTGGGTTCAGGGTTTTAGGTTAAGAGTTTTATCTAGGTTTATGGTTTAGAGATTAAGGTTTTGAAGGGGTTTTAAATGGGTTTTAGGGTTTATTTTAGGGTTTTTTTGCTTTAGGGTTATTTAAGGTTTAGATTTTTGAGTTTCTTAAGGATTTATGTCTGGTATTTTTAGGGTTACTTAAGGTTTAGGTTTTAGAGCTTCTTAAGGTTTTAGGTCTAGTATTTGGGTTTTAGGTTAGGGTGTAAGGTTTAGGCCTTAGGGGATTTTTAGGTTTTAGGTTTAAGGTTTAAGGTTAGGGTTTAGGGTTTCGGGCTTAGGGTATTTTTAGGTTTAAGGATTTAGTTTAAGGGTTTTATCTAGGTTTTTAGTGTTTAGGGCTTTGGGTTTATTAGTTAAGGGTTTTTTAGGGTTATATATGTTTAGGGTTTAGGCTTATGATTTTTTTGTATTTTGAGGGTTTAGCATATATGATTTAAGGCTTTATAGGGTTTAGAAAGTTAGAATTTTTTTAGGGTTTATTAGGGTAAAGTTTTTTTTAGGGTTTTCTAGGGTTTAGGGTTTTTTTTGTGTTTTTAAGGTTTAAGGTTTATGGATTTTTAGGATTTAGGGTTTTTGTAGGCGTTTTAAACGGGTTTTTTATGGTTTATATTAGGATTTATAGGATTAAGGGTTTCTTAAGGTTTAGGGTTAAGGGTTTCTTAGGGTTTTAGATTTAGTGTTTAGTGTTTTAGGTTAGGGTTTAGGGTTTAAGGCTTACGTTTTTTTTTAAAAAAGTTTAGGGTTTTAGGTTAAGGGCTTTATATAGGTTTTTATGGTTTAGGGTCTTTGGGTTTCTTAGGTTAAATTTTTTAGGGTTTTATAGGTTTATGATTTAGGGCTTAGGTTTTATTTTTTTGTGTTTTTAGGGTTTAGCATATATGAATTGGGTCTTTATAGAGTTTAGAGCTTTGAATTTTTTAGGATTAGGGGTTTTTGGGTTTTTAAGGGTTAAGTGTTTCATAGGGTTTTTTAAGGGTTTATGGTTTAAAGCTTAGGGTTTTGTAGGGGTTTCAAATGGTTTTTAATTTTTATTTTAGGGTTTATAGGTATAATGGTTTCTTGAGGTTTAGGGTTTAAGGTTTCTTATGGTTTTAGGTTTAGGATTTAGAATTTTAGGTTAGGGTTTAGGATTTAGGGCTTAGGGTTTTTTTAGGTTTTGGGTTTTTGGCTAAGGGTTTTAGCTAGGATTTTATGGTTTAGGGCTTTGGGTTAATGTTTAGGGTAATGTTTTTAGGGTTTTATAGGTTTAGGGTTTAGGGCTTAGGGCTTTTTCTCTGTTTTTTAGTGTTTAGCATATATGAATTAGGGCTTTATAGTGTTTAGAGCTTAGATTTTTTTAGGCTTAGGGGTTTCTGGGGTTTTTAAGGGTTAAGTGTTTCTTAGGGTTTTTTAAGGTTTAGGGTTTACATATTTTAAGAATATAGGAATTAGATCATAGTGTTTTCTAGGGGTTTAAAATTGTTTTTAGGGTTTTAAAGATTTAGGGTTTCTTACGATTTAGGGTTGAAGATTTAGGGTTTTAGGTTTGGGTTTGCAACTTAAGGCTCAGGGTTTTTTTAGGTTTATGGTTTTAGGTTAAGGTTTTTAGGGTTTAGGTCTTTGGGCTTATTATGTTAAGGTTTTTAAGGATTTTATAGGTTTAAGGCTTAGGGCTTAAGGTTAGTTTTTTTTTTTTTTTTGTGTTTTTTAGGTTTAGCTTTCATGATTTACGGCTTTATAGGGTTTAGAACTAAGAGTTTTTTAGGTTTTGGACTTTGTATTTTTTAGGTTATGGGGTTTTAGGGTTTTATAGGTTTAATGTTTAGGGCTTAGGGTTTTTTTGTGTCTTTTTTGGGTTTAGCATGTACGATTTAGGGCTTTATAGGGTTTAGAACTTAGAGTTTTTTTAGTCTTAGGGATTTTTGGTTAATTAAGGTTTTTAAGGGTTAAGTGTTTCTCATGGTTTTCTAGGCTTTAGGGTTTAGGGATTTTTTTTTGTGTTTTTTATGTTTAAGACTTACGAATTTTTTAGTATTTAAGGTGTAGATCTTAGGGTTTTGTCGGAGTTTTAAATGCTTTTTAGGGTTTATAAGATTTAGAATTTCTTAAGGCTTATGTTTTAGGGTTTCTTAGGGTTTTAGGTTAAGAATTTGAGGATTTAGGTTAGGGTTTAGGACTTAGTGTTTTTTTAGGTTTAGGGTGTTAAGTTTAGAGTTTTATCTAGAGTTTTTATGGTTTAGGGCTTTGGGTTTTTTTGGTTAAGATTTTTTTTTTTTAGAGTTTTATTGGTTTATGGTTTAGGGCTTAGGGTTTTTTGTGTTTTTTAGGGTATAGCATATAGGGCTTGATAGTGTTTAAAGCTTAGAGTTTTTTAGGTTTAGGAATTTTTAATTTTTTTAGTGCTTTTAAAGGTTAAGTGTTCTTAGGGTGTCTGGTTTTGAGCTTAGGGTTTTGTAGGGGGTTTTTAATGTGCTTTTAGGGTTTATAGGATTTAGGGTTTCTTAAGGTTTAGGGTTTAGAGTTTCCTTATGGTTTTGGGTTTAGGGTTCTTTTAGGTTAAGGGTTTTATTTAGGTTTTTAGGGTTTAGAGATTTGGGTTTTGTAGGAATTTTAAATGGGTTTTTAGGGTTTATTTTAGAGTATTTAGGATTTAGGGTTTCTTAAGGTTTATGGTTTAGAGTTTCTTAAGATTTTAGGTTAAGGATTTAGAGTTTTAGGTTAGGGTTTAGGACTTGGGGTTTTTTTAGGTTTTGGGTTTTTAGGATTTTATAGGCTTAGGATTTAGGGCTTAGGGTTTTTTGTGTGTTTTTAGGGTTTAGCATATACGATTTAGGGCTTGATAGGGTTGGGTTTAGAGCTTAGAATTTTTTTAGGTTTAGGGGTTTTTTGGTTTTGTTAATTTTTTTTAGGGTTATGGATTTTTTTTGTTTTTTATGTTTAGGTTTTATAGAGTTTAAGGATTTAGGGTATAAAGCATAGGGGTTTTAGGGGCTTTAAATGGTTTTAGGGTTTATTTTAGGGTTTATAGGATTTAGAGTTTCTTAAGGTTTACGGTTTAGGGTTTCTTCATAGGTTGGGGATTTAGGGTTTTAGGTTAGGGTTTAGGCTTTAGGGTTTAGGGCTTATGGTTTTTTTTTTTCATTTAGGGTCTAAGGTTAAGGGTTTTATCTAGGTTTTCAGGGGTTTGGGCTTTGGGTTTTTTATGGTTTTATACACTTGGGGTTTTTTTTATGTGTGTTTTTTTAGGGCTTAATATACACAATTTAGGGCTTTATAGGGTTTAGAGCTTATATTTTCTTAGGTTTAGGGTTTTTTGAGACTTTTAAGGGTTAGGTGTTTCTTAGGGTTTAAGGTTTATGATTTTTTGTGTGTTTTAGGTTTAGGATTTACGAATTTTTAGGATTTAGGATTTTTAGGAGTTTTATTTGGATTTTAGGCTTTATTTTAGGGTTTATAGGATTTTGAGTTTCTTACAGTTTAGGGTTCAGGGTTTAGGGCTTAGGGTATTTTTAGGTTTAGGGTTTTAGGTTAGGGTTTTATTTAGGTTTTTAGGGTTTAGGGATTTGAGTTTTTGAGGGTTTTTTATGTTTAGAGTTTAGGGCTTAGGGTATTTTTGTGTTTTTTGGGGTTTAGTGGGTTGTTGGGCTTTTATGGGTTTTCTGGGTTTTAAAGGGTTAAATGTTTCTTAGGATTTTTTAGGGTTTAGGGTTTAGGGCTTAGGTTTTTTTTTTTTTTTGTATTTAGTCAATTTAGGGTTTACAAATTTTTAGGATTTTGGGTTTAGAGCTTAGGGTTTTTACAGGTTTTTAGTGTTTCTTTAAGGATTTATAGGTTTTAGGGTTTCTTAAGGTTTAGTGTTTAGGGTTTCATAGGTCTTTAGGTTTAGGATTTTGAGTTTAAGGTTACGGTTTAGGATTTCTTCAGGTTTAGGGTTTTAGGTTAAGAGTTTTATCTAGGGTTTTAGGTTTTAGGGATTTGGGTTGTTTAGGTCAAGGTTTTTTAGGGTTTTATAGTTTTAATGTTTACGGCTTAGGTCTTTTTTTTGTATTTTATAGGTTTAGTATTTACGATTAAGGGCTTTATAGGATTTAGAGCTTAGAGTTTTTGAGGTTAGGGGTTTTCGATTTTGAAGCAATAAGTGTTTCTTACGGTTTTTTAAGGTTTACGATTTAGGGCTTTGAATATTTTGTGTTTTTGAGGTTTAGGTTTTACGGATTTTTAGTATTTAGGGTTTTAATTTTTGGGTTTGTAGGGGTTTTTAGTGGTTGTTAGGGTTTATTTTATGGTTTATAGGATTTTGGGTTTCTTAAGGTTTAGGGTTTAGGGTTTCTTAGGGTGTTAGGTTTAGGAATTGGGGTTTTAGGTTAGGGTTTAGGTTTTAAGGGTTTTAGGTTAAGGTTTTTATGTAGGTTTTTAGGGTTTAGGTCTTTGGGCTTATTATGTTAAGGTTTTTAATGATTTTATAGGTTTAAGGTTTATAATGATTTTATAGGTTTAAGGTTTATAATGATTTTATAGGTTTAAGGTTTAGTGCTTAAGTTTTTTTTTTTTTTTTTTTTTTTTTTTTTTTTTTTTTGTGGTTTTTAGGGTTTAGCTTTTATTATTTACGGCTTTATAGGGTTTATAACTTAGACTTTTTTAGGTTTTGGACTTTGTATTTTTTAGGTTATGGGTTTTATAGGTTTAATGTTTAGGGCTTAGGGTTATTTTTTTCTCTTTTTTTGGTTTAGCATGCACGATTTAGGGCTTTACAGGGTTTAGAGCTTAGAGTTTTTTTAGGCTTTGGGGTTTTGGGTTTATTAAGGTTTTTAAGGGTTAAGTGTTTCTTTGGGTTTTCTAGGCTTTAGGGTTTCGCGATGTTTTTTTGGTGTTTTTTAGTTTTAAGATTTACTGATTTTTTAGGATTTAGGGTTTAGAGCTTAGGATTTTGTCGGACTTTTAAATGCTTTTTAGGGTTTATAAGATTTAGGATTTCTTAAGGCTTATGTTTTAGGGTTTATAAGATTCAGGATTTCTTAAGGCTTATGTTTTAGTGTTTCTTAGGGTTTTAGGTTAAGAATTTGAGGATTTAGGTTAGGGTTTAGGGTTTTGGACTTAGTGTTTTTTTAGGTTTAGGGTTTAAAGTTAGGAGTTTTATCTAGGGTTTTTATGGTGTAGGGCATTGGGCTTTTTAGGTTAAGGTTTTTTTTTAGAGTTTTATTGGTTTATGGTTTAGCGTTTAGGGTTTTTTGTGTTTTTTAGGGTATAGCATATAGGGCTTGATAGTGTTTAAAGCTTAGAGCATTTTAGGTTTAGGGATTTTTCATTTTTTTAGTGCTTTAAAAGGTTAAGTGTTCTTAGGGTGTCTGGTTTTGAGCTTAGCGTTTTGTAGGGGGTTTTAAACGGGTTTTTAGGGTTTATAGGATTTAGGGTTTCTAAAGGTTTAAGGTTTAGAGTTTCCTTATGGTTTTGGGTTTAGGGTTCTTTTAGGTTATGGGTTTTATTTAGGTTTTTAGGGTTTAGGGATTAAATGGGTTTTTAGGGTTTATTTTAGAGTTTTTAGGATTTAGGGTTTCTTAAGGTTTAGGGTTTAGAGTTTCTTAAGGTTTTAGGTTAAGGATTTAGAGTTTTAGGTTAGGGTTAGGGCTTGGGGGTTTTTTAGGTTTTGGGTTTTTAGGATTTTATAGGCTTAGGATTTAGGGCTTAGGGTTTTTTGTGTGTTTTTAGGATTTAGCATATACGATTTAGGGCTTTATAGGGTTGGGTTTAGAGCTTAGAATTTTTTTAGGTTTAGGGGTGTTTTGGTTTTCTTAGTATTTTTTTAGGGTTAGGGATTTTTTTGTTGTCTTTTTACGTTTAGGTTTTATAAAGTTTTAGGATTTAGGGTATGGAGCATAGGGGCTTTATTGGATTTAAATGGTTTAAGGGTTTATTTTAGGGTTTATAGGATTTAGAGTTTCTTAAGGTTTACGGTTTAGTGTTTCTTTGGATATTAGGTTGGGGATTTAGGGTTTTTGGTTAGGGTTTAGGGCTTAGATTTTTTTTTTCCATTTACGGTCTTAGGTTAAGGGTTTTATCTAGGTTTTCAGGGGTTTGGGCTTTGGGTTTTATAGACTTGGTGTTTTTTTTTGTGTGCGTTTTTTTAGGGTTTAATATACACAATTTAGGGCTTTATAGGGTTTAGAGCTTATATTTTTTTTAGGTTTAGGGTTTTTTGAGACATTTATGTGTTAAGTGTTTCTTAGGGTTTAAGGCCTATGATTTTTTGTGTTTTTTAGGTTTAGGATTTACGGATTTTTAGGATTTAGGGTTTTGTAGGAGTTTTATTTGGATTTTAGGGTTTATAGGATTTAGAGTTTCTTACGGTTTAGGGTTTCTTTTATTTAGGTTTTTAGGGTTTAGGGATTTGAGTTTTTTACGGTATTTTATGTTTAGAGTTTAGGGCTTAGGGTATTTTTGTGTTTTTTAGGGTTCAGTGGGTTGTTGGGTTTTTATGGGTTTTTAAGGGTTAAATGTTTCTTAGGAATTTTTTAGGTTAAGGTTTTTTATGGTTTTATAGTCTTGGGTTTTTTTTGTGTGTGTGTTGTTTAGGGTTTAATATACATGATTTAGGGCTTTATAGGGTTTAGAGCTTAGATTTTTATAGGTTTAGGGTTTTTTGAGACTTTTAAGGGTTAAGTGTTTCTTAGGGTTTAAGGCGTATGATTTTTTGTGTTTTTTACGTGTAGGATTTATGAATTTTTAGGATTTAGGATTTTTTAGGATTTTTATTTGGATTTTAGGGTTTATTTTAGGGTTTATAGGATTTAGAGTTTCTTACGGTTTAGGGTTTAGGGCTTAGGGTTTTTTTAGGTTTAGGGTTTTAGGCTAGGGTTTTTTTTAAGGGTTAAATGTTCCTGGATTTTTTAGGGTTTAGGGTTTAGGGCTTAGGTTTTGTTTTGTGTTTCGTCAATTTGGGGTTTACAAATTTTTAGGATTTTGGGTTTAGAGCTTAGGGTTTTTATGGGGTTTTAATGGTTTTTAGGGTTTCTTTTAAGATTTATAAGTTTTAAGTTTCCTCAGGGTTTAGTGTTTAGTAGGTCTTTCGGTTTAGGATTTTGAGTTTTAGGTTAGAGTTTAGCATTTCTTTAGGTTTAGGGTAGGTTAAGAGTTTTATCTAGTTTTTTTGGGTTTAGGGATTTGGGATTTTTAGGTCAATGTTTTTTCGGGTTTTATAGTTTTAATGTTTACGGCTTAGGTTTTTTTTTTTTATTTTATAGGTTTAGTATTTACGATTTTGGGCTTTATAGGGTTTAGAGCTTAGAGTTTTTGAGGTTAGGGGTTTTGGGTTTTTAAGTGTTAAGTGTTTCTTAGGGTATTTTTAGGGTTTAGGGTTTAGGACTTTGGATATTTTGTGTTTTTGAGTTTTAGGTTTTACGGATTTTTAGGATTTAGGGTTTAGATTTTTGGGTTTGTAGGGTTTATTTTAGGGTTTATAGGATTTTGGGTTTCTTAAGGTTTAGAGTGTAAGGTTTAGGCCTTAGGAGATTTTTAGGTTTCAGGTAAAAGGTTTCAGGTTTAGGATTTTTTTAGGTTTAAGGTTTTAGTTTAAGGGTTTTATCTAGGTTTTTAGTGTTTAGGGTTTTGGGTTTTTTAGGTTAGGGCTTTTTCGGGTTATATATGTTTAGGGTTTTTTTTGTGTTTTTAGGGTTTAGTGTATATGATTTAGGGCTTTATAGGCTTTTGAGGTTTGTGTTTTATACGTTTAAGGGTTTTCAGTGTTTTTAGGGTTTTTAAGAGTTAGTGTTTCTTAAGGTTTTTAGGGTTTATGGTTTAGAGCTTAGGGTTTCGTAGGGGTTTTAAATGGTTTTTATGTTTTATTTTATGGTTTATAGGATTTAGGGTTTATTAAGGCTTAGAGTTTGGGGTTTCTTAAGCTTTTAAGATTAGGATTTAGAGTTTTTGGTTAGGGTTTTGGGATTTTTTAGGTTTAGGGTTTAAAGTTAAGGGTTTTGTCTAGGTTTTAAGGGTTTTGGTCTTTGGGTATTTTCGATTAAGGTTTTTTAGGTTTTTATAGGTTTGGGTTTGGGGCTTAGGTTTTTTTGTGTTTTTTAGCGTTTAGCATATACAATTTAATCCTCTATAGGGTTTAAAGCTTAGATTTTTTTAGGTGTAGGGTTTTTTAGGGTTTTTAAGGGTAAAGTGGTTTTTAGGGTTTTCTAGGGTTGAGGGTTTCTTTTTGTGTTTTTAAGGTTTAAGTTTATGGATTTTTTAGGATTTAGGGTTTAAAATTTAGGGTTTTTTATGGTTCATATTAGGGTTTATAGGAGTAAGGGTTTCTTAAGGTTTAGGGTTAAGGGTTTCTTAGAGTTTTAGATTTAGTATTTAGGGTTTTACGTTAGGGTTTAGGGTTTAAGGCTTAGGTTTTTTGTTTTTAAGTTTAGGGTTTTAGGTTAAGGGCTTTATATAGGTTTTGATGGTTTAGGGTTTTTGAGTTTCTTAGGTTAAATTTTTTAGGGTTTTATAGGTTTATGGTTTAGGGCTTAGGTTTTATTTTTTTGTGTTTTTATGGTTTAGCATATATGACTTAGGTCTTTATACGGTTTAGAGCTTAGAAATTTTTAGGATTAGGGGTGTTTGGGTTTTTAGGGTTTTTAAGGGTTAAGTGTTTCATAGGGTTTTTTTAGGGTTTTTAAGGGTTAAGTGTTTCATAGGGTTTTTTTAGGGTTTATGGTTTAGAGCCTAGGGTTTTGTAGGGGTTTCAAATGGTTTTTAGGATTTATAGGTATAAGGGTTTCTTGAGGTTTAGGGTTTAAGATTTCTTATGGTTTTAGGTTTAGGATTTAGAATTTTAGGTTAGGGTTTAGGATTTAGGGTTTAGGATTTTTAGAGGTTTTGAGTTTTTGGTTAAGGGTTTTATCTAGGATTTTATTGTTTAGGGCTTTGGGTTTTTTAGGTTAATGCTTTTACGGCTTTATAGGATTTAGAACTTAGAGTTCTTTAGGTTTTGGACTTTGTATTTTTTAGGTTATGGGTTTTTAGGGTTTTATAGGTTTAATTTTTAGGGCTTAGGATTTTTTTTTTTTTGTCTTTTTTGGGTTTAGCATGTACGATTTAGGGCTTTACAGGGTTTAGAGCTTAGAGCTTT
This sequence comes from Solanum bulbocastanum, assembly GCA_037074985.1. Lineage (NCBI taxonomy): Eukaryota > Viridiplantae > Streptophyta > Magnoliopsida > Solanales > Solanaceae > Solanum > Solanum bulbocastanum. The sequence goes on along the minus strand of CM073606.1, from coordinate 17,866,191 downwards.
TTTAGGCTTATGGGTTTTGGGTTAATTAAGGTTTTTAAGGGTTAAGTGTTTCCTAGGGTTTTCTAGGCTTTAGGGTTTCGCGATGTTTTTTTGGTGTTTTTTAGGTTTAAGATTTACTGATTTTTTAGGATTTAGGGTTTAGAGCTCAGGGTTTTGCCAGAGTTTTAAATGCTTTTTAGGGTTTATAAGATTTAGGATTTCTTAAGGCTTATGTTTTAGGGTTTATAAGATTTAGGATTTCTTAAGGCTTATGTTTAGTGTTTCTTAGGGTTTTAGGTTAAGAATTTGAGGATTTAGGTTAGTGTTTATGGTTTAGGACTTAGTGTTTTTTTAGGTTTAGGGTTTTAAGTTAGGAGTTTTATCTAGGGTTTTTATGGTGTAGGGCATTGGGCTTTTTAGGTTTAGGTTTTTTTTAGAGTTTTATTGGTTTATGGTTTAGCGTTTAGGGTTTTTTGTGTTTTTTAGGGTATAGCATATAGGGCTTGATAGTGTTTAAAGCTTAGAGCATTTTAGGTTTAGGGATTTTTCATTTTTTTAGTGCTTTAAAAGGTTAAGTGTTCTTAGGGTGTCTGGTTTTGAGCTTAGGGTTTTGTAGGGGGTTTTAAACGGGTTTTTAGGGTTTATAGGATTTAGGGTTTCTAAAGGTTTAAGGTTTAGAGTTTCCTTATGGTTTTGGGTTTAGGGTTCTTTTAGGTTATGGGTTTTATTTAGGTTTTTAGGGTTTAGGGATTAAATGGGTTTTTAGGGTTTATTTTAGAGTTTTTAGGATTTAGGGTTTCTTAAGGTTTAGGGTTTAGAGTTTCTTAAGGTTTTAGGTTAAGGATTTAGAGTTTTAGGTTAGGGTTTAGGGCTTGGGGTTTTTTTAGGTTTTGGGTTTTTAGGATTTTATAGGCTTAGGATTTAGGGCTTAGGGTTTTTTGTGTGTTTTTAGGATTTAGCATATACGATTTAGGGCTTTATAGGGTTGGGTTTAGAGCTTAGAATTTTTTTAGGTTTAGGGGTTTTTTGGTTTTCTTAGTATTTTTTTAGGGTTAGGGATTTTTTTGTTGTCTTTTTATGTTTAGGTTTTATAGAGTTTTAGGATTTAGGGTATAGAGCATAGGGGCTTTATTGGATTTAAATGGTATAAGGGTTTATTTTAGGGTTTATAGGATTTAGAGTTTCTTAAGGTTTACTGTTTAGGGTTTCTTTTGATTTTAGGTTGGGGATTTAGGGTTTAAGGTTAGGGTTTAGGTCTTAGGGCTTTTTTTCTCATTTAGGGTCTTAGGTTAAGGGTTATATCTAGGTTTTCAGGGGTTTGGGCTTTGGATTTTTTAGGTTACGGTTTTTTATGGTTTTATAGACTTGGGGTTTTTTTTTTTTTTTTTTTTTTGTATTTTTTTAGGGTTTAATATACACAATTTAGGGCTTTATAGGGTTTGGAGCATATAGTTTTTTAGGTTTAGGGTTTTTTGAGACTTTTAAGGGTTAAGTGTTTCTTAGGGTTTAAGGCTTATGATTTTTTGTGTTTTTTAGGTTTAGGATTTACGGATTTTTAGGATTTTTAGGAGTTTTATTTGGATTTTAGGGTTTATTTTAGGGTTTATTGGATTTAGAATTTCTTGCAGTTGAGGGTTTCTTTTATTTAGGTTTTTAGGGTTTAGGGATTTGAGTTTTTAAGGGTTTTTTATGTTTTGAGTTTAGGGCTTAGGGTATTTTTGTGTTTTTTAGGGTTTAATGGGTTGTTGGGTTTTTATGGGTTTTCTGGGTTTTTTAAGGGTTAAATATTTCTTAGGAATTTTTTAGGTTCAGGGTTTTAGGTTAAGGTTTTTTATGGTTTTATAGACTTGGGTTTTTTTTTTTGTGTGTGTCTTTTTAGGGTTTAATATACACAATTTAGGGCTTTACAGGGTTTAGAGCTTAGATTTTTATAGGTTTAGGGTTTTTTGAGACTTTTAAGGGTTTAGTGTTTCTTTGGGTTTAAGACTTATGATTTTTTGTATTTTTTAAGTTTATGATTTATGGATTGTTAGGATTTAGGGTTTTCTAGGATTTTTATTTGGATTTTAGGGTTTGTTTTAGGGTTTATAGGATATAGAGTTTCTTACGGTTTAGGGTTTCTTAGGGTTTTAGGTTAGGGTTTAGGGTTTAGGGCTTAGGGTTTTTTTAGGTTTAGGGTTTTAGGTTAGGGTTTTATTTAGGTTTTTAGAGTTTAGGGATTTGAGTTTTGTAGGGTTTTTTGTGTTTAGAGTTTAGGGCTTAGTGTATTTTTGTGTTCTTTAGGGTTTAGTGGGTTGTTGAGTTTTGGATTTTTAAGGGTTAAATGTTTCTGGATTTTTTAAGGTTTAGGGTTTAGGGCTTAGGTTTTTTTTGTGTTTTGTCAATTTATGGTTTAGAATTTTTTAGGATTTTGGGTTTAGAGCTTAGGGTTTTTACGGGTTTTTAATGTTTTTTAAGGTTTATTTTAGGATTTATAAGTTTTAGGGTTTCTTAAGGTTTAGTGTTTAGGGTTTCATAGGTCTTTAGGTTTAGGAGTTTGAGTTTTAGGTTATGGTTTAGGATTTCTTTAGGTTTAGGGTTTTAGGTTAAGAGTTTTATCTAGTTTTTTTGGGTTTAGGGATTTAGGTTTTTTAGGTCAAAGTTTTATAGGGTTTTATAGTTTCGGCTTAGGTTTTTTTTTTTTTTTTTTTTTTTTTTTTTGTATTTTATAGGTTTAGTATTTACGATTTAGGGCTTTATAGGGTTTAGAGCTTAGAGTTTTTGAGGTTAGGGGTTTCGGGTTTTTAAGCGTTAAGTGTTTCTTAGGGTTTTTTTAGGGTTTAGGGTTTAGGACTTTGGATATTTTATGTTTTTGAGGTTTAGGTATTACGGATTTTTAGGATTTAGGGTTTAGATTTTTGGGTTTGTAAGGGTTTAAATGGTTGTTAGGGTTTATAGGATTTTGGGTTTCTTAAGGTTTAGGGTTTAGGGTTTCTTAAGGTTTAGGGTTTAGGATTTCTTAGGGTTTTAGGTTTAGGAATTAGGGTTTTAGGTTAGGGTTTAGGGTTTAAGGAATAGGAATCTTTTAGGTTCAGGGTTTTAGGTTAAGGTTTTTATCAAAGTTTTTAGGGTTTTGAGCTTTGGGTATGTTGGGTTAAGGGTTTTTAGCATTTTATAGGTTTAGTTTTTTTTTTTTTTGTGTTTTTTAGGGTTTCGTATATACGATTTGAGGGTTTAGAGCTTAGAGTGGTTTTTAGGTGTAAAGGTTTTTGTATTTTAAGGGGTTTTAAGCATAGTGTTTCTTATGGTTTTTTAGGGTTGAGAGCTTAGCTTCTTTTTTTTTTTTTGTGTGTGTGGTTTTTAGATTTAGGGTTTACGAATTTTTCGGACTTATGGTTTAGAACTTAGGGTTTTGTAGGGATTTTAAATGGGTTTTAAAGTTTATTTTAGGATTTATATGATTTAGGAAACGTTTCTTAAAGTTTAGTGTTTCTTATGCTTTTAGGTTTAAGATTTTGGGTTTTAGGATAGAATTTAGGGCTTAGGGTTTTTTTAGGTTTAGGGTTATGGTTAAGGATTTTATGAAGGTTTTTCGAGTTGAGGGATTTGGGTTTTTTAGGTTGCCATTTTTTAGGTTTATAATTTTATGGTTTACGACTTAGGTTTTTTTTTTTTTTTTTGTGATTTTAGGGTTTAGCATGTACGATTTAGCACTTTCTAGGTTTTAGAGGTTAGAGTTTTCTTAGGGTTAGGGGATTTCTGCCTTTTTAGGGTTTTTAAGGGCTAAGTGGTTTTTAGGGTTTTCTAGGGTTTAGGGTTTTCTTTGTCTTTTTTATGTTTAAGGCTTATGGATTTTTAGGATCTGGTGTTTAGAGTTTAGGGTTTTGTAGGAGTTTTAAATGCTTTTTAGGCTTTATATTAAAACTGATAGTATTTAGAGTTTCTTAAGATTTAGGGTTTTGGGTTTCTTAGGGTTTTAGATTTAGGATTTCGGGCTTTAGGTTAGGGTTTAGTGTTTAAGGCTTAGGGATTTTTAGGTAGGATTTTAGGTTAAGGGTTTTATCTAGGTTTTTAGGGGTTAGGTTTTTGGGTTTTTCAGGTTAAGCACTTTTAGGGTTTTATAGGTTTATGGTTTAGGGCTTAGGTTTTTTTTTTTTTTTTTTTTTAGGGTTTAGCATATAAGATTCAGGACTTGATAAGGCTTAGAGCTTAGAGTTTTTTAGGTTTAGGGGTTTTTGGTTGAGAGCTGGGGGTTTTTAGGGGTTTCAAATGGTTATAAGGATTTATATTTGGGTTTATAGGATTTAATGTTTCTTAAGGTTTTGGATTTAGGGTTTTTTAAGGTTTTAGGTTAGGATTTAGGCTCTAGGGCTTTGGGTTTTTTTAAGCTTAGAATTTTAGGTTTGTGGTTTTATCTAGGTTTTTAGGGTTTAGGGCTTCGGATTTTTTTATTTTAAGGTGTTTTAGGGTTTTATGGGTTTAAGGTTTAGGGCATATGTTTTTATTGTCTTTTTAGGGTATAGCATATACGATTTAGGGATTTATGGGGTTTAGAGCTTAGAGTTTTTAGGTTTAGAGGATTTTATGTTTTTTAGGGTTTTTGGTTTAGAGCTTTTGGTTTTGTAGGTGTCTCAAATGGGTTTTAGGGTTTATTTTATGGTTTATTGGATTTAGGGTTTCTTAAGATTTAGGGTTTAGGGTTTCTTAGGGTTTTAGTTTTAGGAGTTAGAGTTATAGGTTAGGGTTTTACGTTAAGGTTTTTATTTAGATCATTAGGGTTTTAGGGCTTTGAGTTTTATAGGTTAATGTCTTTTAGTATTTTATAGGTATAGGGTTTAGGGCTTTGGTTTTTTTTTTTTTATTTTTTTTTTTTGTGTTTTTAGGGTTTAATATATACAATTTTGGGCATTATAAGGTTTAGAGCGTAGATTTTTTAGGTTTAGGGGTTTTTGGATTTTTTTAGGGTTTTAAGGGTTAAAGGTTTACTAGGATTTTGTAGGTTTATGGTTTAGGGCTTATGGTTATTTTTTGTGCTTTTTAGGTTTAGGGTTTACGAATTTTTAGGATTTAGGATTTAGAGCATAGGGTTTTGTAGGGGTATTAAATGGTTTTTAGGGTTTATAGGATTTAGTGTTTGATAAGGTTTAGGGTTTATGTATTAAGGTGTAGGATTTAGGGTTTTAGTTTAGGGTTTAGAGTTTAGGGCTTAGGGGTTTTTTTAGGTTTAGCATTTTGGATGAGGGTTTTATCTAGGTTTATAGGGTTTAGGGCTTAGCATTTTGTAGGTTAGGGGTTTTAGGGTTTTTGGTTTAGAGCTTTCGGTTTTATAGGGGTCTCAAATGGGTTTTAGGGTTTATTATATGGTTTATAGGATTTAGGGTTTCATAATATTTAGGATTTGGGGTTTCTTAGGGTTTCAATTTTAGGAGTTAGAGTTTTAGGTTAGGGTTTAGGGTTTTACGTTAAGGGTTTTATTTAGATCATTAAGGTTTAGGGCTTTGAGTTTTATAAGTTAATGTTTTTTAGGATTTTATAGGTATAGGGTTTAGGGTTTAAGTTTTTTTTTTTTTTTTTGTGTTTTTAGGGTTTAATATATGCAATTTTGGGCATTTTTAGGTTTAGAGCGTAGAGTTTTTAGGTTTATGGGTTTTTGGATTTTTTTAGGGTTTTTAAGGGTTAAAAGTTTACTAGGATTTTGTAGGTTTATGGTCTAGGGCTTAGGGTTTTTTTTTATGTTATTTATGTTTAGGGTTTACGGATTTTTAGGATTTAGGATTTAGAGCATAGGATTTTGTAGGGGTATTAAATGGTTTTTAGGGTTTATAGGATTTAGGGTTTCATAAGGTTTAGGGTTTATGGATTAAGGTTTAGGATTTAGGATTTTAGGTTAGGGTTTAGAGGTTAGGGCTTAGGGCTTTTTTAGGTTTAGCATTTTCGTTGAGGGTTTTATCTAGATTTTTAGGGTTTAGAGCTTAACATTTTGTAGGTTAAGGTTTTTGAGGGTTTTATAGGTTTGGGATTTAGGGCTTAGGGTTTTTTTTTGTGTGTTTTCATGGTTAAGCATATATGATTTAGGGTTTTATAGGGTTTAGAGCTTAGAGTTCTTTAGGTTTAGGGATTTTGGGGGGGTTTTAGGGTTTTTAAGGGTTAAGTGTTTCTTAGGGTTTTTATGCGTTTAGGGTTTAAGGCTTATATTTTTTCTTTTTTTTAGATTTAGGATTTACGCCTTATGATTTTTTTAGGTGTTTGTTTCTAGGTTAAGGGTTTTATTTAGGTTTTTACGGTACAGGGCTTTGGGTTATTTAGGTTATGGATTTTTAGGATTTTATAGGTTTAGGGTTTAGGGCTTAGAGTTTTTTTATGTCTTTTTTGGGGTTTAGGATATACTATTTAGGGCTTCATAGGTTTAGATCTTATAGTTTTTTAGGTTTAGGGGGCTTTGTGTCTTTTGGTGTTTAGAATTTTGGGCTTAGTGTTCTTTTGTATTTTTTAGGTTTAGGGTTTATGGATTTTTAAGATTTAGGTTTAATATCTTAGGGTTTTGTAGGAGTTTTAACTGGTTTTTATGGTTTATTTTAGGGTTTATAGGATTAGGGTTTCTTAAGGTTTAGGGTTTATGGATTCTTAGTGTTTTAGGTTTATGATTTAGGGCTTTAGGTTAGTGTTTATCATTTAGGGCATACGGTTTTTTAGGTTTAGTATTTTATGTTAAGGGTTTTATCTAGGTTTTTAAGGTTTAGGGATTTGGAATTTTTAGATTATGATTTTTAGGGCTTTATAGGTTTAGGATTTAGGGCTTAGGGTTTTTGTGTTTTTTAGGGTTTAAGATATATGATTTAGGGCATTATTGGGTTTAGAATTTAGAGCTTTATAGCTTTTGGGGGTTTTGGGTTGTTTAGGGTGTTCTTTTTTTTTTTTTGTTTTTTAGGATTTAGGATTTTTTAAGGTGTAGGGTTTAGGGTTTCATTGGGTTATTTAGGTTTATTAAGGGTTAGATGTTTCTAAGGGTTTTTAGGGTTTATGCTTTAGGGCCTAGTGTTTTTTTAGGTTTAGGGTTTTAGGTTAAGGCATTTTTTTAGGTTTTTAGGTTTTAGGGCTTTGTGTTTTGTAGGTTAAGGTTTTTTTAGGATTTTATAAGTTTAGGGTTTTGGGCTTAGAGTTTTTTGTGTTTTTTAGGGTTTAACATATATGATTTAGGGCTTTATCAGGTTTAAAGCCTACTGTTTTTTTGTGCTCTTTAGGTGTTTTAAGGGTTAAATGTTTCTTAGGATTTTTTTAGGGTTTAGGGCTTAGGGATTTGTTTATGTACGTTTTTAAGGTTTAGGGTTTACTGATTTTTAGGATTTAGGGTTTAGAGTTTAGGGTTTTGTAAGGGGTTTAAATGGTTGTTAGGGTTTATTTAAGGGTTTATAGGATTTTGGGTTAGCTTAGGTTTATGGTTTTTGGTTTAGGATTTAGGGTTTTAGGTTAGGGTTTAGGGCTTTTGGAATTTGGGTTTTTTTTAGGTTAAGCGTTTAATCTAGGTTTTGTGGGTTTAGGACTTTGGGTTTTTTAGGTTAATGTTTTTTAGGGTTTATAGGTTTAAGGTTTAGGGCTTAGGTTTTTTTTTTTTGTTGTTTTTAAGGGTTTAGCATATAGAATTTTGGTCTTTATAGGGTTTAGAGCATAGAGTGTTTTAGATTTAGGGGTTTTTGGTTTTTTTTTTTTTTTTTTAGGGTTTTTAAGGGTTAAGTGTTTCTAAGGATTTACGGTTTATTGCTTCAGGATTTTTGTGTTTTTTAGATTTAGGGTTTATGGATTCTTAGTGTTTAAGGCTTATGATTTAGGGTTTTAGGTTAGTGTTTATGATTTAGGGCATATGGTTTATTATGTTTAGGTTAAGGGTTTTATCTAGGTTTTTAGGGTTCAGGGATTTGGAATTTTTAGGTTGTGGCTTTTAGGGTTTTCTAGGTTTAGGGTTTACTGCTTAGAGTGCTTTAGGTTTAGGGATTAGGTTTTTTTAAATTATTTTTTTAGGGTTTAGCATGTACAATTTAGGGCTTTATATGATTTTGAGCACAGAGATTTTTAGGTTTAGGGGTTTTGGGTTTTTTGAGGATTTTTAAGGGTTAAATGTTTCTTAGGAATTTTTATAGCTTAGCGTTTAGGGCTTAGAGTTTTTTTGTATTTTTTAGGTCTTAGGGTATACGGATATTTAGGATAGAGGATTTAGAGAATAGGGCCTTTTAGGGTTATTAAATATTTTTTAGGGCTTATAGGATATAGGATTTCATAAGGTTTAGTGCTTATAGATTTTGGTGTAGGATTTAGGATTTTAGGTTAGGGGTTTTTTATGTTTGGCGTTTAAGGTTGAGGGTTTTATCTAGGTTTTTGGGGTTTAGGGCTTAGGGTTTTGTGGGTTAAGGTCTTTGCGGGTTTTGTAAGTTTAGGATTTGGGGCTTAGGATTTTTTTGTGCGTTTTCATGGTTAAGCATAAATGATTTAGGGCATTAGAGGGTTTGGTGCTTAGAGTTAGGGGCTTTTTTTTTGGGGGGGGGGGGGGTTGGTTTAGGGTTTTTATTGGTTAAGTGTTTCTTAGGGTTTTTAAGGGTTTTAGGTTTAAGGCTAAGGGTTTTCTGTGTCTTTTAGATTTAGGGTTTAGGATTTAGGGCTTAGGTTTTTTCTAGGGTTTAAGGCTTAGGGGTTTTTTTAGGTTTAGCATTTTGGTTGAGGGTTTTATCTAGGTTTTTAGGGTTTAGGGCTTAGCATTTTGTAGGTTAAGGTTTTTGAAGGTTTGATTGGTTTGGGATTTAGGGCTTAGGGTTTTTTTTTGTGTGTTTTCATGGTTAAGCATAAATGATTTATGGTTTTATAGGGTTCAGAGCTTAGAGTTTTTAAGGTTTAAGGATTTGGGGGGGGGGGGTTTAGGGTTTTTAAAGTCTAAGTATTTCTTAGGGTTTTTAAGGGTTTAGGGTTTATGGCTTATGATTTTTTGTGTTTTTTAGATTTAGGATTTACGCCTTAGGATTTTTTTATGTGTTTGGTTCTAGGTTAAGGGTTTTATTTAGGTTTTTACGGTACAGGTCTTTGGGCTTTTTAGGTTATGGAATTTTAGGAATTTATAGGTTTTGGGTTTAGGGCTTAGAGTTTCTTTATGTCTTTTTTGGGGTTTAGGATATACCATTTAGGGCTTCATCGGTTTAGAGCTTAGAGTTTTTTAGGTTTAGGGGGCTTTGTGTCTTTTAGTGTTTAGAATTTTGGGCTTAGTGTTATTTTGTATTTTTTAGGTTTAGGGTTTATGGATTTTTAAGATTTAGGTTTTAGATCTTAGGGTTTTGTAGGAGTTTTAAATGGTTTTTAGGGTTTATTGGATAAGGGTTTCTTAAGGTTTAGGGTTTATGGATTCTTAGTGTTTTAGGTTTATGATTTAGGATTTTAGGTTAGTGTTTATGATTTAGGGCACACGGTTTTTTAGGTTTAGTATTTTAGGTTGGGTTTTATCTAGGTTTTTAGGGTTTAGGGATTTGGAATTTTTAGATTATGGTTTTTAGGGTTTTATAGGTTTAGGATTTATGGCTTAGGGTTTTTGTGGTTTTTAGGGTTTAGCATATACGATTTAGGGCATTATTGGGTTTAGAGCTTAGAGTTTTATAGGTTTAGGGGGTTTTGGGTTGTTTAGGGTTTTTTTTTTGTTTTTTAGGATTTAGGGTTTCTTAAGGTATAGGGTGTAGGGTTTCATTGGGTTATTTTGGGTTATTAAGGGTTAAATGTTTCTAAGGGTTTTTAGGGCTTATGCTTTAGGGTGTAGTGTTTTTTTAGGTTTAGGGTTTTAGTTTAAGACATTTTTTTAGGTTTTTAGGGTTAAGGGCTTTATGTTTTTTAGGTTAAGGTTATTTCATATTTTATAGGTTTAGGGATTTGGGCTTAGGGTTTTTTTGGTTTTTAGGGTTTAACATATATGATTTAGGGCTTTATTTGGTTTAAAGCTTAGGGTTTTGTTGTACTTTTTTGGGGTTTTAAGGGTTAAATGTTTCATAGGGTTTTTTTAGGGTTTAGGGCTTAGGGATTTGTTTGCGTACGTTTTTAAGGTTTAGGGATTACTGATTTTTAGGATTTAGGGTTTAGAGTTTGGGGTTTTTTAAGGGGTTTAAATGGTTGTTAGGGTTTATTTAAGGGTTTATAGGATTTTGGGTTAGCTAAGGTTTACGGATTTTGGTTTAGGATTTAGGGTTTAGGTTAGGGTTTAGGGTTTTTGGACTTTGGGGTTTTTTAGGTTAAGGGTTTAATCTAGGTTTTGTGGGTTTAGGACTTTCGGTTTTTTATGTTAATGTTTTTTAGGGTTTATAGGTTTAATGTTTAGGACTTAGGGTTTTTTTTTGTTTTTGAGGGTTTAGCGTATACAATTTTGGGCTTTATAAGGTTTATAGCATAGAGTTTTTTTGATTTACAAGTTTTTGGTTTTTTTTTTTAGGGTTTTTAAGGGTTAAGTGTTTCTTAGGGTTTAGGGTTTAGAGCTTAGGGTTTTTTGTGCTTTTTAGATTTAGGGTTTCTGGATTCTTAGTGTTTAAGGCTTATGATTTAGTGTTTTAGGTTAGTGTTTATGATTTAGGGCATACGGTTTATTATGTTTAGGGTTTTAGGTTAAGGGTTTTATTTAGGTTTTTAGGGTTGAGGGATTTGGAATTTTTAGATTGTGGTTTTTAGGGTTTTCTAGGTTTAGGGTTTAGAGCATACAGTGCTTTAGGTTTAGGGCTTAGGTTTTTTTTTTTTTTTTTTTTTTTTAGTGTTTAGCTTGTACAATTTAGGGCTTTATAGGGTTTAGAGCACAGAGTTTTTTAGGTTTAGGGGTTTTGGGTTTTTTAAGGATTTTTAAGGGTTAAATGTTTCTTAGGGGTTTTTACAACTTAGGGTTTAGGGTTTAAGGCTAAGGGTTTTCTGTGTCTTTTAGATTTAGGGTTTAGGATTTAGGGCTTAGGATTTTTTTAGGTTTAGGATTCTAGGTTAAGGGTTTTTTTTTTAGGTTTTTAGGGTATAGGGTTTTCGGTTTTTTAGGTTAAGGATTTTTTAGATTTAGGATTTAGGGCTTAGAGTTTTTTTATGTCTTTTTTAGGGTTTAGGATATACGATTTAGGGCTTCATAGGGTTTAGAGCTACGAGTTTTTTAGGTTTAGGGGTCTTTCTGTCTTTTAGGGTTTAGGGTTTAGGGCTTAGTGTCCTTTTGTATTTTTAAGGTTTATGATTTATGGATTTTAAGATTTAGGGTTTAGAGCTTAGGGTTTTGTAGTAGTTTTAAATGGTTTTTTGGGTTTATTTTAGGGTTTATAGGATTAGGGTTTCATAGGGTTTTGGGTTTATGGATTTTTAGTGCTTTAGGTTTATCATATACGATTTAGAGCTTCATAGGGTTTTGAGCTTAGAGTTTTTAGGTTTAGGGGGTTTTGGGTCTTTTAGGGTTTAGGGTTTAGAGCTTAGTGTTCTTTTGTATTTTTTAGGTTTAGGGTTTGCGGTATTTTAAGATTTAGGGTTCAGAGCTTAAGGTTTTGTAGGAGTTTTGCATGCTTTTTAGGGTTTATTTTAGGGTTTGTAGGATTAGAATTTCATAATATTTAGGGTTTATGGATTCTATGTGTTTTAGGTTTATGATTTAGGGTTTTAGGTTAGTGTTTATGATTTAGGGCATACAGTTTTTTAGGTTTAGGGTTTATGAATTTTTAAGATTTAGGGTTTAGAGTTTAGAGTTTTGTAGGCGTTTTAAATGGTTTTTAGGGTTTATTTTAAGGTATATAGGATTAGGGTTTCATAAGGTCTCAGTTTATGGATTCTTAGTGTTTTAGATTTATGATTTAGGGTTTTAGGTTAGTGTTTATATTCTAACCATACGGCTTTTTAGGTTTAGGGTTTTAGGTTAAGGGTTTTATCTAGGTTTTTAGTGTTTAGGGATTTTGAATTGTTAGATTGTGTGTTTTAGGATTTTATAGGCTTTGGATTTAGGGCTTAGGGTTTTTTTTTGTCTTTTGTAGGGTTTAGCATATACGATTTAGGGCTTTATTGGGTTTAGAGCTTAGAGTGTGTTAGGTTTAAGGCTTAGGGTTTTTTTTGGGTGTTTTTTAGGGTTTAGCATATACAATTTTGGGCTTTATTGGGTTTAGAGCATAAAGTTTTTTAGGTTTAGGGGTTTTTTTGTTTTTTTAGGATTTTGAAGGGTTAAATGTTTCGTAGGATTTTTTTATGGCTTAGGTTTTAAGGATTAGGTTTTTTTTTTTGTGTTTTTTAGATTTAGGGTTGATGGATTTTTAGGATTAAGGATTTAGAGCATAGGGTTTTTTAGGGGTATTAAATAGTTTTTCGAGTTTATAGGATTTAGGGTTTCATAAGGTTTAGTGTTTAGAGATTTAGGTGTAGGATTTAGGATTTTACGTTAGGGGTTTTTTAGGTTTAGCATTTAAGGTTGAGGGTTTTATCTAGGTTTTTAAGGATTAGGGCTTAGGGTTTTGTAGGTTAAAGATTTTTGAGTGTTTTATAAATTTGGGATTTAGTGCATAGGATTTTTTTTTTGTGTGTGTTTTCATGGGTAAACATATATGATTTAGGGCTTTATTGGGTTTAGAGCTAATAATTTTTTAGGTTTAGGGGTTTTGGGGGGTTTTTAAGGGTTTAGGGTTTAAGGCTTTGGGTTTTTTTGTGTTTTTTAGATTTAGTGTTTTGGATTTAGGGATTAGGAGTTTTTTAGGTTTAGGGTTCTAGGTTAAATGTTTTATTTAGGGTTTTAGGGTATAGGGCTTTGGGTTTTTTAGGTTAAGAATTTTTAGGATTTTATAGGTTTAGGGTTTAGGGCTTAGAGTTTTTTTCATGTCTATTTTAGGGTTTAGGATATACGATTTGGGGCTTCATAGGGTTTAGAGCTTAGAGTTTTTTAGGTTTAGGGGGCTTTGTGTCTTTTAGAGTTTAGGGTTTAGGGCTTAGTTTTCTTTTGTATTTTTTAGGTTTAGGGTGTACGAATTTTTAAAATTTAGGGATTAGAGCTTAGGGTTTTGTAGGAGTTTTAAATGATTTTTAGGATTTATTTTAGGGTTTATAGGATTAGGATTTTATATGGATTATGGATTCTTAGGGTTAAAGGTTTATGATTTAGGGCTTTAGGTTAGTGTTTATGATGTAGGGCTTATGATTTTTTAGGTTTAGGGTTTAATCTAGATTTTTAGGGTTTTAGGATTTTGAATTTTTAGATTATGGTTTTTAGGATTTTATAAGCTTAGGATTCAGGACTTAGGATTTTTTTGTGTTTTTTAGGGTTTAGCATATACGATTTAGGGCTTTATTGGGTTTAGAGCTTAGAGTGTGTTAGGTTTAGGGCTTATGGTTTTTTTTTTGGGTGCTTTTTAGGGTTTAGCATATACAATTTTGGGCTTTATATGGTTTAGAGCATAGAGTTTTTTAGGTTTAGGTGTTTTTGGGTTTTTTAAGTATTTTTAAGGGTTAAATATTTCTTAGGGATTTGTTACAGCATAGGGTTTAGGGATTAGGGTTTTTTTGTGTTTTTTAGGTTTAGGGTTTACGAATTTTTTGGATTGAGGATTTAGAGCACAGGGTTTTTTAAGGGTATTAAATAGTTTTTAGGGTTTATAGGATTTAGGGTTTCATAAGGTTTAGGGTTTAGATATTTAGCTGTAGGATTTAGGATTTTAGGTTAGGGGTTTTTTAGGTTTAGCATTTAAAGTTGAGGGTTTTATCTAGGTTTTTAGGGTTTAGGGCTTAGCCTTTTGTAGGTTAAGGTTTTTGAGGTTTTTTCAAGTTTGGGATTTAGGGCATAGGATATTTTTTGTGTGTTTTCATGGTTAAGCATATATGATTTTGGGCTTTAGGTTAAGGGTTTTATCTACGTTTTTAGGGTTTAGGGATTTGGACTATTTAGATTATGGTTTTTAGAATTTTATCGGCTTAGGATTTAGGGCTTAGGGTTTTTTGTGTTTTGTAGGATTTAGCATATACTATTTTGGGCTTTGTTGGTATTAGAGCTTAGAGTGTGTTAGGTTTAGGGCTTAGGGTTTTTTTTGGTGTTTTTTAGGTTTTAGCATATACAATTTAGGGCTTTATAGGGTTTAGAACATAGAGATTTTTAGGTTTAAGGGTTTTTGGGTTTTTTTAGGATTTTAAAGGGTTAAAAGATTCTTAGGGTTTTTTTACGGCTTAGAGTTTAGGGCTTAGGGTTTTTTTTTTTTTTGTGCTTTTTAGGTTTATGGTTTATGAATTTTTAGGATTGAGGATTTATAGCGTAGGGTTTTTTTAGGGGTATTAAATAGTTTTTAGGGTTTATAGGATTTAGGGTTTCATAAGGTTTAGGGTTTAGATATTTAGCTGTAGGATTTAGGATTTTAGGTTAGGGGTTTTTTAGGTTTAGCATTTAAAGTTGAGGGTTTTATCTAGGTTTTTAGGGTTTAGGGCTTAGCCTTTTGTAGGTTAAGGTTTTTGAGGTTTTTTCAAGTTTGGGATTTAGGGCATAGGATATTTTTTGTGTGTTTTCATGGTTAAGCATATATGATTTTGGGCTTTAGGTTAAGGGTTTTATCTACGTTTTTAGGGTTTAGGGATTTGGACTATTTAGATTATGGTTTTTAGAATTTTATCGGCTTAGGATTTAGGGCTTAGGGTTTTTTGTGTTTTGTAGGATTTAGCATATACTATTTTGGGCTTTGTTGGTATTAGAGCTTAGAGTGTGTTAGGTTTAGGGCTTAGGGTTTTTTTTGGTGTTTTTTAGGTTTTAGCATATACAATTTAGGGCTTTATAGGGTTTAGAACATAGAGATTTTTAGGTTTAAGGGTTTTTGGGTTTTTTTAGGATTTTAAAGGGTTAAAAGATTCTTAGGGTTTTTTTACGGCTTAGAGTTTAGGGCTTAGGGTTTTTTTTTTTTTTGTGCTTTTTAGGTTTATGGTTTATGAATTTTTAGGATTGAGGATTTATAGCGTAGGGTTTTTTTAGGGGTATTAAATAGTTTTTAGGGTTTATAGGATTTAGGTTTTCATAAGGTTTAGGGTTTAGATATTTAGGTGTAGGATTTAGGATTTTAGGTTAGGGTTTTTTTGGTTTAGTGCTTAAGGTTGAGGATTTCTCTTGGTTTTTAGGGTTTAGGGCTTATGGTTTTGTAGGTTAAGGTTTTTAAGGGTTTTATAAGTTTGGGATTGAGGGCATAGGGTTTTTTTGGTGTGTTTTCTTGGTTAAGCATATTATGATTTACTGCTTTATAGGGTTTAGATCTAAGAGTTTTTTAGGTTTAGGTGTTTTAGGGGGTTTTTAGGGTTTTTAAGGGTTTAGGGTTTAAGGCTTAGGGTTTTCTTGTGTTTTTTAGATTTAGGGTTTTGGATTTAGGGCTTAGTATTTTTTTAGGTTTAGGGTTCTAGGTTAAGTGTTTTATTTAGGTTTTTAGAGTATAGGGCTTTGGGTTTTTTATGTTATAGATTTTTAGGATTTTATAGGTTTAGGGTTTAGGGCTTAGAGTTTTTTCATGTATTTTTTAGGGTTTAGAATATATGTTTTAGGGCTTCATAGAGTTTAGAGCTTAGAGTTTTTTACGTTTTGAGGGCTTTGTGTCTTTTAGGATTTAGGGTTTAGGGCTTAGTGTTCTTTTAAATTTTTTAGGATTAGGGTTTATGGTTTTTTAATATTTAGGGTTTAGAGATTAGGGTTTTGTAGGAGTTTTAAATGGTTTTTAGGGTTTATTTTAGGAATTATAGGATTAGGGTTTCATAAAGTTTAGGGTTTATGGATTCTTAGTGTTTTAGGTTAGTGTTAATGATTTAGGGTGTACGGTTTTTTAGGTTTAGGGTTTTAGATTAAGGGTTTTATCTATGATTTTAGGGTTTAGGGATTTGGAATTTTTAAATTATGGTTTTGAGGATTTTATAATTTTAGGATTTAGGACTTAGGGTTTTTTTGTGTTTTTTAGGGTTTAACATATACGATTTAGGGCTTTATTGGGTTTAGAGCTTAGAGTGTGTTAAGTTTAGGGCTTAGGTTTTTATTTTTTTGTGTGTTTTTTAGGGTTTAGCATATACAATTTAGGGCTTTAAAGGGTTTAGAGTATAGAGTATTTTAGGTTTAGGGGTTTTTGGGTTTTTTAAGGATTTTTATGGGTTAAATGTTTCTTAGTATTTTTTATGGCTTAGGGTGTAGGAATTAGGTTTTTTTTTTTTTTTTTTTTTTTTTTTTTTTTTTTTAGGTTTACCATTTACAGTTTTTTAGGATTGAGGATTTAGAGTGTAGGGTTTCTAAGGGGTATTAAATTGTTTTTAGGGTTTATAGGATTTAGGGTTTAGAGATTTAGGTGTAGGATTTAGGATTTTAGGTTAGGGGTTTTTTAGGTTTATGTAGGTTATCAGAGTTTAGGGCTTAGGGTTTTGTAGGTTAATGTTTTTGAGGGTTTTATAGGTTTGGATTTAGGGCTTAGGGTTTTTTTTTTGTGTGTTTTCAAGGTTTAACATATACGATTTAGGGATTCAAAGGATTTATATCTTAGAGTTTTTTAGGTTTAGGGGTTTTTAGGTTGTTCAAGGGTTAAGTGTTTCTTAGGATTTCTTTTGGGTCTAGGGTTTTTAGGGCTTAGGGTTTTTTTGGTGTTTTTTAGATTTAGGGTTTAGGGTTTAAGGCTTAGGGTTTTTTTAGGTTTAGTGTTCTAGGTTAAAAGTTTTATTTAAGCTTTTAGGGTATAAGGCTTTAGGTTTCTTCGGTTAAGGGTTTTTAGGATTTTATAGGTTTAATGTTTAGGGCTTAGTTTTTTTGTGTTTTTTAGGGCTTAGGATATACAATTTAGGACTTTGTAGGGTTTAGAGCTTAGATTTTTTAGTTTTGGGGGGCTTTGTATTTTTTTGGATCTAGTGTTTAGGGCTTAGTGTTCTTTTGTATTTTTTAGGTTTAGGATTTACGGATTTTTAAAATTTAGGGTTTGGAGCTTAGGATTTTGTAGGGGTTTTAAATGGTTTTTAGGGTTTATTTTAGGGTTTATAGGATTAGGGTTTTATAAGGTTTAGGGTTTAGGGAGTTTTAGGTTTAGGATTAAGGGTTTTAGGTTTGTGTTTAGGGTTTTTCAGGTTTATGGTTTTAGGTTAAGGGTTTTATCTAAGTTTTTAAGGGTTTAGGTCTTTGGAATTTTTCGTTTAAGGTTTTTAGGGTTTTATAGGTTTAGGAGTTAGGGCTTTGAGTTTTTTAGGTTATGGTTTTTTCTGATATTATAGGTTTAGGGTTTAGGGCTTAGGATTTTTTTGTGTCTTTTATGGTTTAACATATACGATTTAAGGCATTATAGGGTTTAAATCTTAGAATTTTTTTAGGTTTAGTGGTTTTTGTGGTTTTTAAGGGTTAAGTATTTCTTAGGATTTTTTTAGGGATTAGGGCTTAGGGTGCTTTTGTCTTTTTTAGATTTAGGGTTTACTAATTTTTAGTATTTAGGGTTTATGGCTTAGGATTTTGTAGGGGTTTTAAATGGTTTTTAAGGTTTATTTTAGGGTTGAAAGGATTTTGGGTTTCTTAAGTTTTAGGGTTTCTTAGGATTTTAGGTTTAGGATATAGGGTTTTAGGTTAGGGTTTGGGGTTTAGGACTTTGGGTTTGTTTAGGTTTAGGGTTTTAGGTTGAGGATTTTATATAATTTTTTAGGGTTTAGGGCTTTGGGTTTTTTAGATTATGGTTTTCTTTAGGGTTTTATAGGTTTAGGGTTTAGGGCTAAGTTTTTTTATTTTTTTTTATTTTTAAGATTTAGCATATACAATTTAGAGCTTTATAGGGTTTAGAGCTTAGTGTTTTTTTAGGTTTAGGGATTTTTGTATTTTTAGGGGTTTTAAGGGTTAATTTTTTCTTAGGGTTTATTAAGGTTCATGGTTTAGGGCTTAGTTTTGTTTTTTTTTTTTTGGCTGTTTTTTAGGTTTAGGGTTCACGAATGTTTAGATTAGGGTTTAAAGATTAGGGTTTTGTAGGTGTTTTAAATGGATTTTAGGGTTTATTTTAGGATTTTATAGGATTTAGGGTTTCTTAGGGTTTTAGGTTAGGATTTAGGGTTTAGGGCTGAGGGAATTTTTTTGCATAGGGTTTTATCTAGGTTTTTAGGGTTTAGGGATTTGGGCTTTTAAGGTTAAGGATTTTTAGGGCTTTATAGGTTCAGGGTTTAGTGTTTATGGCTTAGGTTTTTTTGTGTCTTTTAGGGTTTAGCGTATACGATTTAGGGATTTATAGGGTTTAGAGCTTAGAGTTTTTTTTAGGTTTAGGGGTTTTTGTGTTTTAAGGGTTTTTAAGGGTTAACAGTTTCTTAAGGTTTTCTAGGGTTTAGGCTTTAGGATTTAGGGTTTGTTTGTGTTTTTTAGGTTTAAGGTTTATAGATTTTTAGTATTTAGGGTTTAGAGCTTAGGGTTTTGTAGTTGTTTTAAATGCTTTTTAGGTTTTATTTTAGGGTTGATAGGATTTAGGTCTTCTTAAGGTTTAGGGTTTAGGGTTTCTTAGGGTTTTAGGTTTAGGATTTAGGGTTTCATGTTAAGGTTTAGGGTGTAAGGCTTATGGTTTTTTTAGGTTAAGAGTTTTATCTAGGTTTTTAGGGTTTAGGGCTTTGGGTTTTTTAGGGTTTTATAGGTTTATGATTTAGGGCTTAGGGTTTTTTTGTGTTTTTTAGGGTTTAGCATATACGATTCTGGGCTTTATAGGGTTTATAGCTTATATTTTTTTATGTTTAGGGGTTTTTTGGATCTTTAGGATTTTTAAGGGTTAAGTGTTTCTTATGGTTTTTTAGGGTTTAGAGCTTAGGGTTTTATTTAGGTTTAGGGTTGTAGATTAAGGGTTTTATATAGGTTTTTAGAGTTTAGGGCTTTGGATATTTTAAGATTTTATAGGTTTAGGGTTTAGGCCTTAGGTTTTTTTTTTTTTTTTTTTTTTGTGAGTTTTAGAGTTTAGCATATATGATTTAGTGTTTTATAGGGTTTAGAGCTTTGAGTTTTTTTTTAGGTTTTGGGCTTTTTGGGTTGCAAGGGATAAGTGTTTCATAGGGTTTTTTAGGGTTAAGCTCTTAAGTGCTAGGGCTTTCTTAGGTTTTGGGGTTATTCGGTTTTTTTAGGGTTTTTATCAGTTTTTAAAGGTTAAGTGTTTCTTAGGGTATAGGGATTTCATTTTTTGTGTGTTTTTTTGGTTTAGGGTTTTCCAATTTTATGATCTAGGGCTTAGAGGTTAGGGGTTTTATGGGGTTTAAATGGTTTTTAGGTTTTATTTTAGGATTTATAGGATTTAGGGTTTCTTAATGTTTAGGGTTTAGGGTCTTGGGTTTCTTTAGGTTTAGGGGTTTAGGTTAGGATTTTGGGTTTCTTTAGGTTTAGTGTTTTAGGTTAAGGGTTTTATCTAGATTTATGGTTTACAAATTAGGGTTTTTTTTCTGTGTTTTCTATACGAATTGGGGCTTTATAAGGTTTAGATCTTAGAGTTTTTGAGGTTAGGGGTTTTGGGCTTTTAGGGTTTTTAAGGGTTAAGTGTTTCTTAGGGAGTTTTATGGTTTAGTGCTTTGGGTTTATTGTGTTTTTTAGGTTTAGGGTTTAAGGATTTTTATGATTTTGGGTTTAGTGTTTATGGTTTTGTAGGGGTTTTAAATTTTTGTTAGCGTTTATTTTAGGGCATATATGATTTTGGGTTTCTTAAGGTTTTAGGTTTAGGAATTAGGGTTTAGGTCTTAGGGATTTTTTAGATTTAGGGTTTTAGGTTTAGGAATTAGGGTTTCTTAGGGTTTTAGGTTTAGGGTTTCTTAGGGTTTTAGGTTTAGGAATTAGGGTTTTAGGGTTTAGGGTTTAGGGCTTAGGAATTTTTTAGGTTTAGGGTTTTAGGTTAATGGTTTTATATAGGTTTTTAGGGTGTAGGGCTTAGGGTTTTTTTAGGTTTAGGGTTTTAGTTTAAGGATTTTATTTAGATTATTAGGGTTTAGGGCTTTGGGTATTTTAGGTTAAGGTTTTTTAGCATTTTATATGTATAGGGTTTAGAGTTTTGGGTGTTTTTGTGTTTTTTATGGTTTAGCATATACAATTTAGGGCTTTAAAGGGCTAATATATTAGAGGTTTTTTAGGTTTAGGGCTTTTTGGGTTTTTAAGGGATAAATGTTTCTTAGGGCTTCTAGGGTTTAGGGTTTAGGGTTTAGGATTTTTTATTTTTTTTTATGTTTTTTAGGTTTAGGGTTTACGAATTTTAGGATTTAGGATTCATAGCTTAGGGTTTTGTAGGGGTATTAAATGGTTTTTAGGGTTTATAGGATTTAGGGTTTTATATGGTTTAATTTTAGGGTTTCTTAGGATTTTAGATTTTGAATTTAGGGCTTTAAGTTAGGGTTTAGGTTTAGGGCTTAGGGGTTTTTAGGTTTAGCATTTTAGGTTGAGGGTTTTATCTAGGTTGTTTGGGTTTAGTGCTGTGGGTTTTGCATGTTAAGGTTTTTGAGGGTTTTATAGGTTTTGGATTTAGGGCTTAGTGTTTTTTGTGTGTTTTTATGATATAGCATATATAATTTAGGATTTTATTGAGTTTAGAGCTTATTGTTTTTTTAGGTTTAGAGGTTTTTCGGGTTTTTATGGGTTAAGTATTTCTTAGAGTTTTTTTAGGGTTTAGAGTTTAGGTCTTTAGGTTTTTTCTTTTGTTTATTAGATTTAGGGTTTAGCTTTTTTTTAGGTTAAGGATTTTATTTAGGGTTTTAGGGTTTAGGGCTTTGGGATTTTTAGGTTAACAGTTTTCAGGATTTTGTATGTTTAGGGTTTAGGGCTTAGAATATTTTTTATTTTTTTTTGTGTTTTTTAGTGTTTAGGATATACGATTTAGGGCTTTATAGGGTTTAGAGTTTAGAGATCTTTAGGTTTAGGGTATTTTGTGTTTTTTAGGGTTATTAAGGATTAAGTTTTTCTTAGGGTTTAGGGTTTAGGCCTGAGGGTGCTTTTGTGTTTTTTAGATTTAGGGTTTATGGATTTTTATGATATAGGGTTTAGAGCTTAGGGTTTTGTAGCGGTTTTAAATGGTATTTATGGTTTATTTTGGGTTTTTTTTAATGTTTTTAAGGGTTAAGTGTTTCTTAGTGTTTTTTAGGGTTTAGGGTTTAAGGTTTAGGGCTTAGGGATTTTTTTTTTTGTCTTTTTTAGGTTTATGTTTTATATATTTTTAGGATTTATGGTTTAGAGCTTAGTGTTTTGAAGGGTTTTTAATTGTTTGTATGGTTTTTTCGGATTTAGGGTTTCTTAAGGTTTAGTGTTTAGGGTTTCTTAGGGTTTTAGGTTTAGGATTTAGGGTTTTATGTTAGGGAGTAGGGTTTAGGCCTTGGGGGTTTTTTAGGTTTAGGGTTTAAGGTTAGGGTTTAGGGTTTTTTTAGATTAAGAGTTTTATCTAGGTTTATGGTTTAGAACTAAAGGTTTTGAAGGGGTTTTAAATGGGTTTTAGGGTTTATTTTATGGTTTATTGGATTTAGGGTTACTTAAAGTTAGGTTTTAGAGTTTTTAAGGCTTTATGTCTGGTATTTTTAGGGTTACTTAAGGTTTAGGTTTTAGAGTTTCTTAAGGTTTTAGGTCTAGTACTTGGGTTTTAGGTAAGGGTGTAAGGTTTAGGCCTTAGGGGATTTTTAGATTTAAGGTTTAAGGTTAGGGTTTAGGGTTTAGGGTTTTTAATTTTTAGGTTTAAGGTTTTAGTTTAAGGGTTTTATATAGGTTTTTAGTGTTTAGGGCTTTGGGTTTATTAGGTCAGGATTTTTTAGGGTTATATATGTTTAGGGGTTTTTTGTTTTTTTAGGGTTTAGTGTATATGATTTAGGGCTTTATATGCTTTTGAGGTTTGTGTTTTATACGTTTAGGGGTTTTCTTTTTTTTTTAGGGTTTTTAAGAGTTAGTGTTTCTTTAGGTTTTTAGGGTTTATGGTTTAGAGCTTTGGGTTTCGTAGGGGTTTTAAATGGTTTTTAGATTTTATTTTAGGGTGTATAGGATTTAGGGTTTATTAAGGCTTAGAGTTTAGGGTTTATTAAGCTTTTAGGATTAGGATTTAGAGTTTTAGGTTAGGGTTTTGGGATTTTTTTAGGTTTAGGGTTTAAAGTTAAGGGTTTGATCTAGGTTTTAATTGTTTAGGGCTTTGGGTATTTTTTATTAAGCTTTTTTTTGGTTTTTATAGGTTTGGGTTTAGGGCTTAGGTTTCTTTATGTTTTTTAGGGTTTAGCATGTACTATTTAAGGCTTTATAGGGTTTAGAGCTTAGAGTTTTTTAGGTGTAGGGTTTTTTAGGGTTTTTATGGGTAAAGTATTTTTAGGGTTTAGGGTTTAGGGCTTAGGGTTTTTGTTTTTGTTTTTAAGGTTTAAGGTTTATGGATTTTTAGGATTTAGGGTTTAATTTAAGGTTTTTGTAAGGGTTTTTAATGGGTTTTTTGTGGTTTATATTAGGGTTTATAGGATTAAGGGTTTCTTAAGGTTTAGGTTTAAGGGTTTCTTAGGGTTTTTGATTTAGTATTTAGGCTTTTAGGTTAGGGTTTAGGGTTTAGGGTTTAAGGTTTCTTATGGTTTTAGGTTTAGGATTTAGAATTTTAGGTTAGGGTTTAGGATTTAGGGCTTAGGGTTTTTTTTGGTTTCGGGTTTTTGAATTAAGGGTTTTATCTAGGATTTTATGATTTAGGGCTTTGGGATTTTTAGGTTAATATTTTTAGGGTTTTATAGGTTTAGGGTTTAGGGCTTAAGGGTTAGGGCTTTTTCTGTGTTTTTTAGTGTTTAGCATATATGAATTAGGGCTTTATAGTATTTAGAGCTTAGATTTTTTTAGGCTTAGAGGTTTTTGGGTCTTTTAAGGTTTTTAAGGGTTAAGTGTTTCTTAGGGCTTTATAAGGTTTAGGGTTTACATATTTTAAGAATTTAGGAATTAGAGCTTAGTGTTTTGTAGGGGTTTAAAATTATTTTTAGGGTTTCAGGGATTTAGGGTTTTAGGTTAGGGTTTACGACTGATGGCTCAAGTTTTTTTTATATTTAGGGTTTTAGATT
This sequence comes from Solanum bulbocastanum, assembly GCA_037074985.1. Taxonomy (NCBI): domain Eukaryota; kingdom Viridiplantae; phylum Streptophyta; class Magnoliopsida; order Solanales; family Solanaceae; genus Solanum; species Solanum bulbocastanum. Next base: position 17,843,259 of record CM073606.1, on the reverse strand, counting down.
AAGGGTTTTATATAGGTTTTTAGGGTATAGGTCTTTGGGCTTATTATGTTAGGGTTTTTAAGGATTTTATAGGTTTAAGGTTTAGGGCTTAAGGTTTTTTTTATGTGTTTTTTAGGGTTTAGCTATTACGATTTATGGCTTTATAGGGTTTAGAACTTAGAGTTTTTTAGGTGTTGGGGTTTTTGGGTATGTTAGGGTTTTTAAGGGTTAAGTGTTTCTTAGGGTTTAAGTTTTAGCGGTTAGGTTTTTTTTTTGTTGTGTTTTTTATGTTTAGGGTTTACAAATTTTTAGGATTTACGATTTAGAGCTAAGAGTTTTTAGTGGTTTTAAATTGTTTTTATGGTTTATTTTAGGGTTTATATGATTTAGGGTTTTAGGTTTGGGTTTAGGGTTTTATCTAGGTTTTTAGGGTTTAGGGCTTTGGGTTTTTTGGGTTAATGTTTTTCAGGGTTGTATAGATTTAGGGTTTTTGGTTGGGTTTTTTGTGTTTTTTTAGGGTTTAGTATATACTATTTAGGGCTTTATAGGGTTTTGAGCTTTGAGTTTCTTAAGTTTAGCAGTTTTTGTATTTTTAGGGTTTTTCAAGGGTTAAGTGTTTCTTAGTGTTTTTTAGGGTTTAGTGTTTTTTGTGTTTTGTAGGTTTAGGGTTTATGGATTTTTAGGATTTAGGGTTTAAAGCTTAAGTTTCTGTTGGAGTTTTAATTGGGTTTTTAGGCTTTATTTTAGGGTTTATAGGATTTAGGGTTTCTAAAGGTTTAAGATTAGGTTTAGGATTTAGGGTTTTATGTTAGGGATTAGGGTTTACGGTTTAGGGCTTTGGGTCTTTTTAGGTTTAGGGTCTTTAGGTTTTATCTAGATTTTCAAGGTTTAGGGGTTTGGGGTTTTTAGCTTAAAGTTTTTTTATGGTTTTATAGGCTTAGGGTTTAGGGTTTAGGATATATATATATATATTTTTTTTTTTTTTTTTTTTGTGTTTTTTAGGGTTTAACATATAGAATTTAGGTCTTTATAGGGTTTAAAGCTTAGAGTTTTTTGAGGTTTAGAGGGTTTTAAGGATTAAGTATTTCCTAGGGTTTAAGGCTTATAGTTTTTTGTGCTTTTTAGTTTTAGGGTTTATGAATTTTTAGGATTTAGGGTTTAGAGCTTACGGTTTTTTAGGAGTTTTATATGGTTTTTAGGGTTAATTTCAGGGTTTATAGGATTTTGGGTTTCTTAAGGTTTAGGGATTTTTTAGGTTAAGGGTTTTTAGGGTTTAGGACTTTGCATTTTTTAGGTTATGGTTTTTTAGGGTTTTATATGTTTAATGTTGAGGGCTTAGGGTTTTTTTGTGTCTTTTTTGGGTTTAGCATGTATGATTTAGGGCTTTATAGGGTTTAGAGCTTAGAGTTTTTTTAGGCTTAGGGGTTTTAGGCTAATTAAGGTTTTTAAGGGTTAAGTGTTTCTTAGGGTTTTCTAGGCTTTAGGGTTAAGGGATATTTTTTTTGTGATTTTTAGGTTTAATATTTACGGAATTTTTAGGATTTAGGGTTTAGAGCTTAGGGTTTTGTTTGAGTTTTAAATGCTTTTTATGGTTTATAAGATTTAGGATTTCTTAAGGCTTATGTTTTAGGGTTTCTTAGGGTGTCTGGTGTTGAGCTTAGGGTTTTGTAGGGGGTTTTAAATAGGTTTTTAGGGTTTATAGGATTTAGGGTTTCTTAAGGTTTAGGGTTTAGAGTTTTCTTATGGTTTTGTGTTTAGGGTTCTTTTAGGTTTAGGGATTTAGGTTAAGGGTTTTGTTTAGGTTTTTAGGGTTTAGGGATTTGGGTTTTGTAGGAATTTTAAATGGGTTTTTAGGGTTTATTTTAGAGTTTTTAGGATTTAGGGTTTCTTAAAGTTTAGGATTTACAGTTTCTTAAGGTTTTGGGTTAAGGAATTAGAGTTTTAGGTTAGGGTTTTATGTCAGGGTTTAGAGTTAGGGCTTAGGGGTTTTTGTTGGTTAGCATTTTGGTTGAGGGTTTTATCTAGGTTTTTAGGGTTTAGGGCTTAGAATTTTGTAGGTAAAGGTTTTTGAGGGTTTTATAGTTTTGGGATTTAGGGCTTAGGGTTTTTTTTTGTGTGTTTTCATGGTTAAGCATATATGATTTACGGCTTTATAGGGTTTAGAGCTTAGAGTTTTTTAGGTGTAGGGATTTTTTTTTTTGGGGGGAGGGGGGGGGGGTTTAGGGTTTTTAAGGGTTTAGTGTTTCTTAGGGTTTTTAAGGGTTTTGGGTTTAAGGCTTAGGATTTTTTGTGTTTTTTATACTTAGGATTTTTTTAGGTTTATGGTGCTAGGTTAAGGGTTTTATTTAGGTTTTAAGGGTGTAGGGCTTTGGGTTTTTAGGTTAGCGATTTTAAAGATTTTATAGGTTTAGGTTTTCGGGCTTAGAGATTTTTTATGTCATTTTTAGGGTTTAGGATATACGATTTAGGGCTTCATAGGTTTAGATCTTAGAGTTTTTTAGGTTTAGGGGCTTTGTGTCTTTTAGTGTTTAGAATTTAGGGCTTAGTGTTCTTTTGTATTTTTTAGGTTTAGGGTTTATGGATTTTTAAGATTTAGGTTTTAGATCTTTGGGTTTTGGAGGATTTTTAAATGGTTTTTAGGGTTTATTTTATGTTTTACAGGATTAGGGTTTATTAAGGTTTAGGGTTTATGGATTCTTAGTGTTTTAGGTTTATGATTTAGGGTTTTAGGTTAGTGTTTATGATTTAGGGCATATGGATTTATAGGTTTTGTATTTTAGGTTAAGGGTTTTATCTAGGTTTATAGGGTTTAGGGATTTGGAATTTTTAGATTATGGTTTTTAGGGTTTAATAGGTTAAGGATTTAGGGCTTAGGGTTTTCTGTGTTTTTTAGGGTTTAGCACATACGATTTAGGGCATTATTGGGTTTAGAGCTTAGAGTTTTTTAGGTTTAAGGGGTTTTGGGTTGTTTAGGGTTTTTTTTTTTTGTTTTTTAGGATTAAGGGTTTCCTAAGGTATAGGTTTTAGGGTTTCATAGGGTTATTTGGGGTTATCAAGGGTTAAATTTTTCTAAGGGTTTTTATGGCTTATGCTTTAAGGATTAGTGGTTTTTTAGGTTTAAACTTTTAGGTCAAGGCATTTATTTAGGTTTTTAGGGTTTAGGGCTTTGTATTTTTTGGGTTAAGGTTTTTTTCGGATTTTAAAGGTTTATGGTTTAGGGCTTTGGTTTATTTTTGTGTTTTTTAGGGTTTAGCATATAAGATTTAGGGATTGATAAGGCTTAGAGCTTAGAGTTTTTTAGGTTTAGGGGTTTTTGGTTGAGAGCTGGGGGTTTGAAGGGATTTCAAATGGTTTTAAGTGTTTATATTTGGATTTATAGGATTTAAGTTTTCTTAATGTTTTGGATTTAAGGTTCACGATTTAGTGTTTTAGGTTAGGATTTAGGTTCTAGGGCTTAGGGTTTTTTTAGGTTTAGAGTTTTATCTAGGTTTTTAGGGTTTGGGGCTTCGGGTTTTTTAGTTGAAGGTATTTTAGAGTTTTATAGGTTTAAGGTTTAGGGCATAGGTTTTTTTTGTCTTTTTAGGGTTTAGCATATACGATTTAGGGCTTTATGGGGTTTAGAGCTTAGAGTTTTTTAGGTTTAGAGGTTTTTGGGTCTTTTAGGGTTTTTATTTAGAGCTTTGGGTTTTATAGGGGTCTAAATTGGGTTTCAGGGTTTATTTTATGTTTTATAGGATTTAGGGTTTCTTAAGATTTAGGGTTTAGGGCTTCTTAGGGTTTCAGGTTTAGGATTTAGAGTTTTAGGCTAGGGTTTAGGGTTTTACGTTAAGGGTTAGGGCTTTGAATTTTGTAGGTTAATATTTTTCAGGATTTTATTGGTAAAGGGTTTGGGTCTTAGGTTTTTTCTTTTTTGTGTTTTTAGGGTTTACCATATACAATTTTGGGCTTTATTGGGTTTAGAGCATAGAGTTTTTAGGTTTAGGGGTTTTTGGAATTATTAAGTATTTTTAAGGGTTAAAAGTTTACTAGGGTTTTGTAGGTTTATGGTTTGGGGCTTAGGGTTTTTTTGTGTTTTTAGGTTTAGGTTTATGGATTTTTACGATTTAGAATTTAGAGCATAGGGTTTTGTAGGGGTATTTAATGGATTTTAGGGTTTATAGGATTTAGGGTTTCATAAGGTTTACGGTTTATGGATTAAGATTTAGGATTTAGGGTTTTAGGTTAGGGTTTAGAGTTTAGGGCTTAGGGGTTTTTTTAGGTTTAGCATTTTGGTTGAGGGTTTCATCTAGGTTTTTAGGGTTTAGGGCTTAGCATTTTGTAGGTTAAGGTTTTTTAGTGTTTTATAGGTTTGTGATTTAGGGCTTAGGGTTGTTTTTATATTTTTTCATGGTTAAGCATACATGATTTAGGGCTTTATTGGGTTTAGAGCTTAGAGTTCTTTAGGTTTAGGGATTTTTGGGGAATTTTAGGGTTTTTAAGGGTTAAGTGTTTCTTAGGGTTTTTAAGGGTTTAGGGTTTAAGGCTTAGGATTTTTTGTGTTTTTTATATTTAGGATTTACGGCTTAGGATTTTTTTATGTGTATGGTTCTAGGTTAAGGGTTTTATTTAGGCTTTTAGGCTATAGTGATTTTGGTTTCTTAGGCTAAGGTTTTTTGGATTTTATAGGTTTAGGGTTTAGGGCTTAGAGTTTTATTATGTCTTTTTTAGGGTTTAGGATATACGATTTAGGGCATCATAGGTTTAGAGCTTAGAGTTTTTTAGGTTTAGGGTTTATGGATTTTTAAGATTTAGGTTTTAGATCTTAGGGTTTTGTAGGAGTTTTAAATGATTTTTAGGGTTTATTTTAGGGTTTATAGGATTTAAGGTTTCTTAAGATTTGGGGTTTAGGATTTCTTAGGGTTTCAGGTTTAAAATTTAGTGTTTTAGGTTAGGGTTTAGGGTTTTACGTTAAGGGTTTTATTTAGATCATTAGGGTTTAGGGCTTTGAGTGTTATAGGTTAATGTTTTTTAGTATTTTATAGGTAAAGGGTTTAGGGCTTAGTTTTTTTTTTTTTTTTGTGCTTTTAGGTTTTAATTTATACAATATATGGCTTTATAGGGTTTACAGCATAGAGTTATTAGGTTTAGGGGTTTTTGGACTTTTTTAGGGTTTTTAAGGGTTAAAAGTTTAATACGGTTTTGTAGGCTTATGGTTTAGGGTCTACGGATTTTTTATTTTTTTTGTGTTTTTTAGGTTTAGGGTTTATGGATATTTAGGATTTATGATTTAGAGCATAGGGTTTTGTAGTGGTATTAAATGGTTTTTAGGGTTTGTAGGATTTAGGGTTTCATAAGGTTTAGGGTTTATGGATTAAGGTTTAGGATTTAGGGTTTTAGGTTAGGGTTTAGAGTTTAGGGCTTAGGGGTTTTTTTAGGTTTAGCATTTTGGTTGAGGGCTTTATCTACGTTTTTAGGGTTTAGGGCTTAGCATTTTGCAGGTTTAGGTTTTTGAGGGTTTTATAGGTTTGGGATTTAGGGCTTAGGGTTTTTTTTGTGTGTTTTCATGGTTAAGCATATATGATTTAGGACTTTATAGGGTTTAGAGCTTAGAGTTTTTGAGGTTTAGGGATTCTGGGGGGGTTTTAGGGTTTTAAAGGGCTAAGTGTTTCTTAGGGTTTAAGGCTTAGGATTTTTTGTGTTTTTTATGTTTAGGATTTATGGCCTGGGATTTTTTTAGGTGTATGGTTCTAGGTTAAGGGTTTTATTTAGGTTTTAGGGTATAGGGCTTTGGGCTTTTTAGGTTAAGGATTTTTAGGATATTATAGATTTAGGGTTTAGGGCTTAGAGTTTTTTTATGTCTTTTTTAGCATTTAGGATATACGATTTAGGGCTTCATAGGTTTAGAGCTTATACTTTTTTAGGTTTAGGGGGCTTTGTGTCTTTTAGTGTTTAGAATTTAGGGCTTAGTGTTCTTTTGTATTTTTTAGGTTTAGGGTTTATGGATTTTTAAGATTTAGGTTTTAGATCTTTGGGTTTTGGAGGATTTTTAAATGGTTTTTAGGGTTTATTTTATGTTTTATAGGATTAGGGTTTATTAAGGTTTAGGGTTTATGGATTCTTAGTGTTTTAGGTTTATGATTTAGGGTTTTAGGTTAGTGTTTATGATTTAGTGCATATGGATTTATAGGTTTAGTATTTTAGGTTAAGGGTTTTATCTAGGTTTATAGGGTTTAGGGATTTGGAATTTTTAGATTATGGTTTTTAGGGTTTTATAGGTTTAGGATTTAGGGCTTAGGGTTTTTTGTGTTTTTTAGGTTTTATCATATATGATTTAGGGCATTATTGGGTTTAGAGCTTAGAGTTTTTTAGGTTTAGGGGGTTTTGGGTTGTTTTGGGTTTTTTTTATTTTTATGCTTTAGGGCTTAATGCTTTTTTAGGTTTAGGGTTTTGGGTTAAGGTATTTTTTTAGGTTTTTAAGGTTTAGTGCTTTGTGTTTTTTATGTTAAGGCTTTTTTTTAATTTTATAGGTTTAGGGTTTTTTGTGTTTTTTAGGGTTTAACATATATGATTTAGGGCTTTATCAGGTTTAAAGCTTAGTGTTTTTTTTTTTTTTTTTTTTGTGTATCTTAGGCTTTTTAAGGGTTAAGTGTTTTTTAGGGTTTAGGGCTTAGGGATTTTTTTGTGTACATTTTTAAGGTTTAGGGTTTACCGATTTTTAGGATTTAGGAATTAGAGTTTAGGGTTTTGTAGGGGGTTTGAATGGTTGTTAGGTTTTATTTAAGGGTTTATAGGATTTTGGGTTAGCTAAGGTTTATGGTTTTTGGTTTAGGATTTAGGGTTTAAGGTTATGGTTTAGGGTTTTTGGAGTTAAGGTTTTTTTAGGTTAAGGGTTTAATCTAGGTTTTGTGGGTTTAGGACTTTGGGTTTTTTAGGGTTTATAGGTTTAAGGTTTAGGGCTTAGTGTTTTTTTCTACTTTTGAGGGTTTAGCATATACAATTTTTGACTTTATAGGGTAAAGAGCATAGTGTTTTTTAGATTCAGGGGTTTTGGTTTTTCTTTTTTTTGGGTTTTTAAGGGTTAAGTGTTTCTTTGGATTTTTAGGGTTTAGTGTTTAGCGCTTAGGGTTTTTTGTGTTTTTTAGATTTAGGGTTTATGGTTTCTTAGTGTTTTAGATTAGTGTTTATAATTTAGGGCATACGGTTTATTAGGTTTAGGGTTTTAGGTTAAGGGTTTTATTTAAGTTTTTAGGGTTTAGGGATTTGGAATTTTTAGATTGTGGTTTTTAGGGTTTTATACGTTTAGGATTTAGGGCTTAGGGTTTTTTGTGTTTTCTTGGGTTTAGCATATTTGATTTAGGGCTTTTTTGGGTTTAGAGCTTAGAGTGTTTTAGGTTTAGGGCTTAGGTTTTTTTTATTATTCTTTTTTCGGGTTTAGCATATACAATTTAGGGCTTTATAGGGTTTAGAGCATAGAGTTTTTTAGGTTTAGGGGTTTTTGTGTTTATTATGGATTTTTAAGGGATTAATGTTTCTAAGGGTTTTTTACGGCTTAGGGTTTAGGGCTTAGAGTTTTTTTGTATTTTTTGGGTTTAGGGTATACAGATTTTTAGGATTGAGATTTTTGAGCGCAGGGTTTTTTAAGGGTATTAAATAGTTTTTAGGGTTTATAGGATTTTGGGTTTCGTAAGGTTTAGGGTTTAGAGATTTATGTGTAGGATTTAGGATTTTAGGTTAGGGGTTTTGGGGGGGGGGGGTTAGGGTTTTTATGGGTTAAGTGTTTCTTAGGGTTTTTAAGGGTTTAGGGTTTATTGTGTCTTTTAGATTTAGGGTTTAGGATTTAGGGCTTATGATTTTTTTCAGTTTAGGGTTCTAGGTTAAGGGTTTTATGTAGGTTTTTAGGGTATAGGGATTTCAGTTTTTCGGGTTAAGGATTTTTAGGATTTTATAGATTTAGGGTTTAGGGCTTAGAGTTTTTTTATGTCTTTTTTTAGGGTTTAGGATATACGATTTAGGGCATCATAGGGCTTAGAGCTACGAGTTTTTTAGGTTTCAGGGGCTTTGTGTCTTTTAGGGTGTAGGGTTTAGGGCTTAGTGTTCATTTGTATTTTTTAGTTTTAGGATTTACGAATTTTTAAGATTTAGGGTTTAGAGCTTAGGGTTTTGTAGTAGTTTGAAATAGTTTTTTGGGTTTATTTTAGGGTTTATAGGATTAGGGTTTCATAAGGTTTAGGGTTTATGGAGTTTTAGTGTTTTAGGTTTAGGATATATGATTGAGGGCTTCATAGGGTTTTGAGCTTAGAGTTTTTAGGTTTATGGGGCTTTGGGTCTTTTAGGGTTTTAGGGTTTAGGGCTTAGTGTTCTTTTGTATTTTTTAGGTTTAGGGTTTACGGTGTTTTAATATTTTGGGCTTAGAGCTTAGAGATTTGTAGGAGTTTTACATGCTTTTTAGGGTTTATTTTAGGGTTTATAGGATTAGGGTTTCATAAGGTTTAGGGTTTATTGATTCTTAGTGTTATAGGTTTTTGATTTAGAGTTTTAGGTTAATGTTTATGATTTAGGCATACAGATTTTTAGGTTTATGATTTTAGGTTAATGGTTTTATCAAGGGTTTTAGGGTTTAGGGATTTGGAATTTTTAGATTATGGTTTTTAGGGTTTTATAGGTTTAGGATTTAGGGCTTAGGGTTTTTGTGTTTTTTTGTGTTTAGCATATACGATTTGGGGATTTATTAGGTTTAAAGCTTAGAATGTTTTATATTTAGGGCTTAGGGTTTTTTCTTTGGTGTTTTTTTAGGGTTTAGCGTATACAATTTAGGGATTTATTGGGTTGAGAGCATATAGTTTTTTAGGTTTAGGGGTTTTTGGTTTTTTTAGGATTTTTAAGGGTTAAATGTTTCTTAGGGTTTTTTACGGCTTAGGGTTTAGGGCTTAGGATTTTTTTTTTGTGTTTTCTAGGTTTAGGGTTTATGAATTTTTAGGATTGAGGATTTAGCGCATAGGGCTTTTTAAGGGTATTAAATAGTTTTTAGGGGTTATAGGATTTAAGGTTTCATAAGGTTTAGGGTTTAGAGATTTATGTGTAGGATTTAGGATTTTAGGTTAGCGGATTTTTAGGTGTAGCGCTTAAGGTTGAGGGTTTTATATTGGTTTATAGGGTTTACGGCTTAGGGTTTTGTTGGTTAAGGTTTTTGAGGGTTTGTTAAGTTTGGGACTTAGGGCATATGATTTTTTTGTGTGTGTTTTCTTGGTTAAGCATATATGATTTAGGGCTTTATAGGGTTTACAACTTAGAGTTTTTTAGGTTTAGGGGTTTTGGGGGGTTTTTTAGGGTTTTTTAGGGTTTTTAAGGGTTCAGGGTTTAAGGCTTAGGGTTTTTTGTGTTTTTTAGATTTTGTGTTTTGGATTTAGGGCATAGTAGTTTTTTAGGTTTAGGGTTCTAGGTTAAGGATTTATTTAGTCTTTTAGGGTATAGGGCTTTGGGTTTTCTAGGTTAAGGATTTTTAGCTATTTATAGGTTTAGGGTTTAGGGCTTAGTGTTTAAGGCTTATGATTTAGGGTTTTAGGTTAGTGTTTATGATTTTGGGCATACGGTTTGTTATGTTTAGGGTTTTAGGTAAAGGGTTTTATCTAGGTTTTTAGCGTTCAGGGATTTGGAATTTTTATATTGTGGTTTTAGGGTTTTATAGGTTTAGGTTTTAGAGCTTAGAGTGCTTTAGGTTTAGGGCTTAGGTTTTATTTTATTATTGTTTTAGGGTTTAGTATGTACAATTTAGGGCTTTATAGGTTTAGAGCAAAGACTTTTTTAGGTTTAGGGGTTTTGGGTTTTTTAAGGACTTTTAAGGGTTAAATGTTTCTTTAGGTTTTTTACGGCTTACGGTTTTGGGCTTAGAGTTTTTTTTGTATTTTTTAGGTTTAGAGTATATGGATTTTTAGGATAGAGGATTTAGAGCGTAGGGTTTTTTAGGGGTATTAAATAGCTTTTAGGGTTTAGGGTTTCATAAGGTTTAGGGTTTATAGATTTAGGTTTAGGGTTTATAGATTTAGGTGTAGGATTTAGGATTTTAGGTTAGGGGTGTTTTAGGTTTAGCGTTTAAGGTTGAGGGTTTTATCTAGGTTTTTAGGGTTTTGTAGGTTAAGGTTTTTGCGGGTTTTGTAAGTTTAGGATTTAGGGCTTAGGATATTTTTGTGTGTTTTCATTGTTAAGCATATATGATCTAGGGCATTATATGGTTTAGTGCTTAGAGTTAGGGGTTTTCTTTTAGGGGGGGGGGGGTTTAAGGTTTTTATGGGTTAAGTGTTTCTTAGGGTTTTTAAGGGTATAGAGTTTAAGGCTAAGGGTTTTCTGTGTCTTTTAGATTTAGGGTTTAGGATTTAGGGCTTAGGATTTTTTTAGGGTTTAATGCTTAGGGGTTTTTTTAGGTTTAGAATTTTGGTTGAGGGTTTTATCTAGGTTTTAGGGTTTAGGGCTAAGCATTTTGTAGGTTAAGGTTTTTGAAGGTTTGATAGGTTTGGGATTTAGGGCTTAGGGTTTTGTTTTTGTATGTTTTCATGGTTAAGCATATATGATTTAGGGCTTTATAGGGTTTAGAACTTAGAATTTTTTAGGTTTAGGGATTTTCGGGGGGTTTTAGGGTTTTTAAGGGTTAAGTGTTTCTTAGGGTTTTTAAGGGTTAGGGTTTAAGGCTTATGACTTTTTGTGTTTTTTTTAGATTTAGGATTTACGCCTTAGGATTTTTTTAGGTGTTTGGTTCTAGGTTAAGGGTTTTATTTAGGTTTTTATGGTACAGGGCTTTGGGGTTTTTTAGGTTATGGATTTTTAGGATTTTATAGATTTAGGGTTTAGGGCTTAGATTTTTTTTATTTCTTTTTTAGGGTTTAGGCTATACTATTTAGAGTTTCATAGGTTTAGAGCTTAGAATTTTTTAGGTTTAGGGGGCTTTGTGTCTTTTAGTGTTTAGAATTTAGGGCTTAGTGTTCTTTTGTATTTTTTAGGTTTAGGGTTTATGGATTTTTAAGATTTAGGTTTCAGATCTTAGGGTTTTCTAGGAGTTTTGAATGGGTTTTAGGGTTTATTTTAGGTTTTATTGGATTTGAGTTTCTTAAGGTTTAGGGTTTATGGATTCTTAGTGTTTTAGGTTTATGATTTAGGGTTTTAGGTTAGTGTTTATGATTTAGGGCATACGGTTTTTTAGGTTTAGTATTTTAGGTTAAGGGTTTTATCTAGCTTTTTAGGGTTTAAGAATTTGGAATTTTTAGATTATGATTTCTAGGGTTTTATAGGTTTAGGATTTAGGGCTTAGGGTTTTTGTGTTTTTTATGGTTTAGCATGTACGATTTAGGGCATTATTGGGTTTAGAGCTTAGATTTTTATAGGTTTAGGGGGATTTGGGTTGTTTAGAGTTTTTTTTTTTTTGTATTTTTAAGATTTAGGGTTTCTTATTGTGTAGGGTTTAGGGTTTCGTTGGGTTATTTAGGGTTATTAAGGGTTAAATGTTTCTAAGGGTTTTTTGGGCTTATGATTTAGGGCCTAGTGTTTTTTTAGGTTTAGGGTTTTAGGTTAAGGCATTTTTTTAGGTTTTTAGGGTTTAGGTCTCTGTGTTTTCTAGGTTAAGGTTTTTTATGGATTTTATAGGTTTAGGGTTTTGGGCTTAGGGTTTTTTTGTGTTTTTTACGGTTTAACATATATGATTTAGGGCTTTATCAGGTTTAAAGCTTAGTGTTTTTTTTTTGTGCTTTTTAGGGGTTTTAAGGGTTAAATGTTTCTTAGGGTTTTTTTATGGTTTAGGGCTTAGGGATTTGTTTATGTACGTTTTTAAGGTTTAGGGTTTACTAATTTTTAGGATTTAGGATTTAGAGTTTAGGAATTTTTAGCGGGTTTAAATGGTTGTTAGGGTTTATAGGATTTTGGGTTAGCTAAGGTTTACGGTTTTTGGTTTAGGATTTAGGGTTTTAGGTTAGGGTTTAGGGTTTTTGGACTTGGGGTTTTTTTAGGTTAAGGGTTTAATCTAGATTTTGTGGGTTTAAGACTTTGGGTTTTTTAGGGTTTAAAGGTTTAATGTTTAGGGCTTAGGGATTTTTTTTGTTTTTGAGGGTTTAGCATATACAATTTTGGGCTTTATAGGGATTAGAGCATAGAGTTTTTTAGATTTAGGGGTTTTTGGTTTTTTTTTTAGGGTTTTTAAGGGTTAAGTGTTTCATATGTTTTAGGGTTTATAGCTTAGGGTTTTTTGTGTTTTTTAGATTTAGGGTTTATGGATTCTTAGGGTTTAGGGTTTAGAGCTTAGGGTTTTTTGTGTTTTTTAGATTTAGGGTTTATGGATTCTTAGTGTATAAGGCTTATGATTTAGCGTTTTAGGTTAGTGTTTATGATTTAGGGCATATGGTTTATTATGTTTAGGGTTTTAGGTTAAGGGTTTTATCTAGGTTTTTAGGGTTGAGGGATTTGGAATTTTTAGATTGTGGTTTTTAGGGTTTTATAGTTTTAGGTTTTATAGCTTAGATAGCTTTAGGTTTAGGGCTTAGGTTTTTTTTAATTATTTTTTTAGGGTTTAGCATGTACAATTTAGAGCTTTATAGGGTTTAGAGCACAGAGTTTTTTAGGTTTAGGGGTTTTGGGTTTTTTAAGGATTTTTAAGGGTTAAATGTTTCTTTGAGTTTTTTACGGCTTAGGGTTTAGAGCTTTGAGTTTTATTGTATTTTTTAGGTTTAGGGTATATGGATTTTTAGGATAGAGGATTTAGAGCGTAGGGTTTTTTAGGGGTATTAAATAGTTTTTAGGGTTTATAGGATTTAGGGTTTCATAAGGTTTATGGTTTATAGATTTAGGTGTAGGATTTAGGATTTTAGGTTAGGGGTTTTTTAGGTTTAGCGTTTAAGGTTGAGGGTTTTATCTAGGTTTTTAGGGTTTAGGGCTTAGGGTTTTGAAGGTTAAGGTTTTTGCGGGTTTTGTAAGTTTAAGATTTAGGGCTTAGGATTTTTTTGTCTGTTTTCATGGTTAAGCATATATGATTTAGGGCATTATAGTGTTTAGTGCTTAGAGTTGTTGGTTTTTGTTGGGTCGGGGGGGTTGGTTTAGGGTTTTTATGGGTTAAGTGTTTCTTTGGGTTTTTAAGGGTTTAGGGTTTAAGGCTAAGAGTTTTCTGTGTCTTTTAGATTTAGGATTTACGATTTAGGGCTTAGGATTTTTTTAGGTTTAGGGTTCTAGGTTAAGGATTTTATTTAGGTTTTTAGGTATAGGGTTTTGGGTTTTTTAGGTTAAGGATTTTTAGGATTTTATAGATTTAGGGTTTAGGGCTTAGAGTTTTTTTATGTCTTCTTTAGGGTATAGGATATACGATTTAGGGCTTCATAAGGTTTAGAGCTACGAGTTTTATAGGTTTAGGGGGTTTTCTGTCTTTTAGGGTTTAGGGCGTAGTGTCCTTTTGTATTTTTAAGGTTTAGTATTTACGAATTTTTAAGATTTAGGGTTTAGAGCTTAGGGTTTTGTAGTAGTTTTAAATGGTTTTTTGGGTTTATTTTAGGGTTTATAGGATTAGGGTTTCATAGGGTTTAGGGTTTATGGATTTTTAGTGTTTTAGGTTTAAGATATATGATTTAGGGCTTCATACGGTTTTGAGCTTAGAGTTTTTAGGTTTATGGGGCTTTGGGTCTTTTAGGGTTTAGGGATTAGGGCTTGGTGTTCTTTTGTATTTTTTAGGTTTAGGGTTTACGGTGTTTTAAGATTTAGGGTTTAGAGCTTAGGGTTTTGTAGGAGTTTTACATGCTTTTTAGGGTTTATTTTAGGGTTTATAGGATTAAGGTTACATAAGGTTTAGGGTTTTATGAATTCTATGTATTTTAGGTTTATGATTTAGGGTTTTAGGTTAGTGTTTGTGATTTAGGGCTTACAGTTTTTTAGGTTTAGGGTTTATGGATTTTTAAGATTTAGGGTTTAGAGCTTAGAGTTTTGTAGGAGTTTTAAATGGTTTTTAGGGTTTATTTTAGGGTTTATAGGATTAGGGTTTCATTAGGTTTCGGATTTATGGATTCTTAGTGGTTTAGGTTTTGATTCAGTGTTTTAGGTTAGTTTTTATGATACAAAGCATACGGTTTTTCAGGTTTAGTGTGTTAGGTTAAGGGTTTTATCTAGGTTTTTAGGGTTTAGGGATTTTCAATTGTTAGATTGTGGGTTTTAGGATTTCATAGGCTTTGGATTTAGGGCTTAGGATTTTTTTGCCTTTTGAAGGGTTTAGCAAATTCGATTTAGGGCTTTATTGGGTTTAGAGCTTAGAGTGTGTTAGGTTTAGGGCTTAGGGTTTTTTTTTTGGTGTTTTTTAGGGTTTAGCATATACAATTTAGGGCTTTATAGGGTTTAGAGCATAGAGTTTTTTAGGTTTAGGGGTTTTTGGGTTTTTTTAAGGATTTTGAAGGGTTAAATGTTTATTAGGGTTTTTTTTTATGGCTTAGTGTTTAGGGATTAGGTTTTTTTTTTGTGTTTATTAGGTTTAGGGTTGACGGATTTCTAGGATTGAGGATTTAGAGCATTGGGTTTTTTAGGGCTATTAAATAGTATTTAGAGTTTATAGGATTTAGGGTTTCATAAGGTTTAGGGTTTAGAGATTTAGGTGTAGGATTTAGGATTTTAGGTTAGGGGTTTTTTAGGTTTAGCGCTTAAGGTTGAGGGTTTTATCTAAATTTTTAGGGATTAGGGCTTAAGCTTTTGTAGATTAAGATTTTTGAGTGTTTTGTAAAATTTGGATTTAGTGCATAGGATTTTTTTGTGTGTGTTTTCATGATTAAACATATATGATTTAGGGCTTTATAGGGTTTAGAGCTAAGAATTTTTTAGGTTTAGGGGTTTTGGGGGTTTTTAGGGTTTTTAAGGGTTTAGGGATTAAAGCTTAGGGTTTTTTTTGTTTTTTAGATTTAGGGTTTTGGATTTAGGGCTTAGGATTATTTTATGTTAGGGTTCTAGGTTAAGTGTTTTATTTAGGTTTTTAGGGTATAGGGCTTTGGCTTATTAAGTGTAGAATTTTTAAGATTTTTATAGGTTTAGGGTTTAGGGCTTAGAGTTTTTTTCATGTCTATTTTAGGGTTTAGAATATACGATTTGGGGCTTCATAAGGTTTAGAGGTTAGAGTTTTTTAGGTTTAGGGAGCTTTGTGTCTTTTAGGGTTTAGGGTTTAGGGCTTAGTGTTCATTTGTATTTTTTTAGGTTTAGGGTGTACGGTTTTTTAAAATTTAGGGATTAGAGCTTAGGATTTTGTAGGAGTTTTAAATGGTTTTTAGGATTTATTTTAGGGTTTCATATGGATTAAGGTTTATGGATTCATAGGGTTTAAGGTTAGTGTTTATGATTTAGGGCATATGAATTTTTAGCTTTAGGATTTTAGGTTATGGGTTTTATCTAGGTTTTTAGGGTTTTGGGATTTTGTATTTTTATATTATAGTTTTTAGGATTTTTAAGCTTAGGATTCAGGACATAGGATTTTTTGTGTTTTTTGTGGTTTAGCATATACGATTTAGGGTTTTATTGGGTTTATAGCTTAGAATGTGTTAGGTTTAGGGCTTGGGGGGTTTTTTTTGGTGTTTTTTAGGGTTTAGCATGTACAATTTAGGGATTTATATGGTTTAGAGCATAGAGTTTTTAGGTTTAGGGGTTTTTGTGTTTTTTAAGCATTTTTCAGGGTATTTTTATGGCATAGGGTTTAGGGCTTAGGGTTTTTTTTGTATTTTTTAGGTTTAGGGTTTATGAATTTTTAGGATTGAGGATTTAGAGCGTAGGGTTTTTTAAGGGTATTAAATAGTTTTTAGGGTTTATAGGATTTAGGGTTTCATAAGGTTTAGGGTTTAGAGATTTAGGTGTAGGATTTAGGATTTTAGGTTAGGGTTTTTTAGGTTTAGCGTTTAAGGTTGAGGGTTTTATCTAGGTTTTTAGGGTTTAGGGCTTAGCGTTTTGTAGGTTAAGGTTTTTGAGGTTTTTACAAGTTTGGGATTTAGGGCATAAGATTTTTTTTTGTGTTTTCATGGTTAAGCATATCTGATTTTGGGCTTTATAGGGTTTAGAGCTATGAGTTTTTTAGGTTTAGGGGTTTTGGAGGTTTTTTTACTGTTTTTAAGGGTTTAGGGTTTAAGGCTTAGGGTTTTATAGGTTTATGATTTAGGGCTTAGGGTTTTTTATATTTCTTAGGGTTTAGCATATACGATTCAGGGCTTTATAGGGTTTATAGCTTAGAGTTTTTTAGGTTTAGGGGTTTTTGGGATTTTTAGGATTTTTAAGGGTTAAGTGTTTCTTATGGTTTTTTAAGGTTTAGAGCTTAAGGTTTTATTTAGGTTAAGGGTTTTATATAAGTTTTTAGAGTTTAGGGCTTTGGAATTTTTAGGAATTTATAGGTTTAGGGTTTAGACCTTAGGTTTTTTTTTTTTTTTTTTTTTTTTGTGATTTTTAGGCTTTAGCATATATGATTTAGTGTTTTATAGGGTTTAGAGCTTTGAATTTTTTTTTAGGTTTAGGGGTTTTTGGGTTGCAATGGTTTAGTGTTTTATAGGGTTTTTTAGGGTTAAGGCCTTGTGTGGTAGGCCTTTCTTAGGTTTTTGGTTTATTGGGTTTTCTTAGGGTTTTTAAGGGTTAAGTATTTCTTAGGGTATAGGGATTTGGTTTTTTGTGTGTTTTTTCGGTTTAGGGTTTTCCAATTTTATGATCTAGGGCTTAGAGCTTAGGGTTTCTATGGAGTTTAAATGGTTTTTAGGTTTTATTTTAGGATTTATAGGATTTAGGGTTTCTTAAGGTTTAGGGTTTAGGCTTATGGGTTTCTTCAGGTTTAGGGGTTTAGGTTAGGATTTTGGGTTTCTTTAGGTTTAGTGTTTTAGGTTAAGGGCTTTATCAAGGTTTATGGTTTACGAATTAGGGTATTTTTTGTGTTTGTAGGGTTTAGCATATACGAATTAGGGCTTTATAAGGTTTAGATCTTAGAGTTTTTGAGGTTAGGGGTTTTGGGCTTTTAGGGTTTTTAAGGGTTATGTGTTTCTTAGGGGTTTTAATGGTTTAGGGCTTTGGGTTTATTGTGTTTTTCAGGTTTAGGGTTTATGGATTTTTAGGATTTTGGGTTTAGTGTTTATGGTTTTGTAGGGGTTTTAAATGTTTGTTAGGGTTTATTTTAGTGTTTATAGGATTTTGGGTTTCTTAAGGTTTTAGGTTTAGGAATTAGGGTTTAGGTCTTAGGGATTTGCTAGATTTAGGGTTTTAGGTTTAGGAATTAGGGTTCAGGTGTTAGGGATTTTCTGGATTTAGGGTTTTAGGTTTAGGAATTAGGGTTTCTTAGGGTTTTAGGTTTAGAAATTAGGGTTTTAGTGTTTAGGGTTTCATATGGTTAAGGGTTTAGGGATTCTTAGGGTTTTTTGTTTAGGATTTGGGGTTTTAGGTTAGGGTATAGGGTTTAGGGCTTAGGATTTTTTTAGGTTTAAGGTTTTAGATTAAGTATTTTTAGGGATTAGGACTTTGTAATTTTTAGATTAAGCTTTTTGGGGTTTTATATATTTAGGATTTAGGGCTTAGGGTCGTTTTTTGTGTTTTTTATGGTTTAGCATGTACGATTTAGGGCTTTATATGGTTTAAAGCTTAGAGTTTTTTAAGTTTAGGGGTTTTTGGGTTATTAAGGGTTAACTGTTTCAAAGGGTTTTTTAAGGCTTAGGGGTTCTTTTTAGGTTTAGTGTTTTGGGTTAAGGGTTTTATTTAAGTTTTTAGGGTTTAGGGCTTTGAGTTTTTCAGGTTAAGGTTTTTTCTGATTTTATAGGTTTAGGTTTTAGGGCTTAGGGTTTGTTTTGTGTTTTTTAGGGTTTTACATATACGATTTAGGGTTTTATAGGATTTAAAGCATAGAGTTCGTTAGGGTTAGGGGTTTTTCATTTTTTTTTAGTATTTTTAAGGGTTAAGTGTTTCTTAGGGTTTTTTAGGGTTTAGGGCTTAGGGTTTTTTTGTCTTTTTTGTTTTTAGGGTTTATGAAGTTTTATGATTTAGGGTTTAGAGCTTAGGGTTTTGAAGGGTTTAAAATGGTTTTTAAGGTTTCTAGGATTTATGGTTTTTTAAGGTTTAGGGTTTAGGGTTTCTTAGGCTTTTAGATTTAGGATTTAGGGTTTTAGGTTAAGGTGTAGGGTTAAGGACTTAGGGGTTTTTTCAGTTTTGGACCTACAATTTGGGTTTAGGGTTTCAAGCTTAGAGTTTTTTTAGGTTTAGGGTTTAAGGTTAAGGGTTTTATCTAGGTTTTTAGGGTTTAGGGCTTTGGGTTTCTTAAGTTAAGGTTTTTAGAGTTTTATAGGTTTAGGGTTTAGGGGTTAGGGCTTAGGGTTTGCTTGTGTTTTTTAGGGTTTAGCAATTACGATTTAGGGCTCTATAGGGTTTTGAGGTTAAAGTGTTTTAGGGTTACATGTTTCTATATTTTTTAGGGCTTTTAAGGTTTAAGTGATTATTTGGATTTTTAAGGCTTAGGTTACTTTTGGGTTTTGTAGCTTTAGGGTATTCGTATTTTTAGGTTATAGGGTTTAGAACTTAGGGTTTTAAATGGGTTTTAGGGTTTATTTTAGGGTTTCATAAGGTTTAGGGTTTATGGATTCTAAGGGTTTTAGATTTAGGATTTAGGGTTTTAGATTAGGGTTTAGGGAATATGGCTTAGGGTTTTTTTAGGTTAAGTGTTTTAGGTTAATGGTTTTATCTAGGTTTTTAGGGTTTAAGGCTTTGGAACTTTTCGATTATGGGTTTTAGGGTTTTATAAGTTTAGAATTTACGGCTTAGGATTTTTTGTGTTTTTTAGGATTTAGCATATAGGATTAAGCGTCTTATAGGGTTTTAGATTTAGGATTTAGGGTTATTAAGGGTTAAGTGTTTCTTAGGAATTTTTAGGGCTTAGGGTTTTTTTTTTGGTTTAATGTTTTGGATTTAGGGTTTTATTTAGGTTTTTAGGGTTTAGGGTTTTGAGTTTTTTAAGTTTAGCGTTTTTTGGATTTTATAGGTTTCGGGTTTAGGGCTTAAGTTTTTTTTTTTTTTTTTTTGTTTTTAGGATTTAACATATACGATTTAGGGTTTTATAGGGTTTAGAGCTTATAGTTTTTTAGGTTTAGGGTTTTTTGTGTTTTTTAGGGGATTTAAGGGTTAAGTGTTTCTTAGGTTTTTTTTTGGGTTTAGGGCATATGGTGCTTTTGTGTTTTTTAGATTTGGGGTTTATGGATTTTTAGGATTTAGGGGTTATATCTTAGGGTTTTGTAGATGCTTTTTTTTTTCTTTTTTCTTTTAAATAGTTTTTAGGGTTTATTTTAGGGTTTATAGGATTTATGTTTTCTTATGATTCAGGGTTTCTTAGTGTTTTAGGTTTAGGATTTAGGGTTTAGGGTTTAGGGCTTGGGATTTTTTTAGTGTTAAGGCTTTATCTCTATTTTTAGCATTTAGGACTTCGGATTTTTTAGGTTAAAGTTTTTTAGGGTTCTATATGTTTAGGTTTAGGGATAAAGGTTTTTTTTTGTGTTTTTAGGGTTTAAAATATACGATTTAGGGCTTTATAAGGTTTAGAGCTTAAAGTTTTTTTAGGTTTAGGCGTTTTGGGTTTTTTTTTTTTTTAATGTTTTTAAGGGTTAAGTGTTTCTTAGTGTTTTTTAGGGTTTAGGGTTTAAGGTTTAGGGCTTAGGGTTTTTTTTTTGTCAGTTTTAGGTTTATGTTTTATAGATTTTTAGGATTTAGGGTTTAGAGCTTAGGGTTTTGAAGGGTTTTTAATTGTTTGTAGGGTTTATCGGATTTAGGGTTTCTTAAGGTTTAGTGTTTAGGGTTTCTTAGGGTTTTAGGTTTAGGGTTTAAGGTTTTAGGTTAGGTTGTAGGGTTTAGGCCTTGGGGGATTTTTAGGTTTAGGGTTTAAGGTTAGGGTTTAGGGTTTTGGGCCTAGGGTTTTTTTAAGTTTAGGGTTTTAGGTTAAGAGTTTTATCTAGGTTTATGGCTTAGAGATTAAGGTTTTGAAGGGTTTTTGAAGGGGTTTTAGGGTTTATTGGATTTAGGGTTACTTAGGGTTTAGGTTTTAGAGTTTCTTAAGGTATTATGTCTAGTATTTTTAGGGTTACTTAACGTTTAGGTTTTAGAGTTTCTTAAGGTTTTAGGTCTAGTATTTGGGTTTTAGGTTAGGGTGTAAGGTTTAGGCCTTAGGGGATTTTTACGTTTAAGGTTTAAGATTAGGGTTTAGGGTTTCGAGCTTAGGGTTTTTAATTTTTAGGTTTAAGGTTTTAGTTTAAGGGTTTTATCTAGGGTTTTAGCATTTAGGGCTTTGGGTTTATTAGGTTAGGGTTTTTTAGGGTTATATATGTTCAGGGTTTTTTTTGTGTTTTTAGGGTTTAGTGTATATGATTTAGGGCTTTATAGGCTTTTGAGGTGTGTGTTTTATACGTTTAGGGGTTTTCAGTTTTTTTAGCGTCTTTAAAAGTTAGTGTTTCTTAATGTTCTTAGGGTTTTTGGTTTAGAGCTTAGGGTTTTGTAGGGGTTTTAAATGGTTTTTAGGTTTTATTTTAGGGTTTATAGGATTTAGGATTTATTAAGGCTTAGAGTTTGGGGTTTCTTAAGCTTTTTGGATTAGGATTTAGAGTTTTAGGTTAGGGTTTTGGGATTTTTTAGGTTTAGGGTTTAAAGTTAAGGGTTTGATCTAGGTTTTAAGGGTTTAGGGCTTTGGGTATTTTCGACTAAGTTATTTTAGATTTTTATAGGCTTGGGTTTAGCGCTTAGGTTTTTTTGTGTTTTCTAGGGTTTAGCATATACTATTTAAGGTTTTATGGGGTTTAGAGCTTAGAGTTTTTTAGGTGTCAGGTTTTTTAGGGTTTTTAACGGTAAAGTGTTTTTAGGGTTTTCTAGGGTTTAGGGCTTAGGTTTTTTTTTTTTGTGTTTTTAAGGTTTAAGGTTTATGAATTTTTAGGATTTAGGGTTTAAAATTTAATGTTTTTGTAAGGGGTTTTAATTGGTTTTTTATGGTTTATATTAGGGTTTTTAGGATTAAGGGTGGTTTCTTAAGGTTTGGGGTTAAGGGTTTCTTAGGGTTTTAGATTTAGTATTTAGGCTTTTAGGTTAGGGTTTAGGGTTTAGGGTTTAAGGCTTAGGTTTTTCTCCTTCTAAGTTTAGGGTTTTAGGTTTAAGGCTTTATATAGGTTTTTATGGTTTAGGGTCTTTGGGTTTCTTAGGTTAAATTTTTTAGGGTTTTATAGGTTTATGGTTTAGGGCTTAGGTTTTATTTTTTTGTGTTTTTAGGGTTTAGCATATACAATTTAGGGCTTTATAGGGTTTAGAGCATAGAGTTTTTTAGGTTTAGGGGTTTTTGGGTTTTTTAGGATTTTGAAGGGTTAAATGTTTCTTAGGGTTTTTTTTGTGTTTTTTAGGTTTAGGGTTGACGGATTTTTAGGATTGAGGATTTAGAGCGTAGGGTTTTTTAGGGGTATTAAATAGTTTTTAGAGTTGATAGGACTTAGGGTTTCATAAGGTTTAGGGTTTAGAGATTTAGGTGTATGATTTAGGATTTTAGGTTAGGGTTTATGTAGGTTTAGCATTTAAGGTTGAGGGTTTTATCTAGGTTTTTAGGGATTAGGGCTTAGGCTTTTGTAGGTTAAGATTTTTGAGTGTTTTATAAATTTGGGATTTAGTGCATAGGATTTTTTTTTGTGTGTTTTCATGATTAAACATATATGATTTAGGGCTTTATATGGTTTAGAGCTAAGAGTTTTTAGGTTTAGGGGTTTTGTATGGTTTTTAGGGTTTTTAAGGGTTTAGGGTTTAAGGCTTAGGGTATTTTGTATATTTTAGATTTAGGGTTTTGGATTTAGGGCTTAGGATATTTTTAGGTTTAGGGTTCAAGGTTAAGTGTTTTATTTAGGTTTTTAGGTTATAGGGCTTTGGGTTTTTTAGGTTAAGAATTTTTAAGATTTTATAGGTTTAGGGTTTTGGGCTTAGAGTTTTTTTCATGTCTATTTTAGGGTTTAGGATATACGATTTGGGCCTTCATAGGGATTAGAGCTTAGAGTTTTTTAAGTTTAGGGGGCTTTGTGTCTTTTAGGGTTTAGGGTTTAGTGCTTAGTGTTCATTTGTATTTTTTAGGTTTAGGGTGTACGGATTTTTAAAATTTGGGGTTCAGAACTTAGGGTTTTGTAGGAGTTTTAAATCGTTTTTAGGATTTATTTTAGGGTTTATAGTATTAGGGTTTCATATGGATTAAGGTTTATGATTTTGGGTTTTAGGCTAGTGTTTATGATTTAGGGCATACGATCTTTTAGGTTTAGGGTTTTAGGTTATAGGTTTTATCTAGGGTTTTAGGGTTTTGGGATTTTGAATTTTTAGACTATAGTTTTTTGGATTTTATAAGCTTAGGATTCAGGACTTAGGATTTTTTGTGTTTTTTGGGGTTTAGCATATAAAATTTAGGGCTTTATTGGGTTTAGAACTTAGAGTGTGTTAGGTTTAGGGCTTAGGGGTTTTTTTTTGTTGTTTTTTAGGGTTTAGCATATACAATTTAGGGCTTTATAGGGTTTAAAGCATAGAGTTTTTTAGGTTTAGGGGTTTTTAAGTATTTTTAAGGGTTTAATGTTTCTTATGGTTTTTTTACGATATAGGGTTTAGGGCTGAGGGTTTTTTTTTGTATTTATTAGGTTTAGGTTTACGGATTTTTTGGATTGAGGATTTAGAGCGCAGGGTTTTTTATGGGTATTAAATAGTTTTTAGGGTTTATAGGATTTAGGGTTTCATAAGGTTTAGGGTTTAGAGATTTAGGTGTAGAATTTAGGATTTTAGGTTTGGGGATCTTTAGGTTTAGCGTTTAAGGTTGAGGGTTTTATCTAGGTTTTTAGGGTTTAGGGCTTAGCGTTTTGTAGGTTAAGGTTTTTGAGGTTTTTACAAGTTTGGGATTTAGGGCATAGGATTTTTTTTATGTGTTTTCATGTTTAAGCATATATGATTTTGGTCTTTATAGGGTTTAGAGCTTGGATTTTTTTAGGTTTAGGGGTTTTGGCGGGCTTTTTACGATTTTTAAGGGTTTAGGGTTTAAGGCTTAGGGTTTTATAGGTTTATGATTTAGGGCTTAGGGTTTTTTTGTGTTATTTAGGGTTTAGCATATACGATTCAGGGCTTTATAGGGTTTATAGCTTAGAGTTTTTTTGGTTTAGGGGTTTTTGGGATTTTTAGGATTTTTAAGGGTTAAGTGTTTCGTATGGTTTTTTAGGGTTTAGAGCTTAGGGTTTTATTTATGTTTAGGGTCGTAGGTTAAAGGTTTTATATAGGTTTTTAGAGTTTAGGGCTTTGGATGTGTTTAGGATTTTATAGGTTTAGAGTTTAGGCCCTAGTTGTTTTTTTTTTTTTTTTTTTTTTTTTTTTTTTTTTTTTTTTTTGTGATTTTTAGGCTTTAGCATATATGATTTAGTGTTTTATAGGGTTTAGAGCTTTGAATTTTTTTAGGTTTAGGGGATTTGGGTTGCAAAGGTTAAGTGTTTCATAGGGTTTTTTAGGGTTAAGGTCTTAAGTGGTAGGGCTTTCTTAGGTTTTGGGGTTGTTGGGTTTTTAAGGGTTAAGTGTTTCTTAGGGTATAGCGATTTGGTTTTTTGTGTGTTTTTTCGATTTAGGGTTTTCCAATTTTATGATCTAAGGCTTAGAGCTTAGGGTTTCTATGGGGTTTAAAT
Organism: Solanum bulbocastanum; assembly: GCA_037074985.1. Lineage (NCBI taxonomy): Eukaryota > Viridiplantae > Streptophyta > Magnoliopsida > Solanales > Solanaceae > Solanum > Solanum bulbocastanum. The sequence goes on along the minus strand of CM073606.1, from coordinate 17,819,647 downwards.
GGTTTTTAGGTTTTATTTTAGGATTTATAGGATTTAGGATTTCTTAAGGTTTAGGGTTTAAGGCATATGGGTTTCTTCAGGTTTAGGGTTTTAGGTTAGGATTTTGGGTTTATTTAGGTTTAGTGTTTTAGATTAAGGGTTTTATCTAGGTTTATGATTTACGAATTAGGGTTTTTTCTATGTTTTCTAGGGTTTAGCATATACGAATTAGGGCTTTATAGGGTTTAGATCTTAGAGTTTTTGAGGTTAGGGGTTTTGCACTTTTAGGGTTTTTAAGGATTAAGTGTTTCTTAGGGGTTTTTCTGGTTTAGGGCTTTGGGTTTATTGTGTTTTTCAGGTTTAGGGTTTAAGAATTTTTAGGATTTTGGGTTTAGTGTTTATGATTTTGTAGGAATTTTAAATGTTTGTTAGGGTTTATTTTAGGATTTTGGGTTTCTTAAGGTTTTAGGTTTAGGAATTAGGGTTTAGGTCTTAGGGATTTTCTAGATTTAGGGTTTTAGGTTTAGGAATTAAGATTTTAGGTTTAGGGTTTTAGGTTTAGGAATTAGGATTTTAGGGTTTAGGGTTTAGGGCTTAGGAATTTTTTAGGTTTAGGGTTTTAGGTTAATGGTTTTATATAGATTTATAGGATGTAGGGCTTAGGGTTTTTTTAGGTTTAGGGTTTTAGGTTAAGGGTTTTATTTAAATTATTAAGGTGTAGGACTTTGGGTATTTTAGGTTAAGGTTTTTTAGGATTTTATAAATATAGGGTTTAGAGCTTTGGGTTTTTTTTGTGTTTTGTATGGTTTAGCTTATACAATTTAGGGTTTAAAGGATTAAGATATTAGAGTTGTTTTAGGTTAGGGATTTTTGGGTTTTTTAGGGTTTTTAAGGGATAGATATTTCTTAGGGTTTTTAGGGTTTAGGGTTTAGGGTTTAGGGTTTAGGGCTTAGGGTTTTTTTTTTTCTATATTTTTTAGGCTTAGGGTTTACAGATTTTAGGATTTAGGATTCATATCTTAGGGTTTTGTAGGGGTATTAAATGGTTTTTAGGGTTTATAGGATTTAGGGTTTTATATGGTTTAATGTTTAGGTTTTCTTAGGATTTTAGATTTTGGATTTAGGGTTTTTGGATTTAGCATTTTAGGTTGAGGGTTTTATCTAGGTTGTTTGGGTTTAGTGCTGCGGGTTTTGCATGTTAAGGTTTTTGAGTGTTTTATAAGTTTTGGATTTAGGGCTTAGTGTTTTTTGTGTGTTTTTATGATATAGCATATATAATTTAGGATTTTATTTAGTTTAGAGCTTTGAGTTTTTTTAGGTTTAGAGGTTTTTGGGGTTTTTATGGGTTAATTATTTCTTATAGTTTTTTAAGGGTTTAGAGTTTAGGCCATTAAGTTTTTTTTTTTATGTTTCTTAGATTTAGGTTTTAGGGTTTTTTTTAGGTGAAGGATTTTATTTAGGTTTTTAGGGTTTAGGGCTTTGGGTTTTTAAGGTTAATGGTATTCAGGATTTTGTATGTTTAGGGTTTAGAGCTTAGGTTTTTTCTTTTTTTTTAATTTTTGTGTTTTTTAGGGTTTAGGATATACGATTTTGGGCTTTATAGGGTGTAGAGTTTAGAAACCTTTAGGTTTAGGGGATTTTATGTTTTTTAGGGTTTTTAAGGGTTAAGTGTTTCTTAGGGTGTTTTGGGGTTTAGGGTTTAGGGCTGAGGGTGCTTTTGTGTTTTTTAGATTTAGGGTTTACGAATTTTTAAGATATAGGGTTTACAACTTAGGATTTTGTAGGGGTTTTAAATGGTATTTATGGTTTATTTTATGGTTTATAGGATTTAGGGTTTCATATGGTTAAGAGTTTAGGGAATTTTAGGGTTTTAGGTTTAGGATTTGGGGTTTTAGGTTAGGGTTTAGGGTTTAGGGCTTAGGATTTTTTTAGGTTTAAGGTTTTAGATTAAGGATTTCTAGGGATTAGGACTTTGTAATTTTTAGATTAAGCTTTTTAGGGGTTTAAATGTTTAGGATTTAGGGCTTAGGGTTTTTTGTGTTTTCTATGATGTAGCATATATGATTTAGGGCTTTACATTGTTAGAGCTTAAAGTTTTTTATGTTTAGCGGTTTTTGGGTTATTAAGGGTTAAGTGTTTCATAGGGTTTTTTAGGGCTTGGGGGTTCTTTCTAGGTTTAGTGTTTTGGGTTAAGGGTTTTCTTTAGGTTTTTAGGGTTTAGGGCTTTGAGTTTTTTAGGTTAATGTTTTTTCAAATTTTATAGGTTTAGGGTTTAGGGCTTAGGGTTTGTTTGTGTTTTTTTGGGTTTTACATATACGATTTAGGGTTTCATAGAATTTAAAGCATAGAGTTCGTTAGGGTTAGGGGTTTTTCATTTTTTTTTTAGGATTTTTAAGGGTTAAGAATTTCTTAGGGTTTTTTAGGGTTTAGGGCTTAGGATTTTTTTTCTTTTTTGTTTTTATGTTTTATGAATTTTTATGATTTAGGGTTTAGAGCTTAGGGTTTTGAAAGGTTTAAAATGTTTTTTAGGGTTGATAGGATTTGTGGTTTTTTAAGGTTTAGGGTTTCTTAGGATTTTTGATTTAGATTTAGGGTTTTACGTTAGGGTGTAGGGTTAAGGACTTAGGGTTTTTTTGGGTTTACAACCTACGATTAGGGTTTAGGGTTTCAATCTTAGGGTTTTTTTGGGTTTAGGGTTTACGGTTAAGGGTTTTATCTAGGTTTTTAGGGTTTAGGGCTTTGGGTTTCTTAAGTTAAGGTTTTTAGGGTTTATAGTTTTAGGGTTTAGGGCTTAGGGTTTGCTTGTGTTTTTTAGGGTTTAGCAATTACGATTTAGGGTTCTATAGGGTTTTGAGGTTAGAGTGTTTTAGGGTTAGATGTTTCTGTATTTTTTAGGGCTTTTAAGGGTTAAGTGATTCTTTGGATTTTTAGGGCTTAGGTTACTTTTGTGTTTTGTAGTTTTAGGGTTTTCGTATTTTTAGGTTATAGGATTTAGAGCTAGGGTTTTGAAGGGGTTTTAAATGGTTTTTAGGGTTTATTTTAGGGTTTCATAAGGTTTAGGGTTTATGGTTTCTGAGGGTTTTAGATTTAGGATTTAGGGTTTTAGATTAGAGTTTAGGGTATATGGCTTAGGTTTTTTTAGGTTTAGTGTTTTATGTTAATGGTTTTATCTAGGTTTTTAGGGTTTAAGGCTTTGGAACTTATAGATTATGGGTTTTAAGGTTTTATAAGTTTAGGATTTAGGGATTAGGGTTTTTTGTCTCTTTTTGGATTTAGCATATATGATTAAGGGTTTTATAGGGTTTAGAGCTTAGAGTTTTTTAGGTTTAGTGGTTTGGGGGTTATTTAGGGTTAAGTGTTTCTTAGGGATTTTTAGGGCTTAGTGCTTTTTTTAAGTTTAGTGTTTTGGGTTTAGGATTTTATTTAGGTTTTTATGGTTTGGGGATTTGAGTTTTTTAGGTTAAGCATTTTTCGGATTTTATAGGTTTCGGGTTTAGGGCTTATGTTTTTTTTTTTTTTTTTTTGTGTTTTTAGGGTTTAAATTATATGATTTAGGGCTTTATAGGGTTTAAAGCTTATAGTTTTTTAGGTTTAGGGGTTTTTGTGTTTTTTAGGGGATTTAAGGGTTAAGTATTTCTTAGGTTTTTTTTTAGGTTTAGGGTTTATGGTGCTTTTGTGATTTTTAGATTTGGGGTTTATGGATTTTTAGGTTTTAGGGTTTATTTCTCAGGGTTTTGTAGGGTTTTTTTTTTTTTTTTTTTTTTTTTATAGTTTTTAGGGTTTATTTTAGGGATTATAGGATTTATGTTTTATTATGGTTCAGGGTTTCTTAGTGTTTTAGGTTTAGGATTCAGGGTTTAGGGTTTAGGACTTTGGACGTTTTTAGTGTTAAGTCTTTTGTCTCTATTTTTAGCATTTAGGGCATTGGATTTTTTAGGTTAAAGTTTTTTAGGGTTTTGGGATAAGGTTTTTTTTTTGTGTGTTTTAGGGTTTAGAATATACGATTTAAGGCTTTATAGGGTTTAAAGCTTAATGTTTTTTTAGGTTTAGGCGTTTTTGGGTTTTTTTTTTTTTTTACTTTTTTAAGGGTTAAGCGTTTCTTAGTGTTTTTTAGGGTTTAGGGTTTAAGGTTTAGGGCTTAGGGTTTTTTTTTTTTTTTTTTGTATTTTTTAGGTTTATGTTTTATAGATTTTTAGGATTTAGGGTTTAGAGTTTAGGATTTTGAAGGGATTTTAATTGTTTATAGGGTTTATTGGATTTAGGGTTTCTTAAGGTTTAGTGTTTAGGGTTTCTTAGGGTTTTAGGTTTAGGATTTAGGGTTTTAGGTTAGGGTGTAGGGTTTAGGCCTTGGGGGATTTTTAGGTTTAGGGTTTAAGGTTAGGGTTTAGGGTTTTTTTAGGATTAGGGTTTTAGGTTAAGAGTTTTATCTTGGTTTATGATTTAGAGCTTAAGGTTTTGAAGGGATTTTAAATGGGCTTTAGGGTTTATTTAAGGGTTTATTGGATTTAGGGTTACTTAAGGTTTAGGTTTTAGAGTTTCTTAAGGTTTTATGTCTAGTATTTTTAGGGTTACTTAACGTTTAGGTTTTAGAGTTTCTTAAGGTTTTAGGTCTAGTATTTGGGTTTTAGGTTAGGGTGTAAGGTTTAGGCCTTAGGGATTTTTGCGTTTAAGGTTTAAGATTAGGGTTTAGGGTTTTTAATTTTTAGGTTTAAGGTTTTAGCTTAAGGGTTTTATCTAGGTTTTTAGCGTTTAGGGCTTTGGGTTTATTAGGTTAGGGTTTTTTAGTGTTATATATGTTTAGGGTTTTTCTTTTGTATTTTTAGGGTTTAATGTATATGATTTAGGGCTTTATAGGCTTTTGAGGTTTGTGTTTTATACGTTTAGGGGTTTTCAACTTTTTTAGGGTTTTTAAGAGTTAGTGTTTCTTAAGGTTTTTAGGGTTTATGATTTAGAGCTTGGGGTTTCGTAGGGGTTTTAAATGGTTTTTAGGTTTTATTTTAGGGTTTATAGGATTTAGGGTTTATTAAGGCTTAGAGTTTGGGGTTTCTTAAGCTTTTAGGATTAGGATTTAGAGTTTTAGGTTAGGGTTTTGGGATTTTTTAGGTTTAGGGTTTAAAGTTAAGGGTTTGATCTAGGTTTTAATGGTTTAGGGCTTTGGGTATTTTCGATTAAGTTATTTTAGATTTTTATAGGTTTGGGTTTAGGGCTTAGGTTTTTTTTTTTTTTTTAGGGTTTAGCATATACTATTTAAGGTTTTATAGGGTTTAGAGCTTAGAGTTTTTCAGGTGTAGGGTTTTTTAAGATTTTTAAGGGTAAAGTGTTTTTAGGGTTTTCTAGGGTTTAGGGTTTAGGACTTAGGTTTTTTTTTTTTTTTTGTGTGTTTTTAAGGTTTAAGGTTTATGGATTTTTAGGATTTAGGTTTAATATTTATGGTTTTTGTAAGGGTTTTAAATTGGTTTTTTAGGGTTTATAGGATTAAGGGTTTCTTAAGGTTTGGGGTTAAGGGTTTCTTAGGGTTATAGATTTAGTATTTAGGCTTTTAGGTTAGGGTTTAGGGTTTAGGGTTTAAGGCTTAGGGTTTTTTTTTTTAAGTTTAGGGTTTTAGGTTAAGGGCTTTATATAGGTTTATATCATTTAGGATCTTTGGGTTTCTTAGGTTAAATGTTTAAGGGTTTTATAGGTTTATGGTTTAGGGCTTTGGTTTTTTTTTTTTTTTGTGTTTTTAGGTTTTAGCATATATGAATTAGGTCTGTATAGGTTTTAGAGCTTAGAATTTTTTAGGATTAGGGGTCTTTGAGTTTTTAGGGTTTTTAAGGGTTAAGTATTCCATAGGATTTTTTTAGGGTTTATGGTTTAGAGCTTAGGGTTTTGTAGGGGTTTCAAATGGTTTTTAGGGTTTATTTTAGAGTTTATAGGTATAAGGGTTTCTTGAGGTTTAGGGTTTAAGGTTTCTTATGGTTTTAGGTTTAGGATTTAGAATTTTAGGTTAGGGTTTAGGATTTAGGGCTTAGGGTTTTTTTAGGTTTCAGGTTTTTAATTAAGGGTTTTATCTAGGATTTTATGGTTTAGGGCTTCGGGTTTTTTAGGTTAATGTTTTTAGGGCTTTATAGGTTTAGGGTTTAGGGTTTAGGGCTTAGGACTTTTTCTGTCTTTTTTAGTGTTTAGCATATATGAATTAGGGCTTTATAGTTTTTAGAGCTTAGATTTTTTTTTGGCTTAGGGGTTTTGGGTTTTTAAAGATTTTTAAGGGTTAAGTGTTTCTTAGGGCTTTTTAAGGCTTAGGGTTTACATATTTTAAGAATTTAGGAATTAGAGCTTAGTGTTTTTTAGGGGTTTAAAATTGTTTTTAGGGTTTCAAGGATTTAGGGTTTCTTAATGTTTAGTTTAGGGTTTACGACTTAAGGCTCAAGGTTTTTTTAAGTTTAGGGTTTTAGGTTAAGGGTTTTATATAGGTTTTTAGGGTTTAGTTCTTTGGGTTTATTATGTTAAGGTTTTTAAGGATTTTATATATTTAATGTTTAGGGCTTAAGGTTTTTTTTGTGTGTCTTTTATGATTTAACTTTTACGATTTACGGATTTATAGGGTTTATAACTTAGAGTTTTTTAGGTTTTGGGGTTTTTGGGTTTGTTAGGGTTTTTAAGGGTTAAGTGTTTCTTAGGGTTTAAGTTTTAGGGGTTAGGTGTTTTTTTTTTTTTGTGTGTTTTTTAGGTTTAGGGTTTACAAATTTCTAGGATTTAGGGTTTAGAGCTTAGAGTTTTTAGGGATTTTAAATTGTTTTTATGGTTTATTTTAGGGTTTATATGATTTAAGGTTTTAGGTTTGGGTTTAGGGTTTTATCTAGGTTTTTAGGGTTTAGGGCTTTGGGTTAATGTTTTTTAGGGTTGTATAGGTTTAGGGTTTTCGGTTGGGTTTTTTGTGTTTTTTAGGGTTTAGCAAATATGATTTAGGGCTTTACAGGGTTTAGAGCTTTGAGTTTCTTATGTTTAGTGGTTTTTGTATTTTTAGGATTTTCAAAGGTTAAGTGTTTCTTAGTGTTTTTTGTGTTTTGTAGATTTAGGGTTTATGGATTTTTAGGATTAAGTGTTTAAAGCTTAGGCTTCTGTAGGAGTTTTAAATGGGTTTTTAGGCATTATTTTAGCGTTTATAGGATTTAGGGTTTCTAAAGGTTTAAGATTAGGTTTAGGATTTAGGGTTTTATGTTAGGGTTTAGGTTTAAGGCTTTGGGTTTTTTTTGGTTTAGGGTCTTAGGGTTTTATCTAGGTTTTTAGGGTTTAGGGGTTTGGGGTTTCTAGCTTAAAGTTTTTTTTATGGTTTTATAGGCTTAGGGTTTGGGGTTTAGGATATTTTTTTTTGTGTTTTTTAGGGTTTAACATATAGAATATAGGGCTTTATAGGGTTAGAGCTTAGAGACTTTTAGGTTTAGGGGTTTTTGAGGTTTTTAAGGATTAAGTATTTCTTCGGGTTTAAGACTTACGATTTTTTGTGCTTTTTAGTTTTAGGGTTTACGAAATTTTAGGATTTAGGGTTTAGAGCTTACGGTTTTTTAGGAGTTTTATATGGTTTTTAGGGTTTATAGGATTTTGGGTTTCTTAAGGTTAGGGATTTTTTAGGTTAAGGGTTTTTATGGTTTAGGACTTTGCATTTTTTAGGTTACGGGTTTTTAGGGTTTTATAGGTTTAATGTTGAGGGCTTAGGTTTTTTTTGTGTTTTTGGGTTTAGCATGCACGATTTAGGGCTTTATAGGGTTTAGAGCTTAGAGTTTTTTTAGGCTTAGGGGTTTTGGGTTAATTAAGGTTTTTAAGGGTTAAGTGTTTCTCAGGGTTTTCTAGGCTTTAAGGTTTAGGGATTTTTTTTTTGTGTTTTTTAGGTTTAATATTTATGGATTTTTTAGGATTTAGGGTTTAGAGCTTAGGGTTTTTTTGGATTTTTAAATGCTTTTTAGGGTTTATAAGATTTAGGATTTCTTAAGGCTTATGTTTTAGGGTTTTAGGTTTAGAATTTGAGGATTTAGGTTAGGGTTTAGGGTTTAGGACTTAGTGTTTTTTTAGGTTTAGGGTTTTAGGTTAAGAGTTTTATCTAGGGTTTTTATGGTTTAGGGTTTTTAAGGTTAAGGTTTTTTTAGAGTTTTATTGGTTTATGGTTTAGGACTTAGGGTTTTGTGGGGGCTTTTAAATGGGTTTTTAGGGTTTATAGGATTTAGGGTTTCTTAAGGTTTAGGGTTTAGAGTTTCCTTATGGTTTTGGGTTTAGGGTTCTTTTAAGTTTAGGGTTTTAGGTTAAGGGTTTTGTTTAGGTTTTTAGGGTTTAGGGATTTGGGTTTTGTAGGAATTTTAAATGGGGTTTTAGGGTTTATTTTAGAGTTTTTAAGATTTAGGGTTTACAGTTTCTTAAGGTTTTAAGCTAAGTATATAGAGTTTTAGGTTAGCGTTTAGGGCTTGGGGTTTTTTTAGGTTTTGGATTTTTAGGATTTTATAGGCTTAGGGTTTAGGGCTTAGGGTTTTTTGTGTGTTTTTAGGGTTTAGCATATACTATTTAAGGGTTTATAGGGTTGGGTTTAGAGCTCAATTTTTTTTTTGGTTTAGGGGTTTTTTGGTTTTCTCGATGTTTTTTTAAGGTTAGGGATTTTTTTTTTGTTTTTTATATTTAGGTTTTGTACAGTTTTAGGATTTAGGGTATAAAGCATAGGGTTTTAGGGGCTTTAAATGGTTTTAGGGTTTATTTTGGGGTTTATTGGATTTAGGGTTTCTTAAGATTTACGGTTTAGGGTTTCTTTGGGTTTTAGGTTGGGGATTCAGGGTTTTAGGTTAAGGTTTTTTATGGTTTTATAAACTTGGGGTTTTTTGTGTGTGTGTTTTTTTAGGGTTTAATATACACAATTTAGGGCTTTATAGGGTTTAGAGCTTACATTTTTTTTTAGGTTTAGGGTTTTTTGAGACTTTTAAGGGTTAAGTGTTTCTTAGGGTTTAAGACTTATGATTTTTTGTATTTTTTAGGTTTAGGATTTAGGGTTTTTTAAGAGTTTTATTTGGATTTAGGGTTTGTTTTAGAGTTTATAGGATTTAGATTTTCTTATGGTTTAGGGTTTCTTAGGGTTTTAGGTTAGGGCTCAAGGTTTAGGGCTTAGGGTATTTTTAGGTTTAGGGTTTTATTTAGGTTTTTAGGGTTTCAGGATTTGTGTTTTTTAGGGTTTTTTTTTGTTTAGTGTTTAGGGCTTAGGGTTTTTTTTTTGTGTTTTTTAGGGTTTAGTGGGTTTTGGGTTTTTATGGGTTTTATAGGTTTTTAAGGGTTAAGTAGGATTTTTTAGGGTTTAGGGTTTAGGGCTTAGGGTTTTTTTTTGTGTTTTGTCAATTTAGGTTTTACAAACTTTTACTATTTTGGGTTTGGAGCTTAGGGTTTTTACGGGTTTTTAATGGCTTTTAGGGTTTCTTTTGGGATCTATCGGTTTTAGGGTTTCTTAAGGTTTAGTGTTTAGGGTTTCATAGGTCTTTAGGTTTAGGATTTTGAGTTTTAGGTTAGGGTTTAGGATTTCTTTAGGTTTAAGGTTTTAGGTTAAGAGTTTTATCTAGGTTTTTAGGGTTTAGGGATTTGGGTGTTTTGGGTCAAGGTTTTTTAGGGTTTTATAGTTTTTAAGTTTATGGCTTAGGTTTTTTTTTTTTGTATTTTTTAGGTTTAGTATTTACGATATAGGGCTTTATAGGGTTTAGAGCTTAGAGTTTTTGAGGTTAGGGGTTTTGGGTTTTTAAGCGTTAAGTGTTTCTTATGTTTTTTAGGATTTAGCGTTTAGGGTTTTGGATATTTTGTGCTTTTGAGGTTAAGGTTTTACGGATTTTTAGGATTTAGGGTTTGCATTTTAGGGGTTTATAGGGGTTCTAAATGGTTGTTAGGGTTTATTTTAGGGTTTATAGTGTTTTGGGTTTCTTGAGGTTTAGGGTTTAGGGTTTCTTGAGGTTTAGGGTTTAGGGTTTAGGAATTAGGGTTTAGGGTTTAAGGATTAGGAATTTTTTAGGTTTAGGTTTTTAGGTTAAGGGTTTGATCAATGTTTTAGCGTTTTGGGCTTTGGGTATTTTAGGTTAAGGATTTTTTAGCATTTTATAGGTTTAGTTGTTTTTTTTTTTTTTTGTGTTTTTTCGGGGTTTCGTATATACAATTTAAGGGTTTAGAGCTTAGAGTGTTTTTTAGGTTTAAAGATTTTTGTATTTTAAGGGGTTTTAAGGGTAGTGTTTCTTAAGGTTTTTTAGGGTTGAGGGCACAGCTTTTTTTTTTTTTTTTTTTTTTTTTTTTGGTTTAGGGTTTACGAATTTTTAGGATTTATGGTTTAGAACTTAGGGTTTTGTAGGGATTTTAAATGGGTTTTAAAGTTTATTTTAGGATTTATATGATTTAGGAAGCGTTTCTTAGAGTTTAGTGTTTCTTATGGTTTTAGGTTTAGGATTTGCGTTTTAGGTTAGGGTTTAGGGCTTAGGTTGTTTTAGTTTTAGGGCTTAAGGTTAAGGATTTTATCAAGGTTTTTAGAGTTTAAGGATTTTGGTTTTTTAGGTTATTTTTTTTTAGGGCTTATAGTTTTAGGGTTTACGACTTAGGTTTTTTTTTTTTTGTGATTTTAGGTTTTAGCATGTACGATTTAGCACTTTATAGGATTTAGAGGTTTGAATTGTTTTAGGATTAGGGGATTTTTGCCCTTTTAGGGTTTTTAAGGGCTAAGTGTTCCTTAGGGTTTTATAGGGTTTGGGGTTTTTTTGTCTTTTTTATGTTTAAGGTTTATGGATTTTTAGGATTTAGTGTTTAGAGTTTAGGGTTTTGTAGGGGTTTTAAACGCTTTTTAGGCTTTATATTCAAATTGATAGGAATTAGGGTTTCTTAAGGTTTAGGGTTTTGGGTTTCTTAGGGTTTTAGATTTAGGATTACGGGTTTTAGGTTAAGGTTTAGTGTTTAAGGCTTAGGGTTTTTTAGGTAGGATTTTAGGTTAAGGGTTTTGTTTCGGTTTTTAGAGGTTAGGGCTTTGGGTTTTTCAGGTTAAGGGTTTTTAGGGTTTTGTAGGTTTATGGTTTAGGGCCTAGGTTTATTTTTGTGTTTTTTAGGATTTAGCATATAAGATTCAAGGCTTGATAAGTCTTATGGCTTAGAGTTTTTTGGGTTTAGGGGTTTTTGGTTGAGAGTTGGGGGTTTTTAGTGGTTTCAAATTGTTTTAAGGGTTTATATTTGGGTTTATAGGATTTAAGGTTTCTTAAGGTTTTGAATTTAGAGTTTCTTAGGGTTTTAGGTTCAGGATTTAGTGTTTTAGGTTAGGATTTAAGGTCTAGGGCTTAAGGTTTTTTTAGGCTTAGAAATTTAGGTTTAGGGTTTTATCTAGGTTTTTAGGGTTTAGGGCTTCGGGTTTTTTAGTTTAAGGTGTTTTAATGTTTTATAGGTTAAAGGTTTTGGGCATAGGTTTTTTTGGTCTTTTTAGGGTTTAGCTTATACGATTTAGGGCTTTATGGGGGTTTAGAGCTTAGAGTTTTTTAGGCTTAGAGGTTTTTGGGTTTTTGGTTTAGAGCTTTGGGTTTTGTATGGGTCTCAAATGGGTTTTATGGTTTATTTTATGGTTTATTGAATTTAGGGCTTCTTAAGATTTAGGGTTTAGGATTTCTTAGGGTTTCAGGTTTAGGATTTAGAGTTTTAGGTTAGGGTTTAGGGTTTTACGTTAAGGGTTTTATTTAGATCATTAGGGTTTAGGGCTTTAAGTTTTATAGGTTAATTTTTTTTAGGATTTTATAGGTATAGGGTTTAGGGCTTAGGTTTTCCTTTTTTTTTTTTTTTTTTTTTTTGTTTTTTTAGGGTTTAACATATACAATTTAGGGCTTTATAGGGTTTAGAGAATAGATTTTTTAGGTTTAGGTGTTTTTGGATTTTTTTTAGAGTTTTTAAGGGTTAAAAGTTTACTAGGGTTTGGTAGGTTTATGGTTTAGGGGTTTAGGGTTCATGGATTTTTAGGATTTAGGATTTAGAGCATAGGGTTTTATAGGGGTATTAAATGGTTTTTAGGGTTTATAGGATTTAGGGTTTCAGAAGGTTTAGCGTTTATGGATTAAGGTTTAGGATTTAGGGTTTTAGGTTAGGGTTTAGAGTTTAGGACTTAGGGGTTTTCTTAGGTTTAGTGTTTTGGTTGAGGGTTTTATCTAGGATTTTAGGGTTTAGGGCTTAGCATTTTGTGGGTTAAGGTTTTTGAGGGTTTTATAGGTTTGGGATTTAGGGCATATGGTTTTTTTTGTGTGTTTTCATGGTTAAGAATATATGATTTAGGGCTTTATAGGGTTTAGAGCTTAGAGTTTTTTAGGTTTAGGGATTTTTGGGGGGGGGGGGGGGGCTTAAGGTTTTAAAGGGCTAAGTGTTTCTTATGGTTTTTAAGCGTTTAGGGTAAGGCTTAGGATTTTTTGTATTTTTTATATTTAGGATTTATGGCTTAGGATTTTTTTAGGTTTATGGTTCTAGGTTAAGGGCTTTATTTAGGTTTTTAGGGTAGAGGGCTTTTGGTTTTTTAGGTTAAGGATTTTTAGGATTTTATAGGTTTAGGGTTTAGGGCTTAGAGTTTTTTTATGTCTTTTTTATCTTTTAGGATATAATTTAGGGCTTCATAGGTTTAGAGCTTAGAGTTTTTTAGGTTTAGGGGGCTTTGTGTCTTTTAGTGTTTAGAATTTAGGGCTTTGTGTTCTTTTGTATTTTTTAGGTTTAGGGTTTCTGGATTTTTAAGATTTAGGTTTCAGATCTTCGGGTTTTAGAGGAGTTTTAAATGGTTTTTATGGTTTATTTTAGGGTTTATAGGATTAGGGTTTCTTAAGGTTTAGGGTTTATGGATTTTTAGTGTTTTAGGTTTATGATTTAGGGTTTTAGGTTAGTGTTTATGATTTGGGGCATACGATTTTTAGGTTTAGTATTTTAGGTTAAGGGTTTTATCTAGGTTTTTAGGGTTTAGGGATTTGGAATTTTTAGATTATGGTTTTTAGGGTTTTATAGGTTTAGGATTTAGGGTTTTAGGTTAAGAGTTTTATCTAGGGTTTTTATGGTTTAGGGCTTTGGGTTTTTAAGGTTAAGGTTTTTTTTTATATAGTTTTATTGGTTTATGGTTTAGGACTTAGGGTTTTTTGTGTTTTTTAGTGTATAACATATAGGGCTTGATAGTGTTTAAAGCTTAGAGTTTTTTAGGTTTAGGGATTTTTCCTTTTTTTAGTGCTTTTAAAGTTTAAGTGTTCTTAGGGTGTCTGGTTTTGAGCTTAGGGTTTTGTAGGGGGTTTTAAATTGGTTTTTAGGGTTTATAGGATTTAGGGTTTCTTAAGGTTTATGGTTTAGAGTTTCCTTATGGTTTTGGGTTTAGGGTTCTTTTAGGTTATGGGTTTTATTAAGGTTTTTAGGGTTTAGGGATTAAATGGGTTTTTAGGGTTTATTTTAGAGTTTTTAGGATTTAGGGTTTCTTAAGGTTTAGGGTTTAGAGTTTCTTAAGGTTTTAGGTTTAGCATTTAGAGTTTTAGGTTAGGGTTTAGGACTTGGGGTTTTTTTAGGCTTTGGATTTTTAGGATTTTATAGGCTTCGGATTTAGGGCTTAGGGTTTTTTGTGTGTTTTTAGGATTTAGCATATACGATTTAGGGCTTTATAGGGTTGGGTTTAGAGCTTAGAATTGTTTTAGATTTAGGGGTTTTTTGGTTTTCTTAGTATTTTTTTAGGGTTTGGGATTTTTTTGTTGTTTTTTTTACGTTTAGGTTTTATAGAGTTTTAGGATTTAGGGTATAGAGCATAGGGGTTTTATTGGATTTAAATGGTTTAAGGGTTTATTTTAGGGTTTATAGGATTTAGAGTTTCTTAAGGTTTACGGTTTACGGTTTAGGGTTTCTTTTGGTTTTAGGTTGGGGATTTAGGGTTTTAGGTTAGGGTTTAGAGTTTAGGGTTTAGGGTTTAGGGCTTAGGGATTTTTTTTTCATTTAGGGTCTTAGGTTAAGGGTTATATCTAGGTTTTCAAGGGTTTGGGCTTTGGGTTTTTTAGGTTAAGGTTTTTTATGGTTTTATAGACTTGGGTTTTATTATTTTTTTGTGTGTTTTTTAGGGTTTAATATACACAATTTAGAGCTTTATAGGGTTTGGAACATATATTTTTTTAGGTTTAGGGTTTTTTGAGACTTTTAAGGGTTAAGTGTTTCTTAGGGTTTAAGGCTTATGATTTTTTGTGTTCTTTAGGTTTAGGATTTACGGATTTTTAGGAGTTTTATTTGGATTTTAGGGTTTATTTTAGGGTTTATAGGATTTAGAATTTCTTGCAGTTGAGGGTTTCTTTTATTTAGGTTTTTAGGGTTTAGGGATTGGAGTTTTTTAGGGTTTTTTATGTTTAGAGTTTAGTTCTTAGGGTATTTTTGTTTTTTTTAGGGTTTAATGGGTTGTTGGGTTTTTATGGGTTTTCTGGGTTTTTATGGGTTAAATGTTTCTTAGGAATTTTTTAGGTTCAGGGTTTTAGGTTAAGGTTTTTTATGATTTTATAGACTTGGGTCTTTTTGTGTGTGTGTCTTTTTAGGGTTTAATATACAGAATTTAGGGTTTTATAGGGTTTAGAGCTTAGATTTTTATAGGTTTAGGGTTTTTTGAGACTTTTAAGGGTTAAGTGTTTCTTAGGGTTTAAGGCTTATGATTTTTTTGTATTTTTTAGGTTTATGATTTATGAATTTTTAGGATTTAGGGTTTTCTAGGATTTTTATTTTGATTTTAGGGTTTATTTTAGGGTTTATAGGATTTAGAGTTTCTTACGGTTTAGGGTTTCTTAGGGTTTTAGGTTAGGGTTTTAGGGTTTAGGGCTTAGGGTTTTTTTAGGTTTAGGGTTTTAGGTTAGGGCTTTATTTAGGTTTTTAGGGTTTAGGGATTTGATTTTTGTAGGGTTTTTTGTGTTTAGAGTTTAGGGCTTAGTGTATTTTTGTGTTTTTTAGGGTTTAGTGGGTTGTTGGGTTTTGGATTTTTAAGGGTTAAATGTTTCTGGAATTTTTAAGGTTTAGGGTTTAGGGCTTAGGTTTTTTTTTGTGTTTTGTCAATTTAGGGTTTACAATTTTTTAGGATTTTGGGTTTAGAGCTTAGGGGTTTTATGGGTTTTTAATGGTTTTTAGGGTTTCTTTTAGGATTTATAAGTTTTAGGGTTTCTTAAGGTTTAGTGTTTAGGGTTTCGTAGGTCTTTAGGTTTAGGATTTTGAGTTTTAGGTTAGGGTTTAGGATTTCTTTAGGTTTAGGGTTTTAGGTTAAGAGTTTTATCTAGTTTTTTTGGGTTTAGGGATTTGGGTTTTTTAGGTCAAAGTTTTTTAGGGTTTTATAGTTTTATTGTTTACGGCTTAGGTTTTTTTTTTTTTTTTTTTTTTTTTGTATTTTATAGGTTTAGTATTTACGATTTAGGGCTTTATAGGGTTTAGAACTTAGAGTTTTTGAGGTTAGGGGTTTTGGGTTTTTAAGCGTTAAGCATTTCTTAGGGTTTTTTTAGGGTTTAGGGTTTAGGACTTCGGATATTTTGTGTTTTTGAGGTTTAGGTATTATGGATTTTTAGGATTTAGGGTTTAGATTTTTGGGTTTGTAGGTGTTTAAATGGTTGTTAGGGTTTATCGGATTTTGGGTTTCTTAAGGTTTAGGGTTTAGGATTTCTTAGGGTTTTAGGTTTAGGAATTAGGGTTTTAGGTTAGGGTTTAGGGTTTAAGGATTAGGAATTTTTTAGGTTCAGGGTTTTCGGTTAAGGTTTTTATCAAAGTTTTTAGGGTTTTGAGCTTTGGATATGTTGGGTTAAGGGTTTTTAGCATTTTATAGGTTTAGTTTTTTTTTTTTTTTTGTGTTTTTTAGGGTTTCGTATATACGATTTGAGGGTTTAGAGCTTAGAGTGTTTTTTAGGTGTAAAGGTTTTTGTATTTTAAGGGGTTTTAAGCGTAGTGTTTCTTATGGTTTTTTAGGGTTGAGAGCTTAGCTTCTTTTTTTTTTTTTTGTGTTTTTTAGATTTAGGGTTTATGAATTTTTTGGACTTATGGTTTAGAACTTAGGGTTTTGTAGAGATTTTAAATGGGTTTTAAAGTTTATTTTAGGATTTATATGATTTAGGAAACGCTTCTTAAAGTTTAGTGTTTCTTATGGTTTTAGGTTTAGGATTTTGGGTTTTAGGATAGGATTTAGGGCTTAGGGTTTTTTTAGGTTTAGGGTTATGGTTAAGGATTTTATGAAGGTTTTTCGAGTTTAGGGATTTGGGTTTTTTAGGTTGCCATTTTTTAGGGTTTATAGTTTTATGGTTTACGACTTAGGTTTTTTTTTTTTGTGATTTTAGGGTTTAGCATGTACGATTTAGCGGTTTCTAGGGTTTAGAGGTTAGAGATTTTTTAGGGTTAGGGGATTTCTGCCTTTTTAGGATTTTTAAGGGCTAAGTGTTTCTTAGGGTTTTCTAGGGTTTAGGGCTTAGGGTTTTCTTTGTCTTTCTTATGTTTAAGGTGTTTGGATTTTTAGGATCTATTGTTTAGAGTTTAATGTTTTGTAGGAGTTTTAAATGCTTTTTAGGCTTTATATTAAAATTGATAATATTTAGAGTTTCTTAAGATTTAGCGTTTTGGGTTTCTTAGGTAGATTTAGGATTTCAGGCTTTAGGTTAGGGTTTAGTGTTTAAGGCTTAGGGATTTTTAGATAGGATTTTAGGTTAAGGGTTTTATCTAGATTTTTAGGGGTTAGGTTTTTGGGTTTTTCAGGTTAAGGGTTTTTAGGGTTTTATAGGTTTATGGTTTAGGGCTTAGGTTTATTTTTTTATTTTTTAGGGTTTAGCATATAAGATTCAGGGCTTGATAAGGCTTAGAGCTTAGAGTTTTTTACATTTAGGGGTTTTTGGTTGAGAGCTGGGGGTTTTTAGGGGTTTCAAATGGTTATAAGGGTTTATAATTGGGTTTATAGAATTTAATGTTTCTTAAGGTTTTGGATTTAGGGTTTTTTAGGGTTTTAGGTTAGGATTTAGGTCTAGGGCTTTGGGTTTTTTTAGGCTTAGAATTTTAGGTTTGTGGATTTATCTAGGTTTTTAGGATTTAGGGCTTCGAGTTTTTTAGTTTAAGGTGTTTTTGGGTTTTACAGGTTGAAGGTTTAGGGCATAGCTTTTTATTGTCTTTTAGGGTATAGCATATACGATTTAGGGATTTATGGGGTTTAGAGCTTAGAGTTTTTAGGTTTAGAGGTTTTTGTGTTTTTTAGTGTTTTTGGTTTAGAGCTTTTGGTTTTGTAGGGGTCTCAAATGGGTTTTAGGTTTTATTTTATGGTTTATAGGATTTAGGGTTTCTTAAGATTTAGGGTTTAGGGTTTCTTAGGGTTTCAATTTTAGGAGTTAGAGTTGTAGGTTAGGGTTTAGGGTTTTACGTTAAGGTTTTTATTTAGATCATTAAGGTTTAGGGCTTTGAGTTTTATAGGTTAATGTCTTTTAATATTTTATAGGTATAGGGTTTAGGGCTTCGGTTTTTTTTTTTTGTGTGTGTTTTTAGGGTTTAATATATACAATTTTGGGCATTATAAGGTTTAGAGAGTAGTTTTTTAGGTTTAGGGGTTTTTGGATTTTTTTAGGGTTTTAAGTGTTAAAGGTTTACTAGGATTTTGTAGGTTTATGGTTTAGGGCTTATGGTTATTTTTTGTGCTTTTTAGGCTTAGGGTTTACGAAGTTTTAGGATTTAGGATTTAGAGCATAGGGTTTTGTAGGGGTATTAAATGGTTTTTAGGGTTTATAGGATTTAGGGTTTGATAAGGTTTAGGGTTTATGTATTAAGGTTTAGGATTTAGGGTTTTAGGTTAGGGTTTAGAGTTTAGGGCCTAGGGGTTTTTTAGGTTTAGCATTTTGGATGAGGGTTTTATCTAGGTTTTTAGGGTTTTGGGCTTAGCATTTTGTAGGTTAAGGGTTTTAGGGTTTTGGTTTAGAGCTTTTGGTTTTGTAGGGGTCTCAAATGGGTTTTAGGGTTTATTATTTGGTTTTAGGATTTAGGGTTTCATAAGATTTAGGGTTTAGGGTTTTAGTTTTTGGAGTTAGAGTTTTAGGTTAGGGTTTAGGGTTTTACGTTAAGGGTTTTATTTAGATCATTAGGGTTTAGGGCTTTGAGTTTTATAAGTTAATATTTTTTAGGATTTTATAGGTGTAGGGTTTAGGGTTTATGTTTTTTTTTTTTTTTTTTTTTTTGTGTTTTTAGTGTTTAATATATACAATTTTGGGCATTTTTAGGTTTAGAGCGTAGAGTTTTTAGGTTTATGGGTTTTTGGATTTTTTTAGGGTTTTTAAGGGTTAAAAGTTTACTAGGATTTTGTAGGTTTATGGTCTAGGGCTTAGGGTTTTTTTTTTTTTCTGTTTTTTAAGTTTAGGGTTTACAGATTTTTAGGATTTAGGATTTAGAGCATAGGATTTTGTAGGGGTATTAAGTGGTTTTTAGGGTTTGTAGGATTTAGGGTTTCATAAGGTTTAGGGTTTATGAATTAAGGTTTAGGATTTAGGGTTTTAGGTTAGGGTTAAAAGGTTAGGGCTTAGGGGTTTTTTTAGGTTTAGCATTTTGGTTGAGGGTTTTATCCATGTTTTTAGGGTTTAGGGCTTAACATTTTGTAGGTTAAGGTTTTTGAGGGTTTTATAGGTTTGGGATTTAGGGCTTAGAGTTTTTTTTTTGTGTTTTCATGGTTAAGCATATATGATTTAGGGTTTTATAGGGTTTAGAGCTTAGAGTTTTTTAGGTTTAGGGATTTTGGGAGGGTTTTAGGGTTTTTAAGGGTTAAGTGTTTCTTAGGGTTTTTATGGGTTTAAGGTTTAAGGCTTATATTTTTTCTATTTTTTTAGATTTAGGATTTACGCCTTATGATTTTTTTAGCTGTTTGTTTCTAGGTTAAGGGTTTTATTTAGGTTTTTACGGTACAGGGCTTTGGGTTTTTTAGGTTATGGATTTATAGGATTTTATAAGTTTAGGGTTTAGGGCTTAGAGTCTTTTTATGTCTTTTTTGGGGTTTAGGATATACTATTTAGGGCTGCATAGGTTTAGAGCTTAGAGTTTTTTAGGTTTAGGGGGCTTTGTGTCTTTTGGTGTTTAGAATTTTGGGCTTAGTGTTCTTTTGTATTTTTTAGGTTTAGGGTTTATGGATTTTTAAGATTTAGGTTTTAGATCTTAGGTTTTGTAGGAGTTTTAAATGGTTTTTAGGGTTTATTTTAGGGTTTATAGGATTAGGGTTTCTTAAGGTTTAGGGTTTATGGATTCTTAGTGTTTTTGGTTTATGATTTAGGGCTTTAGGTTAGTGTTTATCATTTAGGGCATATGGTTTTTTAGGTTTAGTATTTTATGTTAAGGGTTTTATCTAGGTTTTTAGGGTTTAGGGATTTGGAATTTTTAGATTATGATTTTTAGGGTTTTATTGGTTTAGGATTTAGGGCTTAGGGTTTTTGTGTTTTTTAGTGTTTAACATATATGATTTAGGGCATTATTGGGTTTAGAATTTAGAGCTTTATAGCTTTTGGGGGTTTTGGGTTGTTTAGGTTGTTTTTTTTTTTTTGTTTTTTAGGATTTAGGATTTAGGATTTTTAAAGGTGTAGGGTTCTGGGTTTCATTGGGTTTTTCAGGTTTATTAAGTGTTAACTGTTTCTAAGGGTTTTTAGGGTTTATGCTTTACGGCCTAGTGTTTTTTTAGGTTTAGGGTTTTAGGTTAAGGCATTTTTTTTAGGTTTAGGGCTTTGTGTTTTGTAGGTTAAGGTTTTTTTAGGATTTTATTGGTTTAGGGTTTTGGGCTAAGAGTTTTTTGTGTTTCTTAGGGTTTAACATATATGATTTAGGGCTTTATCAGGTTTAAATCCTACTGTTTTTATTGTGCTTTTTAGGTGTTTTAAGGGTTAAATGTTTCTTAGGGTTTTTTTAGGGTTTAGGACATAGGGATTTGTTTGTGTACGTTTTTAAGGATTAGGGTTTACTGATTTTCAGGATTTAGGATTTAGAGTTTAGGGTTTTGTAAGGGGTTTAAATGGTTGTTAGGGTTTATTTAAGGGTTTATAGGATTTTGGGTTAGCTAAGGTTTATGGTTTTTGGTTTAGGATTTAGGGTTTTAGGTTAGGGTTTAGGGTTTTTGGAATTTGGGTTTTTTTTAGGTTAAGGGTTTAATCTAGGTTTTGTGAGTTTAGGATTTCGGATTTTTTAGGTTAATGTTTTTTAGGATTTATTGTTTTAAGGTTTAGGGCTTAGGTTTTTTTTTTTTTTTTTTTTTTTTTTTTGAGGGTTTAGCATATAGCATTTTTGGCTTTATAGGGTTTAGAGCATAGAGTGTTTTAGATTTAGTGGTTTTTGATTTTTTTTTTTTAGGGTTTTTAAGGGTTAAGTGTTTCTTAGGATTTACGGTTTATAGCTTCGGGATTTTTGTGTTTTTTAGATTTAGGGTTTATGGATTCTTTGTGTTTAAGGCTTATGATTTAGGGTTTTAGGTTAGTGTTTATGATTTAGGGCATATGGTTTATTATGTTTAGGGTTTTAGGTTAAGGTTTTATCTAGGTTTTTAGGGTTGAGGGATTTGGAATTTTTAGATTGTGGCTTTTAGGGTTTTCTAGGTTTAGGGTTTAGTGTTTAGAGTGCTTTAGGTTTAGGGATTAGGTTTTTTTTAATTATTTTTTTAGGGTTTAGCATGTACAATTTAGGGCTTTATAGGATTTTGAGCACAGAGTTTTTTAGGTTTAGGGGGTTTGGGTTTTTTAAGGATTTTTAAGGGTTAAATGTTTCTTAGGAGTTTTTATGGCTTAGGGTTTAGGTCTTAGAGTATTTTTGTATTTTTTAGGCTTAGGGTATACGGATATTTAGGATAGAGGATTTAGAGCATAGGGTCTTTTAGGGTTATTAAATATTTTTTAGGGCTTATAGGATTTAGGGTTTCATAAGGTTTAGTGATTATAGATTTAGGTGTAGGATTTAGGATTTTAGGTTAGGGGTTTTTTATGTTTGGCGTTTAAGGTTGAGGGTTTTATCTAGATTTTTAGGGTTTAGGGCTTAGGGTTTTGTGGGTTAAGGTCTTTGCAGGTTTTGTAAGTTTAGGATTTAGGGCTTAGGATTTTTTTGTGTGTTTTCATAGTTAAGCATATATGATTTAGGGCATTGTAGGGTTTGGTGCTTAGAGTTAGGGGTTTTTTTTGGGGGGGGGTGGTGGTTTAGGCTTTTTATTGGTTAAGTGTTTCTTAGGGTTTAGGGTTTAAGACTAAGGGTTTTCTGTGTCTTTTAGATTTAGGGTTTAGGATTTAGGGCTTAGGTTTTTTCTAGGGTTGAAGGCTTAAGGTTTTTTTTAGGTTTAGCATTTTGGTTGAGGGTTTTATCTAGGTTTTTAGGGTTTAGGGCTTAGCATTTTGTAGGTTAAGGTTTTTGAAGGTTTGGGATTTGGGGCTTAGGGTTTTTTTTTGTGTGTTTTCATGGTTAAGCATATATGATTTAGGGTTTTATAGGGTTCAGAGCTTAGAGTTTTTTAGGTTTAAGGATTTTTTTTGGGGGGGGGGGGGTTTAGGGTTTTTAAAGGTTAAGTATTTCTTAGGGTTTTTAAGGGTTTAGGGTTTATGGCTTATGATTTTTTGTGATTTTTAGATTTAGGATTTACGCCTTAGGATTTTTTTATGTGTTTGGTTCTAGGTTAAGGATTTTATTTAGGTTTTTACGGTACAGGTCTTTGGGTTTCTTAGGTTATGGATTTTTAGGATTTTATAGGTTTAGGGTTTAGGGCTTAGATTTTTTTTTATGTCTTTTTTGGGGTTTAGGATATACTATTTAGGGCTTCATAGGTTTAGAGCTTAGAGTTTTTTAGGTTTAGGAGGCTTTGTGTCTTTTAGTGTTTGGAATTTTGGGCTTAATGTTCTTTTGTATTTTTTATGTTTAGGGTTTATGGATTTTTAAGATTTAGGTTTTAGATCTTAGGGTTTTGTAGGAGTTTTAAATGGTTTTTAGAGTTTATTGGATTAGGGTTTCTTAAGGTTTAGGGTTTATGGATTCTTAGTATTTTAGGTTTTTAGGTTAGTGTTTATGATTTAGGGCACACGGATTTTTAGGCTTAGTATTTTAGGTTGGGTTTTATCTAGGTTTTTAGGGTTTAGGGATTTGGAATTTTTAGATTATGGTTTTTAGGGTTTTATAGGTTTAGGATTTAGGCTTAGGGTTTTTGTGTTTTTTAGGGTTTAGCATATACGATTTAGGGCATTATTGGGTTTAGAGCTTAGAGTTTTATAGACTTAGGGGGTTTTGGGTTGTTTAGGGTTTTTTTTTTTTGTTTTTTAGGATTTAGGGATTCTTAAGGTATAGGGTGTAGGGTTTCATTGGGTTATTAAGGGTTAAATGTTTCTAAGGGTTTTTAGGGCTGATGCTTTAGGGCGTAGTGTTTTTTTAGGTTTAGGGTTTTAGGTTAAGGCATTTTTTTAGGTTTTTAGGGTTAAGGGCTTTGTGTTTTTTAGGTTGAGGTTTTTTTCATATTTTATAGGTTTAGGGTTTTGGGCTTAGGGTTTTTTGGGTTTAACTTATATGATTTAGGGCTTTATCAGGTTTAAAGCTTAAGGTTTTGTTGTACTCTTTAGGGGTTTTATGGGTTAAATGTTTCATAGGGTTTTTTTAGGGTTTAGGGCTTAGGGATTTGTTTGCGTACGTTTTTAAGGTTTAGGGTTTACTGATTTTTAGGATTTAGGGTTTGGGGTTTTTTAAAGGGTTTAAATGGTTGTTAGGGTTTATTTAAGGGTTTATAGGATTATTGGTTAGCTAAGGTTTACGGTTTTTGGTTTAGGATTTAGGGTTTTAGGTTAGGGTTTAGGATTTTTGGACTTTGGGGTTTTTTAGGTTAAGGGTTTAATCTAGGTTTTTGTGGGTTTAGGACTTTGGGTTTTTTAGGTTAATGTTTTTTAGGGTTTATAGGTTTAAGGTTTAGGACTTAGGATTTTTTTTTTGTTTTTGAGGGTTTAGCGCATACAATTTTGGGCTTTATAAGGTTTATAGCATAGAGTTTCTTTGATTTAGGGGTTTTTGGTTTTTTTTTTAGGGTTTTTAAGGGTTAAGTGTTTCTTAGGGTTTAGGGTTTAGAGCTTAGGGTGTTTTGTGTTTTTTAGATTTAGGGTTTATGGATTCTTAGTGTTTAAGGCTTATGATTTAGGGTTTTAGGTTAGTGTTTATGATTTAGGGCATACGGTTTATTATGTTTAGGGTTTTAGGTTAGTGTTTATGATTTACGGCATACGATTTTTTATGTTTAGGGTTTTAGGTTAAGGGTTTTATCTAGGTTTTTAGGGCTCAGGGATTTGGAATTTTTAGATTCTGGTTTTTAGGGTTTTTAGGTTTAGGGTTTAGAGCGTAGAGTGCTTTAGGTTTAGGGCTTAGGTTTTTTATTATTATTTTTTAGTGTTTAGCTTGTACAATTTAGGGCTTTATAGGGTTTAGAGCACAGAGATTTTTAGGTTTAGGGGTTTTGGGTTTTTTAAGGATATTTAAGGGTTAAATATTTCTTAGGGTTTTTTACGGCTTAGGGTTTAGGGCTTAGAGTTTTTTTGTATTTTTTAGGTTTAGGGTATACGGATTTTTAGGATAGAGGATTTAGAGCGTAGGGTTTTTTAGGGGTATTAAATAGTTTTTAGGGTTTATAGGATTTAGGGTTTCATAAGGTTTAGGGTTTATAGGTTTAGGTGTTGAATTTAGGATTTTAGGTTAGGGGTTTTTTAGGTTTAGCATTTAATGTTGAGGGTTTTAACTAGGTTTTTAGGGTTTAGGGCTTAGGGTTTTGTAGGTTAAGGTTTTTGCGGGTTTTGTAAGCTTAGGATTTAGGGCTTAGGATTTTTTTGTGTGTTTTCATGGTTAAGCATATATGATTTAGGGCATTATAGGGTTTAGTGCTTACTGTTAGGGGTTTTGGGGGGGGGGGGGGTTGGTTTAGGGTTTTTATGCGTTATGTGTTTCTTAGGGTTTTTAAGGGTTTAGGGTTTAAGACTAAGGGTTTTCTGTGTCTTTTAGATTTAGGGTTTAGGATTTAGGGCTTAGGATTTTTTTAGGTCTAGGATTCTAGGTTAAGGGTTTTATTTAGGTCTTTAGGGTATAGGGTTTTGGGTTTTTTAGGTTAAGGATTTTTAGGATTTTTTAGATTTAGGATTTAGGGCTTAGAGTTTTTTTATGTCTTTTTTAGGGTTTAGGATATTCGATTTAGGGCTTCATAGGGTTTAGAGCTACGAGTTTTTTAGGTTTAGTGGGGCTTTCTGTCGTTTAGGGTTTAGGGTTTAGGGCTTAGTGTCCTTTTGTATTTTTAAGATTTAGTATTTATGGATTTTAAGATTTAGGGTGTAGAGCTTAGGGTTTTGTAGTAGTTTTAAATGGTTTTTTGGGTTTATTTTAGGGTTTATAGGATTAGGGTTTCATAGGGTTTTGGGTTTATGGATTTCTAGTGTTTTTGGTTTATGATATACGATTTAGATCTTCATAGGGTTTTGAGCTTAGAGTTTTTAGGTTTAGGGGGTTTTGGGTCTTTTAGGATTTAGGGTTTAGGGCTTTGTGTTCTTTTGTATTTTTTAGGTTTAGGGTTTGCGGTATTTTAAGATTTAGGGTTCAGAGCTTAGGGTTTTGTAGGACTTTTACATTCTTTTTAGGGTTTATTTTAGGGTTTGTAGGATTAGAGTTTCATAATGTTTAGGGTTTATGGATTCTATGTGTTTTAGGTTTATGATTTAAGGTTTTAGGTTAGTGTTTATGATTTAGGGCATACAGTTTTTTAGGTTTAGGGTTTATGGATTTTTAAGATTTAGGGTTTAGAGCTTAGAGTTTTGTAGGAGTTTTAAATGGTTTTAAGGATTTATTTTAGGGTATATAGGATTAGGATTTCATAAGGTTTCGGTTTATGGATTCTTAGTGTTTTAGTTTTATGATTTAGGGTTTTAGGTTAGTGTTTATGATTTTGACCATACGGCTTTTTAGGTTTAGGGTTTTAGGTTAAGGGTTTTATCTAGGTTTTTAGTGTTTAGGGATTTTGAATTGTTAGATTGTGTGTTTTAGGATTTTGTAGTCTTTGGATTTAGAGCTTAGGGTTCTTTTTGTCTTTTGTAGGGTTTATCATATACGATTTAGGGCTTTATTGGGTTTAGAGCTTAGAGTGTGTTAGGTTTAAGGCTTAGGTATTTTTTTTGGGTGTTTTTTAGGGTTTAGCATATACAATTTAGGGCTTTATAGGGTTTAGAGCATAAAGTTTTTTAGGTTTAGGGGTTTTTTTGTTTTTTTAGGATTTTGAAGGGTTAAATGTTTCTTCGGGTTTTTTACAGCTTAGGGTTTAAGGATTAGGGTTTTTTTTTGTGTTTTTTAGATTTAGGGTTGACGGATTTTTAGGATTAAGGATTTAGAGCGTAGGGTTTTTTAGGGGTATTAAATAGTTTTTCGAGTTTATAGGATTTAGGGTTTCATATGGTTTAGGGTTTAGAGATTTAGGTGTAGGATTTAGGATTTTACGTTAGGGGTTTTTTAGGTGTAGAGTTTAAGGTTGAGGGTTTTATCTAGGTTTTTAGGGATTAGAGTTTAGGGTTTTTTAGATTAAAATTTTTGAGTGTTTTATAAATTTGGTATTTAGTGCATAGGATTTTTTTTTGTGTGTGTGTGTTTTCATGGGTATACATATATGATTTAGGGCTTTATAGGGTTTAGAGCTAATAATTTTTTAGGTTTAGGGGTTTTGGGGGGTTTTTAAGGGTTTGGGGTTTAACGCTTAGGGTTTTTTGTGTTTTTTAGATTTAGGGTTTTGGATTTAGGGATTAGGATTTTTTTAGGTTTAGGGTTCTAGGTTAACTGTTTTATTTAGGGTTTTAGGGTATAGGGCTTTGGGTTTTTTAGGTTAAGAATTTTTAGGATTTTATAGGTTTAGGGTTTAGGGCTTAGAGTTTTTTTCATGTCTATTTTAGGGTTTAGGATATACGATTTGGGGCTTCATAGGGTTTAGATCTTAGAGTTTTTTAGGTTTAGGGGGCTTTGTGTCTTTTAGGGTTTAGGGTTTAGGGCTTAGTGTTCTTTTGTATTTTTTAGGTTTAGGGTGTAAGGATTTTTAAAATTTAGGGATTAGAGCTTAGGGTTTTGTAGGAGTTTTAAATGATTTTTAGGATTTATTTTAGGGTTCATAGGAGTAGGGTTTTATATGGATTAAGGATTATGGATTCTTAGGGTTAAAGGTTTATGATTTAGGGCTTTAGGTTAGTGTTTATGATGTAGGGCTTATGATTTTTTAGGTTTAGGGTTTAATCTAGGTTTTTAGGGTTTTAGGATTTTGAATTTTTAGATTATGGTTTTTAGGATTTTATAAGCTTAGGATTCAGGACTTAGGATTTTTTGTGTTTTCTAGGGTTTAGCATATACGATTTAGGGTTTTATTGGGTTTAGAGCTTAGAGTGTGTTAGGTTTAGGGCTTACGGGGTTTTTTTTTGTGCTTTTTAGGGTTTAGCATATACAATTTTGGGCTTTATATGGTTTAGAGCATAGAGTTTTTTAGGTTTAGGTGTTTTTGGGTTTTTTAAGTATTTTTAAGGGTTAAATGTTTCTTAGGGTTTTTTTACGGCATAGGGTTTAGGGATTAGGGTTTTTTTTGTGTTTTTTAGGTTTAGGGTTTACGGATTTTTTGGATTGAGGATTTAGAGCGTAGGGTTTTTTAAGGGTATTAAATAGTTTTTAGGGTTTATAGGATTTAGGGTTTCATAAGGTTTAGGGTTTAGAGATTTAGGTGTAGGATTTAGGATTTTAGGTTAGGGGTTTTTTAGGTTTAGCATTTAAAGTTGAGGGTTTTATCTAGGTTTTTAGGGTTTAGTGCTTAGCATTTTGTAGGTTAAGGTTTTTGAGGTTTTTTCATGTTTGGGATTTAGGGCATAGGATATTTTTTGTGTGTTTTCATGGTTAAGCATATATGATTTTGGGCTTTATAGAGTTTAGAGCTAAGAGTTTTTTAAGTTTAGGGGTTTTGGGGGGGTTTTTACGGTTTTTAAGTGTTTAGGGTTTAAGGCATAGGGTTTTTTGTGTTTTTTAGATTTAGGGTTATGGATTTAGGGCTTAGGATTTTTTTAGGTTTAGGGTTCTAGATTAAGGGTTTTATTTAGGTTTTTAGGGTATAGGGCTTTGTGTTTTTTATGTTAAGGATTTTTAGGATTTTATAGGTTTAGGGTTTTTGGCTTAGAGTTTTTTCATGTCTTTTTTAGGGTTTAGGATATACGATTTAGGGATTCTTAGGGTTTAGAGCTTAGAGTTTTTTTGTTTTAGGGGTCTTTGTGTCTTTTAGGGTTTAGGGCATAGTGTTCTTTTTTATTTTTTAGGTTTAGGATTTACGGATTTTTAATATTTAGGGTTTTGAGCATAAGGTTTTGTAGGATTTTTAAATGGTTTTTAAGGTTTATTTGAGGTTTATAGGATTAGGGTTTCGTAAGGTTTACTATTTATGGATTCTTAGGGTTTTAGGTTTATTATTTAGGGTTTTAGGTTAGTGTTTATGATTTAGGGCATACGGTTTTTTAGGTTAAGGGTTTTATCTACGTTTTTATGGTTTAGGGATTTGGAATATTTAGATTATGGTTTTTAGAATTTTATAGGCTTAGGATTTAGGGCTTAGGATTTTTGGTGTTTTGTAGGATTTTGCATATACTATTTTGGGCTTTGTTGGTATTAGAGCTTAGTGTGTGTTAGGTTTAGGGCTTAGGGTTTTTTTTGGTGTTTTTTAGGGTTTAGCATATACAATTTAGGGCTTTATAGGGTTTAGAACATAAAGTTTTTTAGGTTTAGGGGTTTTTCAGTTTTTTTAGGATCTTAAAGGGTTAAATGATTCTTAGGGTTTTTTTACGGCTTAGAGTTTAGTGCTTAGGTTTTTTTTTTTTTTGTGTTTTTTAGGTTTATGGTTTACAAATTTTTAGGATTGAGGATTTATAGCGTATGGTTTTTTAGGGGTATTAAATAGTTTTTAGGGTTTATAGGATTTAGGTTTTCGTAAGGTTTAGGGTTTAGATATTTAGGTGTAGGATTTAGGATTTTAGGTTAGGGGTTTTTTTGGTTTAGTGCTTAAGGTTGAGGATTTCTCTTGGTTTTTAGGGTTTAGGGCTTATGGTTTTGTAGGTTAAGGTTTTTAAGGGTTTTATAAGTTTTGGATTTAGGGCATAGGGTTTTTTTGGTGTGTTTTCATGGTTAAGCATATTATGATTCACAGCTTTATAGGGTTTAGATCTAAGAGTTTTTTAGGTTTAGGTGTTTTGGGGGGTTTGTAGGGTTTTTAAGGGTTTAGGGTTTAAGGCTTAGGGTTTTTTTGTGTTTTTTAGATTTAGGGTTTTGGATTTAGGGCTTAGTATTTTTTTAGGTTTAGGGTTCTAGGTTAAGTGTTTTATTTAGGTTTTTAGAGTATAGGGCTTTGGGTTTTTTAGGTTATGGATTTTTAGGATTTTATAGGTTTAGGGTTTAAGGCTTAGAGTTTTTTCATGTATTTTTTAGGCTTTAGAATATATGATTTAGGGCTTCATAGGGTTTAGAGGTTAGAGTTTTTTACGTTTTGGGGGCTTTGTGTCTTTTAGGATTTAGGGTTTAGGGCTTAGTGTTCTTTTATATTTTTTAGGATTAGGGTTTATGGTTTTTTAATATTTGGGGTTTAGATCTTAGGGTTTGGTAGGAGTTTTAAATGGTTTTTAGGGTTTATTTTAGGATTTATAGGATTAGGGTTTCATAAAGTTTAGGGTTTATGAATTCTTAGTGTTTTAGGTTTATGATTTACGGTTTTAGGTTAGTGTTAATGATTTAGGGCATACGGTTTTTTAGGTTTAGGGTTTTAGGTTAAGGGTTTTATCTACGATTTTAGGGTTTAGGGATTTGGAATTTTTAGATTATGGTTTTGAGGATTTTATAAGTTTAGGATTTAGGACTTAGGATTTTTTGTGTTTTTTAGGGTTTAACATATATGATTTAGGGCTTTATTGGGTTTAGAAGTTAGAGTGTGTTAGGTTTTTTGTGTGTTGTTTAGGGTTTAGCATATACAATTTAGGGCTTTATAGGGTTTAGAGTATAGAGTATTTTAGGTTTAGGGGTTTTTGGATTTTTTAAGGATTTTTATGGGTTAAATGTTTCTTAGGGTTTTTTGCGGCTTAGGGTGTAGGAATTAGGTTTTTTTTTTTTTTTTTGTGTTTTTTAGGTTTACCATTTACAGATTTTTAGGATTGAGGATTTAGAGTGTAGGGTTTCTAAGGGGAATTAAATAGTTTTTAGGGTTTATAGGATTTAGGGTTTAGAGATTTAGGTGTAGGATTTAGGATTTTAGGTTAGGGGTTTTTTAGGTTTAGGGTTTTATCTAGGTTATTAGAGTTTAGGGCTTAGGGTTTTGTAGGTTAATGTTTTTGAGGGTTTTATAGGTTTGGATTTAGGGCTTTGGGTTTTTTTGTGTTTTTTCAGGGTTTAACATATATGATTTAGGGATTCAAAGGATTTATATCTTAGAGTTTATTAGGTTTAGGGGTTTTTAGTGTGTTCAAGGTTAAGTGTTTCTTAGGGTTTCTTTTGGGTCTAGGGTTTTTAGGGCTTAGGGTTTTTTTGGTGTTTTTTAGATTTAGGGTTTAGGGTTTAAGGCTTAGGGTTTTTTTAGGTTTAGTGTTCTAGGTTAAAAGTTTTATTTAGGTTTTTAGGGTATAAGGCTTTAGGTTTCTTGGGTTAAGGGTTTTTAGGATTTTATAGGTTTAATGTTTATGGCTTAGGTTTTTTTGTGTTTTTAGGGCTTAGGATATACAATTTACGACTTTCTAGGGTTTAGAGCTTAGATTTTTTAGTTTTAGGGGACTTTGTATTTTTTTGGATTCAGTGTTTAGGGCTTAGTGTTCTTTTGTATTTTTTAGATTTAGGATTTACGGATTTTTAAAATTTAGGGTTTGGAGCTTAGGGTTTTGTATGGGTTTTTAAATGGTTTTTAGGGTTTATAGGATTAGGGTTTTATAAGGTTTAGGGTTTAGAGATTCTTAGGGTTTTAGGTTTAGGATTAAGGGTTTTAGGTTTGTGTTTAGGGTTTTAGGTTTAGGATTAAGGGTTTTAGGTTTGTGTTTAGGGTTTTTCAGGTTTACGATTTTAGGTTAAGGGTTTTATCTAGGTTTTTAAGGGTTTAGGTCTTTGGAATTTTTCGTTTAAGGTTTTCAGGGTTTTATAGGTTTAGGATTTAGGGCTTTGAGTTTTTTAGGTTATAGTTTTTTTGGATTTTATAGGTTTAGGGTTTAGGGCTTAGGGTTTTGTGTGTCTTTTATGGTTTAACATATACGATTTAAGGCATTATAGGGTTTAAATCTTAGAGTTTTTTTAGGTTTAGTGGTTTTTGTGGTTTTTAGGGTTTTTAAGGGTTAAGTATTTCTTAGGATTTTTTTAGGGATTAGGGCTTAGGGTGCTTTTGTCTTTTTTAGATTTAGGGTTTACTAATTTTTAGTATTTAGGGTTTATGGCTTAGAATTTTGTAGGGGTTTTAAATGGTTTTTAAGGTTTATTTTAGGGTTGAAAGGATTTTGGGTTTCTTAAGTTTTAGGGTTTCTTAGGATTTTAGGTTTAGGATATAGGGTTTTATGTTAGGGTTTGGGGTTTAGGACTTTGGGTTTGTTTAGGTTTAGGGTTTTAGGTTGAGGGTTTTATATAATTTTTTAGGGTTTAGGGCTTTGGGTTTTTTAGATTATGGTTTTCTTTAGGGTTTTATAGGTTTAGGGTTTAGGGCTAAGTATTTTTTTTGTTTTTTTTTTTTTTTTTGTAGTTTTAAGATTTAGCATATACAATTTAGAGCTTTATAGGGTTTAGAGCTTAGTGTTTTTTTAGGTTTAGGGATTTTTGTATTTTTAGGGGTTTTAAGGGTTAATTTTTTCTTAGGGTTTATTAAGGATCATGGTTTAGGGCTTAGTTTTGTTTTTTTTTTTTTTTGGTATTTTTTAGTTTTAAGGTTCACAAATGTTTAGATTTAGAGTTTAAAGATTAGGGTTTTATAGGTGTTTTAAATGGATTTTAGGGTTTATTTTAGGATTTTATAGGATTTAGGGTTTCTTAGGGTTTTAGGTTAGGATTTAGGGTTTAAGGCTGATGAAATTTTTTTGCTTAGGGTTTTATCTAGGTTTTTCGGGTTTAGGGATTTGGGCTTTTTAGGTTAAGGATTTTTAGGGCTTTATAGGTTCAGGGTTTAGTGTTTATGGCTTAGGTTTTTTTGTGTTTTTTAGGTTGTAGCGTATATAATTTAGGGATTTATAGGGTTTAGAGCTTAGAGTTTTTTTTAGGTTTAGGGGTTTTTGTGTTTTAAGGGTTTTTAAGGGTTAACAGTTTCTTAAGGTTTTCTAGGGTTTAGGGTTTGTTTGTGTTTTTTAGGTTTAAGGTTTATAGATTTTTAGGATTTAGGGTTTTGTAGTAGTTTTAAATGATTTTTAGGTTTTATTTTAGGGTTGATAGGATTTAGGGCTTCTTAAGGTTTAGGGTTTAGGGTTTCTTAGGGATTTAGGTTTAGAATTTAGGGTTTCATGTTAAGGTTTAGGGTTTTTTTAGGTTTAGGATTTTAGGTTAAAAGTTTTATCTAGCTTTTTAGGGTTTAGGGATTTGGGTTTTTTAGGGTTTTATAGGTTTATGATTTAGGGCTTAGGGTTTTTTTGTGTTTTTTAGGGTTTAGCATATACGATTCAGGGCTTTATAGGGTTTATAGCTTAGATTTTTTTAGGTTTAGGGATTTTGGGATTTTTAGGATTTTTAGGTGTTAAGTGTTTCTTATGGTTTTTTAGGGTTTAGAGCTTTGGGTTTTATTTAGGTTTAGGGTTGTAGATTAAGGGTTTTATATAGGTTTTTAGAGTTTAGGGCTTTGGATTTTTTAGGATTTTATAGGTTTAGGGTTTAGGCCTTAGGTTTTTTTTTTTTTTTTTTTTTTTTTTTTTGTGAGTTTTAGGGTTAGCATATATGATTTAGTGTTTAATAGGGTTTAGAGCTTTGAGTTTTTTTTAGGTTTAGGGGTTTTTGGGTTCCAAGGGATAAGTGTTTCATAGGGTTTTTTAGGGTTAAGGTCTGAAGTGGTAGGGCTTTCTTAGGTTTTGGGGTTATTCGGTTTTTTTAGGGTTTTTATCGGTTTGTAAAGGTTATGTGTTTCTTAGGTTATAGGGATTTCATTTTTTGTGTGTTTTCGATTTAGGGTTTTCCAATTTTATGATCTAGGGCTTAGAGCTTAGGGGTTTTATGGGGTTTAAATGGTTTTTAGGTTTTATTTTAGGATTTATAGGATTTAGGGTTTCTTAATGTTTATGGTTTAGGGTTTTAGGTTAGGATTTTGGGTTTCTTTAGGTTTAGTGTTTTAGGTTAAGGGTTTTATCTAGGTTTATGGTTTACGAATTAGGGCTTTTTTCTGTGTTTTCTATACGAATTGGGGCTTTATAGGGTTTAGATCTTAGAGTTTTTGAGGTTAGGGGTTTTGGGCTTTTAGGGTTTTTAAGGGTTAAGTGTTTCTTAGGGGTTTTTATGGTTTAGGGCTTTGGGTTTATTGTGTTTTTTAGGTTTAGGGTTTAAGGATTTTTATGATTTTGGGTTTAGTGTTTATGGTTTTATAGGGGTTTTAAATGTTTGTTAGGGTTTATTTTAGGGTTTATATGATTTTGGGTTTCTTAAGGTTTTAGGTTTAGGAATTAGGGTTTAGGTCTTAGGGATTTTTTAGATTTAGGGTTTAAGGTTTATGAATTAGGGTTTTAGGTTTAGGGTTTCTTAGGGTTTTAGGTTTAGGAATTAGGGTTTTATGGTTTAGGGTTTAGGGCTTAGGAATTTTTTAGGTTTAGGGTTTTAGGTTAATGGTTTTATATAGGTTTTTAGGGTGTAGGGCTTAGGGTTTTTTTAGGTTTAGGGTTTTAGGTTAAGGGTTTTATTTTGATTATGAGGGTTTAGGGCTTTGGGTATTTTGGGTTAAGGGTTTTTAGGATTTTATAAGTATAGGGTTTAGAGCTTTGGGTGTTTTTGTGTTTTTTATGGTTTAGCATATATAATTTAGGGCTTTAAAGGGTTAAGATATTAGAGTTTTTTTAGGTTTTGGGCTTTTTGGGTTTTTAAGGGATAAATGTTTCTTAGGGCTTTTAGGGTTGAGGGTTTTTTTTTTTTTTTTTTATGTTTTTTAGGTTTAGCATTTACGGATTTTAGGATTTAGGATTCATAGCTTAGGGTTTTGTAGGGGTATTAAATGGTTTTTAGGGTTTATAGGATTTAGGGTTTTATATGGTTTAATTTTATGGTTTCTTCAGATTTTAGATTTTGGATTTAGGGTTTTAAGTTAGGGTTTAGGTTTAGGGCTTAGGGGTTTTTAGGTTTAGCATTTTAGGTTGTGGGTTTTATCTAGGTTGTTTGGGTTTAGTGTTGTGGGTTTTGCATGTTAAGGTTTTTGAGGGTTTTATAGGTTTTGGATTTAGGGCTTAGTGTTTTTTTGTGTGTTTTTATGATATAGCATATATAATTTAGGATTTTATTGTGTTTAGAGCTTCTTGTTTTTTTAGGTTTAGAGGTTTTTCGAGTTTTTATGGGTTAAGTATTTCTTAGAGTTTTTTTAGGGTTTAGAGTTTAGGTCTTTAGGTTTTTTCTTTTGTTTATTAGATTTAGGTTTAGCTTTTTTTTAGGTTAAGGATTTTATTTAGGTTTTTAGGGTTTAGAGCTTTGGGTTTTTTAGGTTAACAGTTTTTAGGATTTTGTATGTCTAGAGTTTAGGGCTTTTTTTTTTTTTTGTGTTTTTTAGGGTTTAGGATATACGATCTAAGGCTTTATAGGGTTTAGAGTTTAGAGATCTTTAGGTTTAGGGTATTTCGTGTTTTTTAGGGTTTTTAAGGGTTAAATTTTTCTTAGGATTTAGGGTTTAGGCCTGAGGGTGCTTTTGTGTTTTTTAGATTTAGGGTTTACGAATTTTTAAGATATAGGGTTTAGAGCTTAGGGGTTTGTAGCGGTTTTAAATGGTATTTATGGTTTATAGGATTTAGGGTTTCATATGGTTAAGGGTCTAGGGATTCTTAGGGTTTTATGTTTAGGATTTGGGGTTTTAGGTTAGGGTATAGGGTTTAGGGCTTAGGATTTTTTTAGGTTTAAGGTTTTAGATTAAGGATTTTTAGGGATTAGGACTTTGTAATTTTTAGATTAAGCTTTTTAGGGTTTTATATATTTAGGATTTAGGGCTTAGGGTTTTTTGTGTTTTCTATGGTTTAGCATATACGATTTAGGGCTTTATATGGTTTAAAGCTTAGAGTTTTTTAAGTTTAGGGGTTTTTGGGTTATTTAGGGTTATTAAGGGTTAACTGTTTCACAGGGTTTTTTAGGGCTTAGGGGTTCTTTTTAGGTTTAGTGTTTTGGGTTAAGGGTTTTATTTAAGTGTTTAGGGTTTAGGGCTTTGAGTTTTTTAGGTTAAGGTTTTTTCTGATTTTATAGGTTTAGGGTTTAGGGCTTAGGGTTTATTTTGTGTTTTTTAGGGTTTTACATATACGATTTAGGATTTTATAGGATTTAAAAGATAGAGTTCGTTAGGGTTAGGGGTTTTTCATTTTTTTTTTAGGATTTTTAAGTGTTAAGTGATTCTTAGGGTTTTTTAGGGTTTAGGACTTAGGGTTTTTTTGTCTTTTTTGTTTTTAGGGTTTATGAATTTTTATGATTTAGGGTTTAGAGCTTAGGGTTTTGAAGGGTTTAAAATGGTTTTTAGGGTTTCTAGGATTTATGGTTTTTTAAGGTTTAGGGTTTAGGGTTTCTTGGGGTTTTAGATTTAGGATTTAGGGTTTTAGGTTAGGGTGTAGGGTTAAGGACTTAGGGGTTTTTTCAGTTTAGGACCTACAATTTGGGTTTAGGGTTTTAAGCTTAGGGTTTTTTTAGGTTTAGGGTTTAAGGTTAAGGGTTTTATCTAGGTTTTTAGGATTTAGGGCTTAGGGTTTGCTTGTGTTTTTTAGGGTATAGCAATTACGATTTAGGGCACTATAGGGTTTTGAGGTTAGAGTGTTTTAGGGTTAGGTGTTTCTATATTTTTTAGGGCTTTTAAGGGTTAAGTCATTCTTTGGATTTTTAAGGCTTAGGTTACTTTTGTGTTTTGTAGCTTTAGGGTTTTCTTACTTTTAGGTTATAGGGTTTAGAGCTTAGGGTTTTAAATGGGCTTTAGGGTTTATTTTAGGGTTTCATAAGGTTTAGGGTTTATGGATTCTGAGGGTTTTAGATTTAGGATTTAGGGTTTTAGATTAGGGTTTAGGGTATATGGCTTAGGGTTTTTTTAGGTTTAGTGTTTTAGGTTAATGGTTTTATCTAGGTTTTTAGGCTTTAAGGCTTTTGAACTTTTCGATTATGGGTTTTAAGGTTTTATAAGTTTAGGATTTAGGGCTTAGGGTTTTTTGTCTTTTTTAGGATTTAGCATATAGGATTAAGGGTTTTATAGGGTTTTGAGCTTAGAGTTTTTTAGGTTTAGTGGTTTTTGGGTTGTTTAGGGTTATTAAGGATTAAGTGTTTCTTAGGGATTTTTAGGGCTTAGGGTTTTTTTTAGGTTTAGTGTATTGGGTTTAGGGTTTTATTTAGGTTTTTAGGGTTTAGGGTTTTGAGTTTTTTAAGTTTAGATTTTTTCGGATTTTATAGGTTTCGGGTTTAGGGCTTATGTTTTTTTTTTTTTGTTTTTAGGGTTTAAGATATACGATTTAGGGCTTTATAGGGTTTAGAGCTTATAGTTTTTTAGGTTTTGGGGTTTTTGTGTTTTTTAGGGGATTTAAGGGTTCAGTGTTTCTTAGTTTTTTTTTTTTTTGGGTTTAGGGCTTATGGTGCTTTTGTGTTTTTTAGATTTGGGGTTTCTATATTTTTAGGATTTAGGGGTTATATCTTAGGGTTTTGTAGGTGGATTTTTTTTTTTTTTTTTTTTTTTTTTTTTTTTTTTGTAGTTTGTAGGGTTTATTTTAGGGTTTATAGGATTTATGTTTTCTTATGATTCAGGGTTTCTTAGTGTTTCAGGTTTAGGATTTACGGTTTAGGGTTTAGGACTTGGGATTTTTTTGGTGTTAAGGCTTTTATCTCTATTTTAAGCATTTAGGGCTTTAGATTTTTTAGGTTAAAGTTTTTTACGGTTCTATATGTTTAGGGTTTAGGGATAAGGGTTTTTTTTTTTTTTTTTTTTTGTGTTTTTAGTGTTTAAAATATATGATTTAGGGCTTTATAAGGTTTAGAGCTTAAACTTTTTTTAGGCTTAGGCGTTTTTGGGTTTTTTTTTTTTTTAATGTTTTTATGGGTTAAGTGTTTCTTAGTGTTTTTTAGGGTTTAGGGTTTAAGGTTTAGGGCTTAGGGATTTTTTTTTTGTCTTTTTTAGGTTTATGTTTCATAGATTTTTAGGATTTAGGGTTTAGAGCTTAGGGTTTTGAAGGGTTTTTAATTGTTTGTAGGGTTTATCGGATTTAGGGTTTCTTAAGGTTTAGTGTTTAGGATTTCTTAGGGTTTAGGGTTTTAGGTTAGGGTGTATGGTTTAGGCCTTG
Source organism: Solanum bulbocastanum (assembly GCA_037074985.1). Lineage (NCBI taxonomy): Eukaryota > Viridiplantae > Streptophyta > Magnoliopsida > Solanales > Solanaceae > Solanum > Solanum bulbocastanum. The sequence goes on along the minus strand of CM073606.1, from coordinate 17,783,237 downwards.
GGGGATTTTTAGGTTTAGGGTTTAAGGTTAGGGTTTAGGGTTTTGGTCTTAGGGTTTTTTTAGGTTTAGGGTTTTAGGTTAAGAGTTTTATCTAGGTTTATGGCATAGAGATTAAGGTTTTGAAGGGGTTTTAAATGGATTTTAGGGTTTATTTTAGGGTTTATTGGATTTAGGGTTACTTAAGGTTTAGGTTTTAGAGTTTCTTAAGGTTTTATGTCTAGTATTTTTAGGGTTACTTAACATTTAGGTTTTAGAGTTTCTTAAGGTTTTAGGTCTAGTATTTTGGTTTTAGGTTAGGGTGTAAGGTTTCGGCCTTAAGGGATTTTTACATTCAAGGTTTAAGTTTAGGGTTTAGGGTTTCGGGCTTAAGGTTTTTAATTTTTAGGTTTAAGGTTTTAGTTTAAGGATTTTATCTAGGGTTTTAGCATTTAGGGCTTTGGATTTATTAGGTTAGGGTTTTTTAGGGTTATATATGTTTAGGGTTTTTTTTTTTTTTTAGGGTTTAGTGTATATGATTTAGGGCTTTATAGGCTTTTGAGGTTTGTGTTTTATACATTTAGGGGTTTTCAGTTTTTTTAGGGTCTTTAAAAGTTAGTGTTTCTTAATGTTTTTAGGGTTTATTATTTAGAGCTTAGGGTTTCGTAAGGGTTTTAAATGGTTTTTAGGTTTTATTTTAGGCTTTATAGGATTTAGGCTTTATTAAGGCTTAGAGTTTGGGGTTTCTTAGGCTTTTAGTATTAGGATTTAGAGTTTTAGGTTAGGGTTTTGGGATCTTTTAGGTTTAGGGTTCAAAGTTAAGGGTTTGATCTAGGTTTTAAGGGTTTAGGGTTTTGGGTATTTTTTATTAAGTTATTTTAGGTTTTTAAAGGTTTTGGTTTAGCGCTTAGGTTTTTTTGTGTTTTCTAGGCTTTAGCATATACTATTTAAGGTTTTATAGGGTTTAGAGCTTAGAGTTTTTCAGGTGTAGGGTTTTTAAGGGTAAAGTGTTTTTAGGGTTTTCTAGGGTTTAGGGCTTAGGTTTTTTTTTTTTTTTGTTTTTAAGGTTTAAGGTTTATGGATTTTTAGGATTTAGGGTTTAAAATTTAAGGTTTTTGTAAGGGGTTTTAATTGGTTTTTTATGGTTTATATTATGTTTTATAGGATTAAGGGTGGTTTCTTAAGGTTTGGGGTTAAGGGTTTCTTAGGGTTTTAGATTTAGTATTTAGTCTTTTAGGTTAGGGTTTAGGGTTTAGGGTTTTTTTTTTTTTTTTAAGTTTAGGGTTTTAGGTTAAGGGCTTTATATAGGTTTTTATGGTTTAGGGTCTTTGGGTTTCTTAAGTTAAATTTTTTAAGGTTTTATAGGTTTATGGTTTAGGGCTTAGGTTTTATTTTTTTGTATTTTTAGGGTTTAGCATATATAATTTAGGGCTTTATAGGGTTTAGAGCATAGATTTTTTTAGGTTTAGGGCTTTTTTAGGATTTTGAAGGGTTAAATGTTTCTTAGGGTTTTTTTTACGGCTTAGGGTTTTTTTTGTGTTTTTTAGGTTTAGGGTTGACGGATTTTTAGGATTGAGGATTTAGAGCGTAGGGTTTTTTAGGGGTATTAAATAGTTTTTAGAGTTTATAGGATTTAGGGTTTTGGGGGGTTTTTAGGATTTTTAAGGGTTTAGGGTTTAAGGCTTAGGGTTTTTTGTGTTTTTTAGATTTAGGGTTTTGGATTTAGGGCTTAGGATTTTTTTAGGTTTAGGGTTCTATGTTAAGTGTTTTATTTAGGCTTATAGGGAGTAGGGCCTTGGGTTATTAAGTTTAGAATTTTTAAGATTTTTATAGGTTTAGGGTTTAGGGCTTAGAGTTTTTTTCCTGTCTATTTTAGGGTTTAGAATATACGATTTGGGGCTTCAGAGGGTTTAGAGGTTAGAGTTTTTAGGTTTAGGGGGCTTTGTGTCTTTTAGGGTTTAGGGTTTAGGGCTTAGTGTTCATTTGTATTTTTTAGGTTTAGGGTGTACGGATTTTTAAAATTTAGGGTTCAGAACTTAGGGTTTTGTAGGAGTTTTAAATGGTTTTTACGATTTATTTTAGGGTTTATAGTATTAGGGTTTCATATGGATTAAGGTTTATGGATTCTTAGGGTTTAAGGTTTATGATTTCAGGTTTTAGGTTACTGTTTTTGATTTAGGGCATATGATCTTTTAGGTTTAGGGTTTTAGGTTATAGGTTTTATCTAGGGTTTTAGGGTTTTGGGATTTTGAATTTTTAGATTATAGTTTTTTGGATTTTATAAACTTAGGATTTAGGACTTAGGATTTTTTGTGTTTTTTGGGGTTTAGCATATAAAATTTAGGGCTTTATTGGGTTTAGAGCTTAGAGCGTTTTAGTTTTAGGGACTAGGGGTTTTTTTTTGGTGTTTTTTAGGGTTTAGTATATACAATTTAGGGCTTTATATGGTTTAGAGCATAGAGTTTTTTAGGTTTAGGGGTTTTTGGGGTCTTTAAGTATTTTTAAGGGTTAAATATTTCTTAGGATTTTTTTACGACATAGGATTTAGGGTGAGGGTTTTTTTTTGTATTTTTTAGGTTTAGGGTTTACGAATTTTTAGGATTGAGGATTTAGAGCGCAGGGTTTTTTAAGGGTATTAAATAGTTTTTAGGGTTTATAGGATTTAGGGTTTCATAAGGTTTAGGGTTTAGAGATTTAGGTGTAGGATTTAGGATTTTAGGTTTGGGGATCTTTAGGTTTAGCATTTAAGGTTGAGGGTTTTATCTAGGTTTTTAGGGTTTAGGGCTTAGCATCTTGTAGGTTAAGGTTTTTGAGGTTTTTACAAGTTTGGGATTTAGGGCATAAGATTTTTTTTTTGTGTTTTCATGGTTAAGCATATATAATTTTGGGCTTTATAGGGTTTAGAGCTAAGAGTTTTTTAGGTTTTGGGGGTTTTGGGGTTTTTTTACTGTTTTTAAGGGTTTAGGGTTTAAGGCTTAGGGTTTTATGGGTTTATGATTTAGGGCTTAGGATTTTTTATATTTGTTAGGGTTTAGCATATATGATTCAGGGCTTTATAGGGTTTATAGCTTAGAGTTTCTTTGGTTTATGGGTTTTTGGGATTTTTAGGATTTTTAAGGGTTAAGTGTTTCTTATGGTTTTTTAGGGTTTAGAGCTTAGGGTTTTATTTAGGTTTTAGGGTTTTTTTTAGGTTAAGGATTTTATTTAGGTTTTTAGGGTTTAGGGCTTTGGGTTTTTTAGGTTAATGGTTTTTAGGATTTTTTATGTTTAGGGTTTAGAGCTTAGAGTTTTTTTTTTTTTTTGTGTTTTTTAGGGTTTAGGATATACTATTTAGGTCTTTATAGGGTTTAGAGTTTAGAAATATTTAGGTTTAGGGGATTTTGTGTTTTATAGGATTTTTAAGGGTTAAGTGTTTGTTAGGGTTTTTTGGGGTTTAGGGTTTAGGGCTGAGGGTGCTTTTGTGTTTTTTAGATTTAGGGTTTAGGAATTTTTAAGATATAGGGTTTAGAGCTTAGGGTTTTGTAGGGGTTTTAAATGGTATTTATGGTTTATTTTATGGTTTATAGGATTTAGGGTTTCATATGGTTAAGGGTTTAGGGAATCTTAGGGTTTTAGGTTTAGGATTTAGGGTTTTAGGTTAGGGTTTCGGGTTTAGGGCTTAGGATTTTTTTAGGTTTAAGGTTTTAGATTAAGGATTTCTAGGGATTAGGACTTTGTAATTTTTAGATTAAGCTTTTTAGGGGTTTATATGTTTAGGATTTAGGGCTTAGTGTTTTTTGTGTTTTCTATGATTTAGCATATATGATTTAGGGCTTTACATTGTTTAGAGCTTAAAGTTTTTTATGTTTAGGGGTTTTTGGGTTATTTAGGGTTATTAAGGGTTAAGTATTTCATAGGGTTTTTTAGGGCTTGGGGGTTATTTCTAGGTTTAGTGTTTTGGGTTAAGGGTTTTCTTTAGGTTTTTAGGGTTCAGGGCTTTGAGTTTTTTAGGTTAATGTTTTTTCGAATTTTATAGGTTTAGGGTTTAGGGCTTAGGGTTTGTTTGTGTTTTTTTGGGTTTTACATATACGATTTAGGGTTTTATAGGATTTAAAGCATAGAGTTTGTTAGGGTTAGGGGTTTTTCATTTTTTTTTTTTAGGAGTTTTAAAGGTTAAGTATTTCTTAGGGATTTTTAGGGTTTAGGGCTTAGGGTTTTTTGTCTTTTTTGTTTTTAGGGTTTATGAATTTTTATGATTTAGGATTTAGAGCTTAGGGTTTTGAAGGGTTTAAAATGTTTTTTAGGGTTTATAGGATTTGTTGTTTTTCAAGGTTTAGGGTTTAGGGTTTCTTAGGGTTTTTGATTTAGATTTAGGGTTTTACGTTAGGGTGTAGGGTTAAGGACTTAGGGTTTTTTTTGGTTTACGACCTACGATTAGGGTTTAGGGTTTCAAGCTTAGGGTTTTTTTAGGTTTAGGGTTTACGGTTAAGGGTTTTATCTAGGTTTTTAGGGTTTAGGGCTTTGGGTTTCTTAAGTTAAGGTTTTTAGGGTTTTATAGTTTTAGAGTTTAGGGTTTAGGATTTGCTTTTGTTTTTTAGGGTTTAGCAATTATGATTTAGAGTTCTATAGGGTTTTGAGGTTAGAGTGTTTTAGGGTTAGGTGTTTCTGTATTTTTTAGGGATTTTAAGGGTTAAGTGATTCCTTGGATTTTTAGGGCTTAGTTTACTTTTGTGTTTTGTAGTTTTAGGGTTTTCGTATTTTTAGGTTATACAGTTTAGAGCTTAGGATTTTGAAGGGGTTTTAAATGGGTTTTAGGGTTTATTTTAGGGTTTCATAAGGTTTAGGGTTTATGGATTCTGAGGGTTTTAGATTTAGGATTTAGGGTTTTAGATTAGATTTTAGGGTATATGGCTTAGGGTTTTTTAAGGTTTAGTGTTTTATGTTAATGGTTTTATCTAGGTTTTTAGGCTTTAAGGCTTTGGAACTTATCGATTATGGGTTTTAGGGTTTTATAAGTTTAGGATTTAGGGATTAGGGTTTTTTGTCTTTTTTAGGATTTAGCATATATGATTAAGGGTTTTATAGGGTTTAGAGCTTAGAGTTTTTTAGGTTTAGTGGTTTTTGGGTTATTTAGGGTTATTAAGGGTTAAGTGCTTCTTAGGGATCTTTAGGGCTTAGTGCTTTTTTTAGGTTTACTGTTTTGGATTTAGGATTTTATTTAGGTTTTTATGGTTTAGGGATTTGAGTTTTTTAGGTTAAGCGTTTTTCGGATTTTATAGGTTTCGGGTTTAGGGCCTATGTTTTTTTTTTTTTTTGTGTTTTTAGGGTTTAACATATACAATTTAGGGCTTTATATGATTTAGAGCTTATAGTTTTTTAGGTTTAGGGGTTTTTGTGTTTTTTAGGGAATTTAAGGGTTAAGTGTTGCTTAGGTTTTTTTTTTGGGTTTAGGGTTTATGGTGCTTTTGTGTTTTTTAGATTTGGGGTTTATGGATTTTTAGGAGTTAGGGTTTATATCTTAGGGTTTTGTAGGGTTTTTTTTAAAAATAGTTTTTAGGGTTTATTTTAGGGTTTATAGGATTTATGTTTTCTTATGGTTCAGGGTTTCTTAGTGTTTTAGGTTTAGGATTCAGGGTTTAGGGTTTAGGACTTTGGACTTTTTCAGTGTTAAGGCTTTTATCTCTATTTTTAGCATTTAGGGCTTTGGATATTTTAGGTTAAAGTTTTTTAGGGTTTTATATGTTTAGGGTTTTGGGATAAGTTTTTTTTTTGTGTGTGTTTTAGGGTTTAGAATATACCATTTAGGACTTTATAGGGTTTAGAGCTTAAAGTTTTTTTATGTTTAGGCATTTTTGGGTTTTTTTTAAAAAATTTTAAGGGTTAAGTATTTTTTAGTGTTTTTTAGGGTTTAGGGTTTAAGGTTTAGGGCTTAGGGTTTTTTTTTTTTTGTCTTTTTTAGGTTTATATTTTATAAATTTTTAGGATTTTGGGTTTAGAGTTTAGGGTTTTGAAGGGCTTTTAATTGTTTATAGGGTGTATTGGATTTAGGGTTTCTTAAGGTTTAGTGTTTAGGGTTTCTTATGGTTTTAGGTTTAGCATTTAGGGTTTTAGGTTAGGGTGTAGGGTTTAGGCCTTGGGGGATTTTTAGGTTTAGGGTTTTTTTAGGTTTAGGGTTTTAGGTTAAGAGTTTTATCTAGGTTTATGGTTTAGAGCTTAAGGTTTTGAAGGGATTTTAAATGGGTTTTAGGGTTTATTGGATTTAGGGTTACTTAAGGTTTAGGTTTTAGAGTTTCTTAAGGTTTTATGTCTAGTAATTTTAGTGTTACTTAACGTTTAGGTTTTAGAGCTTCTTAAGGTTTTAGGTCTAGTATTTGGGTTTTAGGTTAGGGTGCAAGGTTTAGGCCTTCGGGGATATTTAGGTTTAAGGTTTAAGATTAGGGTTTAGGGTTTTTAATTTTTAGGTTTAAGGTTTTAGCTTAAGGGTTTTATCTAGGTTTTTAGCGTTTAGGACTTTGGGTTTATTAGGTTAGGGTTTTTTAGTGTTGTATATGTTTAGGGTTTTTTTTTTTGTCTTCTTAGGGTTTAATGTGTATGATTTAGGGCTTTATAGGCTTTTGAGGTTTGTGTTTTATACGTTTAGGGGTTTTCAATTTTTTAGGGTTTTTAAGAGTTAGTGTTTCTTAAGGTTTTTAGGGTTTATGATTTAGAGCTTAGGGTTTCGTAGGGGTTTTAAATGGTTTTTAGGTTTTATTTTAGGGTTTGTAGGAGTTAGGATTTATTAAGGCTTAGAGTTTGGGGTTTCTTAAGCTTTTAGGATTAGGATTTAGAGTTTTAGGTTAGGGTTTTGGGATTTTTTAGGTTTAGGGTTTAAAGTTAAGGGTTTGATCTAGGTTTTAAGGGTTTAGGGCTTTGGGTATTTTCGATTAAGTTATTTTAGATTTTTATAGGTTTGGGTTTAGGGCTTAGGTTTTTTTGTGTTTTTTAGGGTTTAGCATATACTATTTAAGGTTTTATAGGGTTTAGAGCTTAGAGTTTTTCAGGTGTAGGGTTTTTTAGGGTAAAGTGTTTTTAGGGTTTTCTAGGGTTTAGGGTTTAGGACTTAGGTTTTTTTTTTTTGTGTTTCTAAGGTTTAAGGTTTATGGATTTTTAGGATTTAGGTTTAATATTTACGGTTTTTGTAAGGGTTTTTAATTGGTTTTTTATGGTTTATATTAGGGTTTATAGGATTAAAGGTTTCTTAAGGTTTGGGGTTAAGGGTTTCTTAGGGTTTTAGATTTAGTATTTAGGCTTTTAGGTTAGGGTTTAGGGTTTAGGGTTTAGGGCTTAGGGTTTTTTTTTTTTAAGTTTAGGGTTTTAGGTTAAGGGATTTATATAGGTTTTTATCATTTAGGGTCTTTGGGTTTCTTAGGTTAAATTTTTTAAGGTTTTATAGGTTTATGGTTTAGGGCTTTGGTTTTATTTTTTTGTGTTTTTAGGGTTTAGCATATATGAATTAGGTCTCTATAGGTTTTAGAGCTTAGAATTTTTTAGGATTAGGGGTCTTTGAGTTTTTAGGGTTTTAAAGGGTTAAGTATTCCATAAGGTTTTTTTAGGGTTTATGGTTTAGAGTTAAGGATTTTGTAGGGGTTTCAAATGGTTTTTAGGTTTTATTTTAGAGTTTATTGGTATAAGGGTTTCTTGAGGTTTAGGGTTTAAGGTTTCTTATGGTTTTAGGTTTAGGATTTAGAATTTTAGGTTAGGGTTTAGGATTTAGGGCTTAGGGTTTTTTTTAGGTTTCAGGTTTTTGATTAATGGTTTTATGTATGATTTTATGGTTTATGGCTTTGGGTTTTTTAGTTTAATGTTTTTAGGGTTTTATAGGTTTAGGGTTTAGGGCTTAATGCTTAGGACTTTTTCTGTCTTTTTTAGTGTTTAGCATATAAGAATTTGGGCTTTATAGTATTTAGAGCTTAGATTTTTTTTGGCTTAGGGGTTTTTGGGTTTTTTAAGGTTTTTAAGGGTTAAGTGTTTCTTAGGGCTTTTTAAAGTTTAGGGTTTACATATTTTAAGAATTTAGGAATTAGAGCTTAGTGTTTTGTACGGGTTTAAAATTATTTTTAGCGTTTCAAGGATTTAGGGTTTCTTAAGGTTTAGGTTAGGGTTTACGACTTAAGGATCAATGTTTTTTTAAGTTTAGGGTTTTAGGTTAAGGGTTTTATATAGGTTTTTAGGGTTTAGGTCTCTGGGTTTATTATGTTAAGGTTTTTAAGGATTTCATAGATTTAAGGTTTAGGGCTTAAGGTTTTTTTTTTGTGTGTCTTTTATGATTTAAGTTTTACGATTTATGGATTTATAGGGTTTAGAACTTAGAGTTTTTTAGGTTTTGGGGTTTTTGGGTTTGTTAGGGGTTTTAAGGGTTAAGTGTTTCTTAGGGTTTTTAGGGTTTAAATTTTAGGGGTTAGGTTTTTTTTTTTTTTTTTTTTTTTTTTTGTGTTTTTTAGGTTTAGGGTTTACAAATTTCTAGGATTTAGGGTTTAGAGCTTAGAGTTTTTAGGGGTTTTAAATTGTTTTTATGGTTTATTTTAGGGATTATATGATTTAGGGTTTTAGGTTTGGGTTTAGGGTTTTATCTAGGTTTTTAGGGTTTAGGGCTTTGGGTTTTTTGGGTTAATGTTTTTTAGGGTTGTATAGGCTTAGGGATTTCGGTTGGGTTTTTTGTGTTTTTTAGGGTTTAGCATATATGATTTAGGGCTTTATAGGGTTTAGAGCTTTGAGTTTCTTATGTTTAGTGGTTTTTGTATTTTTACGGTTTTCAAGGGTTAAGTGTTTCTTAGTGTTTTTTGTGTTTTGTAGATTTAGGGTTTATGGATTTTTAGGATTAAGTGTTTAAAGCTTAGGCTTCTGTAGGAGTTTTAAATGGGTTTGTTGGCTTTATTTTAGCGTTTATTGGATTTAGGGTTTCTAAAGGTTTAAGATTAGGTTTAGGATTTAGGGTTTTATGTTAGGGTTTAGGGTTTAAGGCTTTAGGTTTTTTTTTTTGGTTTATGGTCTTAGGGTTTTATCTAGGTTTTTAGGGTTTAGGGGTTTGGAGTTTTTAGCTTAAAGTTTTTTTATGGTTTTATAGGCATAGGGTTTGGGGTTTAGGATATTTTTTTTGTGTTTTTTAGGGTTTAACATATAGAATATAGAGCTTTATAGGGTTAGAGCTTAGAGTCTTTTAGGTTTAGGGGTTTTTGAGGTTTTTAAGGATTAAGTATTTCTTCGGGTTTAAGGCTTACGACTTTTTGTGCTTTTTAGTTTCAGGGTTTACGAACTTTTAGGATTTAGGGTTTAGAGTTTACGGTTTTTTAGGAGTTTTATATGGTTTTTAGGGTTTATTTTAGGGTTTATTTTAGGGTTTATAGGATTTTGGGTTTCTTAAGGTTAAGGGATTTTTTAGGTTAAGGGTTTTTAGGGTTTAGGACTTTGCATTTTTTAGGTTATGGGTTTTTAGGGTTTTATAGGTTTAATGTTGAGGGCTTAGGGTTTTTTTGTGTCTTTTTTGGGTTTAGCATGTACGATTTAGGGCTTTTTAGGGTTTAGAGCTTAGAGTTTTTTTAGGCTTAGGGATTTTGGGTTAATTAAGGTTTTTAAGGGTTAAGTGTTTCTCAGGGTTTTCTAGGCTTTAAGGTTTAGGGATTTTTTTTGTGTGTTTTTTAGGTTTAATAATTATGGATTTTTTAGGATTTAGGGTTTAGAGCTTAGGGTTTTTTTGGAGTTTTAAATGCTTTTTAGGGTTTATAAGATTTAGGATTTCTTAAGGCTTATGTTTTAGGGTTTCTTAGGGTTTTAGTTTTAGAATTTGAGGATTTAGGTTAGGGTTTAGGGTTTAGGACTTAATGTTTTTTTAGGTTTAGGGTTTTAGGTTAAGAGTTTTATCTAGGGTTTTTATGGTTTAGGGCTTTGGGTTTTTAAGGGTAAGGTTTTTTTTAGAGTTTTATTGGTTTATGGTTTAGGACTTAGTGTTTTTTGTGTTTTTTAGGGTATAACATATAGGGCTTGATAGTGTTTAAAGCTTAGAGTTTTTTAGGTTTAGGGATTTTTCCCTTTTTTAGTGCTTTTAAAGGTTAAGTGTTCTTAGGGTGACTGGTTTTGAGCTTAGGGTTTTGTAGGGGCTTTTAAATGGGTTTTTAGGGTTTATAGGATTTAGGGTTTCTTAAGGTTTAGGGTTTAGAGTTTCCTTATGGTTTTGGGTTTCGGGTTCTTTTAGGTTTAGGGTTTTAGGTTAAGGGTTTTGTTTAGGTTTTTAGGGTTTAGGGATTTGGGTTTTTTAGGAATTTTAAATGGGTTTTTAGGGTTTATTTTAGAGTTTTTAAGATTTAGGGTTTACATTTTCTTAAGGTTTTAAGTTAAGTATTTAGAGTTTTAGGTTAGGGTTTAGGGCTTGGGGTTTTTTTAGGTTTTGGGTTTTTAGGATTTTATAGACTTAGGGTTTAGGGCTTAGGTATTTTTGTGTGTTTTTAGGGTATAGCATATACTATTTAAGGGTTTATAGGGTTGGGTTTAGAGGTTAGAATTTTTTTTGGTTTAGGGGTTTTTTGGTTTTCTCAATGTTTTTTTAAGGTTAGGGATTTTTTTTTCTGTTATTTATATTTAGGTTTTATACAGTTTTAGGATTTAGGGTATAGATCATAGGGGTTTTAGGGGCTTTAAATGGTTTTAGGGTTTATTTTGGGGTCTATAGGATTTAGGGTTTCTTAAGATTTACGGTTTAGGGTTTCTTTGGGCTTTAGGTTAGGGATTCAGGGTTTTACGTTAAGGTTTTTTATGGTTTTATAGACTTGGGATTTTTTTTGTGTGTGTTTGTTTAGGGTATAATATACACAATTTAGGGCTTTATTGGGTTTAGAGCTTACTTTTTTTTTTTAGGTTTAGGGTTTTTTGAGACTTTTAAGGGTTAAGTGTTTCTAAGGGTTTAAGACTTATGATTTTTTGTATTTTTAGGTTTAGGATTTACAAATTTTTAAGATTTAGGGTTTTTTAGGAGTTTTATTTGGACTTAGGGTTTGTTTTAGAGTTTATAGGATTTAGAGTTTCTTACGGTTTAGGGTTTCTTAGGGTTTTAGGTTAGGGCTCGGGGTTTAGGGCTTAGGGTATTTTTAGGTTTAGGGTTTTAGGTTAAGGGTTTTATTTAGGTTTTTAGGGTTTTGAGATTTGTGTTTTTTAGGGTTTTTTCTGTTTAAAGTTTAGGGCTTAGGGTTTTTTTGTGTTTTTTAGGGTTTAGTGGGTTGTTGGGTTTTTATGGGTTTTTTAGGTTTTTAAGGGTTAAGTAGGATTTTTTAGGGTTTAGGGTTTAGGGCTTAGGTTTTTTTTTTTTGTGTTTTGTCAATTTAGGGTTGACAAATTTTTAGGATTTTGGGTTTAGAGCTTAGAGTTTTTTCGGGTTTTTAATGGCTTTTAGGGTTTCTTTTAGGATCTATAGGTTTTAGGGTTTCTTAAGGTTTGTGTTTAGGGTTTCATAGGTCTTTAGGTTTAGGATTTTGACTTTTAGGTTAGGGTTTAGGATTTCTTTAGGTTTAGGGTTTTAGGTTAAGAGTTTTATCTAGGTTTTTAGGGTTTAGGGATTTGTGTTTTTTGGGTCAAGGTTTTTTAGGGTTTTATAGTTTTTAAGTTTACGGCTTAGGTTTTTTTTTTTTGTATTTTTTAGGTTTAGTATTTACGATATAGGGCTTTATAGGGTTTACAGCTTAGAGTTTTTGAGGTTAGGGGTTTTAGGTTTTTAAGCGTTAAGTGTTTCTTAGGGTATTTTAGGATTTAGGGTTTAGGGCTTTGGATATTTTGTGCTTTTGAGGTTAAGGTTTTACGGATTTCTAGGATTTAGAGTTTACATTTTAAGGGTTTATAGGGGTTCTAAATGGTTGTTAGGGTTTATTTTAGGGTTTATAGTGTTTTGGGTTTCTTGAGGTTTAGGGTTTAGGGTTTCTTGAGGTTTAGGGTATAGTGTTTTTTAAGGTTTAGGGTTTAGGAATTAGGGTTTTAGGTTACGGTTTAGGGTTTAAGGATTAGGAATTGTTTAGGTTTAGGTTTTTAGGTTAAGGGTTTTATCAATGTTTTTAGGGTTTTGGGCTTTGGGTATTTTAGGTTAAGGATTTTTAGCATTTTATAGGTTTAGTTTTTTTTTTATATGTGTTTTTTTGGGGTTTCGTATATACGATTTAAGGGTTTAGAGCTTAGAGTGTTTTTTAGGTTTAAAGGTTTTTGTATTTTAAGGGTTTTTAAGGGTAGTGTTTCTTAAGGTTTTTTAGGGTTGAGGGCATAGCTTCGTTTTTTTTTTCTTTGTGTGTTTTTTAGGTATAGGTTTTACAAATTTTTAGGACTTATGGTTTAGAACTTAGGGTTTTGTAGGGATTTTAAATGGGTTTTAAAGTTTATTTTAGGATTTATATGGTTTAGGAAACGCTTCTTAGAGTTTAGTGTTTCTTATGGTTTTAGGTTTAGGATTTTGGGTTTTAGGTTAGGGTTTAGGGCTTAGGTTTTTTTAGGTTTAGGGCTTAAGGTTAAGGATTTTATCAAGGTTTTGAGAGTTTAAGGATTTTGGTTTTTTAGGTTATTGTTTTTTAGGGCTTATAGTTTTAGGGTTTACGACTTAGGTTTTTTTTTTTTTTTTTGTGATTTTAGGTTTTAGCATGTACGATTTAGCGCTTTATAGGATTTAGAGGTTTGAATTTTTTTAGGATTAGGGAATATTTGACTTTTTAGGGTTTTAAGGGCTAAGTGTTCCTTAGGGTTTTCTAGGGTTTAGGGTTTTTTTTGTCTTTTTTATGTTTAAGGTTTACAGATTTTTAGGATTTAGTGTTTAGAGTTTAGGCTTTTGTTGGGGTTTTAAACGCTTTTTAGGCTTTATATTCAATTCGATAGGATTTAGGGTTTCTTAAGGTTTAGGGTTTTAGGTTTCTTAGGGTTTTAGATTTAGGATTTCAGGTTTTAGGTTAGGGTTTAGTGTTTAAGGCTTAGGGTTTTTTAGGTAGGATTTTAGGTTAAGGGTTTTGTTTCGGTTTTTAGGGGTTAGGGCTTTGGGTTTTTCAGGTTAAGGGTTTTTAGGATTTTGTAGGTTTATGGTTTAGGGCCTAGATTTATTTTTGTGTTTTTTAGGATTTAACATATAAGATTTAGGGCTTGATAAGTCTTAGGGCTTAGAGTTTTTTAGGTTTAGGGGTTTTTGGTTGAGAGTTGGGAGTTTTTAGTGGCTTCAAATTGTTTTAAGAGTTTATATTTGGGTTTATAGGATTTAAGGTTTCTTAAGGTTTTGAATTTAGAGTTTCTTAGGGTTTTAGGTTCAAGATTTAGTGTTTTAGGTTAGGATTTAAGGTCTAGGGCTTAGGGCTTTTTTAGGCTTAGAAATTTAGGTTTAGGGTTTTATCTAGGTTTTTAGGGTTTAGGGTTTCGGGTTTTTTAGTTTAAGGTGTTTTAATGTTTTATAGGTTAAAGGTTTTGGGCATAGGTTTTTTTTGTCTTTTTAGGGTTTAGCTTATACGATTTAGGGCTTTATGGGGTTTAGAGCTTAGTTTTTTAGGCTTAGGTTTTTGGGTTTTTTAGGGCTTTTGGTTTAGAGCTTTGGGTTTTGTATGGGTCTCAAATGGGTTTTATGGTTTATTGAATTTAGGGCTTCTTAAGATTTAGGGTTTAGGATTTCTTAGGGTTTCAGGTTTAGGATTTAGAGTTTTGGGTTAAGGTTTAGGGTTTTACGTTAAGGGTTTTATTTAGATCATTAGGGTTTAGGGCTTTAAGTTTTATAGGTTAATTTTTTTTAGGATTTTATAGGTATAGGGTTTAGGGCTTAGGTTTTTTTTTTTTTTTTTTGTGTTTTTAGGGTTTAACATATACAATTTAGGGCTTTATAGGGTTTAGAGCATAGAGTTTTTAGGTTTAGGTGTTTTTGGACCTTTTTTTAGGGTCTTTAAGGGTTAAAAGTTTACTAGGTTTATGGTTTAGGGGTTTAGGGTTTACAGATTTTCAGGATTTAGGATTTAGAGCATAGGGTTTTGTAGGGGTATTAAATGATTTTTAGGGTTTATAGGATTTAGGGTTTCAAAAGGTTTAGCATTTATGTATTAAGGTTTAGGATTTAGGATTTTAGGTTAGGGTTTAGAGTTTAGGACTTAGGGGTTTTCTTAGGTTTAATGTTTCGATTGAGCGTTTTATCTAGGTTTTTAGGGTTTAGGGCTTAGCATTTTGTGGGTTAAGGTTTTTGAGGGTTTTATAGGTTTGGGATTTAGGGCGTACGGTTTTTTTTGTGTGTTTTCATGGTTAAGAATATATGATTTAGGGCTTTATAGGGTTTAAAGCTTAGAGTTTTTTAGGTTTAGGGATTCTGGGGGGGGGGGGGGGGGGCTTAGGGTTTTAAAGGGCTAAGTGTTTCTTATGGTTTTTAAGGGTTTAGGGTTTAAGGCTTAGGATTTTTTGTGTTTTTTATATTTAGGATTTATGGCTTAGGATTTTTTTAGGTTTATGGTTCTAGGCTAAGGGTTTTATTTAGGTTTTTAGGGTATAGGGCTTTGGGTTTTTTAGGTTAATTGATTTTTAGGATTTTATAGGCTTAGGGTTTAGGGCTTAGAGTTTTTTTATGTCTTTTTTAGCTTTTAGGATATACGATTTAGGGCTTCATAAGTTTAGAGCTTAGAGTTTTTTAGGTTTAGGGGGCTTTGTGTCTTTTAGTGTTTAGAATTTAGGGCTTTGTGTTCTTTTGTATTTTTTAGGTTTAGGGTTTATGGATTTTTAAAATTTAGGTTTTAGATCTTCGGGTTTTAGAGGAGTTTTAAATAGTTTTTAGGGTTTATTTTAGGGTTTATAGGATTAGGGTTTCTTAAGGTTTAGGGTTTATGGATTCTTAGTGTTTTAGGTTTATGATTTAGGGTTTTAGGTTAGAGTTTATGATTTGGGGCATACAGATTTTTAGGTTTAGTATTTTAGGTTAAGGGTTTTATCTAGGTTTTTAGGGTTTAGGGATTTGGAATTTTTAGATTATGGTTTTTAGGGATTTATAGGTTTAGGATTTAGGGCTTAGGGTTTTTTGTGCTTTTTAGGTTTTATCATATATGATTTAGGGCATTATTGGGTTTAGAGCTTTGAGTTTTTTAGGTTTAGGGGTTTTTGGGTTGGTTTAGGGTTTTTTTTTTTTTTTTTTAGGATTTAGGGTTTCTGAAGGTGTAGGGTTTATGGTTTTGTAGGGTTATTTATGGTTATTAAGGGTTCAATGTTTCTAAGGGATTTTAGGGCTTATGTTTTAGGGCTTAGTGCTCTTTTAGGTTTAGGGTTTTAGGTTAAGGAATTTTTTTAGGTTTTTAAGCTTTAGGGCTTTGTGTTTTTTATGCTAAGGCTTTTTTCAAATTTTATAAGTTTAGGGTTTTTTTTGTTTTTTAGGGTTTAACATATATGATTTAGGGCTTTATCAGGTTTAAAGCTTAGTGTTTTTTTTTGTGTATTTTAGGGTTTTTAAGGGTTAAGTGTTTCTTAGGGTTTTTTTAGGGTTTAGGGCTTAGGGATTTTTTTGTGTACATTTTTAAGGTTTAATGTTTACTGATTTTTAGGATTTAGGGTTTAGGGTTTTGGGTTTTGTAGGGGGTTTAAATGGTTGTTGGGTTTATTTTAGGGTTTATAGGATTTTGGGTTAGCTAAGGTTTATGGTTTAGGATTTAGGGTTTAAGGTTGTGGTTTAGGGTTTTTGGACTTAAGGTTTTTATAGGTTAAGGGTTTAATCTAGGTTTTGTGGGTTTAGGACTTTGGGTTTTTTAGGTTAATATTTTTTAGGGTTTATATGTTTAATGTTTAGGGCTTAGTGTTTTTTTCTATTTTTGAGGGTTTAGCATATACAATTTTGGGCTTTATATGGTAAAGAGCATAGAATTTTTTAGATTCAGGGGTTTTTGGTTTTTCTTTTTTTTGGGTTTTTAAGGGTTAAGTGTTTATTTGGATTTTTAGGGTTTAGTGTTTAGAGCTTAGGGTTTTTTGTGTTTTTTAGATTCAGGGTTTATGGATTCTTAGTGTTTTAGATTAGTGTTTATAATTTAGGGCATACGGTTTATTAGGTTTAGGGTTTTAGGTTAAGGGTTTTATTTTTACGTTTTTAGGATTTAAGGATTTGGAATTTTTACATTGTGGTTTTTAGGGTTTTATACGTTTAGGATTTAGGGCTTAGGGTTTTTAGTGTTTTTTAGGGTTTAGCATATTTGATTTAGGACTTTATTGGGTTTAGAGCTTAGAGCATTTTAGGTTTAGTGCTTAGGTTTTTTCTTATTATTATTTTCGGGTTTAGCATATACAATTTAGGGCTTTATAGGGTTTAGAGCACAGAGTTTTTTTTAGGTTTAGGGGTTTTTTGGGCTTTTTATGGATTTTTAAGGGTTAAATGTTTCTAAAGATTTTTTACGGCTTAGGGTTTAGGGCTTAGAGTTTTTTTGTATTTTTTAGGTTTAGGGTATACAGATTTTTAGGATTGAGTATTTAGAGCGTAGCATTTTTTAGGGGTATTGCATAGTTTTTAGGGTTTATAGGATTTCGGGTTTCATAAGGTTTAGGGTATAGAGATTTAGGTGTAGTATTTAGTATTTTAGGTTAGGAGTTTTGGGGGAGTGGGGGTTAGGGTTTTTATGGGTTAAGTGTTTCTTAGGGTTTTTAAGGATTTAGGGTTTATTGTGTCTTTTAGATTTAGGGTTTAGGATATAGGGCTTATGATTTTTTTAGGTTTAGGGTTCTAGGTTAAGGGTTTTATTTAGGTTTTTAGGGTATAGGGCTTTTGGTTTTATGGGTTAAGGATTATTAGGATTTTATAGATTTAGGGTTTAGGGCTTAGAGTTTTTTTATGTCTTTTTTAGGGTTTAGGATATACGATTTAGGGCTTCATAGGGCATAGAGGTACGAGTTTTTTAGGTTTAAGGGGCTTTGTGTCTTTTAGGGTTTAGGGTTTAGGGTTTATGGCTTAGAGTTCATTTGTATTTTTTAGGTTTAGGATTTATTGATTTTTAAGATTTAGGGTTTAGAGCTTAGGGTTTTGTAGTAGTTTTAAATAGTTTTTTGGGTTTATTTTAGGGTTTATAGGATTATGGTTTCATAAGGTTTAGGGTTTATGGAGTTTTAGTGTTTTAGGTTTATGATACACGAATTAGGGCTTCATAGAGTTTTGAGCTTAGAGCTTTTATGTTTAGGGAGCTTTGGGTCTTTTAGGGTTTAGGGTTTGGGGCTCAACATTCTTTTGTATTTTTTAGGTTTAGGGTTTACAGTGTTTTAAGATTTTGGGTTTAGAAGTTAGGGTTTTGTAGGAGTTTTACATGCTTTTTAGGGTTTATTTTAGGGTCTATAGGATTAGGGTTTCATAAGGTTTAGGGTTTATGGATTCTTAGTGTTTTAGGTTTTTGATTTAGAGTTTTAGGTTAGTGTTAATGATTTAGGGCATATAGTTTTTTAGGTTTAGGGTTTTAGGTTAACGGTTTTATCTAGGGTTTTAGGGTTTGATTATGGTTTTTAGGGGATTTAGGGCTTAGGGTTTGTTGTGTTTTTTAGTGTTTAGCATATACGATTTGCGGATTTATTGGGTTTAAAGCTTAGAGTGATTTAGGTTTAGGGCTTAGGGTTTTTTCTTTAGTGATTTTTAGGGTTTAGCATATACAATTTAGGGATTTATTGGGTTGAGAGTATAAAGTTTTTTAGGTTTAGGGGTTTTTGGTTTTTTTAGAATTTTTAAGGGTTAAATGTTTCTTAGGGTTTTTTACGACTTAGGGTTTAGGGCTTAGGTTTTTTTTTTTGTGTTTTCTAGGTTTAGGGTTTACGAGTTTTTAGGATTGAGGATTTAGAGCATAGGGCTTTTTAAGGGTATTAAATAGGTTTTAGGGGTTATAGGATTTAAGGTTTAGGATTTAGAGATTTAGGTGTAGGATTTAGGATTTTAGGTTAGCAGATTTTTAGGTGTAGCGCTTAAGGTTGAGGGCTTTATCTAGGTTTTTAGGGTTAAGCTTAGGATTTTGAAGGTTAAGGTTTTTGAGGGTTTTATAAGCTTGGGACATAGGGCATAGGATTTTTTTTTTTTGTGTGTTTTCATGGTTAAGTAAATATGATTTAGGGCTTTATTGGGTTTACAACTTAGATTTTTTTAGGTTTAGGGTTTTTTTTTTTGGGAGGGGGGGTTTAGGGTTTTTAAGGGTACAGGGTTTAAGGCTTAGGGTTTTTTGGGTTTTTTAGATTTAGGGTTCAGTATATTTTTAGGTTTAGGGTTCTAGGTTAAGGATTTTATTTAGTCTTTTAGGGTATAGGGCTTTGGGTTTTTTCGGTTAAGGATTTTTAGGATTTTATAGGTTTAGGGTTTAGGGCTTAGAGTTTTTTCATGTCATTTTTAGGGTTTAGGGTATACGATTTAAGGCTTCATAGGGTTTAGAGCTACGAATTTATAAGATTTAGGGTTTAGAGTGTAGGGTTTTGTAGGAGTTTTAAATGGTTTTTGGGGTTTATTTTAGGGTTTATAGGATTAGGGTTTCATAAGTTTTAAGGTTTATGGATTCTTAGTGTGTTAGGTTTACGATTTAGGGTTTTAGGTTAGTGTTTATGATTTAGGGCATACGGTTTTTTAGGTTTAGGGTTTTAGGTTAAGGGTTTTATCTACGTTTTTATGGTTTAGGGATTTGGAATTTTTAGATTATGGCTTAGAGTGTGTTAGGTTTAGGGCTTAGGGTTTTTTTTTTTTTTGGGGGATTTTTTAGGGTTTAGCATATACAATTTAGGGCTTTGTAGGATTTAGATCATAGAGTTTTTTAGGTTTAGGGGTTTTGGGTTTTTTAAGGATTTTTAAGGGTTAACTGTTTCTTAGGGTTTTTTACGACTTAGGGTTTAGGGATTAGGGTTTTTATTTGTGTTTTTTAGGTTTAGCATTTACGTATTTTTAGGATTGAGTATTTAGAGCGTAGGGTTTTTTAGGGGTATTAAATAGTTTTTAGGGTTTATAGGATTTAGGGTTTCCTAAGATTTAGGGTTTAGAGATTTAGGTGTAGAATTTAGGATTTTAGGTTAGGGGATTTTTAGATTTAGCGTTTAAGGTTGAGGGTTTTATCTAGGGTTTAATAGTTTAGGGATTAGGGTTTTGTAGGTGAAGGTTTTTGAGGGTTTTATAGGTTTGGATTTAGGGCTTAGGGTTTTGTTATGTGTTTTCTGGGTTTATCATATACGATTTAGGGCTTCGAAGGGTTTATATCTTATAGTTTTTTATGTTTAGGGGTTTTTCGGGTGTTCAAGGGTTAAGTGTTTCTTAGGATTTTTTTAGGGTTTAGGGTTTTTAGGGATTAGTTTTTTTTTTTTTTTTTGTGTTTTTTAGGGTTTAGGGTTTAGGGCTTAGGGTTTTTTTAGGTTTAGTGTTCTAGGTTAAGGGTTTTATTTAGGTTTTTAGGGTATAAGGCTTTGGGTTTCTTGGGTTAAGGGTTTTTATGATTTTATAGGTTTAGTGTTTAGTGCTTAGGTTTTTTTGTGCTTTTTAGGGTTTAGGATATATGATTTAGGACTTTATAGGGTTTAGAGCTTAGAGTTTTTTAGGTTTATGGGGCATTGTATTTTGTTGGCTTTACTGTTTGGGGCTTAGTGTGCTTTTTTATTTTTTAGGTTTAGGATTTATGGATTTTTATGATTTAGGGTTTGGAGCTTAGGGTTTTGTATGGGTTTTAAATGGTTTTTAGGGTCTATTTCAGGATTTATTTGATTAGGGTTTTATAAGGTTTACGGTTTAGGAATTCTTAGTGTTTTAGGTTTAGGGTTTTAGGTTAGTGTTTAGGGTTTAGGGCTTAGGGTTTTTTAGGTTTAAGATTTTAGGTTAAGAGATTTATCTATGTTTTTAAGGGTTTAGGGCTTTGGAATTTTTCAATTAAGGTTTTTAGGGTTTTATATGATTAGAATTTAGGGATTAGGGCTTTTTGTATTTTTTAGGGTGTCGCATACATGATTTAGGGCTTTATTGGGTTTAGGGATTAAAGTTTTAGGGCTTAGGGTTTTTTTTTTTCTTTTTGAGGGTTTAGCATATACAATTTTGGGCTTTATAGGGTTTAGAACATAGAGTTTTTTAGATTTAGGGGTTTTTGGTTTTTTTTTTTTGGGGTTTTTAAGGATTAAGTGTTTCTTAGGGTATAGGGTTTAGAGCTTAGGGTTTTTTGTGTTTTTTAGATTTAGGGTTTATGGATTCTTAGTATTTAAGGCTTATGATTTAGGGTTTTAGGTTAGTGTTTATGATTTAGGGCATACGGTTTATTATGTTTAGGGTTTTAGGTTAAGGGTTTTATCTAGGTTTTTAGGGTTCAGGGATTTGGAATTTTTAGATTGTGGTTTTAGGGTTTTATAGGTTTAGGTTTTAGAGCTTAGAGTGTTTTGGGTTTAGGGCTTAGGGTTTTTATTTTTTTATTTTTTTAGGGTTTAGCATCTACAATTTAGGGCTTTAAAGGGTTTAGAGCATAGAGATTTTTAGGTTTAGTGGTTTTGGGTTTTTCAAGGACTTTAAGGGTTAAATGTTTCTTTGGGTTTTTTGTGGCTTAGGGTTTAGGGCTTAGAGATTTTTTTGTATTTTTTAGGTTTAGGGTATACGGATTTTTAGGATAGAGGATTTAGAGCATAGGGTTTTTTAGGGGTATTAAATAGTTTTTAGGGTTTATAGGGTTTATGGTTTCATAAGGTTTAGGGTTTATAGATTTAGGTGTAGGATTTAGGATTTTAGGTTAGGGGTTTTTTTGGTTTAGTGTTTAAGGTTGAGGGTTTTATCTAGGGTTTTAGGGTTTAGGGCTTAGGGGTTTTTTTAGGTTTAGCATTTTGGTTGAGGGTTTTATCTAGGTTTTTAGGGTTTAGGGCTTAGCATTTTGTAGGTTATGGTTTTTGAGGGTTTTATAGGTTTGGGATTTAGGGCTTAGGATTTTTTTGTGTGTTTTCATGGTTAAGCATATATGATTTAGGGCATTATATGGTTTAGTGCTTAGAGTTAGGGGTTTTTTTTTTTTTTTGGGGGGGGGGTTGATTTAGGGTTTTTATGAGTTAAGTGTTTCTTAGGGTTTTTAAGGGTTTAGGGTTTAAGGCTAAGGGTTTGCTCTGTCTTTTAGATTTAGGGTTTAGGATTTTGGACTTAGAATTTTTTTAGGGTTTAAGGCTTAGGGGTTTTTTTAGGTTTAGAATTTTGGTTGAGGGTTTTATCTAGGTTTTTAGGGTTTAGGGCTTAGCATTTTGTAGGTTAAGGTTTTTGAGGGTTTTATAGGTTTGGGATTTAGGGCATAGGGTTTTTTTTTTGTGTGTTTTCATGGTTAAGCATATATGATTTAGGGCTTTATAGGGTTTAGAGCTTAGAATTTTTTAGGTTTAGGGATTTTGGGGGGGTTTTAGGGTTTTTGAGGGTTAAGTGTTTCTTGGGGTTTTAAAGGGTTAGGGTTTAAGGCTTATGATTTTTTGTATTTTTTAGATTTAGGATTTACGCCTTAGGATTTTTTTAGGTGTTTGGTTCTAGGTTAAGGGTTTTATTTTGGTTTTTACGGTACAGGGCTATGGGTTTTTTCTCTTATGGATTTTTAGGATTTTATAGATTTAGGGTTTAGGGCTTAGAGTTTTTTTTTTTTTTTTGTCTTTTTAAGGGTTTAGGATATACTATTTATGGCTTCATAGGTTTAGAGCTTATAGTTTTTTAGGTTTAGGGGGCTTTGTGTCTTATAGTGTTTAGAATTTAGGGCTTAGTGTTCTTTTGTATTTTTTAGGTTTAGAGTTTATGGATTTTTAAGAGTTAGGTGTCAGATCTTAGGGTTTTCTAGCAGTTTTAAATGGTTTTTAGGGTTTATTTTAGGGTTTATAGGATTAGGGTTTCTTAAGGTTTAGGGTTTATGGATTCTTAGTGTTTTAGGTTTATGATTTAGGGTTTTAGGTTAGTGTTTATGATTTAGGGCATACGGTGTTTAGTATTTTAGGTTAAGGGTTTTATCTAGATTTTTAGGGTTTAGGGATTTTGAATTTTTAGATATGGTTTTTAGGGTTTTATAGGTTTTGGATTTAGGGCTTAGGGTTTTTGTGTTTTTTAGGGTTTAGCATATAAGATTTAGGGCATTATTGGGTTTAGAGCTTAGAGTTTTATAGGTTTAGGGGGTTTTGGGTTGTTTATGGTTTTTTTTCGTTTTTTAGGATTTAGGGTTTCTTAAGATGTAGGGTTTAGGGTTTCGTTGGGTTATTTAGGGTTATTAGGGGTTAAATGTTTCTAAGGGTTTTTAGGGCTTATGCTTTAGGGCCTAGTATTTTTTTAGGTTTAGGGTTTTAGATTAAGGCATTTTTTTTAGGTTTTTAGGGTGTAGGGCTTTGTGTTTTTTGGGTTAAAGTCTTTTTTTTCAGATTTTGTAGGTTTAGAATTTTGGGTTTAGGGTTTTTTGTGTTTTTTAGGGTTTAACATATATGATTTAGGGCTTTATTAGGTTTAAAGCTTAGTGTTTTTTTTGTGCTTTTTAGGGGTTTTAAGGGTTAAATGTTTCTTAGGGTTTTTTATATTTGTTAGGGTTTAGCATATACGATTTAGGGCTTTATAGGGTTTATAGCTTAGAGTTATTTAGGTTTAGGGGTTTTTGGGATTTTTAAGGGTTACGTGTTTCTTATGGTTTTTTAGGGTTTAGAGCTTAAGGTTTTATTTAGGTTTAGGGTTGTAGGTTAAGGGTTTTATATAGGTTTTTAGAGTTTAGGGCTTTGGATTTTTTAGGATTTTATAGGTTTAGGGTTTAGGCCTTAGGTTTTTTTTTTTTTTTTTTGTGATTTTTAGGGTTTAGCATATATGATTTAGTGTTTTATAGGGTTTAGAGCTTTGAATTTTTTTTTAGGTTTAGGGGTTTTTGGGTTGCAAAGGTGAAGTGTTTTATAGGGTTAAGGTCTTATGTGGTAGGGCTTTCTTAGGTTATTGGGTTATTGGGTTTTCTTAGGGTTTTTAAGGGTTAAGTATTTCTTAGGGTATAGGGATTTGGTTTTTTGTGTGTGTTTTCGATTTAGGGTTTTCCAATTTTATGATCTAGGGCTTAGAGCTTAGGGTTTCTATGGGGTTTAAATGGTTTTTAGGTTTTATTTTAGGATTTATAGGATTTAGGGTTTCTTAAGGTTTAGGGTTTTAGGTTAGGATTTTGGGTTTATTTAGGTTTAGTGTTTTAGGTGAAGGGTTTTATCTAGGTTTATGGTTTACGAATTAGGTTTTTTTTTGTGTTTGTAGGGTTTAGAATATATGAATTTGGGCTTTATAGGGTTTAGATCTTAGAGTTTTTGAGGTTAGGGGTTTTGGGCTTTTAGGGTTTTTAAGGGTTAAGTGTTTCTTAAGGGTTTTAATGGTTTAGGGCTTTAGGTTTATTGTGTATTTCAGGTTTAGGGTTTAAGGATTTTTAAGATTTTGGGTTTACTGTTTATGGTTTTGTAGGGGTTTTAAATGTTTGTTAGGGTTTATTTTAGTGTTTATAGGATTTTGGGTTTCTTAAGGTTTTAGGTTTTAGGTTTAGGAATTAGGGTTTAGGTCTTAGGGATTTTCTAGATTTAGGGTTTTAGGTTTAGGAATTAGGGTTCAGGTTTTAGGGATTTTCTAGATTTAGGGTTTTAGGTTTAGGAATTAGGGTTTCTTAGGGTTTTAGGTTTAGGAATTAGGGTTTTAGTGTTTAGGGTTTCATATGGTTAAGGGTTTAGGGATTCTTAGGATTTATGTTTAGGATTTGGGGTTTTAGGTTAGGGTATAGGGTTTAGGGCTTTGGATTTTTTTAGGTTTAAAGTTTTAGATTAAGGATTTTTAGGGATTAGGACTTTGTAATTTTTAGATTAAGCTTTTTAGGGTTTTATATATTTAGGATTAAGGGCTTAGGGTTTTTTGTGTTTTCTATGGTTTAGCATATACGATTTAGGGCTTTATATGGTTTAAATCTTAGAGTATTTTAAGTTTAGGGGTTTTTGGGTTATTTAGGGTTATTAAGGGTTAACTGTTTCGTAGGGTTTTTTAGGGCTCAGGGGTTCTTTTTAGGTTTAGTGTTTTGGGTTAAAGGTTTTATTTAAGTTTTTAGGGTTTAGGGCTTTGAGTTTTTTAGGTTAAGTGTTTTTCTGATTTTATAGGTTTAGGGTTTAGGGCTTAGGGTTTGTTTTGTGTTTTTTAGGGCTTTACATATACGATTTAGGATTTTATAGGATTTAAAGCATAGAGTTCATTAGGGTTAGGGGTTTTTCATTTTTTTTTAGGATTTTTAAGTGTTAAGTGTTTCTTGGTGTTTTTTAGGGTTTAGGGCTTAGGGTTTTTTTGTCTTTTTTGTTTTTAGGTTTTATGAATTTTTATGATTTAGGGTTTAGAGCTTAGGGTTTTGAAGGGTTTAAAATGGTTTTTAGGATTTCTAGGATTTATGGTTTTTTAAGGTTTAGGGTTTAGGGTTTCTTAGGGTTTTAGATTTAGGATTTAGGGTTTTATGTTAGGGTGAAGGGTTAAGGACATAGGGGTTTTTTCAGTTTAGGACCTACAATTTGGGTTTAGGGTTTCAAGCTTAGGGTTTTTTTAGGTTTAGGGTTTAAGGTTAAGGGTTTTATCTAGGTTTTTAGGGTTTAGGGCTTTGGGTTTCTTAAGTTAAGGTTTTTAGGGTTTAGGGCTTAGGGTTTGCTTGTGTTTTTTAGGGTTTAGCAATTACAATTTAGGGCTCTATAGGGTTTTGAGGTTAGAGTGTTTTAGGGTTAGGTATTTCTATATTTTTTAAGGCTTTTAAGGGTTAAGTGATTCTTTGGATTTTTAAGGCTTAGGTTACTTTTGTGTTTTGTAGCTTTAGGGTTTTTGTATTTTTAGGTTATATGGGTTTAGGGTTTATTTTAAGGTTTCATAAGGTTTAGGGTTCATGGTTTCTGAGGGTTTTAGATTTAGGACTTAGGGTTTTAGATTAGGGTTTAGGGTATATGGCATAGGGTTTTTTTAGGTTTAGTGTTTTAGGTTAATGGTTTTATCTGGGTTTTTAGGCTTTAAGGTTTTGGAACTTTTCGATTATGGGTTTTAGGGTTTTATAAGTTTAGGATTTAGGGCATAGGGTTTTTTTGTCTTTTTTAGGATTTAGTATATAGGATTAAGGGTTTTATAGGGTTTAGAGCTTAGAGTTTTTTAGGTTTAGTGGTTTATGGGTTGTTTAGGGTTATTAAGGGTTAAGTGTTTCTTAGGGATTTTTAGGGCTTAGGGTTTTTTTTTAGGTTTAGTGTTTTGGGTTTAGGGTTTTATTTAGGTTTTTAGGGTTTAGGGTTTTGAGTTTTTTAAGTTTAGTGTTTTTTGGATTTTATAGGTTTTGGGTTTAGGGCTTATGTTTTTTTTTTGTTTTTAGGGTTTAACATATACAATTTAGGGCTTTATAGGGTTTAGAGCTTATAGTTTTTTAGGTTTTGGTGTTTTTGTGTTTTTTAGGGGATTTAAGGGTTAAGTGTTTCTTAGGTTTTTTTTTGGGTTTAGGGCTTATGGTGCTTTTGTGTTTTTTAGATTTGGGGTTTATGGATTTTTAGGATTTAGGGGTTATATATTAGGGTTTTGTGGGTGCTTTTTTTTAGGGTTTATTTTAGGGTTTATAGGATTTATGTTTTCTTATGATTCAGGGTTTCTTAGTGTTTTAGGTTTAGGATTTAGGGTTTAGGGTTTAGGACTTGGGATTTTTTTAGTGTTAAGCCTTTTATCTCTATTTTTAGCATTTAGGGCTTTGGATTTTTTAGGTTAAAGTTTTTTAGGGTTCTATATTTTTAGGGTTTAGGGATAAGGTCTTTTTTTTTTGTGTTTTTAGGGTTTAAAATATACGATTTAGGGCTTTGTAAGGTTTAGAGCTTAAAGTTTTTTTAGGTTTAGGCGTTTTTGGGTTTTTTTTTTAATGTTTATAAGGGTTAAGTGTTTCTTAGTGTTTTTTAGGGTTTAGGGTTTAAAGTTTAGGGCTTAGGGTTTTTTTTTTTTTGTCTTTTTTAGGTTTATGTTTTATAGATTTTTAGGATTTAGGGTTTAGAGCTTAGGGTTTTGAAGGGTTTTTAATTGTTTGTAGGGTTTATCGGATTTAGGGTTTTTTAAGGTTTAGTGTTTAAGGTTTCTTAGGGTTTAGGGTTTTAGGTTAGGGTGTAGGGTTTAGTCCTTGGGGGATTTTTAGGTTTAGGGTTTAAGGTTAGGGTTTAGGGTTTTGGGCTTAGGGTTTTTTTAGGTTTAGGGTTTTAGGTTAAGAGTTTTATCTAGGTTTATGGCTTAGAGATTAAGGTTTTGAAGGGGTTTTAGGGTTTATTGGATTTAGGGTTACTTAAGGTTTAGGTTTTAGAGTTTCTTAAGGTTTTATGTCTAGTATTTTTAGGGTTACTTAACGTTTAGGTTTTAGAGTTTCTTAAGGTTTTAGGTCTAGTATTTGGGTTTTAGGTTAGGGTGTAAGGTTTAGGCCTTAAGGGATTTTTACGTTTAAGGTTTAAGATTAGGGTTTAGGGTTTCAGGCTTAGGGTTTTTAATTTTTAGGTTTAAGGTTTTAGTTTAAGGATTTTATCTAGGGTTTTAGCATTTAGGGCTTTAGGTTTATTAGGTTATGGTTTTTTAGGGTTATATATGTTTAGGGTTTTTTTTTTTTTTTAGGGTTTAGTGTATATGATTTAGGGCTTTATAGTCTTTTGAGGTTTGTGTTTTATACGTTTAGGGGTTTTCAGTTTTTTTAGGGTCTTTAAAAGTTAGTGTTTCTTAATGTTTTTAGGGTTTATGATTTAGAGCTTAGGGTTTCATAGGGGTTTTAAATGGTTTTTAGGTTTTATTTTAGGGTTTATAGGATTTAGGGTTTATTAATGCTTAGAGTTTGGGGTTTCTTAAGCTTTTAGGATTAGGATTTAGAGTTTTAGGTTAGGGTTTTGGGATTTTTTAGGTTTAGGGTTTAAAGTTAAGGGTTTGATCTAGGTTTTAAGGGTTTAGGGCTTTGGGTATTTTCGATTAAGTTATTTTAGGTTTTTATAGGTTTGGGTTTAGCGCTTAGGTTTTTTTGTGTTTTCTAGGCTTTAGCATATACTATTTAAGGTTTTATAGGGCTTAGAGCTGAGAGTTTTTTAGGTGTAGGGTTTTTTAGTGTTTTTAAGGGTAAAGTGTTTTTAGGGTTTTCTAGGGTTTAGGGATTAGATTTTTTTTTTGTGTTTTTAAGGTTTAAGGTTTATGGATTTTTAGGATTTAGGGTTTAAAATTTATGGTTTTTGTAAGGGGTTCTAATTGGTTTTTTATGGTTTATATTAGGGTTTATAGGATTAGGGGTGGTTTCTTAAGGTTTGGGGTTAAGGGTTTCTTAGGGTTTTAGATTTAGTATTTAGGATTTTAGGTTAGGGTTTAGGGTTTAAGGCTTAGGGGTTTTTTTTTTTTAAGTTTAGGGTTTTAGGTTAAGGGCTTTATATAGGTTTTTATGGTTTAGGGTCTTTGGGTTTCTTAGGTTAAATTTTTTAGGGTTTTATAGGTTTATGGTTCAGTGCTTAGGTTTTATTTTTTTGTGTTTTTAGGGTTTAGCATATACAATTTAGGGCTTTATAGGGTTTAGAGCATAGATTTTTTTAGGTTTAGGGGTTTTTGGGTTTTTTAGGATTTTGAAGGGTTAAATGTTTCTTAGGGTACGGCTTAGGGTTTTTTTTGTGTTTTCTAGGTTTAGGGTTGATGGATTTTTAGGATTGAGGATTTAGAGCGTAGGGTTTTTTAGGGGTATTGAATAGTTTTTAGAGTTTATAGGATTTAGGGTTTCATAAGGTTTAGGGTTTAGAGATTTAGGTGTATGATTTAGGATTTTAGGTTAGAGTTTATTTAGGTTTAGCGTTTAAGGTTGAGGGTTTTATCTAGGTTTTTAGGGATTAGGACTTAGGCTTTTGTACGTTAAGATTTTTGAGTGTTTTATAAATTTGGGATTTAGTGCAGAGGATTTTTTTTTTTTTTGTGTGTGTTTTCATGATTAAACATATATGATTTAGGGCTTTATAAGGTTTAGAGCTAAGAGATTTTAGGTTTAGGGGTTTTGGGGGTTTTTTAGGATTTTTAAGGGTTTAGGGTTTTTTGTGTTTTATAGATTTAGGGTTTTGGATTTAGGGCTTAGGATTTTTTTAGGTTTAGGGTTCTAGGTTAAGTATTTTATTTAGGTTTTTAGGGTATAGGGCTTTGGGTTTTTAGGTTAAGAATTTTTAAGATTTTATAGGTTTAGGGTTTAGGGCTTAGTGTTTTTTTCATGTCTATTTTAGGGTTTAGGATATACGATTTGGGGCTTCATAGGGTTTAGAGCTTAGAATTTTTTAGGTTTAGGGGGCTTTGTGTCTTTTAAGGTTTAGGGTTTAGGGCTTAGTGTTCATTTGTATTTTTTAGGTTTAGGGTGTATGGATTTTTAAAATTTAGGGTTCAGAACTTAGGGTTTTGTAGGAGTTTTAAATGGTTTTTAGGATTTATTTTAGGGTTTATAGTATTAGGGTTTCATATGGATTAAGGTTTATTGATTCTTAGGGTTTAAGGTTTATGATTTCGGGTTTTAGGTTAGTGTTTATGATTTAGGGCATACGATCTTTTAGGTTTAGGGTTTTAGGTTATAGGTTTTATCTAGGGTTTTAGGGTTTTGGGATTTTGAATTTTTAGATTATAGTTTTTTGGATTTTATAAGCTTAGGACTCAGGACTTAGGATTTTTTGTGTTTTTTGAGGTTTAGCATATAAAATTTAGGGCTTTATTGGGTTTATAGATTAGAGTGTGTTAGGTTTAGGGATTAGGGTTTTTTTTTGGTGTTTTTTAGGGTTTAGCATATACAATTTAGGGCTTTATATGGTTTACAGCATAGAGTTTTTTAGGTTTAGGGGTTTTTAAGTATTTTTAAGGGTTAAATGTTTCTTAGGGTTTTTTACGACATAGGGTTTAGGGCTGAGGGTTTTTTTTTTATATTTTTTAGGTTTAGGGTTTACGGATTTTTAGGATTGAGGATTTAGAGCGCAGGGTTTTTTAAGGGTATTAAATAGTTTTTAGGGTTTATAGGATTTAGGGTTTCATAAGATTTAGGGTTTAGAGATTTAGGTGTAGGATTTAGGATTTTAGGTTTGGGGATCTTTAGGTTTAGCGTTTAAGGTTGAGGGTTTTATCTAGGTTTTTAGGGTTTAGGGCTTAGCATTTTGTCGGTTAAGGTTTTTCAGGTTTTTACAAATTTGGGATTTAGGGCATAGGATTTTTTTTGTGTGTTTTCATGGTTAAGCATATATGATTTTGGGCTTTATAGGGTTTAAAGCTTAGAGTTTTTTAGGTTTAGGGGTTTTGGGGGGTTTTTACGGTTTTTAAGGGTTTAGGGTTTAAGGCTTAGGGTTTTATAGGTTTAATGAATTAGGGCTTAGGGTTTTTTTGTGTTATTTAGGGTTTAGCATATACGATTCAGGGCTTTATAGGGTTTATAGCTTAGAGTTTCTTTGGTTTAGAGGTTTTTGGGATTTTTAGGATTTTTAAGGGTTAAGTGTTTCTTATGGTTTTTTAGGGTTTAGAGCTTAGGGTTTTACTTAGGTTTAGGGTCGTAGGTTAAAGGTTTTATATAGGTTTTTAGAGTTTAGGGCTTTGGATTTTTTAGGATTTTATAGGTTTAGGGTTTAGGCCCTAGTTTTTTTTTTCTTTGTGATTTTTAGGGTTTAGCATATATGATTTAGTGTTTTATAGGGTTTAGAGCTTTGAGTTTTTTTAGGTTTAGGGGTTTGTGGCTCTCAAAGGTTAAGTGTTTCATAGGGTTTTTTAGGGTTAAGGTCTTAAGTGGTAGGGCTTTCTTAGGTTTTGGGGTTGTTGGGTTTTTAGGGTTAAGTGTTTCTTAGGGTATAGGGATTTGGTTTTTTGTGTGTTTTTTCTATTTAGGGTTTTCCAATTTTATGATCTAGGGTTTAGAGCTTAGGGTTTCTATGGGGTTTAAATGGTTTTTAGGTTTTATTTTAGGATTTATAAGATTTAGGGTTTCTTAAGGTTTAGGGTTTAGGCTTATGGGTTTCTTTAGGTTTAGGGTTTTAGGTTAGGATTTTGGGTTTATTTAGGTTTAGTGTTTTAGGTTAAGGGCTTTATCTAGGTTTATGATTTATGAATTAGGGTTTTTTCTATGTTTTCTAGGGTTTAGCATATACGAATTAGGGCTTTATAGGGTTTAGATCTTAGAGTTTTTGAGGTTAGGGGTTTTTGGCTTTTATGGTTTTTAAGGGTTAAGTGTTTCTTAAGGGTTTTTCTGGTTTAGGGCTTTAGGTTTATTGTGTTTTTCAGGTTTAGGGTTTAAGGATTTTTAGGATTTTGGGTTTAGTGTCTATGGTTTTGTAGGGGTTTTAGATGCTTGTTAGGGTTTATTTTAGGGTTTATAGGATTTTGGGTTTCTTAAGG
Source organism: Solanum bulbocastanum (assembly GCA_037074985.1). NCBI lineage: Eukaryota > Viridiplantae > Streptophyta > Magnoliopsida > Solanales > Solanaceae > Solanum > Solanum bulbocastanum. Next base: position 17,752,969 of record CM073606.1, on the reverse strand, counting down.
TTTTAGGTTTAGGAATTAGGGTTTAGGTCTTAGGGATTTTCTAGATTCAGGGTTTTAGGTTCAGGAATTAAGGTTTTAGGTTTAGGGTTTTATGTTTAGGAATTAGGGTTTTAGGGTTTAGGGTTTAGGGCTTAGGATTTTTTTAGGTTTAGAGTTTTAGGTTAATGGTTTTATATAGATTTTTAGGGTGTAGGGCTTAGGGTTTTTTTAGGTTTAGGGCTTTAGGTTAAGGGTTTTATTTAGATTATTAAGGTTTAGGACTTTGGATATTTTTGGTTAAGGTTTTTTAGGATTTTATAAATATAGGGTTTAGAGCTTTGGGTTTTTTTTGTGTTTTGTATGGTTTAGCCTACGCAATTTAGGGTTTAAAGGATTAAGATATTAGAGTTGTTTTAGGTTTAGGGGTTTTTGGGTTTTTTAGGGTTTTTAAGGGATAGATATTTCTTAGGGTTTTTAGGGTTTAGGGTTTAGGGCTTAGGGTTTTTTTTTTTTTTTTTACGTTTTTTAGGTTTAGGGTTTACAGATTTTAGGATTTAGGATACATAGCTTAGGGTTTTGTAGGGGTATTAAATGGTTTTTAGGGTTTATAGGATTTAGGGTTTTATATGGTTTAATGTTTAGGTTTTCTTAGGATTTTAGATTTTGGATTTAGGGTTTTAGGTTAGGGTTTAGGTTTAGGGCTTAGGGGTTTTTAGGTTTAGCATTTTAGGTTGAGGGTTTTATCTAGGTTGTTTGGGTTTAGTGCTGCGGGTTTTGCATGTTAAGGTTTTTGAGGGTTTTATAGGTTTTGGATTTAGGGCTTAGTGTTTTTTGTGTGTTTTTATGATATAACATATATAATTTAGGATTTTATTGAGTTTAGAGCTTAGAGTTTTTTTAGGTTTAGAGGTTTTTGGGGTTTTTATGGGTTAATTGTTTCTTAGAGTTTTTTAAGGGTTTAGAGTTTAGGCCTTTAGGTTTTTTTTTTTTTTTGTGTTTCTTAGAGTTTGGTTTTAGGGTTTTTTTTAGGTTAAGGATTTTATTTAGGTTTTTAGGGTTTTGGGCTTTGGGTTTTTTAGGTTAATGGTTTTTAGAATTTTGTTTGTTTAGGGCTTAGGTTTTTTTTTTTTTGTGCTTTTTAGGGTTTAGGATATACGATTTAGGGCTTTATAGGGTTTAGAGTTTAGAAATCTTTAGGTTTAGGGGATTTTGTGTTTTTTAGGGTGTTTAAGGGTTAAGTGTTTCTTAGGGTTTTTAGGGGTTCAGGGTTTAGGGCTTTGGGTGCTTTTGTGTTTTTTAGATTTAGTGTTTACGAATTTTTAAGATATAAGGTTTAGAGCATAGGGTTTTGTAGGGGTTTTAAATGGTATTTATGGTTTATTTTATGGTTTATAGGATTTAGGGTTTCATATGGTTAAAGGTTTAGGGAATCCTAGGGGTTTAGGTTTAGGATTTGGGGTTTTAGGTTAGGGTTTAGGGTTTAGGGCTTAGGATTTTTTTAGGTTTAAGGTTTTAGATTAAGGATTTCTAGGGATTAGGATTTTGTAATATTTAGATTAAGCTTTTTAGGGGTTTATATGTTTAGGATTTAGGGCTTAGGGTTTTTTTTGTGTTTTCTATGATTTAGCATATATGATTTAGGGCTTTACATTGTTTAGAGCTTAAAGTTTTTTATGTTTAGGGGTTTTTGGGTTATTTAGGGTTATTAAGGGTTAAGTGTTTCATAGGGTTTTTTAGGGCTTGGGGGTTCTTTTTAGTTTTAGTGTTTTGGGTTAAGGGTTTTCTTTAGGTTTTAAGGGTTTAGTGCTTTGAGTTTTTTAGGTTAATGTTTTTTCGAATTTTATAGGTTTAGGGTTTAGGGCTTAGGGTTTTTTTGTATTTTTTAGGGTTTTACATATAAGATTTAGGGTTTTATAGGATTTAAAGCATAGAGTTCGTTAGGGTTAGGGGTTTTTCTTTTTTTTTTCTTTTAGGATTTTTAAGAGTTAAGTATTTCTTAAGGTTTTTTAGGGTTTAGGGCTTAGGGTTTTTTGTCTTTTTTGTTTTTAGGGTTTATGAATTTTTATGATTTAGGGTTTAGAGCTTAGGGTTTTGAAGGGTTTAAATTTTTTTTAGGGTTTATAGGATTTGTGGTTTTTTAAGGTCTAGTGTTTAGGGTTTCTTAGGGTTTTTGATTTAGATTTAGGGTTTTACATTAGGGTGTAGGGTCAAGGACTTAGGATTTTTTTTGGTTTACGACCTACGATTAGGGTTTAGGGTTTCAAGCTTAGGGTTTTTTTGGGTTTAGGGTTTACGGTTAAGGGTTTTATCTAGGTTTTTAGGGTTTAGGGCTTTGGGTTTCTTAAGTTAAGGTTTTTAGGGTTTTATAGTTTTAGGGATTAGGGCTTAGGGTTTGCTTGTGTTTTTTAGGGTTTAGCAATTACGATTTAGGGTTCTATAGGGTTTTGAGGTTAGACTGTTTTAGGGTTAGGTGTTTCTGTATTTTTTAGGGCTTTTAAGGGTTAAGTGATTCTTTGGATTTTTAGGGCTTAGGTTACTTTTGTGTTTTGTAGCTTTAGGGTTTTTGTATTTTTAGGTTATAGGGTTTAGAGATTAGGGTTTTGAAGGGGTGTTAAATGGGTTTTAGGGTTTATTTTAGGGTTTCATAGCGTTTAGTGTTTATGGATTCTGAAGGTTTTAGATTTTGGATTTAGGGTTTTAGATTAGAGTTTAGGGCATATGGCTTAGGGTTTTTTTAGGTTTAGTGTTTTAGGTTAATGGTATTATCTAGATTTTTAGGGTTTAAGGCTTTGGAACTTATAGATTATGGGTTTTAGGGTTTTATAAGTTTAGGATTTAGGGATTAGGGTTTTTGTCTTTTTTAGGATTTAGCATATATGATTAAGGGTTTTATAGGGTTTAGAGCTTAGAGTTTTTTAGGTTTAGTGGTTTTTGGGATATTTAGGGTTAATAAGGGTTAAGTGTTTCTTAGGGATTTTTAGGGCTTAGTGCTTTTTTTAGGTTTAGTGTTTTGTGTTTAGGATTTTATTTAGGTTTTTATGGTTTAGGGATTTTAATTTTTTAGGTGAAGCGTTTTTTGGATTTTATAGGTTTCGGGTTTAGGGCTTATGTTTTTTTTTTTTTTTGTGCCTTTCGGGTTTAACATATATGATTTAGGGCTTTATAGGGTTTAGAGCTTATAGTTTTTTAGGTTTAGGGGTTTTTGTGTTTTTTAGGGGATTTAAGGGTTAAGTGTTTCTTAGGTTTTTTTTTGGGTTTAGGGTTTATGGTGCTTTTGTGTTTTTTAGATTTGGGGTTTATGGATTTTTAGGATTTAGGGTTTATATCTTAGGGTTTTGTAGGGTTTTTTTTTTTAAAAAAAAAAGTTTTTAGGGTTTATAGGATTTATGTTTTCTTATGGTTCAGGGTTTCTTTGTGTTTTAGGTTTAGGATTCAGGATTTAGGGTTTAGGACTTTGGATTTTTTTAGTGTTAAGGCTTTTATCTCTATTTTTAGCATTTAGAGCTTTGGATTTTTTAGGTTAAAGTTTTTTAGGGTTTTATATGTTTAGGGTTTTGGGATAAGGTTTTTTTTTTTTGTGTGTTTTAGGGTTTAGAATATACGATTTAGGGCTTTATAGGGTTTAGAGCTTAAATTTTTTTAGGTTTAGGCATTTTTGGGTTTTTTTTAAAAAAATTTTTAAGGGTTAAGTGTTTCTTAGTGTTTTTTTGGGTTTAGGGTTTAAGGTTTAGGGCTTAGGGGTTTTTTTTTTGTCTTTTTTAGGTTTATTTTTTATAGAATTTTAGGATTTAGGGTTTAGAGCTTAGGGTTTTGAAGGGTTTTTAATTGTTTGTAGGGTTTATTGGATTTAGGGTTTCTTAAGATTTAGTGTTTAGGGTTTCTTAGGGTTTTAGGTTTAGGATTTAGGGTTTATTAAGGCTTAGAGTTTGGGGTTTCTTAAGCTTTTAGGATTAGGATTTAGAGTTTTAGGTTAGGGTTTTGGGATTTTTTAGGTTTAGGGTTTAATCTTAAGGGTTTGATCTAGGTTTTAAGCGTTTAGGGCTTTGGGTATTTTCGATTAAGTTATTTTAGATTTTTATAGGTTTGGGTTTAGGGCTTAGGTTTTTTTGTGTTTTTTAGGGTTTAGCATATACTATTTAAGGTTTTATAGGGTTTAGAGCTTAGAGTTTTTCAGGTGTAGGGATTTTTAGGGTTTTTAAGGGTAAAGTGTTTTTAGGGTATTCTAGGGTTTAGGGTTTAGGACTTAGGTTTTTTTTTTTTTTTTTTTTGTGTTTTTAAGGTTTAAGGTTTATGGATTTTTAGGATTTAGGTTTAATATTTACGTTTTTTGTAAGGGTTTGTAATTGGTTTTTTATGGTTTATATTAGGGTTTATAGGATTAAAGGTTTCTTAAGGTTTGGGGTTAAGGGTTTCTTAGTGTTTTAGATTTAGTATTTAGGTTTTTAGGTTAGGGTTTAGGGTTTAGGGTTTAGGGCTTAGGGTTTTTTTTTTTTTGAAGTTTAGGGTTTTAGGTTAAGGGCTTTATATAGGTTTTTATGGTTTAGGGTCTTTGGGTTTCTTAGGTTAAATTTTTTAGGGTTTTATAGGTTTATGGTTTAGGGCTTTGGTTTTATTTTTTTGTGTTTTTAAGGTTTAGCATATATGAATTAGGTCTCTATAGGTTTTATAGCTTAGAATTTTTTAGGATTAGGGGTCTTTGAGTTTTTAGGGTTTTTAAGGGTTAAGTATTCCATAGGGTTTTTTTCGGGTTTATGGTTTAGAGCTTAGGGTTTTGTAGGGGTTTCAAATGGTTTTTAGGGTTTATTTTAGAGTTTATAGGTATAAGGGTTTCTTCAGGTTTAGGGTTTAAGGTTTCTTATTGTTTTAGGTTTAGGATTTAGAATTTTAGGTTAGGGTTTAGGATTTAGGGCTTAGGGTTTTTTTAGGTTTCAGGCTTTTGATTAAGGGTTTTTTCTAGGATTTTATGGTTTAGGGCTTTGGGTTTTTTGGGTTAATGTTTTTAGGGTTTTATAGGTTTAGGGTTTAGGGCTTAGGGCTTAGGACTTTTTATGTCTTTTTTAGTGTTTAGCATATATGAATTAGGGTTTCTTAAGGTTTAGCATTTTAGGTTAGGGTTTACGACTTAAGGCTCAAGGTTTTTTTAACTTTAGGGTTTTAGGTTAAGGGTTTTATATAGGTTTTTAGGGTATAGGTCTTTGGGTTTATTATGTTAAGGTTTTTAAGGATTTTATAGGTTTAAGGTTTAGGGCTTAAGGTTTTTTTTTTGTGTGTCTTTTATGGTTTAGCTTTTACGATTTACAGATTTATAGGGTTTAGAACTTAGAGTTTTTTAGGTTTTGGGGTTTTTGGGTTTGTTGGGGTTTTTAAGGGTTAAGTGTTTCTTAGGGTTTTTAGGGTTTAAGTTTTAGGGGTTAGGTTTTTTTTTTTTTTTTTGTGTTTTTTAGTTTTAGGGTTTACAAATTTTTAGGATTTAGGATTTAGAGCTTAGAGTTTTTAGGGGTTTTAAATTGTTTTTATGGTTTATTTTAGGGTTTATATGATTTAAGGTTTTAGGTTTGGGTTTAGGGTTTTATCTTGGCTTTTAGGATTTAGGGCTTTGGGTTTTTGGGGTTAATGTTTTTTAGGGTTGTATAGGTTTAGGTTTTTCGGTTGGGTTTTTGTGTTTTTTAGGGTTTAGCATATATGATTTAGGGCTTTATAGGGTTTAGAGCTTTGAGCTTCTTAAGTTTAGTGGTTTTTGTATTTTTGGGGTTTTCAAGGGTTAAGTGTTTCTTAGTGTTTTTTAGGGTTTAGTGTTTTTTGTGTTTTGTAGATTTAGGGTTTATGGATTTTTAGGATTAAGTGTTTAAAGCTTAGGCTTCTGTAGGAGTGTTAAATGGGTTTTTAGGCTTTATTTTAGCGTTTATAGGATTTAGGGTTTCTAAAGGTTTAAGATTAGGTTTAGGATTTAGGGTTTTATGTTAGGGTTTAGGGTTTAAGGCTTTAGGTTTTTTTGGTTTAGGGTCTTAGGGTTTTATCTAGGTTTTTAGGGTTTAGGGGTTTGGGGTTTTTAGCTTAAAGTTTTTTTATGGTTTTATAGGCTTAGGGTTTGGGGTTTAGGATATTTTTTTTTGTGTTTTTTAGGGTTTAACATATAGAATATAGGGCTTTATAGGGTTAGAGCTTAGAGTCATTATGGTTTAGGGGTTTTTGAGGTTTTTAAGGATTAAGTATGGGGTTTTTGAGGTTTTTAAGGATTAAGTATTTCTTCGGGTTTAAGGCTTATGGTTTTTTGTGCTTTATAGTTTTAGGGTTTACGAACTTTTAGGATTTAGGGTTTAGAGCTTATGGTTTTTTAGGAGTTTTATATGGGTTTTAGGGTTTATTTTAGGGTTTATTGGATTTTGGGTTTCTTAAGGTTTAGGGATTTTTAGGTTAAGGGTTTTTAGGGTTTAGGACTTTGCAATTTTTAGGTTATGGGTTTTTAGGGTTTTATAGGTTTAATGTTGAGGGCTTACGGTTTTTTTGTGTCTTTTTTGGGTTTAGCATGTACGATTTAGGCTAAGGTTTTTTATGGTTTTATAGACTTGGGGGTTTTTTTGTGTGTGTTTTTTTAGTGTTTAATATACACAATTTTGGGCTTTATAGGGTTTAGAGCTTAATTTTTTTTAGGTGCAGGGTTTTTTGAGACTTTTAAGGGTTAAGTGTTTCTTAAGGTTTAAGGCTTATGATTTTTTGTATTTTTTAGGTTTAGGATTTATGAATTTTTAGGATTTAGGGTTTGTTTTAGAGTTTATAGGATTTAGTGTTTCTTGCGGTTTAGGGTTTCTTAAAGTTTTAGGTTAGGGCTCAGGGTTTAGGGCTTAGGGTATTTTTAGGTTTAGGGTTTTAGTTTATGGGTTTTATTTAGGTTTTTAGGGTTTAGGGATTATTTTTTTTAGGGTTTTTTCTGTTTAGAGTTTCGGGGTTAGGGTATTTTTGTGTTTTTTAGGGTTTAGTGGGTTGTTGGGTTTTTATGGGTTTTATAGGTTTTTAAGGGTTAAGTAGGATTTTTTAGGGTTTAGGGTTTAAGGCTTAGGGTTTTTTTTTTGTGTTTTGTCAATTTAGGGTTTACAAATTTTTACGATTTTGGATTTAGAGCTTAGCGTTTTTACGGGTTTTTAATGGCTTTTAGGGTTTCTTTTAGGATATATAGGTTTTAGGGTTTCTTAAGGTTTACTGTTTAGGGTTTCATAGGTCTTTAGGTTTAGGATTTCTTTAGGTTTAGGGTTTTAGGTTAAGAGTTTTATCTAGGTTTTTAGGGTTTAGGGATTTGGGTTTTTTGGGTCAAGGTTTTTTAGGGTTTTAAAGTTTATAAGTTTAAGGCTTAGTTTTTTTTTTTTTTTGTATTTTTTAGGTTTAGTATTTACGATATAGGGCTTTATAGGGTTTAGAGCTTAGTGTTTTTGAGGTTAGGGATTTTGGGTTTTTAAGCGTTAAGTGTTTCTTAGGGTTTTTTAGGATTTAGGGTTTAGGGCTTTGGATATTTTGTGCTTTTGAGGTTAAGGTTTTATGAATTTTTAGGATTTAGGATTTACATTTTAGGGTTTTGTAGGGGTTCTAAATGGTTATTAGGGTTTATTTTAAGGTTTATAGTGTTTTGGGTTTCTTGAGGTTTAGGGTTTAGGGTTTCTTAAGGTTTAGGGTTTAGGGTTTCTAAGGGTTTTAGGTTTAGGAATTAGAGTTTTAGGTTAGGGTTTAGGGTTTAAGGATTAGGAATTTTTTAGGTTTAGGGTTTTAGGTTAAGGGTTTTATAAATGTTTTTAGGGTTTTGGGCTTTGGGTATTTTATGTTAAGGATTTTTAGTATTTTATAGGTTTAGTTTTTTTTTCTTTGTGTTTTTTCGGGGTTTTGTATATACGATTTAAGGGTTTAGAGCTTAGAGTGTTTTTTAGGTTTAAAAGTTTTTGTATTTTAAGGGGTTTTAAGGGTAGCGTTTCTTAAGGTTTTTTAGGTTGAGGGCTTAGCTTCTTTTTTTTCTTTTTTTCTTTTTTTTTTTTTTTTTATGTGTGTTTTAGGTTTAGGGTTTACAAATTTTTAGGACTTATGGTTTAGAACTTAGGGTTTTGTAGGGATTTTAAATTGATTTTAAAGTTCATTTTAGGATTTATATGATTTAGGAAACGTTTCTTAGAGTTTAGTGTTTCTTATGGTTTTAGGTTTAGGATTTTGGGTTTTAGGTTAGGGTTTAGGGCTTAGGTTTTTTTAGGTTTAGGGCTTAAGGTTAAGGATTTTATCGAGGTTTTTAGAGTTTAAGGATTTTGGTTTTTTAGGTTATTTTTTTTTAGGGCTTATAGTTTTAGGGTTTACGACTTAGGTTTTTTTTTTTTTTTTTTGTGATTTTAGGTTTTAGCATGTACGATTTAGCGCTTTATAGGATTTAGAGGTTTGAATTTTTTTAGGACTAGGGGATTTTTTCCTTTTTAGGGTTTTTAAGGGCCAAGTGTTCCTTAGGGTTTTCTAGGGTTTAGGGTTTTTTTTGTCTTTTTTATGTTTAAGGTTTACGGATTTTTAGGATTTAGTGTTTAGAGTTTAGGGTTTTGTAGAGGTTTTAAATGTTTTTTGGGCTTTATATTCAAATTGATAGGATTTAGGGTTACTTAAGGTTTAGGGTTTTGGGTTTCTTAGGGTTTTAGATTTAGGATTTCGGGTTTTAGGTTAGGGTTTAGTGTTTAAGGCTTAGGGTTTTAGGATAAGGGTTTTATTTCGGTTTTTAGGGGTTAGGGCTTTGGGTTTTAGGGTTTAGTGTTTAAGGCTTAGGGTTTTTTAGGTAGGGTTTTAGGATAAGGGTTTTATTTCGGTTTTTAGGGGTTAGGGCTTTGGGTTTTTAGGGTTTTGTAGGTTTATGGTTTAGGGCCTAGATTTATTTTTGTGCTTTTTATGATTTAGCATATAAGATTCAGGGCTTGATAAGTCTTAGGGCTTAGAGTTTTTTAGGTTTTGGGGTTTTTGGTTGAGAGTTGGGGTTTTTAAGGGTTTCAAATTGTTTTAAGGGTTTATATTTGGGTTTATAGGATTTAAGGTTTCTTAAGGTTTTGAATTTAGAGTTTCTTAGGGTTTTAGGTTCAGGATTTAGTGTTTTAGGTTAGGATTTAAGGTCTAGGGCTTACAGTTTTTTTAGGCTTAGAAATTTAGGTTTAGGGTTTTATCTAGGTTTTTAGGGTTTAGGGCTTCGGGTTTTTTAGTCTAAGGTGTTTTAATGTTTTATAGGTTAAAGGTTTTGGGCAAAGGTTTTTTTTGTCTTTTTAGGATTTAGCTTATATGATTTAGGGCTTTATGGGGTTTAGAGCTTAGAGTTTTTTAGGCTTAGAGGTTTTTGGTTTTTTAGGGTTTTTGGTTTAGAGCTTTGGGTTTTGTAGGGCTCTCAAATGGGTTTTATGGTTTATTTTATGGTTTATTGAATTTAGGGCTTCTTAAGATTTAGGGTTTAGAGTTTTACGTTAAGGGTTTTGTTTAGATCATTAGGGCTTAGGGCTTTAAGTTTTGTAGGTTAATTTTTTTTAGGATTTTATAGGTATAGGGTTTAGGGCTTAGGTTTTTTTTTTTTTTTTTTTTTTTTTTTTTTTGTGTTTTTAGGGTTTAACATATACAATTTAGGGCTTTATAGGGTTTAGAGAATAGAGTTTTTAGGTTGAGGTGTTTTTGGGTTTTTTTTTAGGATTTTTAAGGGTTAAAAGTTTACTAGGGTTTGGTAGGTTTATGGTTTAGGGGTTTAGGGTTTACGGATTTTTAGGATTTAGGATTTAGAGCATTGGGTTTTGTAGGGGTATTAAATAGATTTTTGGGTTTATAGGATTTAGGGTTTCAGAAGGTTTAGCGTTTATGGATTAAGGTTTAGGATTTAGGGTTTTAGATTAGGGTTTAGAGTTTAGGACTTAGGGGTTTTCTTAGGTTTAGTGTTTTGGTTGAGGGTTTTATCTAGGTTTTTAGGGTTTAGTGTTTTTTGTATTTTTTAGGGTTTAACATATATGATTCAGGGCTTTATCAGGTTTAAAGCTTAGTGGTTTTTATGTGTATTTTAGGGTTTTTAAGGGTTAAGTGTTTCTTAGGGTTTTTTTAGGGTTTAGGGCTTAGGGATTTTTTTGTGTACATTTTTAAGGTTTAGGGTTTACTGATTTTTAGGATTTAGGGTTTTGAGTTTAGGGTTTTGTAGGGGGTTTAAATGGTTGTTAGGGTTTATTTTAGGGTTTATAGGATTTTGGGTTGGCTAAGGTTTATGGTTTTTGGTTTAGGATATAGGGTTTAAGGTTATGGTTTAGGGTTTTTGGACTTAAGGTTTTTTTAGGTTAAGGGTTTAATCTAGGTTTTGTGGGTTTAGGACTTTGGGTTTTTTAGTTTAATGTTTTTTAGGGTTTATAGGTTTAATGTTTTGGGCTTAGTGTTTTTTTCTATTTTTGAGGGTTTAACATATACAATTTTGGGCTTTATATGGTAAAGAGCATAGAGTTTTTTAGATTCAGAGGTTTTTGGTTTTCCCTTTTTTTAGGTTTTTAAGGGTTAATTGTTTATTTGGGTTTTTAGGGTTTAGTGTTTAGAGCTTAGGATTTTTTGTGTTTTTTAGATTTAGGGTTTATGGATTCTTAGTGTTTTAGATTAGTGTTTATAATTTAGGGCATACGGTTTATTGGGTTTAGGGTTTTATTTAAGTTTTTTGAATTTAGGGATTTGGAATTTTTTACATTTTGGTTTTTAGGGTGTTATACGTTTAGGATTTAAGGCTTAGGGTTTTTAGTGTTTTTTTGGGTTTAGCATATTTTATTTAGGACTTTATTGGGTTTAGAGCTTAGAGCACTTTAGGTTTAGAGATTAGGCTTTTTTTATTATTTTTTTTATGTTTATCATATATAATTTAGGGCTTTATAGGGTTTAGAGCACAGAGATTTTTATGTTTAGGGGTTTTTTGGGTTTTTTATGGATTTTTAAGGTTTAAATGTTTCTAAGGATTTTTTACGGCTTAGGGTTTAGGGCTTAGAGTTTTTTTGTATTTTTTAGGTTTAGGTTATACAGATTTTTAGGATTGAGGATGTAGAGCGTAGCATTTTTTAGGGGTATTACATAGTTTTTAGGGTTTATAGGATTTTGGGTTTCATAAGGTTTAGGGTTTAGAGATTTAGGTGTAGTATTTAGGATTTTAGGTTGGGGGGGGGGATTAGGGTTTTTATGGGTTAAGTGTTTTTTAGGGTTTTTAAGGATTTAGGTTTAAGGCTTAGGGTTTATTGTGTCTTTTAGATTTAGGGTTTAGGATATTGGGGTTATGATTTTTTTAGGTTTAGGGTTCTAGGTTAAGGGTTTTATTTAGGTTTTTAGGGTATAGGGCTTTTGGTTTTTTGGGTTAAGGATTTTTAGGATTTTATAGATTTAGGGTTTAGGGCTTAGGGTTTTTTAATGTCTTTTTTAGGGTTTAGGATATACGATTTAGGGCTTCATAGGGCTTAGAGCTTCGAGTTTATTAGGTTTAAGGGGCTTTGTGTCTTTTAGGGTTTAGGGTTTAGTGCTTAGTGTTCATTTGTATTTTCTAAGTTTAGGATTTACGAATTTTTAATATTTAGAGTTTAGAGCTTAGGGTTTTGTAGTATTTTTAAATAGTTTTTTGGGTTTATTTTAGGGTTTATAGGATTATGGTTTCATAAGGTTTAGGGTTTATGGAGTTTTAGTGTTTTAGGTTTATGATATACGAATTAGGGCTTCATAGGGTTTTGAGCTTAGAGATTTTAGGTTTAGGGGGCTTTGGGTCTTTTAAGGTTTAGGGTTTAGGGCTTAGCATTCTTTTGTACTTTTTAGGTTTAGGGTTTACAGTGTTTTAAGATTTTGGGTTTAGAAGTTAGGGTTTTGTAGGAGTTTTACATGCTTTTTAGGGTTTATTTTAGGGTTTATAGGATTAGGGTTTCATAAGGTTTAGGGTTTATGGATTCTTAGTGTGTTAGGTTTTTGATTTGGAGTTTTAGGTTAGTGTTAATGATTTAGGGCATACAGTTTTTTAGGTTTAGGGTTTTATCTAGGGTTTTAGGGTTTAGGGATTTTTAGATTATGGTTTTTAGGGTTTATAGGTTTAGGATTTAGGGCTTAGGGTTGATTGTGTTTTTTAGTGTTTAGCATATACGATTTGGGGATTTATTGGGTTTAAAGCTTAGAGTGTTTTAGGTTTAGGGCTTAGGGCTTTTTCTTTGGTGATTTTTAGGGTTTTGCATGTACAATTTAGGGATTTATTGGGTTGAGAGCATAAAGTTTTTTAGGTTTAGGGGTTTTTGTTTTGTTTAGGATTTTTAAGGGTTAAATGTTTCTTAGGGTTTTTTATGGCTTAGGGTTTAGGGCTTATGATTTTTTTTTTTTTTTGTGTTTTCTAGGTTTAGGGTTTATGAATTTTTAGGATTGAGGATTTAGAGCATAGGTCTTTTTAAGGGTATTAAATAGTTTTTAGGGGTTATAGGATTTAAAGTTTCATAAGGTTTTGGATTTAGAGATTGAGGTGTAAGATTTAGGCTTTTAGGTTACGGATTTTTAGGTGTAGCGCTTAAGGTTGAGGGCTTTATCTAGGTTTTCAGGGTTTAGGGCTTGGGGTTTGAAGGTTAAGGTTTTTGAGGGTTTTATAAGCTTGGGACTTAGGGCATAGGATTTTTTTTTGTGTGTGTGTTTTCATGGCTAAGTAAATATGATTTAGGGTTTTATAGGGTTTACAACGTAGAGTTTTTTAGGTTTAGGGGTTTTTTTTGGGGGGGTGGGGGTTAGGGTTTTTAAGGGTTCAGGGTTTAAGGCTTAGGGTTTTTTGTGTTTTTTAGATTTAGGGTTTAGTATTGTTTTAGGTTTAGGGTTCTAGTTTAAGGATTTTATTTAGTCTTTTAGGGTATAGGGCTTTGGGTTTTTTCGGTTAAGAATTTTTAGGATTTTATAGGTTTAGGGTTTAGGGCTTAGAGTTTTTTCATGTCTTTTTTTGGGTTTAGGATATACGATTTAGGGCTTCATAGGGTTTAGAGCTTAGAATTTTTTAGGTTTCGGGGTCTTTGTGTCTTTTAGGATTTTGGGTTTAGGCCTTAATGTTCTTTTGTATTTTTTAGGATTAGGGTTTACGGATTTATATGATTTAGGGTTTAGAGTGTAGGGTTTTGTAGGAGTTTTAAATGGTTTTTAGGGTTTATAGGATTAGGGTTTCATAAGGTTTAAGGTTTATGGATTCTTAGTGTTTTAGGTTTATGATTTAGGGTTTTAGGTTAGTGTTTTTGATTTAGGGCATATGGTTTTTTAGGTTTAGTGTTTTAGGTTAAGGGTTTTATCTACGTTTTTATGGTTTAGGGATTTGGAATTTTTAGATTATGGCTTAGAGTGTGTTAGGTTTAGGGCTTGGGGTTTTTTTTTTTGGTATTTTTTAGGGTTTAGCATATACAATTTAGGGCTTTATAGGATTTAGATCATAGAGTTTTTTAGGTTTAGGGGTTTTAGGTTTTTTAAGGATATTTAAGGGTTAAATGTTTCTTACGGTTTTTTACGGCTTAGGGTTTTTATTTGTGTTTTTTAGGTTTAGCGTTTACATATTTTTAGGATTGAGTATTTAGAGTGTAGGGTTTTTTAGGGGTATTAAATAGTTTTTAGGGTTTATAGGATTTAGGGTTTAGAGATTTAGGTGTAGGATTTAGGATTTTAGGTTAAGGGATTTTTAGATTTAGCATTTAAGGTTGAGGGTTTTATCTAGGGTTTAATAGTTTAGGGATTAGGGTTTTGTAGGTGAAGGTTTTTGAGGGTTTTATAGGTTTGGATTTAGGGCTTAGGGTTTTGTTATGTGTTTTCTGGGTTTATCGTATACGATTTAGGGCTTCGAAGGGTTTATATCTTATAGTTTTTTATGTTTAGGGGTTTTTCGGGTGTTCAAGGGTTAAGTGTTTCTTAGGATTTTTTAGGGTTTAGGGTTTTTAGGGATTAGTTTTTTTTTTTCTGTGTTTTTTAGGGTTTAGGGTTTTTTTAGGTTTAGTGTTCTAGGTTAAGGGTTTTATTTAGGTTTTTAGGGTATAAGGCTTTGGGTTTCTTGGGTTAAGGGTTTTTAGGATTTTATAGGTTTAGTGTTTAGGGCTTAGGTTTTTTTGTGTTTTTTAGGGTTTAGGATATACGATTTAGGACTTTATAGGGTTTAGGGCTTAGAGTTTTTTAGGTTTAGGGGGCATTGTATTTTTTTGGCTTTATTGTTTAGGGCTTAGTGTGCTTTTGTATTTTATAGGTTTAGGATTTACGGATTTTTATGATTTAGGGGTTGGAGCTTAGGGTTTTGTATGGGTTTTAAATGGTTTTTAGGGTTTATTTTAGGATTTATTTGATTAGGGTTATATAAGGTTTACAATTTAGGGATTCTTAGTGTTTTAGGTTTAGGGTTTAGGGTTTTAGGTTAGTGTTTAGGGTTTAGGGCTTAGGGTTTTTTTGGTTTACGATTTTAGGTTAAGAGATTTATCTAGGTTTTTAAGGGTTTAAGGCTTTGGAATTTTTCGTTTAAGGTTTTTAGGGTTTTATAGGTTTAGGATTTAGGGCTTAGGGCTTTTTGTATTTTTTTAGGGTGTCGCATATATGATTTAGGGCTTTATTGGGTTTAGGGATTAAAGTTTTTTGTGTTTAGGATTTTTGGGTTATTTAGGGTTATTAAGGGTTAAGTGTTTTTTTGGGTTTTCTAAGGCTTGGGGTTTTTTTTTAGGTTTAGGGATTTAAGTTAAGTGTTTTATTTAGGTATTTAGGGTTTAGGGCTTTGAGTTTATTAGGTTATGATTTTTTCGGATTTTATAGGTTTAGGGTTTAGGGCTTAGGGTTTTTTGTGTCTTTTATGGCTTAACATATACGATTTAGGACTTTATAGGGTTTAAATCTTAGAGTTTTTTTACGTTTAGTGGTTTTTGTTGTTTTTAGGGGTTTTTAAGGGTTAAGTGTATCTTAGGTTTTTTTTATGGATTAGGGCTTAGGGTGCTTTTGTCTTTTTCAGATTTAGGGTTTATGAATTTTTAGTATATAGGGTTTAGGGCTTAGGGATTTTTTTTTTTTTTTTTTTTTGAGGGTTTAGCATATACAATTTTGGGCTTTATAGGGTTAAGAACATAGAATTTTTTAGATTTAGGGGTTTTTGGTTTTTTTTTTTTGGGGTTTTTAAGGATTAAGTGTTTCTTAGGGTTTAGTGTTTAGAGCTTAGGGTTTTTTGTGTTTTCTTGATTTAGGGTTTATGGATTCTTAGTATTTAAGGCTTATGATTTAGGGTTTTAGGTTAGTGTTTATGATTTAGGGCATACGGTTTATTATGTTTAGGGTTTTAGGTTAAGGGTTTTATCTAGGTTTTTAGGGTTCAGGGATTTGGAATTTTATATTGTGGTGTTTAGGGTTTTATAGGTTTAGGTTTTAGAGCTTAGAGTGCTTTAGGTTTAGGGCTTAGTTTTTTTTTTTTTATTATTATTTTAGGGTTTAGCATCTACAATTTAGGGCTTTAAAGGGTTTAGAGCATAGAGATTTTTAGGTTTAGGGGTTTTGGTTTTTTTAAGGACTTTAAGGGTTAAATGTTTCTTAGGGTTTTTTACGGCTTAGGGTTTAGGGCTTAGAGTTTTTTTGTATTTTTTAGGTTTAGGGTATACGGATTTTTAGGATAGAGGATTTAGAGCATAGGGTTTTTTAGGGGTATTAAATAGTTTTTAGGGTTTATAGGGTTTAGGGTTTCATAAGGTCTAGGGTTTATAGATTTAGGTGTAGGATTTTGGATTTTAGGTTAGGGGTTTTTTTGGTTTAGTGTTTAAGGTTGAGGGTTTTATCTAGGTTTTTAGGGTTTAGGGCTTAGGGGTATTTTTAGGTTTAGCATTTTGGTTGAGGGTTTTATTTAGGTTTATAGGGTTTAGGGCTTAGCATTTTGTAGGTTAAGGTTTTTGAGGGTTTTATAGGTTTGGGATTTAGGGTTTAGGATTTTTTTGTGTGTTTTCATGGTTAAGCATATATGATTTAGGGCATTAAATGGTTTAGTGGTTAGAGTTAGGGGTTTTTTTTGGGGGGGGGGGTTGGTTTAGGGTTTTTATGAGTTAAGTGTTTCTTAGGATTTTTAAGGGTTTAGGGTTTAAGGCTAACGGTTTTCTCTGTCTTTTAGATTTAGGGTTTAGGATTTAGGGCTTAGGATTTTTTTAGGGTTTAAGGCTTAGGGGTTTTTTTAGGTTTAGAATTTTGGTTGAGGGTTTTATCTAGGTTTTTAGGGTTTAGGGCTTAGCATTTTGTAGGTTAAGGTTTTTGAGGGTTTGATAGGTTTGGGATTTACAGCATAGGATTTTTTTTTTATGTGTTTTCATGGTTAAGCATATATGATTTAGGGCATTATAGGGTTTAGAGCTTAGAATTTTTAGTTTTAGGGATTTTGGGGGTTTTTAGGGTTTTTAAGGGTTAGGGTTTAAGGCTTATGATTTTTTATGTTTTTTAGATTTAGGATTTACGCCTTAGGATTTTTTTAGGTGTTTGGTTCTAGGTTAAGGGTTTTATTTTGGTTTTTACGGTACAGGGCTTTTGGTTTTTTCGCTTATGGATTTTTAGGATTTTATAGATTTAGGGTTTAGGGCTTAGAGTTTTTTTTTTTTTTTTTTTTTTGTCTTTTTAAGGGTTTAGGATATACTATTTAGGGCTTCATAGGTTTAGAGCTTATAGTTTTTTAGGTTTAGGGGGCTTTGTGTCTTTTAGTGTTTAGAATTTAGGGCTTAGTGTTCTTTGGTATTTTTTAGGTTTAGAGTTTATGGATTTTTAAGATTTAGGTGTTAGATTTTAGGGTTTTCTAGGAGTTTTAAATGTTTTTTAGGATTTATTTTAGGGTTTATAAGATTAGGGTTTCTTAAGGTTTAGGGTTTATGGATTCTTAGTGTTTTAGGTTTATGATTTAGGGTTTTGGGTTAGTGTTTATGATTTAGGGCATCCGGTTTTTTAGGTTAAGGGTTTTATTTAGCTTTTTAGGGTTTAGGGATTTTGAATTTGTAGAATATGGTTTTTAGGGTTTTATAGGTTTTGGATTTAGGGCTTAGGGTTTTTGTGTTTTTTAGGGTTTAGCATATAAGATTTAGGGCATTATTGGGTTTAGAGCTTAGAGTTTTATAGGTTTAGGGGGTTTTGGGTTGTTTATGGTTTTTTTTTGTTTTTTAGGATTTAGGGTTTGTTAAGATGTAGGATTTAGGGTTTCGTTGGGTTATTTAGGGTTACTAAGGGTTAAATGTTTTTAAGGGTTTTTAGGGCCTAGTGTTTTTTTAGGTTTAGGGTTTTAGATTAAGGCATTTTTTTTAGGTTTTTAGGGTTTTGGGCTTTGTGTTTTTTGTGTTAAGGTTTTTTTTTCAGATTTTGTTGGTTTAGAATTTTGGGCTTAGGGTTTTTTTTGTGTTTTTTAGGGTTTAACATATATGATTTAGGGCTTTATCAGGTTTAAAGCTTAGTGTTTTTTTGTGCTTTTAAGGGGTTTTAAGGGTTAAATGTTTCTTAGGGTTTTTTTTATGGTTTAGGGCTTAGAGATTTGTTTGTGTACGTTTTTAAGGTTTAGGGTTTACTGATTTTTTGGATTTAGGGTTTTGTAGGGGGTTTAAATGGTTCTTAGGGTTTATTTAAGGGTTTAAAGGATTTTGGGCTAGCTAAGGTTAGCGGCTTTTGGTTTAGGATTTAGTGTTTTAGGTTAGGGTTTAGGGTTTTTGGAATTAGGATTTTTTTAGGTTAAGGGTTTAATCTAGGTTTTGTGGGTTTAGCTCTTTTGGTTTTTTAGGTTAATGTCTTTTAGGGTTTATAGGTTTAATGTTTAGTTCTTAGGGTCTTTTTTTGTTTTTGAGGGTTTAGCATATACAATTTTGGGCTTTATAGGGATTAGAGCATAGAGTTTTTTAGATTTAGGGATTTTTGGTTTACTTTTTTAGGGTTTTTAAGGGTTAAGTGTTTCTTAGGGTTTAGGGTTTAGAGCTTAGGGTTTTTTGTGTTTTTTATATTTAGGGTTTATGGATTCTTAGGGTTTAGGGTTTAGAGCTTAGAGTTTTTTTGTGTTTTTTAGATTTAGGGTTTATGGATTCTTAGTGTTTAAGGCTTATGATTTAGGGTTTTATGTTAGTGTTTATGATTTAGGGCATACGATTTATTATGTTTATGGTTTTAGGTTAAGGGTTTTATCTAGGCTGTTAGGGTTCAGGGATTTGGAATTTTTAGATTGTGGGTTTTAGGGTTTAGAGCTTAGAGTGCTTTAGGTTTTGGGCTTAGGTTTATTTTTATTGTTTTTTTAGGGTTTAGCATGTACAATTTAGGGCTATATAGGGTTTAGAGCACAAAGTTTTTTAGGTTTAGGGGTTTTGGGTTTTTTAAGGGTTAAATGTTTCTTTGCGTTTTTTACGGATTAGGGTTTAGGGCTTAGAGTTTTATTTTATTTTTTAGGTTTAGTGTATACGGATTTTTAGGATAGAGGATTTAGAGCGTAGGGTTTTTTAGGGGTATTAATTAGTTTTTAGGGTTTATAGGATTTAGGGTTTCATAAGGTTTAGGGTTTAGAGATTTAGGTGTAGGATTTAGGATTTTAGGTTAGGGGTTTTTTAGGTTTAGCGTTTAAGGTTGAGGGTTTTATCTAGGTTTTTTAGGGTTTTGGGCTTAGGGTTTTGTAGGTTAAGGTTTTTGCGGGTTTTGTATGTTTAGGATTCTTTTGTGTGTTTTCGGGGTTAAGCATATATGATTTAGGGCATTATAGGGTTTAGTGTTTAGAGTTGGGTGTTTTGGGGGGGGTGGTTTGGTTTAGGGTTTTTATGGGTTAAGTGTTTCTTAGGGTTTTTAAGGGTTTAGGGTTTAAGGCTAAGAGTTTTCTATGTCTTTTAGATTTAAGGTTTAGGATTTAGGGCTTGGGATTTTTTTAGGTTTAGGGTTCTAGGTTAAGGGTTTTATTTAGGTATTTTAAGGTATAGGGTTTTGGATTTTTTAGGTTAAGGATTTTTAGGATTTTATAGATTTAGGGTTTAGGGCTTAGAATTTTTTTTATGTCTTTTTTAGGATTTAGGATATACTATTTAGGACTTCATAGGGTTTAGATCTACGAGTTTTTTAGGTTTAGGGACTTTTCTGTCTTTTAGGGTGTAGGGTTTAGGGCTTAGTGTACTTTTTTATTTTTAAGGTGTTGTATTTACGGATTTTTAAGATTTAGGGTTTAGTGTTTAGGGTTTTGTAGTGGTTTTAAATGGTTTTTTAGGTTTATTTTAGGGTTTATAGGATTAGGGTTTCATAGGGTTTAGGGTTTATGAATTTTCAGTGTTTTGGGTTTATGATATACGATTTAGGGCTTCATAGGGTTTTGAGCTTAGAGTTTTTAGATTTATGGGGCTTTGGGTCTTTTCAGGTTTAGTGTTTAGGACTTAGTGTTCTTTTGTATTTTTTAGGTTTAGGGTTTATGGTGTTTTAAGATTTAGGGTTTAGAGCTTAGGGTTTTGTAGGAGCTTTACATGCTTTTTAGGGTTTATTTTAGGGTTTATAAGATTAGGGTTTCATAAGGTTTAGGGTTTATGGATTCTATGTGTTTTAGGTTTATGATTTAGGATTTTAGGTTAGTGTTTATGATTTAGGGCATACAGTTTTTTAGGTTTAGGGTTTATGGATTTTTAAGATTTAGGATTTAGAGCTTAGAGTTTTGTAGGAGTTTTAAATGGTTTTTAGGGTTTATAAGATTAGGGTTTCGTAAGGTTTCGGGTTTATGGATTCTTAGTGTTTTAGGTTTATCATTTAGGGTTTTAGGTTAGTGTTTATGATTCAGAGCATATAGTTTTTTAGGTTTTATGTTAAGGGTTTTATCTAGGTTTTTAGGGTTTAGGGATTTTTAATTTTTAGATTGTTGGTTTTAGGATTTTATAGGCTTTGGATTTAGGGCTTACGGTTTTTTTTGCCTTTTGTAGGGTTTAGAATATACGATTTAGGGATTTATTGGGTTTAGAGCTTAAAGTGTGTTAGGTTTAGGGCTTAGGGTTTTTTTTTGTGTCTTTTAGGGTTTAGCATATACAATTTAGGGCTTTATAGGGTTTACAACATAGATTTTTTTAGGTTTAGGAGTTTTTTTAGGATTCTGAAGGGTTAAATGTTTCTTAGGGTTTTTTTTATGGCTTAGGGTTTTTTTTTTTTGTGTTTTTTAGGTTTAGGGTTGATGGGTTTTTAGGATTGAGGATTTAGAGCATAGGGTCATTTAGAGGTATTAAATAGTTTTTAGAGTTTATAGGATTTTGGGTTTCATAAGGTTTAGGGTTTAGAGATTTAAGTGTATGATTTAGGATTTTAGGTTAGGGTTTTTTTAGGATTAGCGTTTAAGGTTGAGGGTTTTATCTAGGTGTTTAGGGATTAGGGCTTAGGCTTTTGTCGGCTAAGATTTTTGAGTGTTTTATAAATTTGGGATTTAGTGCATAGGATTTTTTTTTGTCTGTTTTCCTGATTAAACATATATGATTTTGGGCTTTATAAGGTTTAGAGCTAAGAGTTTTTAGGTTTAGGGGTGTTGGGGGGGTTTTTAGGGTTTTTAAGGGTTTAGGGTTTAAGGCTTAGGGTTTTTTGTGTTTTTTAGATTTAGGGTTTTGGATTTAGGGCTTAGGATTTTTTTAGGATTAGGGTTCTAGGTTAAGTGTTTTATTTAGGTTTTTAGGGTATAGGGCTTTGGGTTTTTTAGGTTAAGAATTTTTAAGATTTTATAGGTTTAGGGTTTAGGGCTTAGAGTTTTTTTCATGTCTATTTTAGGGTTTAGGATATACGATTTGGGGCTTCATAGGGTTTAGAGCTTAAAATTTTTTAGGTTTAGGGGGCTTTGTGTCTTTTAGGGTTTAGGGCTTAGTGTTCATTTGTATTTTTTAGGTTTAGGGTGTACGGATTTTTAAAATTTAGGGTTCAGAGCTTAGGGTTTTGTAGGAGTTTTAAATGGTTTTTAGGATTTATTTTAGGGTTTATAGTATTAGGGTTTCATATGGATTAAGGTTTATGGATTCTTAGGGTTTAAGGTTTATGATTTCGGGTTTTAGGTTAGTGTTTATGATTTAGGGCATACGATCTTTTAGGTTATAGGTTTTATCTAGGGTTTTAGGGTTTTGGGATTTTGAATTTTTAGATTATAGTTTTTTGGATTTTATAAGCTTAGGATTCAAGACTTAGGATTTATTGTGTTTTTTGGTGTTTAGCATATAAAATTTAGTGCTTTATTGGGTTTAGAGCTTAGAGTGTGTTAGGTTTAGGTCTTAGGGGGTTTTTTCTAGTGTTTTTTAGGGTTTAGCATATACAATTTAGGCCTTTATATGGTTTAGAGCATAGAGTCTTTTAGGTTTAGGGGTTTTTGGGGTTTTTAAGTATTTTTAGGGTTTACGGATTTTTAGAATTGAGGATTTAGAGTGCAGGGTTTTTTAAGGGTATTAAATAGTTTTTAGGGTTTCATAAGGTTTAGGGTTTAGAGATTTAGGTGTAGGATTTAGGATTTTAGGTTTGGGGATCTTTAGGTTTAGAGTTTAAGGTTGAGGGTTTTATCTAGGTTTTTAGGGTTTAGGGCTTAGCGTTTTGTAGGTTAAGGTTTTTGAGGTTTTTACAAGTTTGGGATTTACGGCATAGGATTTTTTTTGTGTGTTTTCATGGTTAAGCATATATGATTTTGGGCTTTATAGGGTTTAGAGCTTAGAGTTTTTTAGGTTTATGATTTAGGGCTTAGGGTTTTTTTGTGTTATTTAGGGTTTAGCATATACGATACAGGGCTTTATAGGGTTTATAGCTTAGAGTTTCATTGGTTTAGGGGTTTTTGGGATTTTTAGGATTTTTAAGGTTTAAGTGTTTCTTATGCTTTTTTAGGGTTTAGAGCTTAGGGTTTTATTTAGGTTTAGGGTCGAAGGTTAAAGGTTTTATATAGGTTTTTAGTGTTTAGGGCTTTGAATTTTTTAGGATTTTATAGGTTTAGGGTTTAGGCCCTAGATTTTTTATTTTTTTTTGTGATTTTTAGGGTTTATCATATATGATTTAGTGTTTTATAGGGTTTAGAGCTCTGAGTTTTTTTAGGTTTAGGGGTTTTTGGGTTGCGAAGGTTAAGTGTTTCCTAGGGTTTTTTAGGGTTAAGGTCTTAAGTGGTAGGGCTTTCTTAGGTTTTGGGGTTGTTGGGTTTTTAAGGGTTAAGTGTTTCTTAGGGTATAGGGATTTGGTTTTTTGTGTGTGTTTTCAATTTAGGGTTTCCCAATTTTATGATCTAGGGCTTAGAGCTTAGGGTTTCTATGGGGTTTAAATGGTTTTTAGGTTTTATTTTAGGATTTATAGGATTTAGGGTTTCTTAAGGTTTACGGTTTTGGCTTTTGGGTTTCTTTAGGTTTAGGATTTTAGGTTAGGATTTTGGGTTTATTTAGGTTTAGTGTTTTAGGTTAAGGGTTTTATCTAGGTTTATGATTTACGAATTAGGGTTTTTTCTATGTTTTCTAGGGTTTAGCATATACGAATTAGGGCTTTATAGGGTTTAGATCTTAGAGTTTTTGAGGTTAGGGGTTTTGGGCTTTTAGGGTTTTTAAGGGTTAAGTGTTTCTTAGGGGTTTTTATGGTTTAGGGCTTTGGGTTTATTGTGTTTTTCAGGTTTAGCGTTTATGGATTTTTAGGATTTTGGGTTTAGTGTTTATGGTTTTGTAGGGGTTTTAAATGTTTGTTAGGGTTTATTTTAGGGTTTCTTAAGGTTTTAGGTTTTGGAATTAGGGTTTAGGTCTTAGGGATTTTCTAGATTTAGGGTTTTAGGTTTAGGAATTAAGGTTTTAGGTTTAGGGTTTCTTAGGGTTTTAGGTTTAGGAATTAGGGTTTTTTTTTTTTTTTTTTTTTTTTTATTTTAACGACCCTTGAGGGGGTCAGGGGCTGAGCAACACCCCCAGGCCTTAGCATAAATAGAAACAAGAACAAGTACAAGGAGGGGGACATAAACCTAACCTCCAGTCCTAAGATGGTTCCGGAGTCAACTAATCTATAAAGGAAAGTCGACTCCTCCCCCTGCTAAGAGATGTAAACCTAATACTAAGTACCTAACGAGAGGACTCCTCTCAATACAATTATACTAGGAAACTTAAATAAGGGAGACTCTCCCTTTACAAGGAAGAGAAACTAAAGGAAACGAGTCAAAAGAACTATAGCCCCGGCTATAGTTAAGGTGAAGTCTAAGCGAGATTTACGGAGGTTCCTTAATTCTCTTTGTCTTCCTTCTCCTGAAGTTGGTCACTTCTTGCATATCTAATTGGTGATATGCCTTTGTCTCCTTAGGTAGTTGTTGGCTGTTGAAATATACTTGAGGGCTAGTAATTTTATGGCTATGTTTCGATAATGAATCAGCAGCACAGTTGGCTTCTCGGTATATATGATTACATTTGAACTGTTTAATCTGTCCAATTAACTGCTAAAGCTTCCTTAGTTGATTGTCGATGCTCCAAGGATGTTGTGCTTTGTTCATTATCCACGCAACTAATAATTGAGAGTCAACTTCTAAGATAATATTTTCGTAGCCCATTTCCAGCGACCAGGACAGTCCAAACAGAGCTGCCTCTACTTCTGCTTGAATGCTGGTTCCATCTCCCAAAGGGGTGGCAAATGCAAGCACCATTCTACCTGTGTGGTCTCTCAAAATACTTCCCGCTCCTATTTTTCCTGGGTTCTCCCGTGCACTGCCATCTGTGTTGATCTTTACCCACAATTCTGGAGGCTTTTTCCACTTGACGAGGATCACTTTCGCATCATGACTGCATCTTTCCCCCATTAAGATCAACTCTGTCCAATTCGATGGCCATTTAACGTAGGGAAATACTGTGTTTAGGAGCTTGTAACAGTCCTTATAGACAGCATATTTGACCCTGCTTACATTTGAGATTTTACCCCTATATTTGCTAGCACACCTATTCTTCCATAGGATCCAGCAAATGAAGATTGGTACAGCCTGCAATAACAGTTTGTGAGCATCATTGTTGAATTTTGCTGACCACCACTGGCTGATTAATTGAGGCAGAGAGGTATGGTCTGTAGTAATCCCAGCTGCTGCAGCAAAACTCCTCCAAACATAAGCAGCAAACTGTCCTTTGTTGAAGATATGCTCTATGTTGTCCATGCCAGGCCTGTTACAACAAAAACACTGAACTGGCTCTTTGCCAAAAACAATTAGTTTGTCATTAGTTGGTAACTCACCTCGCAATGCTCTCCATAAAAGAAAAGATGATTTAAAAGGAATACTCCTATGCCACATTAGAGTATTGAATTTAGATTTCTCCCTTTTCTCTCTGATGACATTCCACGCTGAAGAACAAGTAAATTTTCCATCATTAGTAAGGGTCCAAATAGCCTGATCAGATTTGCCATACTGGATATGAATTTCTGTTGCTAAAATGTTCGCAAGTTGGCAGCTAGGAGCTTGTTGAGTCAGCAATCTGTAGTTCAATTGCCCATTTATCCAAAAATCTGCAACTTTTTTGTTGTTGAGCCTGTGACTGTGTCTAGAGAACCTGGCAAGGGGGCCGACTCCCAACCAGTTATCCCACCAGAAGGAGCAGTTCCCAGTGTTGATTTTCCATTGTATATTCTCTTCCACCTTCAGTTTGTTGTGCATAAGATGTTTCCAAGCTGGTGATTCTCCTGTATCCCATTTCTTGCTAATGGGGTTGGATCTCCGGCAGTATTTTGCTTTCAAGAAATCTCCCCAGAGAGTTTGTTTAGATCTGAAAACCCACCATTGCTTATATTGGAAAGCTTTGCAGACATCTGCCAGATTCCTAACTCCTATTCCACCTTCTTCAATTGGGAAGCTTAAATTCTTCCATGAGGACCAGTGATATTTTTTCTTCTCATTTCTCCATCCCCAGAAGAAATCTGCAATGATGCTTTGTATCTGTTTGAGAACTGTAACAGGGGGAATGACTGCAGATAGAAGATGAATGGGCAGAGATTGTAGTACATGCTTGATCAAAATTGCTTTACCTCTATAGCTTAGTATCTTTACCTGCCAGCCTGTAATTCTGTGAAGAACCTTGTTAATGAGATCAGAGAAATATATGACCCTGGATCTGCCAGCAAATAAAGGGCAACCCAGGTAGATAGTACTCCCTTCTTTCTGTTTATAACCTGTTACCTTTTTGATTCTATCTCTAGTACTAGTGAAAGTACTAGAGTGAATAATGAAATGGCTTTTGTTCTTATTTACCTGCTGGCCTGATGTTTTCTCATACACATTCAAGGTTTGCATGACCAGTTGTAAGGTCTTTTGTCTCCCAGAAGTGAAGAGTATAATATCATCTGCAAAACTCAAATGGTTTACCTGTGGGCCTTTTCTTTCCATGAAAAAACCATGATAATCAGGATGATTATGAAGTCTGTTGAGAGATCTGGACAGAACTTCTGCACCTAAAATAAATAGTGCAGGGGAAAGGGGATCACCTTGTTTGAGCCCTCTAGATGATTTGAAGAAACCATACCTCTTACCATTGATAATAATAGAGTACCAATTGTTAGCCATAATCCTCCAGACCATGTCTATAAAGCATTCACTGAACCCCATTTTCCTCAATACTAGACATGTATAAGACCACTGTACTCTATCATAAGCTTTAGCCATGTCTAGCTTAATAATCACATTGCTACCTATGTTAGGCTTTTTAATCTGATGAATCATTTCTTGCGCCAACATGATATTTTCAGAGATACTCCTACCTTTCACAAAACCAGATTGATTAGGGGAGATCAATTCAGGTAGGATGGGGCCCAGTCTACTACTTAAGAGTTTAGAAATGATCTTGCTAATGAAGTTGCTTAGGCTAATAGGTCTGAATTCCCTCAATTTAGTAGGGTTGCTCACTTTAGGCAATAGCACAATGCAAGAGTGGGAAAAGTATTTAGGTGTCATTTGTCCACAAAAGAAGGCTTGGATTACCTCTAATAGATCATGTTTAATGATGTGCCAGCAGTTCTGATAGAAATTACCATTCATCCCATCCGGACCTGCTGCTGAATTTGGATTCATTGAAAAGACAACATCTTTCAATTCCTCTAATGAAGGCATGGCAGTGAGCCTCTTATTTTGTGCCTGGTTGACTCTCCTGTGAATGCAATCCAAAGCCTCCTCATTGATAATTCTGTTCTCCCCTGTAAATATATTCTGAAAGTAATCACAAGCAGCTGTTGCTATGGCATTGTCTCCCTGTATCCATTCTCCTTCATCATTCAAAAATTTATGGATGAATAACCTTCTTCTTCTCCCTCTTATCAGTGAATGAAAGTACTTGGTATTGGCATCCCCTTCTTTGAACCATTGTAGTTGTGCCTTCTGCTTCAATATAGAATCCTCAAGTTTCAGAAACCTAATATACTCAGCATTAAGCTCATGCACTGTAGTTTTGTTACTATCAGTTTGGTCCTGGATAAGTTTTTCTTCAGCGGCTTGCACCTTCTGTTCATAGTCCTTCACTTTATTAAATACATCTCCAAATTCTTCTCTGGACCATGCACTAAGAGTGTTGGATAACCTTTTCAATTTCTGGTGGAATTTCCACATACTGTTGCCCTCTACATTCCTTTCCCAGCAGGCCCTAACAATATCAAGAAAGTTAGATTGATCAGTCCAGAAATTAAGAAATTTAAAATACCTGATGTAGTCATTCTCTGTTGCTTTCATTTCCATCAGCAGTGGGCAATGATCAGACCCTACAGAAGGTAGATGAGTGATGGTAGTTTGAGGCATCTTCTCTAACCACTCATCATTAGCCATTGCTCTATCCAGTCTTTTCCAGATCCTGTGTTGAATACCTCTTTGATTGGTCCAGGTGAATTTTTGTCCACTGAAGCCTAAGTCAATGAGTCCACATGCCTCTATAACAGCAATGAACTCCAGGCTTTTCTTGATATTGTAAGGGACCCCTCCAAGCTTTTCTTCAATAGAGGTAATCACATTGTAGTCTCCTACAGTGCACCAAGGTTTGTTGTTTCCACTTGCTTGATGTAACAATCTGTCCCACAGGGGCCTTCTGAGATATTCCTTGCATTTTGCATACACAAAGGTGATAATGAATTGCTCCTGTATCTCAGCATGCCCAATGCTACAAGTAACCTGCTGCTCATCCTCCTCTAGTACTGCACAATCAATATCATTGTTCCAAAAAATCCAAATTTTGCCATTGCAATTGCTGACAGCTTGATCCATTGCCAGTTGAATTCTGTAGTTTTGGACCTGATTCTTATCTGAAAAAGGTTCCAAAATAGTAATGATAGATGGTTGATGAAGCTTCCTGAGCATTTTAATTCTTTCCATTACCCCTTGAGTGTTAACCCCTCTCACATTCCAAGTAATTGTACTAATCATTGGGATGATTTTGAGGTAAACAATCTTGTATTTGGTCTGCCTGCAGTGACAGTGTTGATGTTCTGACTTTTGAAGTGAAATTTCTCATGTTGAAACCCTCTTGGGGACAAGCCCTGCTTGTTAGCTACCTGCTGGATTTCCTGTTCAAAATTGTGGTCATAATTAGAAGTAAAGGCTTTGATTAGAAGTTCACTAGTATCCTCCTCATCCTCTGGACCCTTCAGAGATTGGTTGTCTTCATCCATGTCATCTTCTGAGTTCTCCACAGCATACTCATCAATAGTAGGAATGGAATTTATATGGCAGGTGCCCTGTCCTGTGTCTGGAGGATTCTCTGGAGGGGTCATATATTGAGCCTGCAGTGGAGTAATATCCATACCCTGCTGATCATCAACCATGATAAATTTCTTGCAAGCTTCTTCATTGTGTTTCTGTTGTTCCTCTTGCTCTTTTACTTGCTGTAAGTTCTGCCTTTTCTTAGCTGTCTCCCTTTTCTTTTTGCTGGGCTTATTTTTGCTTTTGGGTGTGATGCCCTGCTGACTGGTACCTGCTTTAGATCCCATATCCTTTGCCATAACACCCCTTTGTTGATTATCCTCTGCATTTTGTTCAGCATCCTGTTTGTTGTTACTGTTATCCTTACCTGTTTGCTTCTGCATGCCTGTCTTATCATATTGTTGAGTTGGTGTCTTTCTGGCTTTATGCTGAGGGGTTTCAGTGGTAGCAGTAGCTCTATATTCAGGGTTATGATCCATATCAGTCTCCTCAAGTACTTCCTGATGCAACTCCCCTTTTTTGGATACTCCTTCCTGCAAGTTAGTTATGTTCTTCTGACATACCCCATCAATTCCTCCTGCAGCTGCAGTACCTGTTTGTTTATTGCTGTCCTTGTTACCTGTTTGTCTGATCTGGTTGGTTTGTTCTGGCTCCTTTTCCTGTCTGTTTTGTGTTTCATTTGCTGATGTCTTCCCCTTGTTGGGAGTTTCTCCCCTGTCCTTATTGTGTTGTCCCTGTATGCATAGATTATTAAAGTAGTTCTATTGAGGGTTGTTAGTTATACCTGTTTGTGGAGTGATACTTTGATGCTGATCCTTTGACTGCCTGTTCTGTGGTGAGGTGGGTCTCCATATAGTCTTCTGAGCTTTTTCCTCTTGCTGTTTGTTATTTCTTCTTTTCTGTACTTGCCATATCTCCTCCTGTTGCTGTGTGTGTTGTATTTTGTTGTCCCTTTCCTTGTTGCTGCTGGGATGTTTCTCCTCCTGTTCTTTGCTGTTATTCTGGTTATTGTCTTTTCCTTGTTGTGTCTGTTCCTTTTTTTGTTTAGTAGTCCTCTCAGCTTCCTGTTCCTTTCTTTTCCTGTATTCCTCATCCCTCAATTTGAAATTGCATTCTTCCACCATGTGCCCTTGATGCTTGCAATATACACAGTAATGAGGTATATTCTCATATTCAATGGGTTGCCATCTTCCAATTGTTAGGTCTTCATCATTCAATCCTATCCATACATGTCTAGGTCTAGCCTTAGTCAAGTCTATTTGGACTTTAACCTTAGCCATGCTGGCCCTGGTTCTTTTTATGGAGGCTGTATCAAGGTACAGAACTTTGCCAATAGAAGCAAGTAAAGGTGAGATGAACTCTTTCTTGAAACAGTGCCATGGTAATCCTGGCAACAGCACCCATATAGGAACAATGGGAGTCTCTTCCTCAGGTTTAAAATTAGGTGTCCAAGCCTGTATTCTCATCAATTTACCCTCGATGGTCATTCTCTGTTGTGTCCAGACCGTATTGTAGTCCAATTCATTTTCCAGATCTATAAACACATGCTTAGCATTGTAATGAGCTATATTAACTCCTCCATTAAGCTGAGTTTGCATGATGAAACTCTTTCTAATTAGTTCCACCTTCGGCATGGTGGAACTGAATTTACCTATTAAGGTATATTTGCAATCAACCGCCAGCTTATTCATGAAATCATCCATGTCGTAAATCACAGCAGGTTGTCCTTGTTTGGTTGTATGTCTCGGAGGAACCAGTTCGATGGTCTGAGTCTGTGCAGAGTGTATTTGCCTGAGTCTTGCTGCCAAGGTTTGCACAACAGTGTAAGGAGCCAGTTCTATGTTTTGCTCCTGTTTGTTGTTTTGATTCTCCTTAGGCTTACTGGTACCTGTGAGTTGCTGAACATGGCTAGTCTGTTGGCTATTCAAGGTGGCAGCAATATGTTTCTCAAAGTTACTAGAGATTTTAGGGAAGTCATTATAATATTTATTGAGCTCAATACTTCCCCCATTTGTAGCCTGCCAAGACTGTTGTATATCATATTCCTTTTCACCTTGATCCTAGCAACTCGGATTTGTGGATCTTTTCTCCTTAGCTTTGACCAGTTTATGGCTATCTTTATCATTCATGTTATCAGCATTCAGATTAGGATTATGGAAAGAGTACTTACCTGCTCCGTTGTCATCTTCATTAGCATTCCTGTTTTGTGAGCTGTTGGCTGTTGCTATATATCCCTGTGATTGAACACAATTATGGATGTTAGTAGAAATGGTTTCTTTACCTGATCTCTGTTGCTTCCCGCTGTATATCATTGCTTCTGATGGCCTAATTCCAAACGAGAATTGCGATCCACTCTCCACTTCAATCACTTCCAAATTTATGTTCTCCTGATGATCATTTTGATCCTGTTTCGTTCCATGTGTCTCTTTTCCTGCTTGAATTTCCTTATTTTGTTCCAAGCTCGTATTCTGGCCTTGCTGTTGATTTATCGAGCCTTGGTGAACCTGGGAATTAACCTCTTGGTCCTCGACATCATCTCGAAGCTTATCTTTATCACTTTGCACATTTTGAATGCCTGTAATTCGATCAGGCCTTGCCTGAATTTCCTTGTGTGTTTGTTCATCATTGAAAACATTGGCAATGTTAATAGAATGATCCTTTGCTGTAGTAGGATGAATTCCTTCCTTAGTTCCTCCCTCCATTTCCAGTTCCTCAGGCATCTGCCCACCGGAGTTCTTGCCGCCGGCGAATGGGCCGGCCATTTTGTTTGAGCTTGCACTGAGTTGTACCTCTTCACTAGGCGAACAAACCCCAGTGTTCCACTCGCCATCTAATTGGTGGGAACCTGTTCGAATCTGAAGGCGACGATCGGGCGATTCTTCTGCGATTTGCTCTTCAGTCGCGACATCAGATTTCTCAATTGACAGGATGAAATCATCTGATTTTTTAGTATGTTGTAGGCCTTGAGACGTAGAATCATTCCCTGTAATCAGTTTTCCTCGATTCAGTCCATCGCGATCTGGGGAAATGATTTCTTGAACTCCATCTAATTCTCCCTCCGAGTTCGCACTGTTCATCGCTACCTTATTTCTCGAATTCTTGGAGATATATGATGAATTAGATGGTCGTGCTTGGTGGGTTGTGTTCGTCTGGTCTGATCGCTCCTGTTGAGCTTGGTCCGGTGGCCGGACAGTGCCTACCGGCGGCTCACGCGCCATTCCGGTAGCTGCTGGGAAACTAGCCGTTAGGCTAGAGTTGGAGAGCGTTCTTTTTAGTGAGAAGCGTTAGAGAGAGAAAATATTGGAATTAGGGTTTTAGGGTTTAGGGTTTGGGGCTTAGAAATTTTTTAGGTTTAGGGTATTAGGTTAATGGTTTTGTATAGATTTTTAGGGTGTAGGGCTTAGGGTTTTTTTAGGTTAAGGGTTTTATTTAGATTATTAAGGTTTAGGACTTTGGGTATTTTAGGTGAAGGTTTTTTAGGATTTTATAAATATAGGGTTTAGAGCTTTGGGTTTTTTTGTGTTTTGTATGGTTTAGCCTATATAATTTAGGGTTTAAAGGGTTAAGATATTAGAGTTATTTTAGTTTTAGGGGTTTTTGGGTTTTTTCTTAGGGTTTTTAGGGTTTAGGGTTTTTTTTTTTTTTTTTTTTTTTTTTTTTTTTTTATGTTTTTTAGGTTTAGGGTTTATGGATTCTAGGATTTAGGATTCATAGCTTAGGGTTTTGTAGATGTATTAAATGGTTTTTAGGGTTTATAGTATTTATATGGTTTAATGTTTAGGGTTTCTTAGGATTTTAGATTTTTTGATTTAGGGTTTTAGGTTAGGGTTTAGGTTTAGGGCTTAGGGGTTTTTAAGTTTAGCATTTTAGGTTGAGGGTTTTATCTAGGTTGTTTGGGTTTAGTGCTGCGGGTTTTGCATGTTAAGGTTTTGGAGGGTTTTATAGGTTTTGGATTTAGGGCTTAGTGTTTTTTGTGTGTTTTTATGATATAGCATATATAATTTAGGATTTTATTGAGTTTAGAGCTAAGAGTTTTTTTTAGGTTTAGAGGTTTTTGGTGTTTTTATGGGTTAATTGTTTCTTAGAGTTTTTTAAGGGTTTAGAGTTTAGTCCTTTAGGTTTTTTTTTTTTTTTTTTTTGTGTTTCTTAGATTTAGGTTTTAGGGTTTTTTTTAGGTTAAGGATTTTATTTAGGTTTTTTTTTTTATGTTTTTTAGGGTTTAGGATATACGATTTAGGGCTTTATAGGGTTTAGGGTTTAGAAATCTTTAGGTTTAGGGGATTTTGTGTTTTTTAGGATTTTTATTACTTAGGGTTTTTTTGGGGTTTAGGGTTTAGGGCTGAGGGTGTTTTTGTGTTTTTTAGATTTAGGGTTTACGAATTTTTAAGATATAGGGTTTAGAGCTTAGGGTTTTGTAGGGGTTTTAAATGGTATTTATGCTTTATTTTATGGTTTATAGGATTTAGGGTTTCATATGGTTAAGGGTTTAGGGATTCTTAGGGTTTTAGGTTTAGGATTTGGGGTTTTAGGTTAGGGTTTAGGGTTTAGGGCTTAGGATTTTTTTAGGTTTAAGGTTTTTGATTAAGAATTTCTAGGGATTAGGACTTTGTAATTTTTAGATTAAGCTTTTTAGGGGTTTATATGTTTAGGATTTAGGGCTTAGGGTTTTTTGTGTTTTCTACGATTTAGCATATATGATTTAGTGCTTTACATTGTTTAGAGCTTACAGTTTTTTATGTTTAGGGGTTTTTGGGTTATTTAGGGTTATTAAGGGTTAAGTGTTTCATAGGGTTTTTTAGGGGTTGGGGGTTCTTTTTAGGTTTAGTGTTTTGGGTTAAGGGTTTTCTTTAGGTTTTTAGGGTTTAGGGTTTTGAGTTTTTTAGGTTAAGGTTTTTTCAAATTTTATAGGGTTAGGGTTTAGGGCTTAGGGTTTGTTTGTGTTTTTTAGGGTTTTACAGATACGATTTAGGGTTTTATAGGATTTAAAGCATAGAGTTCGTTAGGGTTAGGGGTTTTTCATTTTTTTTTAGGATTTTTAAGGGTTAAGTATTTCTTAGGGTTTTTTAGGGTTTAGGGCTTAGGGTTTTTTGTCTTTTTTGTTTTTAGGGTTTATGAATTTTTATGATTTAGGGTTTAGAGCTTAGGGTTTTGAAGGGTTTAAAATGTTTTTTAGGGTGTATAGAATTTGTGGTTTTTTAAGGTTTAGGGTTTAGGGTTTCTTAGGGTTTTTGATTTAGATTTAGGGTTTTACGTTAGGGTGTAGGGTTAAGGACGTAGGGTTTTTGATTTAGATTTAGGGTTTTACGTTAGGGTGTAGGGTTAAGGACGTAGGGTTTTTTCGATTTACGACCTACGATTAGGGTTTAGGGTTTCAAGCTTAGGGTTTTTTTGGGTTTAGGGTTTACGGTTAAGGGTTTTATCTAGGTTTTTAGGGTTTAGGGCTTTGGGTTTCTTAAGTTAAGGTTTTTAGGGTTTTATAGTTTTAGGGTTTAGGGCTTAGGGTTTGCTTGTGTTTTTTAGGGTTTAGCAATTACGCTTTAAGGTTCTATAGGGTTTTGAGGTTAGAGTGTTTTAGGGTTAGGTCTTTCTGTATTTTTTAGGGCTTTTAAGGGTTAAGTGATTCTTTGGATTTTTAGGGCTTAGGTTACTTTGTCTTTTGTAGCTTTAGGGTTTTCGTATTTTTAGGTTATAAGGTTTTGAAGGGGTTTTAAATGGGTTTTAGGGTTTTATTTAGGGTTTCATAAGGTTTAGGGTTTATGGATTCTGAGGGTTTTAAATTTAGGATTTAGGGTTTTAGATTAGAGTTTAGGGTATATGGCTTAGGGTTTTTTTAGGTTTAGTGTTTTAGGTTAATGGTTTTATCTAGATTTTTAGGGTTTAAGGCTTTGGAACTTATAGATTATGGGTTTTAGGGTTTTATAAGTTTAGGATTTAGGGATTAGGGTTTTTTGTCTTTTTTAGGATTTAGCATTTAGGATTTAGCATTTATGATTAAGGGTTTTATAGGGTTTAGAGCTTAGAGTTTTTTAGGTTTAGTGGTTTTTGGGTTATTTAGGGTTATTAAGGATTAAGTGTATCTTAGGGATTTTTAGGGCTTAGTGCTTTTTTTAGGTTTAGTGTTTTGGGTTTAGGGTTTTATTTAGGTTTTTATGGTTTAGGGATTTGAGTTTTTTAGGTTAATCATTTTTCGGATTTCATAGTTTTTGGGTTTAGGGCTTATATTTTTTTTTGTGTGTGTTTTTAGGGTTTAACATATATGATTTAGGGCTTTATAGGGTTTAGAGCTTATAGTTTTTTAGGTTTAGGGGTTTTGTGTTATTTAGGGGATTTAAGGGTTAAGTGTTTCTTAGGTTTTTTTTTTGGGTTTAGGGTTTATGGTGCTTTTGTGTTTTTTAGATTTGGGGTTTATGGATTTTTAGGATTTAGGGTTCATATCTTAGGGTTTTGTAGGGTTTTTTTTTTTTTTTTTTTTATAGATTTTAGGGTTTATTTTAGGGTTTATAGGATTTATGTTTTCTTATGGTTCAGGGTTTCTTAGTGTTTTAGGTTTAGGATTTAGGGTTTAGGGTTTAGGACTTTGGATTTTTTTACTGTTAAGGCTTTTATCTCTATTTTTAGCATTTAGGGCTTTGGATTTTTTAGGTTAAAGTTTTTTAGGGTTTTATATGTATAGGGTTTTGGGATAAGGTTTTTTTTTTTTGTGTGTTTTAGGGTTTAGAATATACGATTTAGGGCTTTATAGGGTTTAGAGCTTAAAGTTTTTTAGGTTTAGGCTTTTTGGGTTTTTTTTTTATTTTTTTAAGGGTTAAGTGTTTCTTAGTGTTTTTTTTGGGTTTAGGGTTTAAGGTTTAGGGCTTAGGGTTTTTTTTTTTTGTGTTTTTTAGGTTTATGTTTTATAGATTTTTAGGATTTAGGGTTTAGAGCTTAGGGTTTTGAAGGGTTTTTAGTTCTTTGAAGGGTTTATTGGATTTAGGGTTTCTTAAGGTTTAGGGTTTAGGGTGTAGGGTTTAGGCCTTGGGGGATTTTTAGGTTTAGGGTTTAAGGTTAGGGTTTAGGGTTTTGGGCTTAGGGTTTTTTTAGATTTAGGGTTTTAGGTTAAGAGTTTTATCTAGGTTTAAGGTTTAGAGCTTAAGGTTTTGAAGGGATTTTAAATGGGTTTTAGGGTTTATTTTAGGGTTTATTGGATTTAGGGTTACTTTAGGTTTATGTTTTAGAGTTTCTTAAGGTTTTTTGTCTAGTATTTTTAGGGTTACTTAACGTTTAGGTTTTAGAGTTTCTTAAGGTTTTAGGTCTAGTATTTGGGTTTTAGGTTAGGGTGTAAGGTTTAGGCCTTAGGGGATATTTAGGTTTAAGATTTAAGATTAGTGTTTAGGGTTTTTAATTTTTAGGTTTAAGGTTTTAGCTTAAGGGTTTTATCTAGGTTTTTAGCATTTAGGGCTTTGGGTTTATTAGGTTAGGGTTTTTTAGGGTTATATATGTTTAGGGTTTTTTTTTTGTGTTTTTAGGGTTTAATGTATATGATTTAGGGCTTTATAGGCTTTTGAGGTTTTCGTTTTATACGTTTAGGGGTTTTCAGTTTTTTTAGGGTTTTTAAGAGTTAGTGTTTCTTAAGGTTTTTAGGGTTTATGATTTAGAGCTTAGGGTTTCATAGGGGTTTTAAATGGTTTTTAGGCTTTATTTTAGGGCTTATAGGATTTAGGGTTTATTGAGGCTTAGAGTTGGGGTTTCTTAAGCTTTTAGGATTAGGATTTAGAGTTTTAGGTTAGGGTTTTGGGATTTTTTAGGTTTAGGATTTAAAGTTAAGGGTTTGATCTAGGTTTTAAGGGTTTAGGGCTTTGGGTATTTTCGATTAAGTTATTTTAGATTTTTATAGGTTTGGGTTTAGGGCTTAGGTTTTTTTGTGTTTTAAGGGTTTAGCATATACTATTTAAGGTTTTATAGGGTTTAGAGCTTAGAGTGTTTTAGGTATAGGGTTTTTTAGGGTTTTTAAGGGTAAAGTGTTTTTAGGGTTTTCTAGGGTTTAGGGTTTAGGGCTTAGGCTTTTTTTTTTTTTTTTGTGTTTTTAAGGTTTAAGGTTTATGGATTTTTAGGATTTAGGTTTAATATTTACGGTTTTTGTAAGGGTTTTTAATTTGTTTTTTATTGTTTATATTAGGGTTTATAGGATTAAGGGTTTCTTAGGGTTTTAGATTTAGTATTTAGGCTTTTAGGTTAGGGTTTAGGGTTTAGGGTTTAATGCTTAGGATTTTGTTTTTTAAGTTTAGTGTTTTCGGTGAAGAGCTTTATATAGGTATTTATGGTTTAGGGTCTTTGGGTTTCTTAGGTTAAATTTTTTAGGGTTTTATAGGTTTATGGTTTAGGGCTTTGGTTTTATTTTTTTGTGTTTTTAGGGTTTAGCATATATGAATTAGGTCTCTATAGGTTTTAGAGCTTAGAATTTTTTAGGATTAGGGGTCTTTGAGTTTTTAGGGTTTTTAAGGGTTAAGTATTCCATAGGGTTTTTTTAGGGTTTATGGTTTAGAGCTTAGGGTTTTGTAGGGGTTTCAAATGGTTTTTAGGGTTTATTTTAGATTTTATAGGTATAAGGGTTTCTTGAGGTTTAGGGTTTATGGTTTCTTATGGTTTTAGGTTTAGGATTTAGAATTTTAGGTTATGGTTTAGGATTTAGGGCTTAGGGTTTTTTTAGGTTTCAAGTTTTTGATTAAGAGTTTTATCTAGGATTTTATGGTTTAGGGCTTTGGGTTTTTTAGGCTAATGTTTTTAGGGTTTTATAAGTTTAGGGTTTAAGGCTTAGGGCGTAGGACTTTTTATGTCCTTTTTAGTGTTTAGCATATATGAATTAGGGCTTTATAGTAGTTAGAGCTTAGATTTTTTTTGGCTTAGGGGTTTTTGGGTTTTTTAATGTTTTTAAGGGTTAAGTGTTTCTTAGGGCTTTTTAAGGTTTAGGATTTACATATTTTAAGAATTTAGGAATTAGAGCTTAGTGTTTTGTAGGGGTTTAAAATTATATTTAGGGTTTCAAGGATTTAGGGTTTCTTAAGGTTTAGGGTTTTAGGTTAGGGTTTACGACTTAAGGCTCAAGGTTTTTTTAAGTTTAGGATTTTAGGTTAAGGGTTTTATATAGGTTTTCAGGGTTTAGGTCATTGGGTTTATTATGTTAAGGTTTTTAAGGATTTTATAGGTTTAAGGTATTTTTTTTTGTGTGTCTTTTATGGTTTAGCTTTTACGATTTACGGCTTTATAGGGTTTAGAACTTAGAGTTTTTTAGGTTTTGGGGTTTTTGGGTTTGTTAGAGTTTTTAAGGGTTAAGTGTTTCTTAGGGTTTAAGTTTTAGGGGTTAGGTTTTTTTTTTTTTTTTTTGTGTTTTTTAGGTTTAGGGTTTACAAATATTTAGGATTTAGGGCTTAGAGCTTAGAGTTTTTAGGGGTTTTAAATTGTTTTTATGGTTTATTTTAGGGTTTATATGATTTAGGGTTTTAGGTTTGGGTTTAGGGTTTTATCTAGGTTTTTAGGGTTTAGGGCTTTGGGTTTTTTGGGTTAATGTTTGTTAGGGTTGTATAGGTTTAGGGTTTTCGGTTGGGTTTTTTTGTGTTTTTTAGGGTTTAGCATATATGATTTAGGGCTTTATAGGGTTTAGAGCTTTGAGTTTCTTAAGTTTAGTGGTTTTTGTCTTTTTGGTGTTTTCAAGGGTTAAGTGTTTCTTAGTGTTTTTAGGGTTTAGTGTTTTTTGTGTTTTGTAGATTTAGGGTTTATGGATTTTTAGGATTAAGTGTTTAAAGCTTAGGCTTCTGTAGGAGTTTTAAATGGGTTTTTAGGCTTTATTTTAGGGTTTAAGGATTTAGGGTTTCGAAAGGTTTAAGATTAGGTTTAGGATTTAGGGTTTTATGTTAGGGTTTAGGGTTTAAGGATTTGGGTTTTTTTTTGGTTTAGGGTCTTAGGGTTTTATCTAGGTTTTCAAGGTTTAGGGTTTTGGGGTTTTTAGCTTAAAGTTTTTTTATGGTTTAATAGGCTTAGGGTTTGGGGTTTAGGATTTTTTTTTTTTGTGTTTTTTACGATTTAACATATAGAATATAGGGCTTTATAGGGTTAGAGCTTAGAGTCTTTTAGGTTTAGGGGTTTTTGAGGTTTTTAAGGATTAAGTATTTCTTAGGGTTTAAGGATTACGATTTTTTGTGCTTTTTAGTTTTAGGGTTTACGAACTTTTAGGATTTAGGGTTTAGAGCTTACGGTTTTTTAGGAGTTTTATATGGTTTTTAGGGTTTATTTTAGGGTTTATAAGATTTTGGGTTTCTTAAGGTTTAGGGATTTTTTAGGTTAAGGGTTTTTAGGGTTTAGGACTTTGCATTTTTTAGGTTATGGGTTTTTAGGGTTTTATAGGTTTAATGTTGAGGGCTTAGGGTTTTTTTGTGTCTTTTTTGGGTTTAGCATGTACGATTTAGGGCTTCATAGGGTTTAGAGCTTAGAGTTTTTTTAGGCTTAGGGGTTTTGGGTTAATTAAGGTTTTTAAGGGTTAAGTGTTTCTCAGGGTTTTCTAAGCTTTAAGGTTTAGGGATTCTTTTTTGTGGTTTTTAGGTTTAATATTTACGGATTTTTTAGGATTTAGGGTTTAGAGCTTAGGGTTTTGTTGGAGTTTTAAATGCTTTTTAGGGTTTATAAGATTTAGGATTTCTTAAGGCTTATGTTTTAGGGTTTTCTAGGGTTTTAGGTTTAGAATTTGAGGATTTAGGTTAGGGTTTAGGACTTAATATTTTTTTAGGTTTAGGGTTTTAGGTTAAGAGTTTTATCTATGGTTTTTATGGTTTAGGGCTTTGGGTTTTTAAGGTTAAGGTTTTTTTTAGAGTTTTATTGGTTTATGGTTTAGGACTTAGGGTTTTTTGTGTTTTTAGGGTATAACATATAGGGCTTGATAGTGTTTAAAGCTTAGAATTTTTTAGGTTTAGGGATTTTTCCTTTTTTTAGTGCTTTTAAAGGTTAAGTGTTCTTAGGGTGTCTGGTTTTGAGCTTAGGGTTTTGTAAGGGCTTTTAAATGGGTTTTTAGGGTTTATAGGATTTAGGGTTTCTTAAGGTTTAGGGTTTAGAGTTTCCTTATGGTTTTGTAGGAATTTTAAATGGGTTTTTAGGGTTTATTTTAGAGTTTTTAAGATTTAGGGTTTACAGTTTCTTAATGTTTTAAGTTAAGTATTTAGAGTTTTAGGTTAGGGTTTAGGGCTTGGGATTTTTTTAGGTTTTGGATTTTTAGGATTTTATAGGCTTACGGTTTAGGGTTTAGGGTTTTTTGTGTGTGTTTTAGGGTTTAGCATATACTATTTAAGGGTTTATAGGGTTGGGTTTAGAGCTTAAAATTTTTTTTGGTTTAGGGGTTTTTTGGTTTTCTCAATATATTTTTAAGGTTAGGGATTTTTTTTTTTTGTTTTTTATATTTAGGTTTTAAACAATTTTAGGATTTAGGGTATAGAGCATAGGGGTTTTAGGGGCTTTAAATGGTTTTAGGGTTTATTTTGGGGTTTATATGATTTAGGGTTTCTTAAGGTTTATGGTTTTGGGTTTCTTCGGGTTTTAGGTTGGGGATTCAGGGTTTTTGGTTAAGGTCTTTTATGGTTTTATAGACTTGGGTTTTTTTTTGTGTGTGTGTTTTTTCAGGGTTTAATAGACATAATTTAGGGCTTTATAGGGTTTAGAGCTTACATTTTTTTTAGTTTTAGGGTTTTTTGAGACTTTTAAGGGTTAAGTGTTTCTTATGGTTTAAGGCTTATGATTTTTTGTATTTTTTAGGTTTAGGATTTACGATTTTTTAGGATTTAGGGTTTTTTAGGAGTTTTATTTGGATTTAGGGTTTGTTTTGGAGTTTATAGGATTTAGAGTTTCTTGCGGTTTAGGGTTTCTTACGGTTTTAGGTTAGGGCTTAGGGTTTAGGACTTAGGGTATTTTTAGGTTTAGGGTTTTAGGTTAAGGGTTTTATTTAGGCTTTTAGGTTTTAGGGATTTGTGTTTTTTAGGGTTTTCTCTGTTAAGAGTTTAGGGCTTAGGGTATTTTTGTGTTTTTTAAGGTTTAGTGGGTTGTTGGGTTTTATGGGTTTTATTGGTTTTTTAAGGGTTAAGTCGGATTTTTTAGGGTTTAGAGTTTTTTTGTATTTTGTCAATTTAGGGTTTACAAATTTTTAGGATTTTGGGTTTAGAGCTTAGGGTTTTTACGGATTTTTAATGGCTTTTAGTGGCTTTTAGGGTTTCTTTTAGGATCTATAGGTTTTAGGGTTTCTTAAGGTTTAGTGTTTAGGGTTTCATAGGTCTTTAGGTTTAGGATTTTGAGTTTTAGGTTAGGGTTTAGGATTTCTTTAGGTTTAGGGTTTTAGGTTAAGAGTTTTATCTAGGTTTTTAGGGTTTAGGGATTTGGGTCAATGTTTTTTAGGGTTTTATAGTTTTTAAGTTTACGGCTTAGGTTTTTTTATTTTTTATTTTTTAGGTTTAGTATTTACGATATAGGGCTTTATAGGGTTTAGAGCTTAGTGTTTTTGAGGTTAGGGGTTTTGGGTTTTTAAGCGTTAAGTGTTTCTTTGGGTTTTTTAGGATTTAGGGTTTACGGCTTTGGAAATTTTGTGCTTTTGAGGTTAAGGTTCTATGGATTTTTAGGATTTAGGGTTTACATTTTAGGGTTTTGTAGGGGTTCTAAATGGTTGTTAGGGTTTATTTTAGGCTTTATAGTGTTTTTGGTTTCTTGAGGTTTAGGGTTTAGGGTTTCTTAAGGTTTAGGGTTTTGGGTTTCTAAGGGTTTTAGGTTTAGGAATTAGGGTTTTAGGTTAGGGTTTAGGGCTTGAGGATTAGGAATTTTTTAGGTTTAGGGTTTTAGGTTAAGGATTTATCAATGTTTTTAGGGTTTTGGGCTTTAGGTATTTTAGGTTATGTATTTTTACCATTTTATAGGTTTAGTTTTTTTTTTCTGTTTTTTGGGGGTTTCGTATATACGATTTAAGGGTTTAGATCTTAGGGTGTTTTTTAGGTTTAAAGGTTTTTGTATTTTAAGGGGTTTTAAGGGTATTGTTTCTTAAGGTTTTTTAGGGTTGAGGGCCACTACACCATTTTACGCCTACGGCCACCCCAATAAAGTGTAGCCTAAACTAGCAAAAAGTGTGGCCTTTGATAAAAGGCTACACTTTTGGACTTTCAGCTACGCTTTTTAGGGGGTAGCCTAAAGAGGCATAACCTTTGACATTAGGCAACACTTTTTAAATGTTGCCATCACAGCTACACTTATAAAGCGTAGCCAAATAGATATAAGGGCACGCTTTGCAGTGATGCATTAGGGACACCCTTTTTTTATTATACTACACTTAAACGTGTTGCCTTTGCTTTGTTATTGGTCACACTTAAAAAGTGTTGCCTTTTATATCTCATCTAGAGCAACACTTATAAAGTGTAACTTTTCTGATGTACAAGATAACATTGGACGTCCTACAACAACACTTTTGAAGTGTGAACAATGTTGTGTAGAATTTTGTAGCCACAATTTTTTATTTTTAAGATTAATAATTTTTATTTGCATATATTCAATAATCACATAATTAAATATACAAGTGACCTAACGCACAAAATTAACTAATAATTAAATCGAAGCTATATATTTCAAATAAACTTCGAGAAACATGTCTTGTACAAAATATATACTTAGAAAGTGATTGCTTAAAGATCTCTAGCTACTATCAATAAATTCCACAAAATCAAATGCATTCAAACATATATATATATATATATATATATATATATATATATATATGACAATAGTACAAAAACTCTTCATCATTTACTATAATAGATCGAGTTTACTTCATGCCACAATTCAAATTCAATTACCGGCATTTTCCTACACATTCAAAATAAAATTATAAGTTAGTGAAATAAATCATGTGTATATGCTCAAATTCATAGTAAGCCAAACCAATCCATAACAATAAAGTCACAGTAGAGCCAGCAATTTAAGTTGCAGGAACTTTTAAGAGATACAGTTGAAGGAAGAAAAAACAAATTCAGCATCTTTCGAGCTAATCATCATAAAAGATGGAGAATGTACCTTAGGAGAAGTCGCATAGGACCTAATACCAATCCTTTTCTAGCACAAGCATTGACACTATTAAAACTAGCCACTCTGACCATACCAGAAGTCCCTGGTTCATGTTGAAACCAAACTGCAAAACAGCAGAAATAGTGAACGGGTGCATCAAGAATTTTTTCTATCGCTACATTTACTACACAAGGAATCTGGCAGAATATTATGAAACTGACCATTGAAGAACCAGGGTCACCAGAACCAGTATTGACAGTCTCAAGTTTGGCAAGTAACATATCATTGTGAGTGTTGCCACTGCAGTAGTTCAGAAAGGAACACATTGCACACTTTCTTATGGTCAGATATACAACACTATAGGCAACATATACCATCATCAATCTATACCTTGCAGTAAGTGGACTACTGTAGTAGTCCCTTATAATAGGATTCCTCTTGTCATCCCAAGCACCTGCACGCTGAGAAATTCAAATAGGAAGGACAAGGAGCAATAACATTAAGAGAAATGGGAAACAAAAATATGTTAGACACTGGGAAGTAACAACAACATTAAGGGCCATCATCCTTCATGGCACCCTTACAATACAATCTTTTTTCTCAAAAGATATTCAAACTACTCATGCCTAGCTTCTGCTCGTTATAGCATAAATGACTCAAATTATTCGAGCTTGTTATCATTGCATTGCTAAGAACAAGTGACATTTATATTTATTTTTTAGATACTCTCTCTTGTCGTAAATCTCCAATGAAAAATCACTAAGTATCTGTGTAGTACTTGTAGTTGTGGAACCAGTAGAACTCGAACTTGGAGCCATGGCTGAAGCAACAATGCTTAACTTGTCTCCATTCCCATCACTTTTTGACACACAAGAGCTGCTCAAATGAACCTCGTTAGCATAAGCAATATCAGAGATTTCTCGGTTGTCAAAAAAAGATTCTCTATTTTTTGTTAAGGAAAAAACAGAAATTAGATGCATAACCACCTTTGAAATAACAATAACAAGTGTTGAAGCCAGCTTAGGGCCAATAATCACTGAAACTACATTACTATTTTCATTCCCAAACAATCACAGAAACTACATTACTCGTACACAAACCCGCTCTGTCATATGCTTGGATTTGAATGTATCTGAAATTCTTTCAACAACATTGTTGATAGGTTCCAAAGTTATCAACTTAAAAGTTTTGGCAACTAATTAAGTGTAAAAGTAAACCTAAGTTAAGATACAACTATCTGATGTTTTCAGTCATTTCAGATGCAACCATATTTCTAAATAAATAAATTAGTTCTCAGATAATATTCACTCATTAATGATATTTACTCTTTACATCCATGATAGTAGCACACCAAGTTATCAACAGAAAAGCTTCACTTTGCCACCAAAAAGTGTAAATTTCTACTACTTATATATGTGTAATATGAAAAAGACATTCCGAAAATGAGAAAGGTACCGTCTATTGATTTGAGTGACTTTTACAGATAGTCGAAGTTAATTTCTTTGAGAATGACTTGTATAGAACTGAGTAGAAGAGTTGTGGCAATACCAGAGCCCATTAAACCACCACCAATAACAACAACCTTCTCTATTTTCAATGGTATGTATAGGTACCAGCCGTAGTTGATTATGCGATTTCCCTTCATATTATCTTCTGCAATATTCAGTATAAATAGGTCAAAATAGCCACGCCTATGGTTTGAGACTGTTTTTACCATGCAAGCATATAGAGAAAAGAGAACTCCTAAAAGGTCGTTTCAGTCCAAGCTGAATTAGTTGCTCCAGATGGCTCATTTTGTTTCTTATACGATATAAGCAGGCTCATAGACCAAGGAATTTAGCGAACTAAACTTACCTTTGCTCTTTGCAGTGATGGCTGGATGACAAAGTTATCATAAGGGTCTATCAGTAGCATTGAACCACTTGGATTATTGAGCAACTCGGTGATAATTCTCGTGGAGTGCTCTTCTTTTGAATCGCGGATAACTTTCTCAACAACATTACTAGCGTACTTAGTTTATGAGAGAGTCAAAAAGTTTCCTTGAAGCCTATCAATTAAAATATATGCAACTCTTGGTAACTTCAGTCCCAAAAGATGTTGCACCACATAGTTGCTACATGAAATGAAACGTAAAATAAATTAGAACTATATAGCAACTTCACCTTCACACATTACATAAGCACAAGAAAAAGAAAACAAGCCATACCCATCTTGATCTTCTGATAGCTGCACTGCATTTGTCAACAATTATGAAATCTCTAAC
Organism: Solanum bulbocastanum; assembly: GCA_037074985.1. Lineage (NCBI taxonomy): Eukaryota > Viridiplantae > Streptophyta > Magnoliopsida > Solanales > Solanaceae > Solanum > Solanum bulbocastanum. Next base: position 17,709,092 of record CM073606.1, on the reverse strand, counting down.
TTCTCCACCAGCAGATTCTACGCATGACTGTATCACACATCATCCACTTTTTTGGGTAGCAATTGCAAAGCATTATTTGCAATTTCATAGAGAAGAGGCTGCAATATGCAGTTAACTTGTGAGATACTTGTTTCAGGAAAAAACAAAAGTTAAACAGAAGCACTAATCAAGCTAATGGAAGAGGCTGGCTATAGGGGAACACCCGACAACTTATACAGAGAAATGGGACATGAGAGTGATTGTAAGCAAGGGTTTATTTATATTCGGCAAAAAATATGAATTATCCGACTAATAGTGTATATTGAGCATCATGGTGGTCAGTACTAACCACAGAAGAACAATCCTCTAAATTGAATAATGGGAATAACATTAGTATGTTTCTTTGCCATGTTCACCAAGTCCCTTCCACTTTTGTGAGAAAATTCAACAGCATATACAACCCCTTCCTACAAAGAAATGATCTCTAATAAAAAAACCAGCACTGCCATCAATATTAAATAAGAATTAATTCACATACATAGATACTTACAGGACCAACAAGGTTTGAGACATTAGATACTGTGGTTCCTGAAGCAGCACCCAGGTAAAGGACACGATTACCTGGTTTCTCTTACAAATTCAACATAGAAAGAAATGTGTTATTCTAAAAACAAAGAAAACAACTTTAAAGCTCATGAATTGACAGGAGACAAACTTAGAATCCAAATATCATCAACTCCTCCGAGAATTGTAGCTGCAAACTTAAAACGGAAAGGATTCCACACTCTGTATTCAACCTTTGTTCCATTTTCATTCTATGAATATAGACAAGTTAATAATCTTATACATTAAAGAAAATCTGGTATTGGGTTAGTTCTGACATGCATAAGTTAATAAGTTTATACTTTATGGATATATTAAGGATGATAATCGGTACAGAATAGAATAGTAGTATACAAGATGGGGAATATGGGCACAATTACAACAACATATTCATTATAGTTCAATTCTTGTTCCATCGAGAGCGAGTAAGAACAACACCACTATGATAAAATTAGCTAGACTTGCCTTAAATTCATTAAGACAAATTGCATGTAATTTATATAAACAAAACCTTACTTTTAGATCCACTTAATAACCAAATTTATAACACTAAGTTATGCACATCCAAGAAAGACTCAACCTTCCAAGCATTTGGTACCAAAAGTCATAAAAAGACGTACACACAACAAACAGAACAGTAAAAAATCTAACATAAAGATAAAAGAAAGGTTATAACCTGAACAGAGATTCTCTTTTCATTATAGACAGCTTCACCGGGTACCAAATTCTTAGTACAAAGATCATCTTCCTTGCCCTTAGCAATGAACATGCCTCCATGGTCTATGAGGCTTCACCACAACCTACAACCACCCTTAGCAATGAACACGCCTCCATTGCAAAACAGAACAAGTAAACCAGAGTTAGGTTTCAAGATTCAGACTAATGACAACCTATTATGTTGTTGTTTCCCCTTCTTTTTACACATATTGCATTTGTTGGATAGCTGAATTTTCCTTATCATCATATTATTCTGAGTAAGGCATGTCTCATTCAGAACTGTCCAGGTGAATATCAAAAGGTATGTGGGTAATACAACTACGAGCTAGACTCCCCAAAATCAACAAAAATCTTATCTACAAACACAAGAATATAAAAATCCTAAAGCTAAAATTTAGACTTTCAAAGAAACAATTTCTTACCTGATAAACCTTATTTCAACAAAATCCTTTCAATGTGATGAAGCTTTAAGATACCACCTTCTCAAGTGAAGCATTTTAGTGAGGCGTGTTCATCTGTGAGGCGTAACCTTGAGCTCTTCAACAAGAAATCGTGAAATCGTGTTCTTCAACTTTTCAACGTGAAATCATGAAATCTATGAGAATGTTTGACGAAAATCGTGTTCTGCAGACTTAGCTTGGAGAGAAAATTGTGTTCTTCAAATTGACGGAAAGTTTTTCTGATTTGGGGAAAAAGAAAGTCTTAATGTTTTATGAATTACCTGATAAACCTTCAGTGATTCATCGAGAAGTTCTTCAGTGATTCAACGAGAAGTTCTTCAGTGATTCAGCGTGTTCTTCAGTGATTCAGCGAGAAAGTTTGACGGAGAGAAAATCTCTTCGGCTCAATTTGGGGAATTCAGCGAGTTCTTCAGCTCTTTAGTTCTGATTTGGGGGAAAAGTAAATATTAATGTTTTATGGAATATTTTTTTTTCTTAATAAAAATGGGTGGGAGAGTTGAAAATGTTGGAGGGAATATAATATTTTAGTGAAAACTTTAAGGCCACATTTGTAATGTGTTGTTTTTACAAATATAAAAATAGAACACTTTAAAAGTGTGGCCATATATGTAAATAGTTGTTGCCAATTATATCATACTTTAACAACGCTTATAAAGTGTAGCTTAAATCATTAAAGATTACACTTTACAAGTGTTGTCAATATTATCGAAGCTAAAAGTTAAAAACTTAGGCTATGCTTTAAAAGCGTCCCCAAAACTATTTTAGGCAACACTTTACAAGCGTTGTTCAGATTTAGTGTGGCCGTAGGCCTAAAATGTTGTAGTGGGCTTAGCTTCTTTTTTTTTTTTTTTTTCTTTTTGTGTTTTTTAGGTTTTGGGTTTACAAATTTTTAGGACTTATGGTTTAGAACTTAGGGTTTTGTAGGGATTTTAAATGGGTTTTAAAGTTTATTTTAGGACTTATATGATTTAGGAAACGTTTCTTAGAATTTAGTGTTTCTTATGGTTTTAGGTTTAGGATTTTGGGTTTTAGGTTAGGGTTTAGGGCTTAGGTTTGTTTAGGTTTAGGGCTTAAGGTTAAGAATTTTATCAAGGTTTTTAGAGTTTAAGGATTTTGGGTTTTTAGGTTATTGTTTTTTAGGGCTTATAGTTTTAGGGTTTACGACTTAGGTTTTTTTTTTTTGTGATTTTAGGTTTTAGTATGTACGATTTAGCGCTTTATAGGATTTAGAGGTTTGAATTTTTTTAGGTTTAGGGGATTTTTTCCTTTTTAGGGTTTTAAGGGCTAAGTGTTCCTTAGGGTTTTCTAGGGTTTAGGGCTTTTTTCGTCTTTTTTATGTTTAAGGTTTACGGATTTTTAGGATTTAGTGTTTAGAGTTTAGGGTTTTGTAGGAGTTTTAAACGCTTTTTAGGCTTTATATTCAAATTGATAGGATTTAGGGTTTCTTAAGGTTTAGGGTTTTGGGTTTCTTAGGGTTTTAGATTTAGGATTTCGGGTTTTAGGTTAGGGTTTAGTGTTTTAGGCTTTGGGTTTTTTAGGTAGGATTTTAGGTTAGGGGTTTTATTTCGGTTTTTAGGGGTTAGGGCTTTGGGTTTTGTAGGTTTATGGTTTTAGGGCTTTGTAGGTTTATGGTTTAGGGCCTAGGTTTATTTTTGTGTTTTTTAGGATTTAGCATATAAGATTTAGGGCTTGATAAGTCTTAGGGCTTAGAGTTTTTTAGGTTTAAGGTGTTTTAATGTTTTATAGGTTAAAGGTTTTGGACATAGGTTTTTTTTGTCTTTTTAGGGTTTAGCTTATACGATTTAGCGCTTTATGGGGTTTAGAGCTTACAGTTTTTTAGGCTTAGAGGTTTTTTGGTTTTTTAGGGTTTTTGGTTTAGAGCTTTGGGTTTTGTAGGGGTCTCAAATGGGTTTTATGGTTTATTTTATGGTTTATTGAATTTAGTGTTTCTTAAGATTTAGGGTTTAGGATTTCTTAGGGTTTCAGGTTTAGGATTTAGAGTTTTAGGTTAGGGTTTAGGGTTTTACGTTAAGGGTTTTATTTAGATCATTAGGGTTTAGGGCTTTAAGTTTTATAGGTTAATTTTTTTTAGGATTTTATAGGTATAGGGTTTAGGGCTTAGGTTTTTTTTTTTTTTTTGTGTTTTTAGGGTATAACATATACAATTTAGGGCTTTATAGGGTTTAGAGCATAGAGTTTTTAGGTTTAAGTGTCTTTGGATTTTCTTTAGGGTTTTTAAGGGTTAAAAGTTTACTAGGGTATAGTAGTTTTATGGTTTAGGGGTTTAGGGTTTAAGGATTTTTAGGATTTAGGATTTAGAGCATAGGGTTTTGTAGGGGTATTAAATGATATTTAGGGTTTATAGGATTTAGGGTTTCAGAAGGTTTAGTGTTTATGGATTAAGGTTTAGGATTTAGGGTTTTAGGTTAGGGTTTAGAGTTTAGGACTTAGGGGCTTTCTTAGGTTTAGTGTTTTGGTTGAGGGTTTTATCTAGGTTTTTATGGTTTAGGGCTTAGCATTTTGTGGGTTAAGGTTTTTGAGGGTTTTATAGGTTTGGGATTTAGGGCATAGGGATTTTTTTGCGTGTTTTCATGGTTAAGCATATATGATTTAGGTCTTTATAGGGTTTAGAGGTTAGAGTTTTTTAGGTTTAAGGATTCTGGGGGTGGGGGGGTTTAGGGCTTTAAAGGGCTAAGTGTTTCTTATGGTTTTTAAGGGTTTAGGGTTTAAGGCTTAGGATTTTTTGTGTTTTTTATATTTAAGATTTATGGCTTAGGATTTTTTTAGGTTTATGGTTCTAGGTTAAGGACTTTATTTAGGTTTTTAGGGTATAGGGCTTTGGGTTTTTTAGGTTAAGGATTTTTAGGATTTTATAGGTTTAGGGTTTAGGGCTTAGAGTTTTTTTATGTCTTTTTTAGCTTTTAGGATATACGATTTAGGGCTTCATAGGTTTAGAGCTTAGATATTTTTAGGTTTAGGGGGCTTTATGTCTTTTAGTGTTTAGAATTTAGGGCTTTGTGTTCTTTTGTATTTTTTAGGTTTAGGGTTTATGGATTTTTAAGATTTAGGTTTTAGATCTTCGGGTTTTAGAGGAGTTTGAAATGGTTTTTAGGGTTTATTTTAGGGTTTATAGGATTAGGGTTTCTTAAGGTTTAGGGTTTATGGATTCTTAATGTTTTAGGTTTATGATTTAGGGTTTTAGGTTAGTGTTTATGATTTGGGGCATACGGATTTTTAGGTTTAGTATTTTAGGTTAAGGGTTTTATCTAGGTTTTTAGGGTTTAGGGATTTGGAATTTTTAGATTATGGTTTTTAGGGTTTTATAGGTTTAGGATTTAGGGCTTAGGGTTTTTTGTGCTTTTTAGGGTTTATCATATACGATTTAGGGCATTATTTGGTTTAGAGCTTACAGTTTTTTAGGTTTAGGGGGTTTTGGGTTGTCTTGGGTTTTTTTTTTTTTTTTTTTTTTTTTTTTTTTAAGGATTTAGGGTTTCTGAAGGTGTAGGGTTTAGGGTTTCGTTGGGTTATTTATGGTTATTAAGGGTTCAATGTTTCTAAGGGATTTTAGGGCTTATGCTTTAGGGCTTAGTGCTTTTTTAGGTTTAGGGTTTTAGGTTAAGGCATTTTTTTAGATTTTTAATCTTTTGGGCTTTGTGTTTTTTATGTTAAGGCTTTTTTTTGAATTTTATAGGTTTAGGGTTTTTTGTGTTTTTTAGGGTTTAACATATATGATTTAGGGTTTTATCAGGTTTAAAACTTAGTGTTTTTTATGTGTATTTTAGGGTTTTTAAGGGTTAAGTGTTTCCTAGGGTTTTTTTAGGGTTTAGGGCTTAGGGATTTTTTTGTGTGCATTTTTAAGGTTTAGGGTTTACTGATTTTTAGGATTTAGGATTTAGAGTTTAGGGTTTTGTAGGGGATTTAAATGGTTGTTAGGGATTCTTTTAGGGTTTATAGGATTTTGGGTTAGCTAAGGTTTATGGTTTTTGGTTTAGGATTTAGGGTTTAAGGTTATGGTTTAAGGTTTTTCGACTTAAGGTTTTTCTAGTTTAAGGGTTTAATCTAGGTTTTGTGGGTTTAGGACTTTGGGTTTTTTAGGTTAATGTTTTTTAGGGTTTATAGGTTTAATGTTTAGGGCTTAGTGTTTTTTTCTATTTTTGAGGGTTTAGCATATACAATTTTGGGCTTTATATGGTAAAGAGCATAGAGTTTTTTTAGATTCAGGGGTTTTTGGTTTTTCTTTTTTTTGGGTTTTTAAGGGTTAAGTGTTTATTTGGGTTTTTAGGGTTTAGTGTTTAGAGCTTAGGGTTTTTTGTGTTTTTTAGATTTAGGGTTTATGGATTCTTAGTGTTTATAATTTAGGGCATACGGTTTATTAGGTTTAGGGTTTTAGGTTAAGGGTTTTATTTAAGTTTTTAGGATTTAGGGATTTGGAATTTTTACATTGTGGTTTTTAGGGTTTTATACGTTTAGGATTTAGGTATTAGGGTTTTTAGTGTTTTTTAGGATTTAGCATATTTGATTTAGGACTTTATTGGGTTTAGAGCTTAAAGCGTTTTAGGTTTAGGGCTTAGGTCATTTTTTTATTATTTTTTTCGGGTTTAGCATATACAATTTAGGGCTTTATAGGGTTTAGAGCACAGAGCTTTTTAGGTTTAGGGATTTTTTGGGATTTTTATGGATTTTTAAGGGTTAAATGTTTCTAAGGGTTTTTTACGGCTTAGGGTTTAGGGCTTAGAGTTTTGTTGTATTTTTTAAGTTTAGGGTATACAGATTTTTAGGATTGAGGATTTAGAGCGTAGCATTTTTTAGGGGTATTACATAGTTTTTAGGATTTATAGGATTTCGGGTTTCATAAGGTTTAGGGTTTAGAGATTTAGGTGTATTATTTAGGATTTTAGGTTAGGGGTTTGGGGGGGGGGGGGGGGTTAGGGTTTTTATGGGTTAAGTGTTTCTTAGGGTTTTTAAGGATTTAGGGTTTAAGGCTTAGGATTTATTGTGTCTTTTAGATTTAGGGTTTAGGATATTTGGCTTATAATTTTTTAAGGTTTAGGGTTCTAGGTTAAGTGTTTTATTTAGGTTTTTAGGGTATAGGGCTTTTGGCTTTTTGGGTTAAGGATTTTTAGAATTTTATAGATTTAGGGTTTAGGGCATAGGGTTTTTTTTATGTCTTTTTTAGGGTTTAGGATATACGATTTAGGGCTTCATAGGGCTTAGAGCTTCATGTTTATTAGGTTTAAGGGGCTTTGTGTCTTTTAAGGTTTAGGGTTTAGGGCTTAGTGTTCATTTGTATTTTTTAAGTTTAGGATTTACGAATTTTTAATATTTAGGGTTTAGAGCTTAGGGTTTTATAGTAGTTTTAAATAGTTTTTTGGGTTTATTTTAGGGTTTATAGGATTATGGTTTCATAAGGTTTTGGGTTTATGGAGTTTTAGTGTTTTAGGTTTATGATATACGAATTAGGGCTTCATAGGGTTTTGAGCTTTGAGTTATTAGGTTTTGGGGGCTTTGGGTCTTTTAGGGTTTAGGGTTTAGGGCTTAGCATTCTTTTGTATTTTTTTGGTGTAGGGTTTACAGTGTTTTAAGATTTTGGGTTTAGAACTTAGGGTTTTATAGGAGTTTTACATGTTGTTTAGGGTTTATTTTAGGGTTTATAAAATTAGGGTTTCATAAGGTTTAGGGTTTATGGATTCTTAGTGTTTTAGGTTTTTGATTTAGAGTTTTAGGTTAGTGTTTATGATTTAGGGCATACAGTTTTTTAGGTTAAGGGTTTCATCTAGGGTTTTAGGGTTTAGGGATTTGGAATTTTTAGATTATGGTTTTTAGGGATTTATAAGTTTATGATTTAGGGCTTAGGGTTTTTTCTTTGGTGTTTTTTAGGGTTTAGCATATACAATTTAAGTATTTATTGGGTTGAGAGCATATAGTTTTTCAGGTTTAGGGGTTTTTGGTTTTATTAGGATTTTTAAGGGTTAAATGTTTCTTAGGGTTTTTACGGTCATAGGGTTTAGGGCTTAGGATTTTGTTTTTGTTTTTTTTGTGTTTTCTAGGTTTAGGGTTTACGGATTATTAGGATTGAGGATTTAGAGCATAGGGCGTATTAAGGGTATTAAATAGTTTTTAGGGGTTCTAGGATCTAAGTTTTCATAAGATTTAGGGTTTAAAGATTTAGGTGTAGGTTTTAGGATTTTAGGTTAGCGGATTTTTAGATGTAGCTCTAAAGGTTGAGGGTTTTATCTAGGTTTTTAGCGTTTAGGGATTAGGGTTTTGTAGGTTAAGGTTTTTGAGGGTTTAATAAGTATGGGACTTAGGGCATAGGATTTTTTTTTGTGTGTTTTCATGGTTAAGCATATATGATTTAGGGCTTTATAGGGTTTACAACTTAAAGCTTTTTAGGTTTAAGGGTTTTGGGGAGGGGGTGGGTTTAGGATTTTTAAGGGTTCAGGGTTTAAGGCTTAGGATTTCTTGTGTTTTTTAGATATAGGGTTTTAATTTAGGGCTTAGTATTTTTTAGGTTTAGGGTTGTAGGTTAAGGATTTTATTAAGTCTTTTAGGGTATAGGGCTTTGGGTTTTTTAGGTTAAGGATTTTATAGGTTTAGGGTTTAGGGCTTAGAGTTTTTTCATGTCTTTTTTAGGGTTTAGGATATACAATTTAGGGCTTCATAGGGTTTAGAGCTTAGAGTTTTTTAGGTTTCGGAGTCTTTCTGTCTTTTAGGATTTTGGGTTTAGGGCTTAATTTTCTTTTGTATTTTTTAGGATTAGGGTTTATGAATTTTTAAGATTTACGGTTTAGAATTTAGGGTTTTGTAGGAGTTTTAAATGGTTTTTAGAGTTTATTTTAGGGTTTATAGGATTAGGGTTTCATAAGGTTTAAGGTTTATGGATTCTTAGTGTATTAGGATAATGATTTAGGGTTTTAGGTTAGTGTTTATGATTTAGGGCATACTGTTTTTTAGGTTTAGGGTCTTAGGTTAAGGGTTTTATCTACATTTTTATGGTTTAGGGATTTGGAATTTTTAGATTATGGCTTAGAGTGTGTTAGGTTTAGGGCTTAGGTTTTATTTATTTATTTTTTTTGTATTTTTTTGGGTTTAGCATATACAATTTAGGGCTATATAGGGTTTAGAGCATAGAGTTTTTTAGGTTTAGGGGTTTTTTGGGTTTTTTAAGGATTTTTAAGGGTTAAATGTTTCTTAGAGTTTTTTACGACTTAGGGTTTAGGGATTAGGGTTTTTTTTTGTGTTTTTTAGGTTTAGCGTTTACGTATTTTTAGGATTGAGTATTTAGAGCGTAGGGTTTTTTAGGGGTAATAAATAGTTTTTAGTGTTTATAGGATTTAGGGTTTCATAAGGTTAAGGCTTTAGAGATTTAGGTGCAGGATTTAGGATTTTAGGTTAGGGGATTTTTAGATTTAGCGTTTAAGGTTGAGGGTTTTATCTAGGGTTTTAGAGTTTAGGGATTAGGGTTTTATAGGTGAAGGTTTTTGAGGGTTTTATAGGTTTGGATTTAGGGCTTAGGGTTTTTTCGTGTGTTTTCAGGGTTTAGTATATACGATTTAGTGCTTCGAAGGGTTTATATCTTTGAGTTTTTTAGGTTTAGGGGTTTTTAGAGTGTTTAAGGTTTAAGTGTTTCTTAAGATTTTTTTTAGGGTCTAGGGTTTTTAGGGCTTAGGTTTTTTTTTTTTTTTGTGTGTTTTTTAGATTGAGGGTTTAGGGTTTAGGGCTTAGGGTTTTTTAGGTTTAGTGTTCTAGGTTAAGGGTTTTACTTAGGTTTTTAGGGTATAAGGTTTTGGGTTTCTTGGGTTAAGGGTTTTTAGGATTTTATAGGTTTAGTGTTTAGGGCTTAGGTTTTTTTGTGTTTTTTAGGGTTTAGGATATACAATTTAGGACTTTATAGGGTTTAGAGCTTAGAGTTTTTTAGTTTTAGGGGGCATTGTATTTTGTTGGATTTAGGGTTTAGGGCTTAGTGTGCTTTTGTATTTTTTAGGTTTAGGATTTATGGATTTTTACGATTTAGGGTTTGCAACTTAGGGTTTTGTATGGGTTTTAAATGGTTTTTAGGGTTTATTTTAGGGTTTATTGAATTAGGGTTTTATAAGGTTTAGGGTTTAGGGATTCATAGTGTTTTAGGTTTAGGGTTTAGGGTTTTAGGTTAGTGTTTAGGGTTTAGGGCTTAGGGTTTTTCAAGTTTATGATTTTAGGTTAAAGGATTTATCTAGGTTTTAAAGGGTTTAGGGCTTTGGAATTTTTTGTTTAAGGTTTTTAGGGTTTAATAGGTTTTGGATTTAGGGCTTAGGGCTTTTTGTATTTTTTAGGGTGTAGCATATATGATTTAGGGCTTTATTGGGTTTAGATATTAAAGTTTTTTGTGTTTAAGATTTTTGGGTTATTTAGGGTTATTAAGGGTTAAGTGTTTCTTTGGGTTTTCTAGGGCTTATCCTTTAGGGCTTAGGGTTTTTTTTTAGGTTTAGGGTTTTAAGTTAAGGGTTTTATTTAGGTTTTTAAGGTTTAGGGCTTTGAGTTTTTTAGGTTATGGTTTTTTCGAATTTTATAAGTTTAAGGTTTAGGGCTTAGGGTTTTTTGTGTCTTTTATGGTTTAACATATATGATTCAGGGCTTTATAGGGTTTAAATCTTAGAGTTTTTTTAGGTTTAGCGATTTTTGTGGTTTTTAGGGTTTTTAAGGGTTAACTGTTTCTTAGGATTTTTTTAAGGAATAGGGCTTGGGGTGCTTTTGTCTTTTTTAGATTTAGGGTTTATGAATTTTTAGTATATAGGGTTTAGCGCTTAGGGTTTTTTTTTTTTTTTTTTTTTTTTTTTTTTTTTTAGGGTTTAGCATATATAATTTTGGGCTTTATAGGGTTTAGAGCATAGAGTTTTTTAGATTTAAGGGGTTTTGGTTTTTTTTTTTTTGGGGTTTTAATGATTAAGTGTTTCTTCGGGTTTAGGGTTTAGAGCTTAAGGTTTTTTGTGTTTTTTAGGTTTAGGGTTTATGGATTATTAGTGTTTAAGTCTTATGATTTAGGGTTTTAGGTTAGTGTTTATGATTTAGGGGATACGATTTATTATGTTTCTGGTTTTCGGTTAAGGATTTTATCTAGGTTTTTAGGGTTCAGGGATTTGGAATTTTTAAATTGTGGTTTTTAGGGTTTTATAGGTTTTGGTTTAAGAGTTTAGAGTGCTTTAGGTTTAGGGCTTAGGTTTTTATTTTTTTATTTTTTTAGGGTTTAGCATCTACAATTTGGGCTTTATAAGGTTTAGAGCACAAAGTCTTTTAGGTTTAGGGGTTTTCGGGTTTTTAAGGACATTTAAGGGTTAAATATTTCTTAGGGTTTTTTATGGCTTAGGGTTTAGTGCTTAGAGGTTTTTTGTACTTTTTAGGTTTAGGGTATACGAATTTTTAGGATAGAGGATTTAGAGCGTAGGGTTTTTTAGGGGTATTAAATAGTTTTTAGGGTTTATAGGGTTTAGGGTTTCATAAGGTTTAGGGTTTATAGATTTAGGTGTTGGATTTAGGATTTTAGGTTAGGGGTTTTTTAGGTTTAGCATTTAAGGTTGAGGGTTTTATTTAGGTTTTTAGGGTTTAGGGCTTAGGGTTTTGTAGGCTAAGGTTTTTACAGGTTTTGTAAGTTTAGGATTTAGGGCTTAGGATTTTTTTATGTGTTTTCATGGTTAAGCATATATGATTTAGGGCATTGTATGGTTTAGTGCTTAGAGTTAGGGGTTTTGGGGGGAGGTTGGTTTAGGGTTTTTATGAGTTAAGTATTTCTTAGGGTTTTTAAGGGTTTAGGGTTTAAGGCTAAGGGTTTTTTGGGTCTTTTAGATTTAGGGCTTAGGATTTTTTTAGGGTTTAAGGCTTAGGGGTTTTTTAGGTTTAGAATTTTGGTTAAGGGTTTTATCTAGGATTTTAGGGTTTAGAGCTTAGCATTTTGTAGGTTAAGGTTTTTGAGGGTTTGATAGGTTTGGGATTTAGGGCTTAGGGTTTTTTTTTTGTGTGATTTCATGGTTAAGCATATATGATTTAGGGCTTTATTGGGTTTAGAGCTTAGAATATTGTAGGTTTAGGGATTTTGGGGGGGTTTTAGGGTTTTTAAGGGTTAAGTGTTTCTTAGGGTTTTTAAGGATTAGGGTTTAGGGCTTAGAGTTTATTTTATATCTTTTTTAGGGTTTAGGATATACTATTTAGGGCTTCATAGGTTTTGAGCTTAGAGTTTTTTAGGTTTAGGGGGCTTTGTGTCTTTTAGTGTTTAGAATTTAGGGCTTAGTGTTCTTTTGTATTTTTTAGGTTTAGGGTTTATGGATTTTTAAGATTTAGGTGTCATATCTTAGTGTTTTCTAGGAGTTTTAAATGGTTTTTAGGGTTTATTTTAGGGTTTATAGGATTAGGGTTTCTTAAGGTTTAGGGTTTATGGATTCTTAGTGTTTTAGGTTTATTATTTAAGGTTTTAGGTTAGTGTTTATGATTTAGGGAATACGGTTTTTTAGGTTTAGTATTTTAGGTTAAGGGTTTTATTTAGGTTTTTAGGGTTTAGGGATTTAGAATTTTTAGATTATGGTTTTTAGGGTATTATAGGTTTAGGATTTAGGGTTTAGGATTTAGGGTTTAGGGTTTTTGCGTTTTTTAGGGTTTAGCATATACGATTTAGGACATTATTGGGTTTAGATCTTAGAGTTTTATTGGTTTAGGGGGTTTTGGGTTGTTTAGGGTTTTTTTTTTTGTCTTTTAGGATTTAGGGTTTCTTAAGATGTAGGGTTTAGGGTTTCATTGGGTTATTTAGGGTTATTAAGGGTTAAATATTTCTAAGGGTTTTTAGGGCTTATGCTTTAAGGCCTAGTGTTTTTTGTGGTTTAGGGTTTTAGGTTAAGGCATTTTTTTAGGTTTTTAGGGTTTAGGGCTTTGTGTTTTTTAGGTTAAGGTCTTTTTCGAATTTTATAGGTTTAGGATTTTGGGATTAGGGTTTTTTGTGTTTTTTAGGGTTTAACATATATGATTTAGAGCTTTATCAGGTTTAAAGCTTAGTGTTTTTTGTGCTTTTAGGGGTTTAAAGGGTTTAATGTTTCTTAGGGTTTTTTTTTTTTTTTTTAATGGTTTAGGGCTTAGGGATTTGTTTGTGTACGTTTTTAAGGTTTAGGGTTTACTGATTTTTAGGATTAAGGGTTTAGAGTTTAGGATTTTATATGGTGTTAAAATGGTTGTTAGGGTTTATTTAAGGGTTTATAGGAATTTGGGTTAACTAAGGTTTACAGTTTTTGGTTTAGGATTTAGGGTTTTAGGTTAGGGTTTAGTGTTTTTGGACTTAGGGTTTTTTTAGGTTAAGGGTTTAATCTAGGTTTTGTGGGTTTAGCAGTTTGGGTTTTTTAGGTTATTGTTTTTTAGGGTTTATAGGTTTAATGTTTAGGGCTTAGGGTTTTTTTTCCGTTTTAGAGGGTTTAGCATATACAATTTTGGGCTTTATAGGGATTAAAGCATAGAGTTTTTTAGATTTAGGGGTTTTTAGTTTTTTTTTTGTTAGGGTTTTTAAGGGTTAAGTGTTTCTTAGGGTTTAGGGTTTAGAGCTTAGTGTTTTTTAGTTTTTTTTAGTTTTAGGGTTTATGGATTCTTAGGGTTTAGGATTTAGAGCTTAGGGTTTTTTGTGTTTTTAAGATTTAGGGTTTATGGATTCTTAGTGTTAAGGCTTATGATTTAGGGTTTTAGGTTAGAGTCTATGATTTAGGGCATACGGTTTATTATGTTTAGGGTTTTAGGTTAAGGGTTTTATCTAGGTTTTTAGGATTCAAGGATTTGGAATTTTTAGATTGTGGTTTTTAGGGTTTTCTAGGTTTAGGGATTAGAGTTTAGAGTGCTTTAGGTTTATGGCTTAGGTTTTTTTTTTTATTTTTTTAGGTTTAGCATGTACAATTTAAGTCTTTATAGGGTTTAGAGCACAGAGTTTTTTAGGTTTAGGGGCTTTGGGTTTTTAAAGGATTTTTAAGGGATAAATGTTTCTTTGGATTTTTTACGGCTTAGGGTTTAGGGCTTAGTGTTTTATTGTATTTTTTAGGTATAGGGTATATGGATTTTTAGGATAGAGGGTTAAGAGCGAAGGGTTTTTTAGGGGTATTAAATAGTTTTTAGGGTTTATAGGTTTTAGGGTTTCATAAGGTTTTGGGTTTATAGATTTAGGTGTAGGATTTAGGATTTTAGGTTAGAGGTTTTTTAGGTTTAGCATTTAAGGTTGAGGGATTTATCTAGTTTTTTTAGGGTTTAGGACTTAGGGTTTTGTAGGTTAAGGTTTTTGCAGGTTTTGTAAGTTTAGGATTTAGGGCTTACGATTTTTTTGTGTGTTTTCATGGTTAAGCATATATGATTTAGGGCATTATAGGGTTTAGTGCTTAGAGTTGGGGTTTTTGATGTGGGGGGGGGGGGTTGGTTTAGGATTTTTAAGGGTTAAGTGTTTCTTAGGATTTTTAATGGTTTAGGGTTTAAGGTTAAGAGTTTTCTTTGTCTTTTAGATTTAGGGTTTAGGATTTAGGGCTTAGGATTTTTTTAGGTTTAGGGTTCTAGGTTAAGGGTTTTATTTAGGTTTATAGGGTATAGGGTTTTGGGTTTTTTAGCTTAAGGATTTTTAGGATTTCATAGATGTAGGGTTTAGGGCTTAGAGTTTTTTTATGTCTTTTTTAGGATTTAGGATATACGATTTAGGGCTTCATAGGGTTTAAAGGTACGAGCTTATTAGGTTTAGGGGTTTTTTTGTCTTTTAGGGTTTAGGGTTTAGGGCTTAGCGTCCTTTTGTATTTTTAAGTTTCAGTGTTTACAGATTTTTAAGATTTAGAGTTTAGAGCTTAGGGTTTTAGAGGAGTTTTAAATGGTTTTTAGGGTTTATTTTTGGGTTTATAGGATTAGGGTTTCTTAAGGTTTAGGGTTTATGGATTTTTAATGTTTTAGGTTTATGATTTAGGGTTTTAGGTTAGTGTTTATTTTTTGGGGCATACGGATTTTTAGGTTTAGTATTTTAGATTAAGGGTTTTATCTAGGTTTTTAGGGTTTAGGGATTTGGAATTTTTAGATTATGGTTTTTAGGGTTTTATAGGTTTAGGATTTAGGGCTTAGGGTTTTTTGTGCTTTTTAGGGTTTATCATATACGATTTAGGACATTATTGGGATTAGAGCTTAGAGTTTTTAGGTTTAGGAGGTTTTGGGTTGTTTTGGGTTTTTTTTTTTTTTTTTTTTTTTTAGGATTTAGGGTTTCTGAAGGTATAGGGTTTAAGGTTTCATAGGGTTATTTATGGTTATTAAGGGTTCAATGTTTCTAAGGGATTTTAGGGCTTATGCTTTAGGGCTTAGTGCTTTTTTAGGTTTAGGGTTTTAGGTTAAGGCAGTTTTTGATGTCTTTAAGCTTTTGGGCTTTCTGTTTTTTGTGTTAAGCATTTGTTCGAATTTAATAGGTTTAGGGTTTTTTGTGTTTTTTAGGGTTTAACATATATGATTTAGGGCTTTATCAGGTTTAAAGCTTAGTGTTTTCTATGTGTATTTTAGGGTTTTTAAGGGTTAAGTGTTTCTTAGGGTTTTTTTGGGGTTTAGGGCTTAGGGATTTTTTTTGTGTACATTTTTAAGGTTTAGGGTTTACTGATTTTTAGGATTTAGGATTTATAGTTTAGGGTTTTGTAGGGGGTTTAAATGGTTGTTAGGGATTCTTTTAGGGTTTATAGGATTTTGGGTTAGCTAAGGTTTATGGTTTTTGGTTTAGGATTTAGGGTTTAAGGTTATGGTTTAAGGTTTTTGGACTTAAGGTTTTTTTAGGTTAAGGATTTAATCTAGGTTTTGTGCGTTTAGGACTTTGGGTTTTTTAGGTTAATGTTTTTTAGGGTTTATAGGTTTAATGTTTAGGGCTTAGTGTTTTTTTCTATTTTTGAGGGTTTAGCATATACAATTTTGGGCTTTATATGGTAAAGAGCATAGAGTTCTTTAGATTCAGGGGTTTTTGGTTTTTCATTTTTTTGGGTTTTTAAGGGTTAAGTGTTTATTTGGGTTTTTAGGGTTTAGTGTTTAGAGCATACGGTTTTTTGTGTTTTTTAGAATTTGGGTTTATGGATTCTTAATGTTTTAGATTAGTGTTTATAATTTAGGGCATACGGTTTATTAGGTTTAGGGTTTTATTTAAGTTTTTAGGATTTAGGTATTTGGAATTTTTACATTGTGGTTTTTAGGGTTTTATACGTTTAGGATTTAGGGATTAGGGTTTTTAGTGTTTTTCAGGATTTAGCATATTTGATTTAGGACTTTATTGGGTTTAGAGCTTAAAGCGTTTTAGGTTTAGGGCTTAGGTCATTTTTTTATTATTTTTTTCGGGTTTAGCATATACAATTTAGGGCTTTATAGGGTTTAGAGCACAGAGCTTTTTAGGTTTAGGGATTTTTTGGGATTTTTATGGATTTTTAAGGGTTAAATGTTTCTAAGGGTTTTTTACGGCTTAGGGTTTAGGGCTTAGAGTTTTGTTGTATTTTTTAAGTTTAGGGTATACAGATTTTTAGGATTGAGGATTTAGAGCGTAGCATTTTTTAGGGGTATTACATAGTTTTTAGGATTTATAGGATTTCGGGTTTCATAAGGTTTAGGGTTTAGAGATTTAGGTGTAGTATTTAGGATTTTAGGTTAGGGGTTTGGGGGGGGGGGGGTTTTAGGGTTTTTATGGGTTAAGTGTTTCTTAGGGTTTTTAAGGATTTAGGGTTTAAGGCTTAGGGTTTATTGTGTCTTTTAGATTTAGGGTTTAGGATATTGGGCTTATGATTTTTTTAGGTTTAGGTTTCTAGGTTAAGGGTTTTATTTAGGTTTTTAGGGTATAGGGCTTTTGGCTTTTTGGGTTAAGGATTTTTAGGATTTTATAGATTTAGGGTTTAGGGCTTAGGATTTTATTTATGTCTTTTTTAGGGTTTAGGATATACGATTTAGGGCTTCATAGGGCTTAGAGCTTCGATTTTATTAGGTTTAAGGGGCTTTGTGTCTTTTAAGGTTTAGGGTTTAGGGCTTAGTGTTCATTTGTATTTTTTAAGTTTAGGATTTACGAATTTTTAATATTTAGGGTTTAGAGCTTAGGGTTTTATAGTAGTTTTAAATAGTTTTTTGGGTTTATTTTAGGGTTTATAGGATTATGGTTTCATAAGGTTTTGGGTTTATGGAGGTTTAGTGTTTTAGGTTTATGATATACGAATTAGGGCTTCATAGGGTTTTGAGCTTTGAGTTATTAGGTTTTGGGGACTTTGGGTCTTTTAGGGTTTAGGGTTTAGGGCTTAGCATTCTTTTGTATTTTTTAGGTTTAGGGTTTACAGTGTTTTAAGATTTTGGGCTTAGAACTTAGGGTTTTGTAGGAGTTTTACATGCTTTTTAGGGTTTATTTTAGGGTTTATAGGATTAGGGTTTCATAAGGTTTAGGGTTTATGGATTCTTAGTGTTTTAGGTTTTTGATTTAGAGTTTTAGGTTAGTGTTTATGATTTAGGGCATACAGTTTTTTAGGTTTAGGATTTTAGGTTAAGGGTTTTATATAGGGTTTTAGGGTTTAGGGATTTGGAATTTTTAGATTATGGTTTTTAGGGATTTATAGGTTTAGGATTTAGGGCTTAGGGTTTTTTGTGTTTTTTAGTGTTTAGCATATACGATTTGGGGATTTATTGGGTATAAATCTTATTGTGTTTGAGGTTTAGGGCTTAGGGTTTTTCTTTGGTGTTTTTTAGGGTTTAGCATATACAATTTAGGGATTTATTGGGTTGAGAGCATATAGTTTTTTAGGTTTAGGGCTTTTTGGTTTTTTTAGGATTTTATGGGTTAAATGTTTCTTAGGGTTTTTTACGGCATAGGGTTTAGGGCTTAGGATTTTTTATTTTTTTTTGTGTTTTCTAGGTTTAGGGTTTATGGATTATTAGGATTGAGGATTTAGAGCACAGGGCGTTTAAAGGGTATTAAATAGTTTTTAGGGGTTATAGGATTTAAGTTTTCATAAGGTTTAGGGTTTAAAGATTTAGGTGTAGGTTTTAGGATTTTAGGTTAGCGGATTTTTAGGTGTAGCGCTAAAGGTTGAGGGTTTTATCTAGGTTTTTAGGGTTTAGGGCTTAGGGTTTTGTAGGATAAGGTTTTTGAGGGTTTTATAAGTTTGGGACTTAGGGCATAGGATTTTTTTTTTTGTGTGTTTTCATGGTTAAGCATATATGATTTAGGGCTTTATAGGGTTTACAACTTAGAGTTTTTTAGGTTTAGGGGTTTTGGGGGGGGGGGTGGGTTTAGGATTTTTAAGGGTTCAGGGTTTAAGGCTTAGGATTTTTTGTGTTTTTTAGATTTAGGGCTTAGAATTTTTTTAGCTTTAGGGTTGTAGGTTAAGGATTTTATTTAGTCTTTTAGGGTATAGGGCTTTGGGTTTTTTGGGTTAAGGATTTTTAGGATTTTATTGGTTTAGGGTTTAGGGCATAGAGTTTTTTCATGTCTTTTTTAGGGTTTAGGATATACGATTTAGGGATTCATAGGGTTTAGAGCTTAGAGATTTTTAGGTTTTAGGGTCTTTCTTTCTTTTAGAATTTTGGGTTTAGGGCTTAATTTTCTTCTGTATTTTTTAGGATTAGGGTTTACGGATTTTTAAGATTGACGGTTTAGAATTTAGGATTTTGTAGGAGTTTTAAATGGTTTTTAGAGTTTATTTTAGGGTTTATAGGATTAGGGTTTCATAAGGTTTAAGGTTTATGGATTCTTAGTGTTTTAGGTTTATGATTTAGGGTTTTAGGTTAGTGTTTATGATTTAGGGCATACGGTTTTTTAGGTTTAGGGTTTTATCTACATTTTTATGGTTTAGGGATTTGGAATTTTTAGATTATGGCTTAGAGTGCGTTAGGTTTAGGGCTTAGGCTTTTTTTTTTTTTTTTTTTTTTTTTTTTTGTATTTTTTCTGGTTTAGCATATACAATTTAGGGCTATATAGGGTTTAGAACATAGAGTTTTTAAGGTTTTGGGGTTTTTGGGTTTTTTAAGAATTTTTAAGGGTTAAATGTTTCTTAGGGTTTTTTACGGCTTAGGGTTTAGGGATTAGGGTTTTTTTTTTTGTGCTTTTTAGGTTTAGCATTTATGTATTTTTAGGATTGAGTATTTAGAGCGTAGGGTGTTTTAGGGGTAATAAATTGTTTTTAGTGTTTATAGGATTTAGGTGCAGGATTTATGATTTTAGGTTAGGGGATTTTTAGATTTAGCATTTAATGTTGAGGGTTTTATCTAGGGTTTTAGAGTTTAGGGATTAGGGTTTTGTAGGTGAAGGTTTTTGAGGGTTTTATAGGTTTGGATTTAGGGCTTAAGGTTTTTTCGTGTGTTTTCAGGGTTTAGCATATACGATTTAGTGCTTCGAAGGGTTTATATCTTAGAGTTTTTTAGGTTTAGGGGTTTTTAGGGTGTTTAAGGGTTAAGTGTTTCTTAAGATTTATTTTAGGGTCTAGGGTTTTTAGGGCTTAGGTTTTTTTTTTTTGTGTGTTTTTTAGATTGAGGGTTTAGGGCTTAGGGTTTTTTAGGTTTAGTGTTCTAGGTTAAGGGTTTTATTTAGGTTTTTAGGGTATAAGGCTTTGGGTTTCTTGGGTTAAGGGTTTTTAGGATTTTGTAGGTTTAGTGTATAGGACTTGGGTTTTTTTGTGTTTTTTAGGGTTTAGGATATACAATTTAGGACTTTATAGGGTTTAGAGCTTAGAGTTTTTTAGTTTTAGGGCGCATTGTATTTTGTTGGTTTTAGGGTTTAGGGCTTAGTGTGCTTTTGTATTTTTTTGGTTTAGGATTTACAGATTTTTATGATTTAGGGTTTGGAGCTTAGGATTTTGTATGGGTTTTAAATGGTTTTTAGGGTTTATTTTAGGGTTTATTGGATTAGGGTTTTATGAGGTTTAGGGTTTAGGGATTCTTAGTGTTTTAGGTTTAGGGTTTTAGGTTAGTGTTTAGGGTTAAGGGCTTAGGGTATTTCGGGTTTACGATTTTAGGTTAAGGGATTTATCTAGCTTTTTAAGGGTTTAGGGCTATGGAATTTTTTGTTTAAGGTTTTTAGGGTTTAATAGGTTTTGGATTTAGGGCTTAGGGCTTTTTGTATTTTTTAGGGTGTAGCATATATGATTTAGGGCTTTATTGGGTTTAGATATTAAAGTTTTTTGTGTTTAGGATTTTTGGGTTATTTAGGGTTATTAAGGGTTAAGTCTTTCTTTGGGTTTTCTAGGGCTTATGCTTTAGGGCTTAGGTTTTTTTTAGGTTTAGGATTTTAGGTTAAGGGTTTTATTTGGGTTTTTAGGGTTTAGGGCTTTGTGTTTTTTAGGTTATGATTTTTTCGAATTTTATAAGTTTAGGGTTTAGGTCTTAGGGTTTTTGTGTCTTTTATGGTTTAACATATACGATTTAGGGCTTTATAGGGTTTAAATCTTAGAGTTTTTTTAGGTTTAGTGGCTTTTGTGGTTTTTAGGGTTTTTAAGGGTTAACTGTTTCTTAGGATTTTTTTAGGGATTAGGGCTTAGGGCTTTTGTCTTTTTTAGATTTAGGGTTTATGAATTTTTAGTATATAGGGTTTAGGGCTTAGGGGTTTTTTTGTTTTTGTTTTTGAGGGTTTAGCATATATAATTTTGGGCTTTATAGGGTTTAGAGCATACAGTTTTTTAGATTTAGGGGTTTTTGGTTTTTTTTGGGGGTTTTTAAGGATTAAGTGTTTCTTAGGTTTTAGGGTTTAAAGCTTAAGGTTTTTTGTCTTTTTTAGATTTAGGATTTATGGATTCTTAGTGTTTAAGGCTTATGATTTAGGGTTTTAGGTTAGTGTTTATGATTTAGGGGATACGGTTTATTATGTTTAGCGTTTTAGGTTAAGGGTTTTATCTAGGTTTGTAGGGTTTAGGTATTTGGAATTTTTAAATTGAGGTTTTTAGGGTTTTATAGGTTTAGGTTTTAGAGTTTAGAGTGCTTTAGGTTTAGGGCTTAGATTTTTTTTTATTATTTTTTTAGGGTTTAGCTTCTACAATTTTTGCTTTATAGGGTTTAGAGCACAAAGTTTTTTAGGTTTAGGGGTTTTAGGGTTTTTAAGGACTTTTAAGGGTTAAATATTTCTTAGGGTTTTTTACGGCTTAGGGTTTAGGGCTTAAAGGTTTTTTGAACTTTTTAGGTTTAGGGTATACGAATTTTTAGGATAGAGGATTTAGAGAGTAGGGTTTTTTAGGGGTATTAAATAGCTTTTAGGGTTTATAGGGTTTAGGGTTTCATAAGGTTTAGGGTTTATAGATTTAGGTGTAGGATTTAGGATTTTAGGTTAGGGGTTTTTTAGGTTTAGCATTTAAGGTTGAGGGTTTTATTTAGGTTTTTAGGGTTTAGGGCTTAGAGTTTTGTAGGTTAAGGTTTTTACGGCTTTTGTAAGTTTAGGATTTAGGGCTTAGGATTTTTTTGTGTGTTTTCATGGTGAAGCATATATGATTTAGGGTATTATATGGTTTAGTGCTTAGAGTTAGGGGTTTTTTTTTGGGGGGGGGGGTTGGTTTAGGGTTTTTTTGAGTTAAGTGTTTCCTAGGGTTTTTAAGGGTTTAGGGTTTAAGACTAAGGGTTTTTTGTGTCTTTTAGATTTAGGGTTTAGGATTTAGGGCTTAGGATTTTTTTAGGGTTTAAGGCTTAGGGGTTTTTTAGGCTTAGAATTTTGGTTAAGGGTTTTATCTAGGTTTTTAGGGTTTAGAGCTTAGCATTTTGTAGGTTAAGGTTTTTGAAGGTTTGATAGGTTTGGGATTTAGGGCTTAGGGTTTTTTTTTTGTGTGATTTCATGGTTAAGCATATATGATTTAGGGCTTTATTGGGTTTAGAGCTTAGAATATTGTAGGTTTAGGGATTTTGGGGGGGGGGGGGGTTTAGGGTTTTTAAGGGTTAAGTGTTTCTTAGGGTTTTTAAGGGTTAGGATTTAAGGCTTATGATTTTTTGTGCTTTTTAGATTTAGGATTTACACCTTAGGATTTTTTTTAGGTGTTTGGTTGAGGTTAAGGATTTTATTTAGGTTTTTACGGTACAGGGCTTTGGGTTTTTTAGCTTAAGGATTTTTAGGATTTTATAGATTTAGGGTTTAGGGCTTAGAGTTTTTTTATGTCTTTTTTAGGGTTTAGGATATACTATTTAGGGCTTCATAGGTTTAGAGCTAAGAGTTTTTTAGGTTTAGGGGGCTTTGTGTCTTTTAGTGTTTAGAATTTTGGGCTTAGTGTTCTTTTGTATTTTTTAGGTTTAGGGTTTATGGATTTTAAAGATTTAGGTGTCAGATCTTAGTGTTTTCTAGGAGTTTTAAATGGCTTTTAGGATTTATTTTAGGGTTTATAGGATTAGGGTTTCTTAAGGTTTAGGGTTTATGGATTCTTAGTGTTTTAGGTTTATGATTTAGGGTTTTAGGTTAGTGTTTATGATTTAGGGCATACGGTTTTTTAGGTTAAGGGTTTTATTTAGGTTTTTAGGGTTTAGGGATTTAGAATTTTTAGATTATGGTTTTTAGGGTTTTATAGGGTTAGGATTTAGGGTTTAGGATTTTTGTGTTTTTTAGGGTTTAGTATATACGATTTAGGACATTATTGGGTTTAGAGCTTAGAGTTTTATAGGTTTAGGGGGTTTTGGGTTGTTTAGGGTTTTTTTTTTTGGTTTTTAGGATTTAGGGTTTCTTAAGATGTAGGGTTTAGGGTTTCGTTAGGTTATTTAGGGTTATTAAGGGTTAAATATTTCCAAGGGTTTTTAGGGCTTATGCTTTAAGGCCTAGTGTTTTTTTATGTTTAGGGTTTTAGGTTAAGGCATATTTTTAGGTTTTTAGGGTTTAGGGCTTTGTGTTTTTAGGTTATGGTTTTTTTCGGATTTTATAGGTTTAGGATTTTGGGTTTAGGGTTATTTGTGTTTTTTAGGGTTTAACATATATGATTTAGGCCTTTATCAGGTTTAAAGCTTAGTGTTTTTTTGCGCTTTTAGGGGTTTTAAGGGTTTAATGTTTCTTAGGGTTTTTTTTTTTTTTTTTTAAATGGTTTAGGGCTTAGGGATTTGTTTGTGTACGTTTTTAAGGTTTAGGGTTTACTGATTTTTAGGATTAAGGGTTTAAAGTTTAGGATTTTATATGGGATTTAAATGGTTGTTTGGGTTTATTTAAGAGTTTATAGGATTTTGGGTTAGCTAAGGTTTACAGTTTTTGGTTTAGGATTTAGGGTTTTAGGTTAGGGTTTATGGTTTTTGGACTTAGGATTTTTTTAGGTTAAGGGTTTAATTTAGGTTTTGTGGGTTTAGTACTTTGGGTTTTTCAGGTTAATGTTTTTTAGGGTTTATAGGTTTAATGTTTAGGGCTTAGGGTTTTTTGTCATTTTTGAGGGTTTAGCATATACAATTTTGGGCTTTATAGGGAATAGAGCATAGAGTTTTTTAGATTTAGAGGTGTTTGGTTTTTTTTTTATTAGGGTTTTTAAGGGTTAAGTGTTTCTTAGGGTTTTTTGTGTTTTTTAGATTTAGGGTTTATGGATTCTTACGGTTTAGGGTTTAGAGCTTAGGGCTTTTTGTGTTTTTAAGATTTAGGGTTTATGGATTCTTAGTGCTTAAGGCTTATGATTTAGGGTTTTAGGTTAGTGTCTATGATTTAGGGCATACGGTTTATTATGTTTAGGGTTTTAGGTTAAGGGTTTTGTCTAGGTTTTTAGGGTTCAAGGATTTGGAATTTTTAGATTGTGGTTTTTAGGGTTTTCTAGGTTTAGGGTTTAGAGTTTAGAGTGCTTTAGGTTTAGGGCTTAGGTTTTTTTTAATATTTTTTTAGGGTTTAGCATGTACAATTTAGGGCTTTATAGGGTTTAGAGCACAGAGTTTTTTAGGTTTAGGGGCTTTGGGTTTTTTAAGGATTTTTAAGGGTTAAATGTTTCTTTGGGTTTTTTACGGCTGAGGGTTTAGGGCTTAGAGTTTTATTGTATTTTTTAGGTATAGGGTATATAGACTTTTAGGATAGAGGATTTAGAGTGTAGGGTTTTTTAGGGGTATGAAATAGTTTTTAGGGTTTATAGGATTTAGGGTTTCATAAGGTTTTGGGTTTATAGATTTAGGCGTAAGATTTAGGATTTTAGGTTAGGGGTTTTTTAGGTTTAGCATTTAAGGTTGAGGGTTTTATCTAGGTTTTTTAGGTTTTAGGAGTTAGGGTTTCGTAGGTCAAGGTTTTTGCGGGTTTTGTAATTTTAGGATTTAGGGCTTACGATTCTTTTGTGTGTTTTCATGGTTAAGCATATATGATTTAGGGCATTATAGGGTTTGGTGCTTAGAGTTGGGGTTTTTGGTGGGGGGGGTTGGTTTAGGATTTTATGGGTTAAGTGTTTCTTAGTGTTTTTAATGGTTTAGGGTTTAAGGCTAAGAGTTTTCTGTGTCTTTTAGATTTAGGGTTTAGGATTTAGGGCTTAGGATTTTTTTAGGTTTAGGGTTCTACGTTATGGGTTTTATTTAGGTGTTTAGGGTATAGGGTTTTGTGTTTTTTAGGTTAAGGATTTTTAGGATTTTATAGATTTAGGGTTTAGGGCTTAGAGTTTTTTTATGTCTCTTTTAGGATTTAGGATATATGATTTAGGGCTTCATAGGGTTTAAAGCTGCGAGATTTTTAGGTTTAGGGGGTTTTCTGTCTTTTAGGGTTTAGGGTTTAGGGCTTAGTGTCCTTTTGTATTTTTAAGGTTTAGTGTTTATGGATTTTTAAGATTTAGGGTTTAGAGCTTAGGGTTTTGTAGTAGTTTAAATGGTTTTTTTGGGTTTATTTTTGGGTTTATAGGATTATGGTTCATAGGGTTTAGAGTTTATGGATTTTTAGCCTTTTAGATTTATGATATATGATTTAGGGCTTCAGAGTTTTAGATTCATGGGGCTTTGGGTCTTTTAGGGTTTAGGGTTTAGGGCTAGTATTCTTTTGTATTTTTTAGGTTTAGGGTTTACGGTGTTTTAAGTTTTATGGTTTAGAGCTTAGGGTTTTGTAGGGTTTTACATGCTTTTTAGGGTTTATTTTAGGGTTTATAGGATTAGGGTTTCATAAAGTTTACGGTTTATGGATTCTATGTGTTTTAGGTTTATGATTTAGGGTTTTAGGATAGTGTTTATGATTTAAGGCATACAGTTTTTTAGGTTTAGGGTTTATGGATTTTTAAGATTTAGTGTTTAGAGCTTAGAGTTTTGTAGGAGTTTTAAATGGTTTTTAGGGTTTATTTTAGGGTTTATAGGATTAGGGTTTCATAAGGTTTCGGGTTTATGGATTCTTAGTGTTTTAGGTTTATGATTTAGGGTTTTAGGTTAGTGTTTATGATTTAGGGTTTTAGGTTAGTGTTTATGATTTAAAGCATACTATTTTTTAGGTTTAGGGTTTTATGTTAAGGGTTTTTTCTAGGTTTTTAGGGTTTAGGGATTTTTAATTGTTAGATTGTGGGTTTTAGGATTTTATTGGCTTTGGATTTAGGGCTTAGGGTTTTTTGGCCTTTTGTAGGATTTAGCATATATGATTTAGGGCTTTATTGGGTTTAGAGCTTAGAGTGTGTTAGGTTTAGGGCTTAGGGTTTTTTTTTGGTGTTTTTTATGGTTTTGCATATACAATTTAGGGCTTTATAGGGTTTAGAGCGTAGACTTTTTTAGATTTAGGGGTTTTTGGGTTTTTTTAGGATATTGAAAGGTTAAATGTTGCTTAGGGTTTTTTTTTTACAGCTTAGGGTTTAGGGATTAGGGTTTTTTTTTGTGTTTTTTAGGTTTAGGGTTGACGGACTTTTAGGATTGAGGATTTAGAGCGTAGGGTGTTTTAGGGGTATTAAATAATTTTTAGAGTTTATGAGATTTAGGGTTTCATAAGGTTTAGGGTTTAGAGATTTAGGTGTATGATTTAGGATTTTAGGTTAGGGGTTTTTTAGGTTTAGCGTTTATGTTTGAGGGTTTTATCGAGGTTTTTAGGGATTAGGGTTTAGGCTTTTGTAGGTTAAGATTTTCAAGTGTTTTATAAATTTGGGATTTAGTGCATAGGATTTTTTTTTTGTGTTTTCATGATTAAACATTTATGATTTAGGGCTATATAGGGTTTAGAGCTAAGAGTTTTTTAGGTTTAGGGGTTTTGGGGGGTTTTTAAAGGTTTATGGTTTAAGGCTTAGGGTTTTTTGTGTTTTTTAGATTTAGGGTTTTGAATTTAGGGCTTAGGATTTTTTTAGGTTTAGGGTTCTAGATTAAGTGTTTTATTTATGTTTTTACGGTATAGGCTTTGGCTTTTTTAGGTTAAGAATTTTTAAGATTTTATAGGTTTAGGTTTTAGGGCTTAGAGTTTTTTTCATGTCTATTTTAGGGTTTAGGATATACGATTTGGGGCTTCATAGGGTTTAGAGCTTAGAGTTTTTTAGGTTTAGAGGGCTTTGTGTCTTTTAGGATTTAGGGTTTAGGGCTTAGTGTTCATTTGTTGTTTTTAGGTTTAGGGTGTACGGATTTTTAAAATTTAGGGTTTAGAGCTTAGGGTTTTGTAGGAGTTTTAAATGGTTTTTAGGATTTATTTTAGGGTTTATAGTATTAGGGTTTCATATGGATTAAGGTTTATGGATTCTTAGGGTTTAAGGTTTATGATTTAAGGTTTTAGGTTAGTGTTTATGATTTAGGGCATACGGATTTTTAGGTTTAGTATTTTAGGTTAAGGGTTTTATCTAGGTTTTTAGGGTT
Source organism: Solanum bulbocastanum (assembly GCA_037074985.1). NCBI lineage: Eukaryota > Viridiplantae > Streptophyta > Magnoliopsida > Solanales > Solanaceae > Solanum > Solanum bulbocastanum. The sequence goes on along the minus strand of CM073606.1, from coordinate 17,682,675 downwards.
TAGGGATTTGGAATTTTTAGATTATGGTTTTTAGGGTTTTAGGATTTTATAAGCTGAGGATTCAAGACTTAGGATTTTTTATGTTTTTTGGGGTTTAGCATTTATGATTTAGGGCTTTATTGGGTTTAGGGCTTAGAGTGTGTTAGGTTTAGGGCTTAGGGTTTTTGTTTTTTTTGGTGTTTTTTAGGGTTTAGCATATACAATTTAGGGCTTTATATGGTTTAGAGCATCCGGTTTTTTAGGTTTAGGGGTTTTTGGGTTTTTTAAGTATTTATAAGGGTTAAATATTTCTTAGGGTTTTTTTATGACATAGGGTTTAGGGCTTAGGTTTTTTTTTTGTATTTTTTAGGTTTAGGGTTTACGGATTTTTAGGATTGAGGATTTAGAGCGCAGGGTTTTTTAAGGGTATTAAATAGTTTTTAGGGTTTATAGGATTTAGGGTTTCATAAGATTTAGGGTTTAGAGATTTAGGTGTAGGATTTAGGATTTTAGGGTAGGGGTTTTTCAGATTTAGCGTTTAAGGTTGAGGGTTTTATCTAGGTTTTTAGGGTTTAGGGCTTAGCGTTTTGTAGGTTAAGGTTTTTGAGGTTTTTACAAGTTTGGGATTTAGGGCATAGGATTTTTTTTTGTGTGTTTTCATGGTTAAGCATATATGATTTTGGGCTTTATAGGGTTTAGAGCTTAGAGTTTTTTAGGTTTAGGTGTTTCGGGGGGATTTTACGATTTTTAAGGGTTTAAGGTGTAAGGCTTAGGGTTTTATATGTTTATGATTTAGGGCTTAGGTTTTTTTGTACTTTTTAGGGTTTAGCATATACGGTTCAGGGCTTTATAGGGTTTATAGCTTAGAGTTTTTTAGGTTTAGGGGTTTTTGGGATTTTTTGAATTTTTAAGGGTTATGTGTTTCTTATGATTTTTTAGGGTTTAGAGCTTAGTATTTTATTTAGGTTTAGGGTTGTAGGTTAAGGGTTTTATATAGGTTTTTAGAGTTTAGGACTTTGGATATTTTAGGATTTTATAGGTTTAGGGTTTAGGCCTTTGTTTTTTTTTTTTTTTTTTTTTTTTTTTTTTTTTTTGTGATTTTTTAAGGTTTAGCATATATGATTTAGTGTTTTATAGGGTTTAGTGCTTTGAATTTTTTTAGGTTTAGGGGTTTTTGATTTGCAAAGGTTAAGTGTTTCATAGGGTTTTTTAGGGTTAAGGTCTTAAGTGGTAGGGCTTTCTTAGATTTTGGAGTTTTTGGGGTTTTAAAGGGTTAAGTGTTTCTTAGGGTATAGGGATTTGGTTTTTTGTGTGTTTTTTCGGTTTAAGGTTTTCCAATTTTATGATCTAGGGCTTAGACTTAGGGTTTCTATGGGGTTTGAATGGTTTTTAGGTTTTATTTTAGGATTTATAGGATTTAGGGTTTCTTAAAGTTTAGGGTTTAGGGTTTTGGGTTTCTTTAGGTTTAGGGTTTTAGGTTAGGATTTTGGGTTTATTTAGGTTTAGTTTTTAGGTTAAGGGTTATATCTAGGTTTATGATGTACGAATTAGGTTTTTTTCTGTGTTTTCTAGGGTTTAGCATATACGAATTAGGGCATTATAGGGTTTAGATCTTAGAGTTTTTGAGGTTAGGGGTTTTGGGCTTTTAGGGTTTTTAAGGGTTAAGTGTTTCTTAGGGGTTTTTATGGTTTAGGGATTTGGGTTTATTGTGTTTTTCAGGTTTAGGGTTTCAGGAATTTTAGGATTTTGGGTTTAGTATTTATGGTTTTGTAGGGGTTTTAAATGTTTGTTAGGGTTTATTTTAGGGTTTATAGGATTTTTGTTTCTTAAGGTTTTAGGTTTAGGAATTAGGGTTTAGGTCTTAGGGATTTTCTAGATTTAGGGTTATAGGTTTAGGAATTAAGGTTTTAGGTTTAGGGTTTCTTAGGGTTTTAGGTTTATGAATTAGGATTTTAGGGTTTAGGGTTTAGGGCTTAGGAATTATTTAGGTTTAGGGTTTTAGGTTAATGGTTTTATATAGATTTTTAGGGTGTAGGGCTTAGGGTTTTTTTTAGGTTTAGGGTTTAAGGTTAAGGGTTTTATTTAGATTATTAGGGTTTAGGGCTTTGGGTATTTTAGGTTAAGGTTTTTTAGGATTTTATAAGTATAGGATTTAAAGCTTTGGGTTTTTTTGTGTTTTGTATGGTTTAGCCTATACAATTTAGTGCTTTAAAGGGTTAAGATATTAGAGTTTTTTTAAGTTTAGGGGTTTTTGAGTTTTTTAGGGTTTTTAAGGGATAGATATTTCTTAGGGATTTTAGGGTTTAGGTTTTTTTTTTTTTTTTTTTTTATGTTATTTAGGTTTAGGGTTTAAGGTTAAGGGTTTTATTTAGATTATTAGGGTTTAGGGCTTTGGGTATTTTAGGTTAAGGTTTTTTAGGATTTTATAAGTATAGGATTTAAAGCTTTGGGTTTTTTTGTGTTTTGTATGGTTTAGCCTATACAATTTAGTGCTTTAAAGGGTTAAGATATTAGAGTTTTTTTAGGTTTAGGGGTTTTTGGGTTTTTTAGGGTTTTTAAGGGATAGATATTTCTTAGGGATTTTCGGGTTTAGGTTTTTTTTTTTTTTTTTTTTTTTTATGTTATTTAGGTTTAGGGTTTAAGGTTAAGGGTTTTATTTAGATTATTAGGGTTTAAGGCTTTGGGTATTTTAGATTAAGGTTTTTTAGGATTTTATAAGTATAGGATTTAAAGCTTTGGGTTTTTTTGTGTTTTGTATGGTTTAGCCTATACAATTTAGTGCTTTAAAGGGTTAAGACATTAGAGTTTTTTTAGGTTTAGGGGTTTTTGGATTTTTTAGGGTTTTTAAGGGATAGATATTTCTTAGGGATTTTAGGGTTTAGGTTTTTTTTTTTTTTTTTTTTAATGTTATTTAGGTTTAGGGTTTAAGGTTAAGGGTTTTATTTAGATTATTAGGGTTTAGGGCTTTGGGTATTTTAGGTTAAGGTTTTTTAGGATTTTATAAGTATAGGATTTAAAGCTTTGGGTTTTTTTGTGTTTTGTATGGTTTAGCCTATACAATTTAGTGCTTTAAAGGGTTAAGATATTAGAGTTTTTTTAGGTTTAGGGGTTTTTGGGTTTTTTAGGGTTTTTAAGGGATAGATATTTCTTAGGGATTTTAGGGTTTAGGTTTTTTTTTTTTTTATGTTATTTAGGTTTAGGGTTTAAGGTTAAGGGCTTTATTTAGATTATTAGGGTTTAGGGCTTTGGGTATTTTAGGTTAAGGTTTTTTAGGATTTTATAAGTATAGGATTTAAAGCTTTGGGTTTTTTTGTGTTTTGTATGGTTTAGCCTATACAATTTAGTGCTTTAAAGGGTTAATATATTAGAGTTTTTTTAGGTTTAGGGGTTTTTGGGTTTTTAGGGTTTTTAAGGGATAGATATTTCTTAGGGATTTTAGGGTTTAGGTTTAGGGATTAGGTTTTTTTTTTTTATGTTATTTAGGTTTAGGGTTTACAGATTTTAGGATTTAGGATTCATAGCTTAGGGTTTTGTAGGGGTATTAAATGGTTTTTAGGGTTTATATGGTTTAATGTTTAGGGTTTCTTAGGATTTTAGATTTTGGATTTAGGGTTTTAGGTTAAGGTTTAGGTTTAGGGCTTAGGGGTTTTTAGGTTTAGTATTTTAGGTTGAGGGTTTTATCTAGGTTGTTTGGGTTTAGTGCTGTGGATTTTGCATGTTAAGGTTTTTGAGGGTTTTATAGGTTTCGGATTTAGGGCTTAGTGTTTTTGTGTGTTTTTATATTATAGCATATATAATTTAGGATTTCATTGAGTTTAGAGCTTAGAGTTTTTTTAGAATTGGAGGTTTTTGGGGTTTTTATGGGTTAATTGTTTCTTAGAGTTTTTTAAGGGTTTAGAGTTTAGGTCTTTAGGTTTTCTTTTTGTCTTTCCTAGATTTAGGGTTTAGGGTTTTTTTTAGGTTAAGGATTTTATTTAGGTTTTTAGGGTTTAGGGCTTTGGGTTTTTTAGGTTAACGATTTACAAGATTTTGTATATTTAGGGTTTAAGGCTTAGGTTTTTTTTTTTTTTTTTTTGTGTATTTTAGGGTTTAGGATATACGATTTAGGGCTTTATAGGGTTTAGAGTTTAGAAATCTTTAGGTTTAGGGGATCTTGTATTTTTTAGGGTTTTTAAGGGTTAGGTGTTTCTTAGGGTTTTTTAGGGTTTAGGGTTTAGGGCTGAGGGTGCTTTTGTATTTTTTAGATATAGGGTTTACGGATTTTTAAGATATAGGATTTATAGCTTAAGATTTTGTAGGGGTTTTAAATGGTATTTATGGTTTATAGGATTTAAGGTTTCATATGGTTAAGGGTTTAGGGATTATTAGGGTTTTAGGTTTAGGATTTAGGGTTTTTGGTTAGGGTTTAAGGTTTAGGGCTTAGGATTTTTTTAGGTTTAAGGTTATAGATTAAGGATTTTTAGGGATTAGGACTTTGTAATTTTTATATTAAGCTTTTTAGGGTTTTATATGTTTAGGATTTAGGGCTTAGGGTTTTTTGTGTTTTCTACGGTTTAGAATATATGATTTAGGGTTTTACATATTCGATTTATGGTTTATGGGATTTAAAGCATAGAGTTCGTTAGGTTTAGGGGTTTTTCATTTTTTTTTAGGGTTTAGGGCTTAGGGTTTTTTGTCTTTTTTGTTTTTAGGGTTTATGAATTTTTTTGATTTAGGGTTTAGAGCTTAGGGTTTTGAAGGGTTTAAAATGGTTTTTAGGGTTTGTAGGATTTATGGTTTTTTAAGGTTTAGGGTTTAGGGTTTCTTAGGGTTTTAGATTTAGGATTTAGGGTTTTAGGTTAGGGTGTAGGGTTAAGGACTTCGGGTTTTTTTGGTTTAGGACCTACGATTTGGGTTTAGGGTTTCAAGCTTAGGGATTTTTTAGGTTTAGGGTTTAAGGTTAATGGTTTTATCTAGGTTTTTAGGCTTTAGGGCTTTGGATTTCTTAAGTTAATGTTTTTAGGGTTTTATAGGTTTAGGGCTTAGGGTTTAGGGTTTGATTGTGTCTTTTAGGGTTTAGCAATTATGATTTAGGGCTCTATAGGGTTTTGAGGTTAGAGTGTTTTAGGGTTAGGTGTTTTTGTATTTTTTAGGGCTTTTAAGGGTAAAGTGATTCTTTGGATTTTTAGGGCTTAGGTTACTTTTGTGTTTTGTAGCTTTAGGGTTTTCGTATTTTTAGGTTATAGGGTTTAGAGCTTAGGGTTTTTAAGTGGTTTTAAATGGGTTTTAGGATTTATATTAGGGTTTCATAAGGTTTAGGGTTTATGGTTTCTGAGGGTTTTAGATTTAGGATTTAGGGTTTTAGATAGGGTTTAGGATATATGGCTTAGGGTTTTTTTAGGTTTAGTGTTTTAGGTTAATGGTTTTATCTAGGTTTTTAGGGTTTAAGGCTTTGGAACTTATAGATTATGGGTTGTAGGGTTTTATAAGTTTAGGATTTAGAGCTTAGGGTTTTTTGTCTTTTTTAGTATTTAGCATATAGGATTAAGGGTTTTATAGGGTTTAGAGCTTAGAGTTTTTTAGGTTTAGTGGTTTTTGGGTTATTTAGGGTTATTAAGGGTTAAGTGTTTCTTAGGAATTTTTAGGGTTTAGTGTTTTGGGTTTAGGGTTTTATTTTGGATTTTAGGGTTTAGGGATTTGAGTTTTTTAGGTTAAGCGTTTTTTGAATTTTATAGGTTTCGGGTTTAGGGCTTATGTTTTTTTTTGGGTGTGTTTTTAGGGTTTAACATATACGATTTAGGGCTTTATAGGGTTTAGAGCTTATAGTTTTTTAGGTTTAGGGGTTTTTGTGTTTTTTAGGGGATTTAAGGGTTAAGTGTTTCTTATGTTTTTTTTTGGGTTTAGGGCTTATGGTGCTTTTGTGTTTTTTAGATTTGGGGTTTGTGGATTTTTAGGATTTAGGGTTTATATCTTAGGGTTTTGTAAGGTTTTTTTTTTTTTTTAATCATTTTTCGGGTTTATTTTAGGGTGTATAGGATTTATGTTTTCTTATGGTTCAGGGTTTCTTAGTGTTTTAGGTTTAGGATTCAGGGTTTAGGGCTTAGGACTTTGGTTTTTTTTTAGTGTTAAGGCTTTTATCACTATTTTTAGCATTTAGGGCTTTGGATTTTTTAGGTTTAAGTTTTTTAGGGTTTTGGGATAAGGGTTTTTTTTTTTGTGTGTTTTAGGGTTTAGAATATACGATTTAGGACTTTATAGGGTTTAGAGCTTAAAGTTTTTTTAGGTTTAGGCGTTTTTGGGTTTTTTTAAAATTTTTTTAAGGGTTAAGTATTTCTTAGTGTTTTTTAGGGTGTAGGGTTTAAGGTTTACGGCTTATGGTTTTTTTTTTTTTTTTGGTCTTTTTTAGGTTTATGTTTTATAGATTTTTAGGATTTAGGGTTTTGAAGGGTTTTTAATTGTTTGTAGGGTTTATCGGATTTAGGGTTTCTTAAGGTTTAGTATTTAGGGCTTCTTAGGGTTTTAGGTTGAGGATTTAGGGTTTTAGGTTAGGGTGTAGGGTTTAGGCCTTGGGGGATTTTTAGGTTTGGGATTTAGGGTTTTGGGCTTAGGGTTTTTTTAGGTTTAGGGATTTAGGTTAAGAGTTTTATCTAGATTTATGGTTTAGAGATTAGGGTCTTGAAGGGGTTTTAAATGGGTTTTGTGGTTTATTTTAGGGTTTATTGGATTTAGGGTTACTTAAGGTTTAGGTTTTAGACTTTCTTAAGGTTTTATGTCTAGTATTTTTAGGGTTACTTAACGTTTTGGTTTTAGAGTTTCTTAAGGTTTTAGGTCTAGTATTTGGATTTTAGGTTAGGGTGTAAGGTTTAGGCCTTAGAGGATTTTTAGGTTTAAGGTTTAAGATTAGGGTTTAGGGTTTCGGCATTAGGGTTTTTAATTTTTAGGTTTAAGGATTTAGTTTAAGGGTTTTATCTTGGGTTTTAGCGTTTAGGGCTTTGGGTTTATTAGGTTAGGGTTTTTTAGGGTTATATATGTTTAAGGTTTTTTTTGTGTTATTAGGGTTTAGTGTATATGATTTAGGGCTTTATAGGCTTTTGAGGTTTGTGTTTTATACGTTTAGGGTTTTTCAGTTTTTTTAGGGTCTTTAAAAGTTAGTGTTTCTTAAGGTTTTTAGGGTTTATGGTTTAGATCTTAGGGTTTCGTAGGGGTTTTAAATGGTTTTTAGGTTTTATTTTAGGGTTTATTAAGGCTTAGAGTTTGGGGTTTCTTAAGCTTTTAGGATTAGGATTTAGAGTTTTAGGTTAGGATTTTGGGATTTTTTAGGTTTAGGGTTTAAAGTTAAGGGTTTGATCTAGGATTTAAGGGTTTAGGGCTTTGGGTATTTTCGATTAAGTTATTTTAGGTTTTTATAGGTTTGGGTTTAGGGCGTAGGTTTTTTTGTGTTTTTTAGGGTTTAGCATATACGGGTTTAGAGCTGAGAGTTTTTTAGGCATAGGGTTTTTTAGGATTTTTAAGGGTAAAGTGTTTTTAGGGTTTTCTAGGGTTTAGGGCTTAGGTTTTTTTTTTTTTTTTTTTTTTTTTGTGTTTTTAAGGTTTAAGGTTTATGGATTTTTAGGATTTAGGGTTTAAAATTTAAGGTTTTTGTAAGGGGTTTTAATTGGTTTTTTATGGTTTATGTTAGAGTTTATAGGATTAAGGGTTTCTTAAGGTTTGGGGTTAAGGGTTTCTTATAGTTTTAGATTTAGTATTTAGGCTTTTAGTTTAGGGTTTAGGGTTTAAGGCTTAAGGGCTTTATATAGATTTTTATGGTTTAGGGTCTTTGGGTTTCTTAGGTTAAATTTTTTAAGGTTTTATAGGTTTATGGTTTAGGGCTTAGGTTTTATTTTTTTTTGTGTTTTTAGGGTTTAGCATATATGAATTAGGTCTTTATATGTTTTAGAGCTTAGAGTTTTTTAGGATTAGGGGTTATTGAGTTTTTAGGGGTTTTAAGGGTTAAGTGTTCCATAGGGTTTTTTTAGGGTTTATGGTTTAGAGCTTAGGGTTTTGTAGGGGTTTCAAATGGTTTTTAGGGTTTATTTTAGAATTTATAGGTATAAGGGTTTCTTGAGGTTTAGGGTTTAAGGTTTCTTATGGTTTTAGGTTTAGGACTTAGAATTTTAGGTTAGGGTTTTTTTAGGTTTTAGGGTTTTGATTAAGGGTTTTATCTAGGATTTTATGGTTTAGGGCTTTGGGTTTTTTAGGTTAATGTTTTAAGGGTTTTATAGGTTTCGGGTTTAGAGCTTAGGGCTTAGGGCTTTTTCTTTGTTTTTTAGTGTTTAGCATATATGAATTAGGGCTTTATAGTATTTAGAGCTTAGATTTTTTTTGGCTTAGGGGTTTTTAGGTTTTTAAAGGTTTTTAAGGTTTAAGTGTTTCTTAGGGCTTTTTAATGTTTAGGGTTTACATATTTTAAGAATTTAGGAATTAGAGCTTAGTAGTTTGTAGGGTTTAAAATTGTTTTTAGGGTTTCAAGGATTTAGGGTTTCTTAAGGTTTAGGGTTTTAGGTTAGGGTTTACGACTTAAGGCTCAAGGTTTTTTTAAGTTTAGGGTTTTAGGTTAAGGATTTTATATAGGTTTTTAGGGTTTAGGTCTTTGGGTTTATTATGTTAAGGTTTTTAAGGATTCTATAGGCTTAAGGTTTAGGGCTTAAGGTTTGTTTTTGTGTGAGTTTTAGGGTTTAGCTTTTACGATTTACGGCTTTATAGGGTTTAGAACTTAGATTTTTTTAGGTTTTGGGGTTTTTGGGTTTTTTAGGGTTTTTAAGGGTTAAGTGTTTCTTAGGGTTTTTAGGGTTTAAGTTTTAGGGGTTATGTTTTTTTTTTTTTTTTGTGTGTGTTTTTTAGGTTTAGGGTCTACAAATTTTTAGGATTTAAGGTTTAGAACTTAGAGTTTTTAGGGGTTTTAAATTGTTTTTATGGTTGATTGGTTTATATGATTTAGGGTTTTAGGTTTGGGTTTAGGGTTTTATCTAGGTTTTTAAGGTTTAGGGCTTTGGGTTTTTTGGGTTAATGTTTTTCAGGGTTGTATAGGTTTAGGGTTTTTGGTTGGGTTTTTTTGTGTTTTTTAGGGTTTAGCATATACGATTTAGGGCTTTATAGGGTTTAGAGCTTTGAGTTTCTTAAGTTTAGTGGTTTTTGTATTTTTAGGGTTTTCAATGCTTAAGTGTTTCGTAGTATTTTTTAGGGTTTAGTGTTTTTTGTGTTTTGTAGGTTTATGGTTTATGGATTTTTAGGATTTAGGGTTTAAAGCTTAGGCTTCCGTAGGAGTTTTAAATGGGGTTTTAGGCTTTATTTTAGGGTTTATAGGATTTAGGCTTTCTAAATGTTTAAGATTAGGTTTAGGATTTAGGGTTTTATGTTAGGGTTTAGGGTTTAGGGCTTTGGGTTTTTTTTTGGTTTAGGGTCTTAGGGTTTTATCTAGGTTTTCAGGGTTTAGGGGTTTGGGGTTTTTAGCTTAAAGTTTTTTTATGGTTTTATAGGCTTAGGGTTTGGGGTTTAGAATATTTTTTTGTGTTTTTTAGGGTTTAACATATAGAATTTAGGGCTTTATAGGGTTAGAGCTTAGAGTCTTTTAGGTTTAGTGGTTTTTGAGGTTTCTAAGGATTAAGTATTTCTTATGGTTTAAGGCTTACGATTTTTGTGTTCTTTTTAGTTTTACGGTTGACGAACTTTTAGGATTTAGGGTTTAGAGCTTATGGTTTTTTAGGAGTTTTATATGGTTTATTTTAGGGTTTATAGGATTTTGGGTTTCTTAAGGTTTAGGGATTTTTTAGGTTAAGGGTTTTTAGGGTTTAGGACTTTGCATTTTTTAGGTTATGGGTTTTTAGAGTTTTATAGGTTTAATGTTGAGGACTTAGGGGTTTTTTGTGTCTTTTTTGGGTTTAGCATGTACAATTTTGGGCTTTACAGGGTTTCGAGCTTAGAGTTTTTATAGGCTTAGGGGTTTTGGGTTAATTAAGGTTTTTAAGGGTTAAGTGTTTCTCAGGGTTTTCTAGGCTTTAAGGTTTAGGGATGTTTTTTTTTTTGTGTTTTTTAGGTTTAATATTTACGGATATTTTAGGTTTTAGGGTTTAGAGCTTAGGGTTTTGTCGGAGTTTTAAATGCATTTTAGGGTTTATAAGATTTAGGATTTCTTAAGGCTTATGTTTTAGGGTTTCTTAGGGTTTTAGGTTTAGAATTTAAGGATTTAGGCTAGGGTTTAGGGTTTAGGACTTAGTGTTTTTTTAGGTATAGGGTTTTAGGTTAAGAGTTTTATCTAGGGTTTTTATGGTTTAGGGCTTTGGGTTTTTAAGGTTAAGGTTTTTTTTAGAGTTTTATTGGTTTATGGTTTAGGACTTAGGGTTTTTTGTGTTTTTTAGGGTATAGCATATAGGGCTTGATAGTGTTTAAAGCTTATAGTTTTTTAGGTTTAGGGATTTTTCCTTTTTTTAGTGCTTTTAAAGGTTAAGTGTTCTTAGGGTGTCTGGTTTTGAGCTTAGGGTTTTTTAGGAGCTTTTAAATGGGTTTTTAGGGTTTATAGGATTTAGGGTTTCTTAAGGTTTAGGGTTTAGAGTTTCCTTATGGTTTTGGGTTTAGGGTTCTTTTAGGTTTAGGGTGTTAGGTTAAGGGTTTTGTTTAGGTTTTAAGGGTTTAGGGATTTGGGTTTTGTAGGAATTTTAAATGGGTTTTTAGGGTTTATTTTAGAGTTTTTAGGATTTAGGGTTTCTTAAGGTTTAGGGTTTACAATTTCTTAAGGTTTTAGGTTAAGGATTTAGAGTTTTAGGTTAGGGTTTAGGGCTTGGGGTTTTTTTAAGTTTTGGGTTTTTAGGATTTTATAGGCTTAGTGTTTAGGGCTTAGATGTTTTTTGTGTGTTTTTAGGGTTTAGCATATACTATTTAAGGGTTTATAGGGTTGGGTTTAGAGCTTAGAATTTTTTTTGGTTTAGGGGTTTTTTGGTTTTCTCAATGTTTTTTTAAGGTTAGGGATTTTTTTGTTTTTTTGTTTTTTACATTTAGGTTTTATAGAGTTTTAGGATTTAGGGTATAAAGCATAGGGATTTTAGGGGCTTTAAATTGTTTTAGGGTTTATTTTAGGGTTTATAGGATTTAGGGTTTCTTAAGATTTATGGTTTAGGGTTTCTTCAGGTTTTAGGTTAGGGATTTAGGGTTTTAGGTTAGTGTTTAGGGTTTAGGTCTTAGGTTTTTTATTGTTTAGGATCTTAGGTATCGGGTTTTATCTAGGTTTTCAGGGTTTGGGATTTGGATTTTTTAGGTTAAGGTTTTTTATGGTTTTATAGACTTGGGGTTTTTTTTGTGTGTGCTTTTTTAGGGTTTAATATACACAATTTTGGGCTTTATAGGGTTTAGAGCTTAGATTTTTTTTAGGTTTAGGGTGTTTTGAGACTTTTAAGGGTTAAGTGTTTCTTAGGGTTTAAGGCTTATGATTTTTTGTATTTTTTAGGTTTAGGATTTACGAATTTTTAGTATTTAGTGTTTTTTAGGAGTTTTATTTGGATTTTAGGGTTTATTTTAGAGTTTATAGGATTTAGAGTTTCTTACGATTTAGGGTTTCTTAAGGTTTTAGGTTAGGGTTCAGGGTTTAGGGCTTAGGGTTTTTTTAGGTTAAGGGTGTTAGGTTAAGGGTTTTATTAAGGTTTTTAGGGTTTAGGGATTTGTGTTTTTTAGGGTTTTTTCTGTTTAGAGTTTAGGGCATAGGGTATTTTTGTGTTTTTTAGGGTTTAGTGGGTTGTTGGGTTTTTATGGGTTTTATAGGTTTTTAAGGGTTAAGTAGGATTTTTTTAGGGTTTAAGGTTTAGGGCTTAGGGTTTTTTTTTGTGTTTTATCAATTTAGGGTTTACAAATTTTTAAGATTTTGGGTTTAGAGCTTATCTTTTTTACGGGGTTTTAATGGTTTTTAGGGTTTCTTTTAGGATCTATAGGTTTTAGGGTTTCTTAAGGTTTAGTGTTTAGGGTTTCATAGGTCTTTAGGTTTAGGATTTTGTGTTTTAGGTTAGGTTTTAGGATTTCTTTAGGTTTAGGGTTTTAGGTTAAGAGTTTTATCTTGGCTTTTAGGGTTTAGGGATTTGGGTTTTTTGGGTCAAGGTTTTTTAGAGTTTTATAGTTTTAAAGTTTACGGCTTAGGGTTTTTTTTTGTATTTTTTAGGTTTAGTATTTACGATTTAGGGCTTTATAGGGTTTAGAGCTTAGAGTTTTTGAGGTTAGGGGTTTTGGGTTTTTAAATGTTAAGTGTTTGTTAGGCTTTTTAGGATTTAGGGTTTAGCGCTCTGGATATTTTGTGCTTTTGAGGTTAAGGTTTTACGGATTTTTAGAATTTAGGGTTTAGATTTTTGGGTTTTGTAGGGGTTCTAAATGGTTGTTAGGGTTTATTTTAGGGTTTATAGTGTTTTGGGTTTCTTAAGGTATAGGGTTTAGGGTTTCTAAGGGTTTTAGGTTTAGGAATTAGGGTTTTAGGTTAGGGTTTAGGGTTTAAGGATTAGAAATTTTTAGGTTAAGGGTTTTATCAAGGTTTTTAGGGTTTTGGGCTTTGGGTATTTTAGGTTAAGGATTTTTTGCATTATATAGGTTTAGTTATTTATTTTTTTTGTGTTTTTTTGGGTTTCGTATATACGATTTAAGGGTTTTGAGCTTAGAGTGCTTTTTAGGTTTAAAGGTTTTTGTATTTTAAGGGGTTTTAAGGGTAGTGTTTCGTAGGGTTTTTTAGGGTTGAGGGCTTAGCTTCTTTTCTTTTTTCTTTTTTTTTTTTTTTTTTTTTTTTTATGTTTAGGGTTTACGAATTTTTAGGATTATGGTTTAGAACTTAGGGTTTTGTAGGGATTTTTAATGGTTTTAAAGTTTATTTTAGGATTTATATGATTTAGGAAACGTTTCTTAGAGTTTAGTGTTTCTTATGGTTTTAGGTTTAGGATTTTTAGGGTTTTGGGCTTAGGTTTTTTTAGGTTTAGGCTTAAGGTTAAGGATTTTATCAAGGTTTTTAGAGTTTAAGGATTTTGGTTTTTTAGGTTACTGTTTTTTAGGGTTTATAGTTTTAGGGTTTACGACTTAGGTTTTTTTTTGTGTTTTTATGATTTAGCATATACGATTTAGCGCTTTATAGGATTTAGAGGTTTGAATTTTTTTAGGTTTAGGGGATTTCTGCCCTTTCAGGATTTTTAAGGGCTAAGTGTTTCTTAGGGTTTAGGGTTTAGGGCTTAGGGTTTTTTTTTGTCTTTTTTATGTTTAAGGTTTACGGATTTTTAGGATTTAGTGTTTAGAGTTTAGGGTTTTGTAGGAGTTTTAAACACTTTTTAGGCTTTATATTCAAATTGATAGGATTTAGGATTTCTTAAGGTTTAGGGTTTCGGGTTTCTTAGGGTTTTAGATTTAGGATTTCGGGTTTTAGGTTAGGGTTTAGTGTTTAAGGTTTAGGGTTTTTTAGGTAGGATTTTAGGTTAAGGATTTTATTTAGTTTTTTAGGGGTTAGGGCTTTGGGCTTTTCAGGTTAAGGGTTTTTAGGGATTTGTAGGTTTATGGTTTAGGGCCTAGGTTTATTTTTGTGCTTTTTAGGGTTTAGCATATAATATTCAGGTCTTGATAAGTCTTAGGGCTTAGAGTTTTTTAGGTTTCGGGGTTTTTGGTTGAGAGTTGGGGGTTTTTAGGGGTTTCAAATTGTTTTAAGGGTTTATATTTGGGTTTATAGGATTTAAGATTTCTTTAGGTTTTGAACTTAGGGTTTCTTAGGGTTTTAGGTTCAGGATTTAGTGTTTTAGGTTAGGATTTAGGGTCTAGGGCTAAGGACTTTTTTTAGGCTTAGAATTTTAGGTTTAGGGTTTTATCTAGGTTTTTAGGGTTTAAGGCTTCGGGTTTTTTAGTTTAAGGTATTTTAGGGTTTTATAGGTTAAAGGTTTAGGGCATAGGTTTTTTTTTTTTTGTCTTTTTAGGGTTTAGCATATACGATTTAGGGCTTTATGGGGTTTAGAGCTTAGAGTTTTTTAGGTTTAGAGGATTTTGGGTCTTTTAGGGTTTTTGGTTTAGAGCTTTGGGTTTTATAGGGGTCTCAAATGGGTTTTAGGGTTTATTTTATGGTTTATAGGATTTAGGGTTTAGGGTTTCTTAGGGTTTCTTAGGGTTTCAGGTTTAGGATTTAGAGTTTTAGGTTAGGTTTTAGGGTTTTATGTTAAGGGTTAAGGCTTTGAGTTTTATAGGTTAATGTTTTTTAGGATTTTATAGGTAAAGGGTTTAGGCCCTAGGTTTTTTCTTTTTTGTGTTTTTAGGGTTTACCATAACAATTTAGGGGATTTTAAGGGTTAAAAGTTTACTAGGGTTTTGTAGGGTTATGGTTTAGGGCTTAGGGTTCTTTTTTTTTTTTTTTTGTTTGTTAGGATTAGGGTTTATGGATTTTTAGGATTTAGAATTTAGAGCATAGGATTTTGTAGGGGTATTAAATGGTTTTTAGGGTTTATAGGATTTAGGGTTACATAAGGTTTAGGGTTTATGGATTAAGGTTTAGGATTTAGGGTTTTAGGTTAGGGTTTAGAGTTTAGGGCTTAGGGGTTTTTTAAGGTTTAGCATTTTGGTTGAGGGTTTTATCTAGGTTTTTAGGGTTTAGGGCTTAGCATTTTGTAGGTTAAGGTTTTTTAGGGTTTTATAGGTTTGGAATTTAGGGCTTAGGGTTTTTTTTTGTGTGTTTTCATGGTTAAGTATATATGATTTAGGGCTTTATAGGGTTTATAGCTTAGAGTTTTTTAGGTTTAGGGTTTTAAGGGTTAAGTGTTTCATAAGGTTTTTAAGGGTTTAGGGTTTAAGGCTTAGGATTTTTTGTGTTTTTTATATTTAGGATTTACGCCTTAGGATTTTTTAGGTGTATGGTTCTAGGTTAAGGGTTTTATTTAGGTTTTTAGGGTATAGGGATTTGGGTTTTTTAGGCTAAGGATTTTTAGCATTTTATAGGTTTAGGGTTTAGGGCTTAGAGTTTTATTATTTCGTTTTTAGGATTTAGGATATACGATTTAGGGCTTCATAGGTTTAGAGCTTAGAGTTTTTTAGGTTTAGGGTTTATGGATTTTTAAGATTTAGGTTTAAGATCTTAGGTTTTTGTAGGAGTTTTAAATGGTTTTTAAGGTTTATTTTAGGGTTTATAGGATATAGGGTTTCTTAATATTTAGGATTTAGGATTTCAGGTTTAGAGTTTAGAGTTTTAGGGTAGGGTTTAGGGTTTTACGTTAAGGTTTTTATTTAGATCATTAGGGTTTAGGGCTTTGAGTTTTATAGGTTAATGATTTTTAGGATTTTATAGGTAAAGGGTTTAGGGCTTAGGTTTTTTTTCTTTTTTGTGCTTTTAGTGTTTAACTTATACAATTTAGGGCTTTATAGGGTTTAGTGCATAGAGTTTTTAGGTTTAGGGATTTTTGGATCGTTTTAGGATTTTTAAGGGTTAAAAGTTTAATAGGGTTTTGTATGCTTTTGGTTTAGGGCTTAGGGTTTTTTTTTGTGCTTTTTAGGTTTAGGATTTACGGATTTTTAGGATTTAGGATTTAGAGCATAGGGTTTTGTAGGGGTATTAAATGGTTTTTAGGGTTTATAGGATGTAGGGTTTCATAAGGTTTAGGGTTTATGGATTAAGGTTTAGTATTTAGGGTTTTAGGTTAGGGTTTAGAGTTTAGGGCTTAGGGGTTTTTTTAGGTTTAGCGTTTTGGTTGAGGGTTTTATCTAGGTTTTTAGGGTTTAGGGCTTAGGGGTTTTTTTAGGTTTAGTGTTTTGGTTGAGGGTTTTATCTAGGTTTTTAGGGTTTAGGGCTTAGCATTTTGTAGATTAAGGTTTTTGAGGGTTTTATAGCTTTGAGATTTAGGGCTTAGGGTTTTTTTTTTTGTGTGTTTTCATGGCTAAGCATATATGATTTAGGGAATTATAGGGTTTAGAGCTTAGAGTTTTTTAGGTTTAGGGATTTTGGGGGGGGGGGGGGGTTAGTGTTTTTAAGGGTTAAGTGTTTCTTAGGGTTTTTAAGGGTTTAGGGTTTAAGGCTTAGGATTTTTTGTGTTTTCTATATTTAGGATTTATGGCTTAGGATTTTTTTAGGTGTATGGTTCTAGGTTAAGGATTTTATTTAGGTTTTTAGGGTATAGGGCTTTGGGTTTTTTGGGTTAAGGATTTTTAGGATTTTATAGGTTTAGGGTTTTGGGCTTAGATTTTTTTTATGTCTTTTTTAGCATTTAGGATATAAAATTTAGGGCTTCATAGGTTTAGAGCTTAGAGTTTTTTAGGTTTATGGGGCTTTGTGTCTTTTAGTGTTTAGAATTTAGGGCATAGTGTTCTTTTTATATTTTTTAGGTTTAGGGTTTATGGATTTTTAAGATTTAGGTTTTAAATCTTTGGTTTTTGTAGGAGTTTTAAATGGATTTTAGTGTTTATTTTAGGGTTTATAGGATTGGGTTTCTTAAGGTTTAGGATTTATTGATTCTTAGTATTTTAGGTTTATGATTTAGGGTTTTAGGTTAGTGTTTATGATATAGGGCATACGGTTTTTTAGGTTTAGTATTTTAGGTTAACGGTTTTATCTAGGTTTTTAGGGTTCAGGGATTTGGATTTTTTATATTATGGTTTTTTGGGTTTTATAGGTTTAGGATTTAGGGCTTAGGGTTTTTTGTGTTTTTAGGGTTTAGCATATACGATTTAGGGCATTATTGGGTATAGCTTAGAGTTTTTTAGGTTTATGGGGTTTTGGGTTGTTTTGGGTTTTTTTTTTTTTTTTTTTTTTTTTTTTTTTTTTAAGGATTTAGGATTTGTTAAGGTGTAGGGTTTAGGGTTTCGTAGGGTTGTTAAGGGTTAAATGTTTCTAAGGGTTTTTAAGGCTTATGATTTAGGGCTTAGTGCATTTTTAGGTTTAGGGTTTTAGGTTAAGGCATTTTTTTAGGTTTTTAGGGTTTAGGGCTTTGTGTTTTTTATGTTAAGGCTTTTTTCGAATTTTATAGGTTTATGATTTTAGGCTTAGGGTTTTTTGTGGTTTTTAGGGTTTAACATATATGATTTAGGGCTTTATCAGGTTTAAAGCTTTGTGTCTTTTTTTTTTTTTTGTGTATTTTATGGTTTTTAAGTGTTAAGTGTTTCTTAGAGTTTTTTTAAGGTTTAGGGCTTAGGGATTTTTTTTGTGTACATTTTTAAGGTTTAGGGTTTACTGATTTTTAGGATTTAGGGTTTATAGTTTAGGGTTTTGTAGGGGGTTTAAATGGTTGTTAGGGTTTATTTAAGGGTTTATAGGATTTTGGGTTAGCTAAGGTTTACGGTTTTTGGTTTTGTATTTAGGGTTTTAGGTTATGGTTTAGGGTTTTTGGACTTAATTTTTTTTAGGTTAAGGGTTTAATCTAGGTTTTGTGGCTTTAGGACTTTGGGTTTTTTAGATTAATGTTTATTAGGGTTTATAGGTTTAAGGTTTAGGGCTTAGTGTTTTTTTTCTGTTTTTGAAGGTTTAGCATATACAATTTTGGGCTTTATAAGGTAAAGAGCATAGAGTTTTTTAGATTTAGGGGTTTTTGGTTTTTATTTTTTATTTTTTTAGGGTTTTTAAGGGTTAGATTTTATAATTTAGGGCATACGGTTTATTAGGTTTAGGGTTTTATCTAAGTTTTTAGGGTTTAGGGATTTGGAAATTTTAGATTGTGGTTTTTAGGTTAAGGGTTTTTTACGACTTAGAGCTTAGGGCTTAGATTTTTTTTTGTATTTTTTAGGTTTAGGGTATATAGATTTTTAGGATTCAGGATTTAGAGTGTAGGGTGTTTTAGGGGTATTAAATAGTTTTTAGGGTTTATAGGATTTCGGGTTTCATAAGGTTTAGGGTCTAGTGATTTAGGTGTAGGATTTAGGATTTTAGGTTACGGGTTTTGGGAGGGGGGGTTTAGGGTTTTTATGGGTTAAATGTTTATTATGGTTTTTAAAGGTTTATGGTTTAAGGCTTAGGGTTTATTGTGTTTTTTAGATTTAGGGTTTAGGATTTAGGGCTTAGGATTTTTTTAGGTTTAGGGTTCTAGGTTAAGGGTTTTATTTAGGTATTTAGGGTATAGGGCTTTGGGTTTTTTGGGTTAAGGATTTTTAGGATTTTATAGATTTAGGGTTTAGGGCTTAGAGTTTTTATGTCTTTTTTAGGGTTTAAGATATATGATTTAGGGCATCATAGGGCTTAGAGCTACGAGTTTTTTAGGTTTAAGGGGCTTTGTGTCTTTTAGGGTTTAGGGTTTAGGGCATAGTGTTCATTTGTATTTTTAAGTTTTATGATTTACGAATTTTTAAGATTTAGGGTTTAGAGCTTAGGGTTTTGTAGTAGTTTTATATGGTTTTTTGGATTTATTTCAAGGTTTATAGGATTAGGGTTTCATAAGGTTTAGGTTTTATGGAGTTTTAGTGTTTTAGGTTTATGATATACGATTTAGGGCTTCATAGGGTTTTGAGCTTAGAGTTTTTAGGTTTAGGGGGCTTTGCGTCTTTTAGGGTTTAGGGTTTAGGGCTTAGTGTTCTTTTGTATTTTTTAGGTTTAGGATTTATGGATTTTTAAGATTTAGGGTTTAGAGCTTAGGGTTTTGTAGGAGTTTTACATGCTTTTTAGGGTTTATTTTAGTGTTTATAGGATTAGGGTTTCATAAGGTTTAGGGTTTATGGATTCTTAGTGTTTTACGTTTTTGATTCAGAGTTTTAGGTTAGTGTTTACGATTTAGGGCATACAGTTTTTTAGGTTTAGGGTTTTAGGTTAAAGGTTTTATCTAGGGTTTTAGGGTTTAGGGATTTGGAATTTTTAGATTATGGTTTTTTGGGTTTTATAGATTTAGGATTTAGGGCTTAGGGTTTTTTGTGTTTTTTAGTGTTTAGCATATACAATTTGGGGCTTTATTAGGTTTAAAGCTTAGAGTGTTTTAGGTTTAGGGCTTAGGGTTTTTTCTTGTGTTTTTTAGGGTTTAGCACATACAATTTCAGGATTTATTGGGTTGAGAGAATATAGTTTTTTAGGTTTAGGGGTTTTTGGTTTTTTTAGGATTTTTAAGGATTAAATGTTTTTGAGGGTTTTTTACGGCTTAGGGTTTAAGGCTTAGGATTTCTTTTTGTGTTTTCTAGGTTTAGTGTTTATGGATTTTCAGAATTAAGGATTTAGAGCATAGGGCTATTTTATGGTATTAAATAGTTTTTAGAGGTGATAGGATTTAAGACTTCATAAGTTTTAGGGTTTAGAGATTTAGGTGTAGGATTTAGGATTTTAGGTTAGCAGATTCTTATGTTTAGCGTTTAAGATATAGGGTTTTATCTAGGTTTTTAGGGTTTAGGGCTTAGGGTTTTGTAGGTTTAGGTTTTTGAGGGTTTTATAACTTTGGGATTGAGGGCATAGGATCTTTTTTGTGTGTTTTCATGGTTAAGCGTATATGATTTAGGGTTTTATAGGGTTTACAGCTTATAGATTTTTAGGTTTAGGGGTTTTGGGGAGAGGGGTGTTTAGGGTTTTTAATGGTTCAAGGTTTAAGACTTAGGGTTTTTTGTGTTTTTAGATTTAGGGTTTTTGATTTATGGCTTAGTATTTTTTTAGGTTTAGGGTTCTAGGTTAAGAATTTTATTTAGTCTTTTAGGGTATAGGGCTTTGGGTTTTTTTAGGTTAAGGATTTTTAGGATTTTATAGGTTTAGAGTTTAGGGCTTAGAGTTTTTTAATGTCTTTTTTAGGGGTTAGGATATATGAGTTAGGGCTTCATAGGGTTTAGGGCTTATAGTTTTTTAGGTTTCGGGGTCTCTGTGTCTTTTAGGATTTAGGGTTTAGGGCTTAGTGTTCTTTTGTTTTTTTTAAGATTAGGGTTTACAGATTTTTAAGATTTAGGGTTTAGAGCTTAGGGTTTTGTAGGAGTTTTAAATGGTTTTTAGGGTTTATTTTATGGTTTATAGGATTAGGGTTTCATAAGTTTTAAGGTTTATGGATTCTTAGTGTTTTAGGTTTATGATTTAGGGTTTTAGGTTAGTGTTTATGATTTAGGGCTTATGGTTTTTTAGGTTTAGGGTTTTAGGTTAAGGGCTTTATCTACGTTTTTATGGTTTAGGGATTTGGAATTTTTAGATTATGGCTTAGAGTGTATTAGGTTTAGGGCTTAGGTTTTTTTTTTTTTTTTTTTTTTTTTTTTTTTTTTTTTTTTTTGTGTTTTTTAGGGTTTAGGATGTACAATTTAGGGCTTTATAGGGTTTAGAGCATAGAGTTTTTTAGGTTTAGGGGTTTTTGGGTTTTTTAAGGATTTTTAAGGGTTAAATGTTTCTTAAGGTTTTTTACGGCTTAGGGTGTAGGGATTAGGGGTTTTTTTTGTGTTTTTTAGGTTTAGTGTTTACGTATATTTAGGATTGAGGATTTAGAGAGTAGGGTTTTTTAGGTGTATTAAATAGTTTTTAGGATTTATAGGATTTAGGGTTTCATATGGTTTAGGGTTTGGAGATTTAGTTGTAGGATTTAAGATTTTAGGTTAGGGGATTTTTAGGTTTAGCGTTTAAGGTTGAGGGTTTTACTTAGGTTTTTAGAGTTTAGGGATTAGGGTTTTGTAGGTGAAGGTTTTTGATGGTTTTATAGGTTTGGATTTAAGGCTTAGGTTTTTATCGTGTGTTTTCAGGGTTTAGCATATACTATTTAGGGCATCAAAGGGTTTATATCTTAGAGTTTTTTAGGTTTAGGGGTTTTTAGGGTGTTTAAGGGTTAAGTGTTTCTTAGGATTTTTTTAGGGTCTAGGGTTTTTAGGGCTTAGGTTCTTTTTTTGTTTTTCTTAGATTTCGGGTTTAGGGCTTAGTGTTTTTTTAGGTTTAGTGTTCTAGGTTAAGGGTTTTATTTGGGTTTTTAGGGTATAAGGCTTTGGGTTTCTTGGGCTAAGGGCTTTTAGGATTTTATAGGTTTAGTGTTTAGGGCTTAGGTTTTTTTTGTGCTTTTTAGGGTTTAGGATATATGATTTAGGACTTTATAGGGTTTAGAGCTTAGAGTGTTTTAGGTTTAGGGGGCATTGTATTTTTCTGGGTTTAGGATTTAGGGCTTAGTGTGCTTTTGTATTTTTTAGGTTTATGATTTACGGAATTTTAAGATTTAGGGTTTGGAGCTTAGAGTTTTGTATGAGTTTTAAATGATTTTTTGGGTTTATTTGAGGGTTTATAGGATTAGGGTTTTTTAAGGTTTAGGTTTTAGGGATTCATAGGGTTTTAGGTTTAGGGTTTAGGGTTTTAGGTTAGTGTTTAGGTTTTAGGGCTTAGGGCTTTTTAGGTTTACGATTTTAGGTTAAGGGATTTATCTAGGTTTTTAAGGGTTTAGGCTTTGGAATTTTTCGTTTAAGGTTTTTAGGGGTTTTATAGGTTTAGGATTTTGGGCTTAGGGCTTTTTGTATTTTTTAGGGTTTAGCATATACGATTTAGGGCTTTATTGGGTTTAGAGATTAAAGTTTTTTGTGTTTAGGATTTTTGGGCTATTTAGGGTTATCAAGGGTTAAGTGTTTCTTTTGGTTTTCTAGGGCTTAGGGTTTTTTTAGGTTTAGGGTTTTAAGTTAAGGGTTTGATTTAGGTTTTTAGGATTTAGGCTTTGAGTTTTTTGGGTTATGGTTTTTTTGGATTTTATAGGTTTAGGGTTTAGGGCTTAGGGTTTTTTTTGTGTCTTTTATGGTTTAACATATACAATTTAGGGTTTTATAGGGTTTAAATCTTAGAGTTTTTTTAGGTTTAGTGGTTTTTAGGGTTTTTAAGGATTAAGTGTTTCTTAGGATTTTTTTAGGGATTAGGGCTTAGGGTGTTTTTGTCTTTTATAGATTTAGGGTTTACGAAGTTTTAGTATTTAGAGTTTAGGTCTTAGTGTTTTGTAGGGGTTTTAAATGGTTTTTAGGGTTTATTTTAGGGTTGAAAGGATTTTGGGTTTCTTAAGTTTTAGGGTTTCTTAGGATTTTAGGTTTAGGATATAGGGTTTTAGGTTAGGGTTTGGGGTTTAGGACTTTGGGTGTCTTTAGGTTTAGGGTTTTAGGTTGAAGGTTTTATATAATTTTTTAGGGTTTAGGGCTTTGGGTTTTTTAGATTATGGTTGTTTTTAGCGTTTTATAAGTTTATGGTTTAGGGCTAAGTTTTTTTTTTTTTTTTTTTTATATTTAGGATTTAGCATATACAATTTAGGGCTTTATAGACTTTAGAGCTTAGTGTCTTTTTTAGGTTTAGGGGTTTTTTGTATTCTAAGGGGTTTTAAGGGTTAATTTTTTCTTAGGGTTTATTAGGGTTCAGGGTTTAGGGCTTAGTTTTTTTTTTTTTGGTGTTTTTTATGTTTAGGGTTCACGAATGTTTAGATTTAGGGTTTAAAGATTAGGGTTTTGTAGTGGTTTTAAATGAATTTTAGGGTTTATTTTAGGATTTATAGGATTTAGGGTTTCTTATGGTTTAGGGTTTCATAGGGTTTAGGGTTAGGATTTAGGGTTTATGGCTTGGGGAATTTTTTTGTTTAGGGTTTTATCTAGGTTTTTTGGGTTTAGGGCTTTGGGTTTTTTAGGTTAAGGGTTTTAAGGGTTTTATAGGTTTAGGGTTTAGGGTTTATGGCTTAGGTTTTTTTGTGGTTTTTAGTGTTTTGCATATAAGATTTAGGGATTCATAGGGTTTATAGCTTAGAGTTTTTTTTAGGTTTAGGGGTTTTTGTGTTTTAAGGTTTTTTAAGGGATAAAAATTTCTTAAGGTTTTCTAGGCTTTAGGCTTTAGGGTTTAGGGCTTGTTTGTGTTTTTTAGGTTTGAGGTTTACAAATTTTTAGGATTTAGGGTTTAGAGCTTAGGGTTTTGTAGTGGTTTTAAATGCCTTTTAGGTTTTATTTTAGGGTTGACAGGATTTAGGGTTTATTAAGGTTTAGGGTTTAGGATTTAGGGTTTTACGTTAGGGTTTAGGGTTTAAGGCTTAGGGTTTTTTTAGATTTAGGATTTTAGGTTAAAAGTTTTATCTAGGTTGTTAGGGTTTAGGGCTTTGGATTTTTTAGGGTTTTATAGGTTTATGATTTAGGGCTTAGGGTCTTTTTGTGTTTTTTTAGGATTTAGAATATACGATTCAGGGCTTTATATGATTTTTAAGGGTTATGTGTTTCTTATGGTTTTTTAGGGTTTAGAGCTTAAGGTTTTATTTCGGTTTAGGGTTATAGGTTAAGGATTTTATATAGGTTTTTAGAGTGTAGGGCTTTGGATATTTTAGGATTTTATAGGTTTAGAGTTTAGGCATTGGTTTTTTTTTTTTTTTTTTTTTTGTGATTTTTAGGGTTTAGCATATATGATTTTGCGTTTTATAGGGTTTAGAGCTTTGAGTTTTTTTTAGGTTTAGGGGTTTTTTGGTTGTAAGTCGGTAAGTGTTTCTTATGGTTTTTTAGGGTTTAGGGCTTAAGGTGTAGGGCTTTCTTAGGTTTTGGGGTTATTGGGTATTTTTGGGTTTTTATCAGGTTTTAAGGGTTAAGTGTTTCTTAGGGTATAGGGATTTGGTTTTTTGTGTGTTTTTTCGGTTTAGGGTTTTCCAATTTTATGGATTTAGGGTTTAGAGCTTAGGGTTTTTATGGGGTTTAAATGGTTTTTAGGTTTTATTTTAGGATTTATAGGATTTAGGGTTTCTTAAGGTTTAGGGTTTCTTTAGGTTAAGGGTTTTATCTAGGTTTATAGTTTACGAATTGGGGTTTTTTTCTGTGTTTCTTAGGGTTTAGCATATACAAATTAGGGCTTTATAGGGTTAAGAGCTTAGAGTTTTTGTGTTTAAGGGTTTTGGGCTTTTAGGATTTTTAAGGGTTATGTGTTTCTTAGATGTTTATATGGTTTAGGGCTTTGGGTTTATTGTGTTTTTTAGGTTTAGGGTTTAAGGATTTTTAGGATTTTGGGTTTATTGTTTATGGTTTTGTGGGGATTTTAAATGTTTGTTAGGGTTTATCTTAGGGTTTATAGGATTTTGGGTTTCTTAAGGTTTTAGGTTTAGGAATTAGGGTTTAGGTCTTAGGGATTTTTCAGATTTAGGGTTTTAGGTTTAGGAATTAGGGTTTTAGGGTTTAGGGTTTAGGGTTTAGGGCTTAGGAATTTTTTAGGTTTAGGGTTTTAGGTTAATGGCTTTATATAGGTTTTTTGGGTTTACGGCTTAGGGTGTTTTTAGATTTGGGGTTTTGGGTTAAGGGTTTTATTTAGATTATTAAGGTTTAGGGCTTTGGCTTTTTTTGTGTTTTGTATGGTTTAGCATATGCAATTTAGGTCTTTAAAGGTCTAAGATATTAGAGTTTTTTTAGGTTTAGGGCTTTTTGGGTTTTTAGGGTTTTTATGGGTTAAATGTTTCTTAGGGGTTTTAGGGTTTAGGGTTTAGGGCTTAGGGTTTTTTTTCTTTTAATGTTTTTTAGGTTTAGCATTTATGGAATTTAGGATTTAGGATTCATACCTTAGGGTTTTGTAGGGGTATTAAATGGTTTTTAGGGTTTATAGGATTTAAGGTTTTATATGGTTTAGTGTTTAGGGTTTCTTAGGATTTTAGATTTTGGATTTAGGGTTTTAGGTTAGGGTTTAGGTTTAGGGCTTAAGTGTTTTTAGGTTTAGCATTTTAGGTTGAGGGTTTTATCTAGGTTTTTTGGGTTTAGTGCTGTGGGTTTTGTATGTTAAGGTTTTTGAGGGTTTTATAGGTTTGGCATTTAGGGGTTGGGGTTTTTTTGTGTGTTTTTATGGAATAGCATATATAATTTAGGGCTTTATTGAGTTTAGAGCTTAGAGTTTTTTTGGGTTTAGAGGTTTTTGGGGTTTTTAAGGGTTTGGGCTCTTTTAGGGTTTAGAGTTTAGGTCTTTAGGTTTTTTTTGTGTTTTTTGGATTTAGGGTTTAGGGTTTTTTTTTGGGTTAAGGATTTTATTTAGGTTTTTAGGGTTTAGGGCTTTGGGATTTTTAGGTTAACGGTTTTTAGGATTTTGTATGCTTAGGGTTTAGGGCTTAGGGTTTTTTTTTTGTGTTTTTTATGGTTTAGGATATACGATTTACGGCTTTATAGGGTTTACAATGTAGAGATTTTTAGGTTTAGGGGTTTTTTTGTTTTTTTTAGAGTTTTTAACGGTTAAGTGTTTCTTAGGGTTTTTTAGGATTTAAGGTTTAGGGTTGAGGGTGCTTTTGTGCTTTTTAGATTTAGGGTTTACGGATTTTTAAGATAAAGGATTTAGAGCTTAGGGTTTTGTAGGGGTTTTAAAGGGTATTTATGGTTGATAGGATTTAGGGTTTCATAAGGTTAAGGGTTTAGGGTTTCTTAGGGTTTTAGGTTTAGGATTTGGGGTTTTAGGTTACAGTTTAGGGTTTAGGGCTTAGGATTTTGTTAAGTTTAAGGTTTTAGATTAAGGATTTTTAGGGTTTAGGACTTTGTAATTTTTAGATTAAGCTTTTCAGGGTTTTATATGTTTAGGATTTAGGGCTTAGGGTTTTTTGTGTTTTCTATGTTTTACCATATATGATTTAGGGATTTATATGGTTTAGAGCTTAGAGTTTTTTAGGTTTAGGGGTTTTTGGGTTATTTAGGGTTAAGTGTTTCATAGGGTTTTTTAGGGCTTAGGGGTTCTTTTTAGGTTTAGTGATTTGTGTTAAGGGTTTTATTTAAGTTTTTAGGGTTTAGGTCTTTGAGTTTTTTGGGTTAAGGTTTTTTCGGATTTTATAGGTTTAGGGTCTAGGGCTTAGGATTTGTTTGTGTTTTTTAGGGTTTTGCATATATGATTTAGGGCTTTATAGGATTTAAAGCTTAGAGTTCGTTAGGGTTAGGGGTTTTTCTTTTTTTCTTTTTAGTATTTTTGAGGGTTAAGTGTTTCTTAGGATTTTTTAGTGTTTAGGGCTTAGGGTTTTTTGTGTTTAGGGTTTATGAATTTTTAGGATTTAGGGTTTAGAGCTTAGGTTTTGAAGGGTTTAAAATGGTTTTTGGGGTTTATAGGATTTATGGTTTTTTAAGGTTTAGGGTTTCTTAGGGTTTTAGATTTAGGATTTAGGGTTTTAGGTTAAGGGTTTTATCTAGGATTTTAGGGTTTTGTGCTTTGGGTTTCTTAAGTTAAGGTTTTAGGGTTTTATAGGTTTAGGGTTTAGGGCTTAGGGTTTTCTTGTGTTTTTTAGGGTTTAGCATTTACTATTTAGGGTTCTATAGGGTTTTGAGGTTAGAGCCTTTTAGGGTTATGGTTTTTCTGTATTTTTTAAGGCTTTTAAGGGTTCAATGATTCTTTGGATTTTTAGGGCTTAGGTTACTTTTGTGTTTTGTAGCTTTAAGGTTTTCGTATTTTTAGGTTATAGGGTTTAGAGCTTAGGGTTTATAGGATTTATGTTTTCTTATGGTTCAAGGTTTAGGTTTAAGGTTTTTTTTTTTTTTTTTTTTTTTTTTTTTGTGTTTTTTAGGATTTAGAATATACCATTTACGGCTTTATAGGGTTTAGAGCTTAAAGTTTTTTTAGGTTTAGGGTTTTTTATGGTTATATATGTTTAGGTTTTAGGACTTAGGGTTTTTTTGTGTTTTTAGGGTTTAGTGTATATGATTTAGGGCTTTATAGGCTTTTGAGGTTTGTGTTTTTTATGTTTAGGGGTTTTTAGTTTTTTTAGGTTAGTGTTTCTTAAGGTTTTTAGGGTTTATGGTTTAGAGTTTAGGGTTTCGTAGGCGTTTTAGATGGTTTTTAGGTTTTATTTTAGGGTTTATAGGATTTAGGGTTTATTAAGGCTTAGAGTTTGGGGTTTCTTAAGCTTTTAGGGTTAGGATTTAGGGTTTTATGTTAAGGTTTTGGGATTTTTTAGGTTTAGGGTTTAAATTTAAGGGTTTGATCTAGGTTTTAAGGGTTTAAGGCTTTGGGTATTTTCGATTAAGGCTTTTTAGGTTTTTAAAGGTTTGGGCTTAAGGCTTAGGTTTTTTGTGTTTTTTTAGGGTTTAGCATATATGATTTAAGGCTTTAAAGGGTTTAGAGCTTAGATTTTTTAGGTGTTGGGTTTTTAAGGGGTTTTAAGGGTAAGTGTTTTTTAGGGTTTTCTAGGGTTTAGGGTTTAGGGTTTAGGACTTAGGATTTTTTTTTTGTGTGTTTTTAAGGTTTAAGGTTTATGGATTTTCAGGATTTAGGTTTTTTGTAGGGGTTTTAAATGGGGTTTTTATGGTTTATATTAAGGTTTTAGGGTAAGGGTTTCTTAAGGTTTAGGGTTAAGGGTTTCTTAGGATTTTAGATTTAGTATTTAGGGTTTTAGGTTATGGTTTAAGGTTTTGGGTTTAAGGCTTAGGTTTTTTTTTTTTTTTTTTTTTTTTTTAAGTTTAGGGTTTTAGGTTAAGGGCTTTATATAAGTTTTTATGGTTTAGGGTCTTTGGGTTTTTTAGGTTAAATTTTTTAGGGTTTTATACGTTTATGGTTTAGGGCTTAGGTTTTATTTTTTTTTTGTGTTTTTAGGGTTTAGCATATATGAATTAGGTCTTTATAGGGTTTAGTGCTTAGAATTTTTTAGGATTAGGGTTTTTTGGGTTTTTTGGATTTTTAAGGGTTAAGTGTTTCATAGGGTTTATGGTTTAGAGCTTAGGGTTTTGTAGGGATTTCAAATGGTTTTTAGGGTTTATAGGTATAAGGGTTTCTTGAGGTTTAGGGTTTAAGGTTTCTTATGGTTTTAGGTTTAGGATTTAGGCCTTAGGGTTTTTTTAGGTTTCAGGTTTTGGTTAAGGGTTTTATCTAGGATTTTATGGTTTAGGGCTTTGGACTTTTTAGGTTTAGGGTTTAGGGCTTAGGGCTTTTTCTGTGTTTTTTAGTGTTTAGCATATATGAATTAGGGCTTTATAATGTTTAGAGCTTAGATTTTTTTGAGCTTAGGGGTTTTTGGGTTTTTAAAGGTTTTTAAGGGTTAAGTGTTTCTTAGGAATTTTTAAGGTTTAGGGCTTACATATTTGAAGAATTTAGGAATTAGAGCTTAGTGTTTTGTAGGGGCTTAAAATTGTTTTTAAGGTTTCAAGGATTTAGGGTTTCTTAAGGTTTAGGGTTTATGACTTAAGGCTCAGGGTTTTTTTAGGTTTAGGTTTTTATGTTAAGGTTTTTAGGGTTTAGGTCTTTGGGTTTATTATGTTAAGGTTTTTAAGGATTTTATAGGTTTAAGGTTTAGGGATTAAGGATTTTTTTTTTTTTTTTTTTTTTTTTTTTGTGTTTTTTAGGGTTTAACTTTTACGGTTTACGACTTTATAGGGTTTAGAACTTAGAGTTTTTTAGGTTTTGGAGTTTTGGGTTTGTTAGGGTTTTTAAGGGTTAAGTGTTTGTTAGGGTTTTTAGGATTTATGTTTTAGGGGATAGGGTTTTTTTTTTTGTGTGTTTTTTAGGTTTAGGGTTTACAAATTTTTAGAATTTAGGGTTTAGAGCTTAGAGTTTTTAGGGGTTTTAATTGTTTTTATGGTTTATTTTAGGGTTTATATGATTTAGGGTTTTAGGTTTGAGTTTAGGGTTTTTCAGGCTTAGGGTTTTATCTAGGTTTTTAGGGTTTAGGGCTTTGGATTTTTTGGGTTAAAGTTTTTCAGGATTGTATAAGTTTAGGGTTTTCGGTTGGGTTTTTTTGTGTTTTTTTGGGTTTAGCATATACGATTTATGGCTTTATAGGGTTTAGAGCTTTGAGTTTCTTAAGTTTAGTGGTTTTTGTATTTTTAGGGTTTTCATGGGTGAAGTGTTTCTTAGTGTTTTTTAGGATTTAGTGTTTTTTGTGTTTTGTAGGTTTAGGGTTTATGGATTTTTAGGATTTAGGGTTTAAAGCTTAGGCTTCTATAGGAGTTTTAAATGGGTTTTTAGGGTTTATTTTAGGGTTTATAGGATTTACGATTTCTAAAGGTTTAAGATTAGGTTTAGGATTTAGGGTTTTATGTTAGGGTTTAGGGTTTAAGGCTTTGGGTTTTTTTAGGTTTAGGGTCTTAGTATTTTATCTAGGTTTTCAGGGTTTAGGGGTTTGGGGTTTTTAGCTTAAAGTTTTTTTTCATGGTTTTATAGGCTTAGGGTTTAGAGTTTTAGGTTAGTATTTAGGGCTTGGGGTTTGTTTAGGTTTTGGGTTTTTAGGATTTTATAGGCTTAGGGTTTAATCCTTAGGGTTTTTCGTGTGTTTTTAGGGTTTAGAATATACTATTTAGGGCTTTATACGGTTGGGTTTAGCGCTTAGAATTTTTTTAGGTTTAGGGGTTTTTTGGTTTTATAGTTTAGGGATTTTTTTTTTGTTTTTTTACGTTTAGGTTTTATAGAGTTTTATGATTTAGGTTATACAGCATAGGGGTTTTAGGGGCTTTAAATGGTTTTAGGGTTTATTTTACGGTTTATAGGATTTAGGGTTTCTTAATGTTTACGGTTTAGTGTTTCTTCGGGTTTTAGGTTGGGGATTGATGGTTTTAGTTTAGAGTTTAGGGTTTAGGGCTTAGGGTTTTTTTTTCATTTAGGGTCTTAGGTTAAGGGTTTTATCTAGGTTTTCAGGGGTTTGGGCTTTGGGTTTTTTAGGTTAAGGTTTTTTATGGTTTTATAGAATTGGGTTTTTTTTTTGTGTGTGTTTTTTTAGGGTTTAATATACACAATTTAGGGATTTATAGGGTTTAGAGCTTAGATTTTTTTAGATTTAGGGTTTTTTGAGAATTTTAAGGGTTAAGTGTTTCTTAGGGTTTAAGGCTTATGATTTTTTGTGTTTTTTATGTTTAGGATTTACGGATTTTTAGGATTTATGGTTTTTTAGGAGTTTTATTTGGATTTTAGGGTTTATTTTAGGGTTTATAGGATATAGAGTTTCTTACGGTTTAGGGTTTCTTAGGGTTTAAGGTTAGGGTTCAAGGTTAAGGGCTTAGGGTTTTTTTAGGTTTAGGGTTTTAGGTTAAGGGTTTTATTTAGGTTTTTAGGGTTTATGGATTTGAGTTCTTTAGGGTTTTTTATGTTTAGAGTTTAGGGCTTAGGTTATTTTTGTTTTTTTTTAGGGTTTAGTGGGTTGTTGGGTTTTTATGGGTTTTATGGATTTTTAAGGGTTAAGTGTTTCTTAGGATTTTTTAGGGTTTAGGGTTTATGGCTTAGGGTTTTTTTGTTGTGTTTTGTCAATTTAGGGTTTTAAAATTTTTAGGATTTTGGGTTTAGAGATTAGGGTTTTTAATGGTTTTTAGGGTTTGTTTTAGGATTTATATGTTTTAGGTTTCTTAAGGTTTAGTGTTTAGGGTTTCATAGGTCCTTAGGTTTAGGATTTTGAGTTTGGTTAGGGTTTAGGATTTCTTTAGGTTTTGGGTTTTAGGTTAAGAGTTTTATCTAGGTTTATAGGGTTTAGGGATTTGGATTTTTTGGGTCAAGGTTTTTTAGGGTTTTATAGTTTTAAAGTTTACGACTTAGGTTTTTTTTTTCTTTCTATTTTTTAGGTTTAGTATTTACGATTTAGGGCTTTATAGGGTTTAGAGCTTATAGTTTTTGAGGTTAGAGGTTTTGGGTTTTTTAGCGTTAAGTGTTTCTTAGGGATTTTTTAGGGTTTAGGGTTTAGGGTTTTGGATATTTTGTGTATTTGACGTTTAGGTTTTACGTATTTTTAGGATTTAGGGTTTACATTTTTGGGTTTTGTAGGGGTTTTAAATGGTTGTTAGGGTTTATAGGATTTTGGGTTTCTTAAGGTTTGGGGTTTAGGGTTTCTTAAGGTTTAGGGTTTTTGGGTTCTTAGGGTTTTAGGTTTAGGAATTAGGGTTTAGGGTTTAAGGATTAGGAATTTTTTAGGTTTAGGTTTTTAGGTTAATGGTTTTATCAAGGTTTTTAGGGTTTTGAGCTTTGGGTATATTAGGTTAAGGGTTTTTAGAATTTTATAGGTTTAGTTTTTTTTTTTTTTTTTGAGTTTTTTAGGGTTTCGTATATACGATTTAAGGGTTTAGAGCTTAGAGTGTTTTTTTTTATTTAAAGGTTTTTATATTTTAAGGGGTTTTAAGGGTAGTGTTTCTTAGGGATTTTAGGGTTGAGGGCTTAGCTTTTTTTTTTTTTTGTGTGTTTTTTAGGTTTAGGGTTTACAAATTTTTAGGACTTATGGTTTAGAACTTAGGGTTTTGTAGGTATTTTAAATGGGTGTTAAAGTTTATTTTAGGATTTATATGATTTAGGAAACGTTTCTTAAAGTTTAGTGTTTCTTATGGTTTAGGTTTAGGATTTTGGGCTTTAGGTTAGGATTTAGGGCTTAGAGTTTTTTTAGGTTTAGGGTTTAAGGTTAAGGATTTTATGATGGTTTTTGGAGTTTAGGGATTTGGGTTTTTAAGATTATCGTTTTTCAGGGTTTATAGTTTTAGGTTTTACGACTTAGGTTTTTTCTTTTTATGATTTTAGGGTTTAGCATGTACGATTTAGCACTTTATAGAGTGCAGAGGTTAGAGTTTTTTTAAGTTTAGGGGATTTCTGCCTTATTAGGATTTTTAAGGGCTAAGTGTTTCTTAGGATTTTCTAGGGTATAGAGTTTAGGGCTTAGACTTTTTTTTTTGTCCTTTTTGATGTTTAAGGTTTATGGATTTGTAGGATTTAGTGTTTAGAGTTTAGGGTTTTGTAGGAGTTTTAAATGCTTTTTAGGCTTTATATTAAAATTGATAGTATTTAGAGTTTCTTAAGGTTTAGGGTTTTGGGTTTCTTAGGGTTTTAGATTTAGGATTTCGGGTTTTAGGTTAGGGTTTAGTGTTTAAGGCTTAGGGTTTTTTAGGTAGGATTTTAGGTTAAGGGTTTTATCTAGGTTTTTAGAGGTTAGGGATTTGGGTTTTTCAGGTTAAGGGTTTTTAGGGTTTTATAGGTTTATGGGTTAGGGCTTAGGTGTATTTTGGTGTTTTTTAGGGTTTAGCATATAAGATTCAGGGCTTGATAAAGCTTAGAGTTTTTTAGGTTTAGGGGTTTTTGGTTGAGAGCTGGGGATTTTTAGGGGTTTCAAATGGTTTTAATGGTTTATATTTGGGTTTATTGGATTTAAGGTTTCTTAAGGTTTTGGATAGATGGTCTGTTAGGGTTTTAGGTTAGGATTTAGGGTCTAGGGCTTAGGGTCTTTTTATGCTTAGAATTTTAGGTTTGGGGTTTTATCTAGATTTTTAGGGTTTAGGGCTTCGGGTTTTTTAGTTTAAGGTGTTTTAGGGTTTTATAGGTTTAAGATTTAGGGCATAGGTTTTTTTTGTCTTTTTAGGGTTTAGCATATACAATTTAGGGCTTTATGGGGTTTAGAGCTTAGAGTTTTTTATGTTTAGAGGTTTTTGGGTATTTTAGGGTTTTTAGTTTAGAGCTTTGGGTTTTGTAGGGGTCTCAAATGGGTTTTAGGGTTTATTTTATGGTTTATAGGATATAGGGTTTCTTAAGATTTAGGGTTTAGGGTTTTTTAGGGTTTCAGGATTGGGATTTTGAGTTTTAGGTTAGGGTTTAGGGTTTTACATTAAAGGTTTTATTTAGATCATTAGGGTTTAAGGCTTTGAGTTTTATAGGTTAATGTTTTTTAGGATTTTATAGGTAACGGGTTTAGGGCTTAGGTTTTTTTTTTTTTTTGTGTTTTTAGGGTTTAATATATACAATTTAGGGCTTTATAGGGTTTAGAGCATAGAGTTTTTAGGTTTAGGGGTTTTTGGAATTTTTTAGGGTTTTTAAGGGTTAAAAGTTTGCTAGGGTTTTGTAGGTTTATGGTTTAGGGCTTAGGGTTTTTTTTCGTGTTTTTTAGGTGTAGGGTTTACGGATTTTTAGGATTTAGGATTTAGAGCATAGGGTTTTGGTAAGGGTATTAAATGGTTTTTAAGGTTTGTAGGATTTAAGGTTTCATAAGGTTTAGGGTTTATGAATTATGGTTGAGGATTTAGGGTTTAGAGTTTAGGGCTTAGGGTTTTTTTTAGGTTTAGCATTTTGGTTGAGGGCTTTATCTAGGTTTATAGGGTTTAGGGCTTAGCATTTTGTAGGTTAAGGTTTTTGAGGGTTTTATAGGTTTGGGATTTAGGGCTTAGGGTTTTTTTTGTGTGTTTTCATGGTTAAGCATATATGATTTAGGGCTTTATAGGGTTTAGAGCTTAGAGTTTTTTAGGTTTATGGATTTTGGGGGGCGGGGGGGGGGGGGGTTTAGGGTTTTTAAGGGTTAAGTGTTTGTTAGAGTTTTTAAGGGTTTAGGGTTTAAGGTGTAGGATGTTTTGTGTTTTTTTAGATTTAGGATTTACGACTTAGGATTTTTTTAGGTGTATGGTTCTAGGTTAAGGGTTTTATTTAGGTTTTTAGGATTTAGGTCTTTGGGTTTTTTAGGTTTTGGATTTTTAAGATTTTATAGGTTTAGGGTTTAGGGCTTAGAGTTTTTTATGTCTTTTTTAGGGTTTAGGTTTAGGGGGCTTTGTGTCTTTTAGTGTTTAGAATTTAGGGCTTAGTGTTCTTTTGTATTATTTAGGTTTAGCGTGTACGGATTTTTAAAATTTATGGTTTAGAGCTTAGGGTTTTTTAGGTTTAGGGGGTTTTGGGTTGTTTAAGTTTTTTTTTTTTTTAGGATTTAGGGTTTGTTAATGTGTAGGGTTTAGGGTTTTGTTGGGTTATTTAGGGTTAAATGTTTCTAAGGTTTTTTAGGGCTTATGCTTTAGGGCTTAGTGTTTTTTTAGATTTAGGGTTTTAGGTTAAGGCATTTTTTTAGGTTTTTAGGGTTTAGGGCTTTGTGTTTTTTAGGTTAAGGTTTTTTCCTATTTTATAGGTTTAGGGTTTTGGGCTTAGGGTTTTTTGTGTTTTTTAGGGTTTAACATATATGATTTTGGGCTTTATCAGGTTTAAAGCTTAGTGTTTTTTTGTGGCTTTTAGGGTTTTAATGGTTAAGTGTTTCTTAGGGTTTTATTAAGGTTTAGGGCTTAGGGATTTTTTTGTGTACGCTTTTAAGGTTTAGGGTTGACTGATTTTTAGGATTTAGGTTTTAGACTTTAGGATTTTGTAGGGGATTTAAATGGTTGTTAGGGTTTATTTAAGAGTTTATGATATTTTGGGTTAGCTAAGGTTTATGGTTTTTGGTTTAGGATTTAGGGTTTTCGGTTAGGGTTTAGGGTTTTTGGACTTAGGGTTTTTTTAGGTTAAGGGTTTAATCTTGGTTTTGTGGGTTTAGGACTTTGGGTTTTTTAGGTTAATGTTTTTTAGGATTTATAGGTTTAAGGTTTAGGGCTTAGGGCTTTTTTTCTATTTTGGAGGGTTAAGCATATACAATTTTGGGCTTTATAGGGTTTAGAGCATAGAGATTTTTAGATTTAGGGGTTTTTGGTTTTTTTTTTTTTAGCGTTTTTAAGGGTTAAGTGTTTCTTAGGGTTTATTATTTAGAGCTTAGTTTTTGTGTTTTTTAGATTTAGGTTTTATGGATTTTTAGTGTTTCAGGTTTATGATTTATTGTTTTAGGTTAGTGTTTATGATTTAGGGCATACGATTTATTAGGTTTAGGGTTTTAGGTTAAGGGTTTTATCTACATTTTTAGGGTTTAGGGATTTGGAATTTTTAGATTGTGGCTTTTAGGGTTTTATATATATTTTTTTTTTTATGATTTTTAGGGTTTAGCATATATGATTTAGAGCATTGTTGGGTTTAGAGCTTACGTTTTTTCTTTTTTTTTTTTAGGGTTTAGCATGTACAATTTAGGGCTTTATAGGGTTTAGAGCATAGAGTTTTTTAGGTTTAGGGGTTTTTAGGTTTTTTAAGGGTTAAATGTTTCTAAGGGTTTTTTACGACTTAGGGTTTAGGGCTTAGAGTTTTATTGTATTTTTTAGGTTTAGGGTATACGAATTTTTAGGATTGAGGATTTAGAGCATAGGGTTTTTTAAGGGTATTAAATAGTTTTTAGGATTTATAGGATTTAGGATTTCATAAGGTTTAGGGTTTATAGATTTAGGTGTAGGATTTAGGATTTTAGGTTAGGGGTTTTTTAGGTTTAGCGTTTAAGGTTGAGGGTTTTGTCTAGGTTTTTAGGGTTTAGGGCGTAGGGTTTTGTAGGTTAAGGTTTTTGTGGGTTTTGTATGTTTATGATTTAGGGCTTAGGATTTTTTTGTGTGTTTTTATGGTTAAGCATATATGATTTAGGGCTTTATAGGGTTTAGAGCTTAGAGTTAAGGGTTAGGGGGGTGGGGGGTTTAGGGTTTTTATGGGTTAACTGTTTCTTAGGGTTTTTCAGGGTTTAGGGTTTAAGGCTTTGGGTTTTTTGTGTCTTTTAGATTTAGGGTTTAGGATTTATAGCGTAGGATTTTTTTAGGTTAAGGGTTTTATTTAGATTTTTAGGGTATAGGGC
Organism: Solanum bulbocastanum; assembly: GCA_037074985.1. Lineage (NCBI taxonomy): Eukaryota > Viridiplantae > Streptophyta > Magnoliopsida > Solanales > Solanaceae > Solanum > Solanum bulbocastanum. The sequence goes on along the minus strand of CM073606.1, from coordinate 17,647,516 downwards.
TTTGCGTTTTTTAGGTAAAGGATTTGTAGGATTTTATAGATTTAGGGTTTAGGGCTTAGAGTTTTTTTATGTCTTTTTTAGGGTTTAGGATATACGATTTAGGGCTTTATAGGGTTTAGAGCTACGAGTTTTTTAGGTTAAGGGGGCTTTGTGACTTTTAGGGTTTACATTTTGGGGCTTATTGTCGTTTTGTATTTTTAATGTTTAGTATTTACGGATTTTTAAGATTTAGGTTTTAGAGCTTAGGGTTTTGTAGTATTTTTAAATGTTTTTTGGGTTTATTTTAGGGTTTATAGGATTAGCTTTTAATAAGGTTTAGGGTTTATGGATTTTTAGTGTTTTAGGTTTATTATATACGATTTAGGGCTTCATATGGTTTTGAGCTTAGAGTTTTTAGGTTTAGGGGTCTTTGGGTCTTTAGGGTTTAGGGTTTAGGGCTTAGTGTTCTTTTGTATTTTTTAGGATTAGGGTTTACGGTGTTTTAAGGTTTAGGGTTTAGAGCTTAGGGTGTTGTAGGAGTTTTACATGCTTTTTAGTGTTTATTTTAGGGTTTATAGGATTTGGGTTTCTTAAGGTTTAGGGTTTATGGATTCTTAGTGTTTTAGGTTTATGATTTAGGGTATACAGTTTTTTAGGTTTAGGGTTGATGGATTTTTAAGATTTAGAGTTTAGAGCTTAGGGCTTTGTAGGAGTTTTAAATGGTTTTTAGGGTTTATTTTAGGGTGTATAGGATTAGGATTTCATAAGGTTTAGGGTTTATGGATTCTTAGTGTTTTAGGTTTATGATTTAGGGTTTTAGGTTAGTGTTTGTGATTCACAGCATATGGGTTTTTTGGTTTAGGGTTTTCGGTTAAGGGTTTTATCTAGGTTTTTAGGGTTTATGGATTTTGAATTGTTATATTGTGGTTTTTAGGATTTTATAGGCTTTGGATTTAGAGCTTAGGGTTTTTTGTCTTTTGTAGCATTTAGCATATAATATTTAGGCCTTTATTGGGTTTAGAGCCTAGAGTGTGTTAGGTTTAGGGCTTAGGGTTTTTTTGTTATTTTTTAGGGTTTAGCATATAATATTTAGGGATTTATACGGTTTAGAGCATAGAGTTTTTTAGGTTTAGGGGTTTTTGGGTTTCTTTAGGATTTTTAATTGTTAAATGTTTCTTAGGGTTTTTTTACGGCTAAGGGTTTAGGGCTTAGGGTTTTTTTGTGTCTTTTAGTTATAGGGTTGATGGAATTTTAGGACTTAGGATTTAGAGAATAGGGTTTTTTTGGGGTATTAAATAGTTTTTAGAGCTTATAGGATTTAGGGTTTCATAAGGTTTATGGTTTAGAGATTTAGGTGTAGGATATAGGATTTTAGGTTAGGGGTTTTTTAGGTTTAGCATTTAAGGTTGAGGGTTTTATCTAGGTTTTTACGGTTTAAGGCATAGGGTTTTGTAGGTTATGATTTTTGAGGGATTTATAATTTTGGGATTTAGGGCATAAGATTTTTTTTGTGTGTTTTCATGGTTAAACATATATGATTTAGGGGTTTATAGGATTTAGAGCTAAGAGATTTTTAGGTTTTGGGGTTTTGGGGGGGGGGGTGTTTATGGTTTTAAAGGGTTTAGGGTTTAAGGCTTAGGGTTATTTGTGTTTTTTAGATTTAGGGTTATGGATTTTTTTAGGTTTAGGTTTCTAGGTTAAGTGTTTTATTAGGTTTTTAGGGTATAGGGCTTTGGGTTTTCTAGGATTTTATAAGTGTAGGGTTTAGGGCTTAGAGTTTTTTCTTAACTATTTTAGGGTTTAGGATATACGATTTAGGGCTTATAGGGTTTAGAGCTTAGAGTTTTTTAGGTTTAGGGGGCTTTGTGTCTTTTAGGGTTTAGGGATTAGGGCTTAGTGTTATTTTGTATTCTGTAGGTTTAGGGTGTACGGATTTTTGAAATTTAGTGTTCAGAGCTTATGGTTTTGTAGTAGTTTTAAATGGTTTTTAGGGATTATTTTGGGGTTTATAGGATTAGGGTTTCATAAGGTTTAATGTTTGTGGATTCGTAGGGTTTAATGTTTATGATATAGGGTTTTAGGTTAGTGTTTATGGTTTAGAGCATACGAGTTTTTAGGTTTTGGGTTTTAGGTTAAGGGTTTTATCTAGGTTTTTAGGGTTTGGAATATTTAGATTATGGTTTTTAGGATTTTATAAGCTTAAGATTCAGGACTTAGGATTTTTTGTGTTTTTTAGGGTTTAAAATATACGATTTAGAGCTTTATTGGGTTTAGATCTTAGAGTGTGTTAGGTTTATGGCTTACGATTTTTTTTTTCTGTTTTTTTAGGGCTTAGCATATACAATTTAGGGCTTTATAGGGTTTAGAGTATAGAGTTTTTTAGGTTTAGTAGATTTTCGATTTTTTTAGGATTTTTAAGGGTTAAATATTTCTTAGGGTTTTTTTATGGCTGATGGTTTAGGGTTTAGGGTTTTTTTTTTTTGTGTTTTTTAGGTTTAGGGTTTGCGGATATTTAGGATTGAGGATATAGAGCACAGGGTCATTTAAGGGTATTAAATAGTTTTTAGGGTTTATAGGATTTAGGGTTTCATAAGGTTTAGGGTTTAGAGATTTTGGTGTAGGATTTAGGAATTTAGGTTAGGGGTTTTTTAGGTTTAGCGTTTAAGGTTGAGGGTTTTATCTAGGTTTTTAGGGTTATGGGCTTAGGGTTTTGTAGGCTAAGGTTTCATCTAAGTGTAGGTTATTGTTTATGATTTAGGGCATATAGTTTTTTAGGTTTAGGGTTTACGGATTTTTAATATTTAGGGTTTAGAGATTAGGGTGTTGTAGGAGTTTTAAATGGTTTTTAGGTTTTATTTTAGGGTTTGTTGCATTAGGGTTTCATAAGGTTTAGGGTTTATGGATTCTTAGTGTTTTAGGTTTATGATTTAGGGTTTTTAGGTTAGTGTTTAGGAGTTTGAGCATACGGATTTTTAGGTTTAGGGTTTTATATATGTTTTTAGGGATTAGGAATTTTGAATTTTTAGATTATGGTTTTTAGGATTTTATACGCTTTGAATTTAGGCTTAGGGTTTTTTGTCTTTTGCGGGGTTTAGCATATACGATTTAGGGTTTTGTTGGGTTTAGAGCTTAGAGTGTGTTAAGTTCTGGGCTTAGGCTTTTTTTGGCGTTTTTTCGGGTTTAGGATATACGATTTAGGGCTTCATAGGGTTTAGAGCATAGAGTTTTTTAGGTTTAGGGTCTTTGTGTCTTTTAGGGTTTAGGGTTTAGGGCATAGTGTTCTTTTGTATTTTATAGGTTTAGGGTTTATGGATTTTTAATATTTAGGGTTTACAACTTATGGTTTTGTAGGAGTTCTAAATGGTTTTTAGGGTTTATTTGAGGTTTATAGGTTTAGGGTTTATGGATTCTTTGGGTTTTAGGTTTATGGTTTAGGGTTTTAGGTTAGTATTTGTGATTTAGGGCATACAATTTTTTAGGTTTAGAGTTTTTGGTTAAGGGTTTTATCTACATTTTTAGGGTTTAGGGATTTGGAATTTTTAGATTATAGTTTTTAGAATTTTATAGGCTTAGGATTTAGGGCTTAGGGTTTTTGTGTTTTGTAAGGCTTAACATATACGATTTTGGCTTTATAGGGTTTAGAGCTTAGAGTGAGTTTGGTTTGGGGTTTAGGGATTTTTTTTTGGTGTTTTTTAGGGTTTAGCATATACAATTTAGGGCTTTATAGGGTTGAGAGCATAGAATTTTTTAGGTTTAGGGGTTTTTGGGTTTTTTTAGGATGTTTAAGGGTTAAATGATTCTTAGGGTTTTTTTACGGCTTAGGGTTTTTTTTTTTTTGTGATTTTTAGGTTTAGGGTTTAAAGATTATTAGGATTTTGGATTTAGAGCATAGGCTTTTTTAGGGGTATTAAATAGTTTTTAGGGTTTATAGAATTTAGGGTTTCATAAGGTTTAGTGTTTAGATATTTAGGTGTAGGATTTAGGATTTTAGGTTAGTTTTTTTTTTTTTTGGTTTAGCACTTAAGGTTGAGGGATTTATCTAGGTTTTTATGGTTTAGGGCTTATGGTTTTGTAGGTTAAGGTTTTTGAGGGTTTTATAAGTTTGGGATTTAGGGCATAGGGTTTTTTTTGTGTGTTTTGATGGTTAAGCATATATGATTTAAGGCTTTATAGGGTTTAGATCTAAGAATTTTTTAGGTTTAGCGGTTTTTTTTAGGATTTTTTAGGGTTTAGGGTTCAAGGATTAGGGTTTTTCGGGTTTTTTGGATTTAGGGTTTTGGATGTAGGGCTTAGTATTTTTGTTATGTTTAGGGTTCTAGGTTAAGGTTTTTATTTCGGTTTTAGGTTATAAGGCTTTGGGTTTTTTAGGTTAAGAACTTTTAGGATTTTATAGATTTATGGTTTAGGGCTTAGAGTTTTTTCATGTCTTTATTAGGGTTTAGAGTGTACAATTTACGGCTTCATACGGTTTAGAGGTATGAGTTTTTTAGGTTTAGGGGCCTTTGCGTCTTTCAGGGTTTAGGATGTAGGGCTTAGTGTCCTTTCGTATATTTAAGGTTTAGGATTTACGGATTTTTAAGGTTTAGGGTTTACAACTTAGGGTTTTGTAGTAGTTTTAAATTGTTTTTTGATTTTATTTCAGGGTTTGTAGGATTAGGGTTTAATAAGGTTTAGGGTTTATGGATTTTTAGTGTTTTAAGTTTATGATATGTGATTTAGGGCTTCATAGGGTTTTGAGTATAGTGTTTTTAGGTTTAGGGGGCTTTGGTCTTTTAGGATTTAGGGTTTAGGGTTTAAGGCTTAGTGTTCTTTTGTATTTTTTAGGTTTAGGGTTTACTGTGTTTTAAGATTTAAGGTTTAGAGCTTAGGATTTTGTAGGAGTTTTACATGCTTTTTAGGGTTTATTTTAAGGTTTATAGGATTAGGGTTTCATAAGGTTTAGGGTTTATTTTAGGCTTTATAGGACTAGGGTTTCATAAGGTTTAGGATTTATGGATTCTTAGTGTTTTAGGTTTATGATTTAGGGTTTTAGGTTAGAGTTTATGATTTAGGGCATACAATTTTTTAGTTTTAGGGTTTATGGATTTTTAAGATTTAGGGTTTAGAGATTAGGGTATTGTAGGAGTTTAAATGGTTTTTAGGGTTTATTTTAGGGTTTATTGGATTTGGGTTTCATAAGGTTTAGGGTTTATGGATTCATAGTGTTTTAGGTTTATGATTTAGGGTTTTAGGTTGGTGTTTATGTCTTAGAGCATACAATTTTTTAGGTTTAGGATTTTAGATTAAGGGTTTTATCTACATTTTTAGGGATTGGGGATTTTGAATATTTAGATTATGGTTTTTAGGATTTTACAGGCTTTGGATTTAGGGCTTAGGGTTTTTTGTGTTTTGTAGGGTTTAGCATATACAATTTAGGGTTTTATTAGGTTTAGAGCTTAGAGTGTGTTAGGTTTAGGGCTTAGGGTTTTTTTTTTTTTTTGGTGTTTTTTAGGGTTTGGCATATACAATTTATGGCTTTATAGGGTTTAGAGCATAGAGTTTTTTAGGTTTAGTGGTTTTTGGGTTTTTTTAGGATTTTTAAAAGTTAAATGTTTCTTATGGTTTTTTTTAACTTCTTAGGGTTTAGGGCTTAGGGTTTTTTTCTGTTTTTTAGGTTTAGGGTTGACGAATTTTTAGGATTGAGGTTTTAGAACATAGGGTTTTGTAGGGGTATTAAATAGTTTTTAGGGTTTATAGGATTTAGGGTTTCATAAGGTTTATGGTTTAGAGATTTAGGTGTAGGATTTAGGAATTTAGGTTAGGAGTTTTTAAGGTTTAGCGTTTAAGGTTGAGTGTTTTATCTAGCTTTTTAGGGTTAAGGGCTTAGGGTTTTGTAGGTTAAGATTTTTGAGGGTTTTATAAATTTGGGATTTAGGGCGTAGGATATTTTTTTGTGTGTTTTCATGGTTAAACATATATGATTTAGGGCTTTATAGGGTTTAGAGCTAAGAGTTTTTTAGGTTTAAGGGTTTTAAAGGTTTTTAATGGTTTAGGGTTTAAGGCTTAGGGTTTTTTGTGTTTTTTAGATTTAGGGTTTTGGATTTAGTGCTTAGGATCTTTTTAGGTTTAAGGTTCTAGGTTAAGTGTTTTATTTAGGTTTTTAGGGTATAGGACTTTGGTTGTTTAGGTTAAGAATTTTTAGGATTTTATAGGTTTTTGGTTTAGGGCTTAGAGTTTTTTCATGTCTATTTTAGGGTTTAGGATATACGATTTAGGGTTTCATACGGTTAAGAGCTTAGAGTTTTTTAGGTTTAGGCAGCTTTGTGTCTTTTACGGTTTAGGGTTTAGGGCTTAGTGTTCTTTTATATTTTTAAGGTTTGGGGTGTACGGATTTTTTAAATTAAGGGTTTAGAGTTTAGGGTTTTATAGGCGTTTTAAATGGTTTTTAAGGTTTATTTTAGGGTTTATCGGATTAGGGTTTCATAAGGTTTAAGGTTTATGGATTCTTAGGGTTTAAGGTTTATGATTTACGATTTTAGATTATTGTTTATGATTTAGGGCATACGGTTTTTTAGGTTTAGGGTTTTATCTTGGTTTTTAGTGTTTAGGGATTTGGAATTTTTAGATTATGGTTTTTAGGATTGTATAAGCTGAGGATTCAGGACTTAGGATTTTTTCTGTTTTTTATTGTTTAGCATACATGATTTAGGGCTTTATTGGGTTTACTGCTTAGAGTGTGTTAGGTTTAGGGCCTAAGGTTTTTTTTGTTTTTTGTTTTTTTTTTAAGGTTTAGCATATACAATTTAGGGCTTTATAGGGTTTAGAGCATAGAATTTTAGGTTTAGCGGTTTTTAGCTTTTTTTTTGGATCTTTAAGGGTTAAATGTTTCTTAGGGTTTTTTTACGGCTTAGGGTTTAGGGTTTAGGGTTTTTTTTTTGTGTTTTTTAGGTTTAGGGTTTACGGATTTTTAGGATTGACGATTTAGAGCATAGGGTTTTTTAGGGGTATTAAATAGTTTTTAGGGTTTATAGGATTTAGGGTTTCGTAAGGTTTAGGGTATAGATATTTAGGTGTAGGATTTAGGATATTTGGTTAGGGGCTTTTTAGGTTTAGCGCGTAAGGTTGAGGGATTTACCTAGGTTTTTAGGGTTTAGGACTTATGGTTTTGTAGGTTAAGGTTTTTGAGGGTTTTATATGTTTGAGATTTAGGGCATAGGATTTTTTTTGTGTGTTTTCATGGTTAAGCATATATGATTTACGGCTTTATAGGGTTTAGATCTAAGAGTTTTTTAGGTTTAGGGGTTTTGGGGGATTTTTAGGGTTTTTAAGTGTTTAGGGTTTAAGGCTTTGGATTTTTTTTGTTTTTTTAGATTTAGGGTTTTGGATTTAGGGCTTAATAATTTTTTAGGTTTAGGGTTCTAGGTTAAGGGTTTTATTTAGGTTTTTAGGGCATAGGGCTTTGGGTTTTTTAGGTTAAGGATTTTTAGGATTTTATAGGTTTAGGGTTTTGGGCATAGAGTTTTTTCATCTCTTTATTAGGGTTTAGAATATACGATTTAGGGCTTCATAGGGTTTAGAGCTATGAGTTTTTCAGGTTTAGGGGGCTTTGTGTCTTTTAGGGTTTAGGGTTTAGCGCTTAGTGTCCTTTCGTATTTTTAAGGTTTAGGATTTATGAATTTTTAAGATTTAGGGATTAGAGCTTAGGGTTTTGTAGTAGTTTTAAATGGATTTTTGGGTTTATTTGAGGGTTTATAGGATTAGGATTTCATAAGGTTTAGGGTTTATGGATCTTTAGTGTTTTAGGTTTATTATATACAATTTGGGGCTTCATAGGGTTTTGAGTTTAGAGTTTTTAGGTTTAGGGGGCTTTGGCTCTTTTAGGGTTTAGGGTTTAGAGCTTAGAGTGTGTTTGGTTTAGCCCTTAGGGTTTTTTTGCTGTTTTTTAGGGTTTATCATATACAATATAAGGCTTTATAGGGTTTAGAACATGGAGTTTTTTAGGTTTAGGGTTTTAGGTTAAGGGTTTTATCTACGTTTTTAGGGTTTAGGGATTTGGGATTTTTAGATTATGGGTTTTATAATTTTATAGGCTTAGGATTTAGGGCTTTGGCTTTTTGTGTTTTGTAAGGTTTAGCATGTACGATTTAGGGCTTTATTGGGTTTAGAGCTTATAGTGTGTTAGGTTTAAGGTTTAAGGTTTTTTTTTGGTGTTTTTTAGTGTTTAGCATATATAATTTTGGGCTTTATATGGTTTAGAGCATAGTGTTTTTTAGGTTTAGGGGTTTTTGGGTTTTTTTTGGATGCTTAAGGGTTAAATGATTCTTAGGGTTTTTTTTACCGCTTAGGGTTTAGGGCTTAGGGTTTTTTTTGTGATTTTTAGGTTTAGGGTTTACAGCTTTTTAGGATTTTGGATTTAGAGCGTAGGGTTTTTAAGGGGTATTAAATAGTTTTTAGGGTTTATAGAATTTTGGGTTTAGATATTTAGGTGTAGGATTTAGGATTTTAGTTTAGGGGTTTTTTAGGTTTAGTGCTTAAGGTTGAGGGATTTATCTAGGTTTTTAGGGTTTAGGGCTTATGGTTTTGTAGGTTAAGGTTTTTGAGGGTTTTATAAGTTTGGGAATTAGGGCATAGGGTTTTTTTTTGTGTGTTTTCTGGTTAAGCATATATGATTTATAGCTATATAGGGTTTAGATCTAAGAATTTTTTAGGTTTAGGGGTTTTGGGGGCGGGGTTTAGGGTTTTTTAGGGTTTAGGGTTTAAGGATTAGGGTTTTTTGGATTTAGGGTTTTGGATGTAGGGCTAAGTATTTTTTTTAGGTTTAGGGTTCTAGGTAAGGGTTTTATTTAGGTTTTTAGGGTATAAGGCTTTGGGATTTTTAGGTTAAGGATTTTAAGGATTTTTTAGATTTATGGTTTAGGGCTTGGAGTTTTTTCATATCTTTTTTAGGGTTTAGAATATACGATTTAGGTCTTCATAGGGTTTAGAGGTACGAGTTTTTGAGGTTTAGGGGGATTTGTGTTTTTTAGGGTTTAGGGTGTAGGGCTTAGTGTCCTTTCGTATCTTTAAGGTTTAGGATTTATAGATTTTTATGGTTGAGGGTTTACAACATAGTGTTTTGTAGTAGTTTTAAATGGTTTTTTGAGTTTATTTTAGGGTTTATAGGATTAGGGTTTTATAAGGTTTAGGGTTTACGGATTTTTAGTGTTTTAGGTTTGTGATATGTGATTTAGGGCTTCATAGGGTTTTGAGTATAGTGTTTTTAGGTTTAGGAGGCTTTGGTCTTTTAGGGTTTAGGGTTTAGGGCTTAGTGTTCTGTTGCATGTTTTAGGTTTAGGGTTTATGGTGTTTTAAGATTTAGGGTTTAGAGCTTAGGATTTTGTAGGAGTTTTACATGCTTTTTGGGGTTTATTTAAGGGTTTATAGGATTAGGGTTTCATAAGGTTTAGGGTTTATTTTAGGCTTTATAGGATTAGGGTTTCATAAGGTTTAGGGTTTATGGATTCTAAGTGTTTTAGGTTTATGATTTAGGGTTTTAGGTTAATGTTTATGATTTAGGGCATACAGTTTTTTAAGTTTAGGGTTTAGAGATTAGGGTGTTTTAGGAGTTTTAAATGGGTTTTAGGGTTTATTTTAGGGTTTCTTGGATTAGGGTTTCATAAGGTTTAGGGTTTATGGATTCTTAGTGTTTTAGGTTTATGATTTAGGGTTTTTAGGTTGGTGTTTATGACTTAGAGCTTACGGTTTTTTAGGTTTAGGGTTTTATGTATGTTTTTAGGTATTAGGGATTTTGAATTTTTAGATTATGGTTTTTAGGATTTTATAGGCTTTGGATTTAAGGCTTAGGGTTTTTTTTCTGTTGTAGGGTTTAGCCTATACGATTTAGGGTTTTATTGGGTTTAGAACTTAGAGTGTGTTAGGTTTAGGGCTTAGGCTTTTTTTGGTGTTTTTTAGGGTTTAGGATATACGATTTAGGGCTTCATAGGGTTTAGAGCATAGAGTTTTTTAGGTTTAGGGGGCTTTGTGTCTTTTAGGGTTTAGGGTTTAGGGCATAGTGTTCTTTTGTATTTTATTGGTTTAGGGTTTACGGATATTTAATATTTAGTGTTTAGAGCTTAGGGTTTTGTAGGAGTTCTAAATGGTTTTTAGGGTTTATTTGAGGTTTATAGGTTTAGTGTTTATGGATTCTTAGGGTTTTAGGTTTATGGTTTAGGGTTTTAGGTTAGTATTTGTGATTTAGGGCATACGGTTTTTTAGGTTTAGGGTTTTAGGTTAAGGGTTTTATCTACGTTTTTAGGGTTTAGGGATTTGGAATTTTTAGATTATGGTTTTTATAATTTTATAGGCTTAGGATTTAGGGCTTTGGCTTTTTGTGTTTTGTAAGATTTAGCATATATGATTTAGGGCTTTATAGGGTTTATAGCTTAGAGTGTGTTTGGTTTAGGGTTTAGGGTTTTTTTTTTTGGGTGTTTTTTGGTGTTTAGCATATACAATTTAGGGCTTTATAGGGTTTAGAGGTTAGTGTTTTTTAGGTTAAGGGGTTTTTGGGTTTTTTAAGGATGTTTTAGGGTTAAATGATTCTTAGGGTTTTTTTACGACTTAGGGTTTAGGGCTTAGGGTTTTTTGTGATTTTTAGGTTTAGGGTTTACAGATTATTAGGATTTTAGATTTAGAGCGTATGGTTTTTTAGGGGTATTAAATAGTTTTTAGGGTTTTTAGAATATAGGGTTTCATAAGGTTTAGGGTTTAGATATTTAGGTGTAGGATTTAGGATTTTAGTTTAGGGGTTTTTTTGGTTTAGCGCTTAAGGTTGAGGGATTTATCCAGGTTTTTAGGGTTTAGGGCTTATGGTTTTGTAGGTTAAGGTTTTTGAGGGTTTTATAAGTTTGGGATTTAGGGCATAGGGTTTTTTTTTGTGTTTTCATGGTTAAGCATATATGATTTACGGCTTTATAGGGTTTAGATCTAAGAATTTTTTAGGTTTAGGGGTTTTTGGGGGTTTTTAGGGTTTTTTAGGGTTTAGCCTTTAAGGATTAGGGTTTTTTGGGTTTAGGGTTTTGGATGTAGGGCTTAGTATTTTTTTAAGGTTTAGGTTTCTAGGTTAAGGGTTTTATTTAGGTTTTAGGGTATAAGGATTTGGGTTTTTTAGGTTAAGGATTTTTAGGATTTTATAGATTTATGGTTTAGGGCTTAGAGCTTTTTCATGTCTTTATTATGGTTTAGAATATACAATTTAGGGCTTCATAGGGTTTAGAGGTATGAGTTTTTTTAGGTTTAGTGGTTTTTGGGTTTTTTTTTTGGATTTTTAAGGGTTAAATGTTTCTTAGGGTTTTTTTGATGGCTTTGGGTTTAGCGCTTAGGGTTTTTTTTATGTTTTTTAGGTTGAGGGTTGACGGATTTTTAGGATTGATGATTTAGAGCGTAGGGTTTTGTAGGGGTATTAAATAGTTTTTAGGATTTATAGGATTTAGGGTTCATAAGGTTTAGGATTTAGAGATTTAGGTGTAGTATTTAGGAATTTAGGTTAAGGGTTTTTTAGGTTTAGCGTTTAAGGTTGAGTATTTTATCTAGGTTTTTAGGGTTTAGGGCTTAGGGTTTTGTAGGTTAAGATTTTTGAGGGTTTTATAAATTAGGGATTTAGGGCATTGGATTTTTTTTTGTGTGTTTTCATGGTTAAACATATTTGATTTAGGGCTTTATAGGGTTTAGAGCTAAGTGTTTTTTAGGTATAGGGGTTTTGGGGGGTTTTAAAGGTTTTTAAGGGTTTAGGGTTTAAGGCTTACTGTTTTTTGTGTTTTTTATATTTGGAATTTTGGATTTAGGGCTTAGGATTTTTTAAGGTTTAGGGTTCTAGGTTAAGTGTTTTATTTAGGTTTTTAGGCTATAGGACTTTGGGTTTTTTAGGTTAAGAATTTTTAGTATTTTATAGGTTTTGGGTTTAGGGCTTAGAGTTTTTTCATGTCTATTTTAGGGTTTAGTATATACGATTTAGGGCTTCGTACCTATTTTAGGGTTTAGTATATACGATTTAGGGCTTCGTATGGTTAAGATCTTAGGATTTTTTAAGGTTTAGGGTTCTAGGTTAAGTGTTTTATTTAGGTTTTTAGGCTATAGGACTTTGGGTTTTTTAGGTTAAGAATTTTTAGTATTTTATAGGTTTTGGGTTTAGGGCTTAGAGTTTTTTCATGTCTATTTTAGGGTTTAGTATATACGATTTAGGGCTTCGTACGGTTAAGAGCTTAAAGTTTTTTAGGCTTAGGTGGCTTTGTGTCTTTTATGGTTTAGGGTTTAGGGCTTATTGTTCTTTTATATTTTTTAGGTTTAGGGTGCATGGATTTTTAAAATTAAGGATTTAGAGCTTTGGATTTTGTAGGCATTTTAAATGGTTTTTAGGATTTATTTTAGGGTTTATAGAATTAGGGTTTCATAAGGTTTAAGGTTTATGGATTCTTAGGGTTTAAGGTTTATGATTTACGGTTTTAGATTAGTGTGTATGATTTAGGGCATATGGTTTTTTAGGTTTAGGGTTTTAGGTTAAGGGTTTTATCTAGGTGCTTAGGGTTTAGGGATTTGGAATTTTTAGATCATGGTTTTTAGGATTTTATAAGCTGAGGATTCAGGACTTAGGATTTTTTGTGTTTTTTAGGGTTTAGCATACACGATTTAGGTCTTTATTGGGTTTAGAGCTTAGAGTGTGTCAGGTTTAGGGCTTAGAGATTTTTTTTTATGTTTTTTAAGGTTTAGCATAGACAATTTAGGGCTTTATAGGGTTTAGAGTATAGAGTTTTTTAGGTTTAGAGGTTTTTGGCTTTTATTAGGATTTTAAAGGGTTAAATGTTTCTTAGGGTTTTTTTGTGGCTTAGGGTTTAGGGTTTTTTTTTTTTGTGGTTTTTAGGTTTAGGGTTTATGGAATTCTAGGATTGAGGATTTAGAGCATAGGGTTTTTTTAGGGGTATTTAATAGTTTTTAGGGTTTATAGGATTTAGGGTTTCATAAGGTTTAGGTTTAGATATTTAGGTGTAGGATTTAGGATTTCTGGTTAAGGGCATTTTAGGTTTAGCTCGTAAGGTTGAGGGATTTACTTAGGATTTTAGGTTTTAGGACTTATGGTTTTTTAGGTTAAGGTTTTTGAGGGTTTTATATGTTTGGGATTTAAGGCATAGGTTTTTTTTTGTGTGTTTTCATGGTTAAGCATATATGATTTACGGCTTTATAGGGTTTAGATCTAAGAGTTTTTTAGGTTTAAGGGTTTTGGGGGTTTTTAAGGGTTTTGGGGGTTTTTAAGGGTTTAGGGTTTAAGGCTTCGGGTTTTTGTGTTTTTTTAGATTTAGTGTTTTGGATTTAGGGCTTAATAATTTTTTAGGTTTAGGGTTCTAGGTTAAGGGTTTTATTTAGGTTTTTAGGGCATAGGGCTTTGGGTTCTTTAGGTTAAGGATTTTTAGGATTTTGTAGGTTTAGGGTTTAGGGCATAGAGTTTTTTCATCTCTTTATTAGGGTTTAGAATATACGATTTAGGGCTTCATAGGGTTTAGAGCTACGAGTTTTTTAGGTTTAGGGGCTTTGTGTGTTTTAGGGTTTAGGGTTTAGGGCTTAGTGTCCTTTCGTATTTTTAAGGTTTAGGATTTATGGATTTTTAAGATTTATGGTTTAGAGCTTAGGGTTTTGTTGTAGTTTTAAATAGTTTTCTGGGTTTATTTTAGGGTTTATAGGATTAGGATTTCATAAGGTGTAGGGTTCATGGATCTTTAGTGTTTTAGGTTTATTATATACAATTCAGGGCTTCTTAGGGTTTTGAGCTTAGAGTTTTCAGGTTTAGGGGTCTTTGGGTCTTTTAGGGATTAGGGTTTAAATCTTAGAGTGTGTTTGGTTTAGGGCTTAGGGTTTTTTTTGGTGTTTTTTTAGGGTTTAGCATATACAGTTTAGGGCTTTATAGGGTTTAGAGCATGGAGTTTTTTTGGGTTAGGGGTTTTGGCTTTTTTTTAGGATATTTAAGGGTTAAATGTTTCTTAGGGTTTTTTTATGGCTTAGGGTTTGGGTCTTAGGCTTTTTTTTTGGTGTTTTTTAGGTTTAGGGTTTACGGATTTTTAGGATCGAGGATTTAGAGTGCAGGGCTTTTTAAGGGTATTACATAGTTTTTAGTGTTTATAGAATTTACGGTTTCATTAGGTTTAGGGTTTAGAGATTTAGGTGTAGGATTTAGGATTTTAGGTTAGGGGTGTTTTAGGTTTACCGTATAAGGTTGAGGGTTTTATTTAGGTTTTTACGGATTAGGGCTTAGGGTATTGTAGGTTAAGGTTTTTTAGGTTTTTATAAGTTTGGGATTTGGGGCATAGGGTTTTTTTTGTGTGTTTTCATGGTTAAGCATATATGATTTAGGGATTTATAGGGTTTAGAGCTAAGAGTTTTTTAGGTTTAGGGGTTTTGTAGGGTTGATACAGTTTTTAAGGGTTTAGGGTTTAAGGCTTAGGGTGGTTTTTTCTGTTTTTTAGATTTAGGGCTTAGGATTATTTTAGGTTTAGGGTTCTAGGTTAAGGGTTTTATTTAGGTTTTTTGGGTATAGTGCTCTGGGTTTTATAGGTTAAGGATTTTTAGTATTTTATTTGTTTATGGTTTAGGGCTTAGAGTTTTTTCATGTCTTTTTTATGGTTTAGAATATACGATTTAGGGCTTCATTGGGTTTAGAGCTTCGAGTTTTTTAGGTTTTAGGGGCTTTGTGTCTTTTAGGATTTAGTGTTTAGGGCTTAGTGTTCTTTTGTATTTTTTAGGATTAGGGTTTAGGATTTTTAAGATTTAGGGTTTTGTAGGAGTTTTAAATGGTTTTTAGGTTTTATTTTAGGGTTTATAGGATTAGGGTTTTAGAAGGTTTAGGGTTTATGGTTTCTTAGTGTTTTATGTTTATTATTTAGGGTTTTAGGTTAGTGTTAATGATTTAGGGCATACGGTTTTTTAGGTTTAGGGTTTTAGATAAAGGGTTTTATCTATGTTTTTAGGGTTTAGGGATTTTGAATTTTTAAATTATGGTTATGAGGATTTTATAAGTTTACGATTTACGACTTAGGGGTTTTTTTTTTTTTAGGGTTTATCATATACAATTTAGGGCTTTATTGGGTTTAGAGCTTAGAGTGTGTTAGGTCTAGGGTTTAGGTTTTTTTTCTGTGTTATTTTTTAGGGTTTAGCATATACAATTTAGGTCTTTATAGGGTTTAGAGTATAGTTTTTTTTAGGTTTAGGGATTTTGGGTTTTTTAAGGATTTTTAAGAATTAAATATTTCTTAGGGTTTTTTATGGCTTAGGGTGTAGGGATTAGGGATTTCTTTTTTTTTTTGTGTTTTTTAGGTTTAGGGTTTACGGATTTTTAGGATTGAGGATTTAGAGCGTAGGGTTTTTAGGGGTATTAAATAGTTTTTAGGGCTTATAGGATTTAGGGTTTAGAGATTTAGGATTTTAGGTTAGGGGTTTTTTAGGTTTAGCGTTTAGGGTTGAGGATTTTATCTAGTTTATTAGAGTTTAGGTCTTAGGGTTTTGTAGGTTAAGGTTTTTGAGGGTTTTATAGGTTTGGATATAGGGCTTAGGATTTTTTCGTGTGTTTTCAGGGTTTAGCATATATGATTTAGGGCTTCAAAGGGTTTATATCTTAGAGTTTTTTAGGTTTAGGGGTTTTTAGGGTATTTAAGGGTTAAGTGTTTCTTAGGGGTTTTTTAGGATCTAGGGTTTTTAGGGCTTAGGGTTTTTTTTTGGTGTTTTTTAGATTTAAGGTTTAGGGTTTTTTTAGGTTTAATGTTCTAGGTTAAGGGTTTTATTTAGGTTTTTAGGGTATAAGGATTTGGGTTTCTTGGGTTAAGGGTTTTTAGGATTTTATAGGTTTAGTGTTTAGGGCTTAGGTTTTTTATGGGTTTTTTAGGGTTTAGGATATACGATATAGGTTTTTTAGGTTTAAGGGGCTTTGTAGTTTTTTGGGTTTAGGGTTTAGGGCTTAGTGTGGTTTTGTATTTTTTTAGGTCTAGGATTTACGGATTTTTAAGATTTAGGGTTTGGAGCTTAGGGTTTTGTTGGGGTTTTAAATGGTATTTAGGGTTTATTTTAGGGTTTATAGGATTAGGGTTTTATAAGGTTTAGGATTTGGGAATTCTTAGGGTTTTATGTTTAGGATTTAGGGTTTTAGGTTAGTGTTTAGGGTTTAAGGCTTAGGGATTTTCACGTTTGCAGTTTTAGGTTAAGGATTTTATCTAGTATTTTAAGGGTTTAGGACTTTGGAATTTTTCTTTTAAGGTTTTTAGGGTTTTATAGGTTTAGGATTTAGGGATTAGGGATTTTTGTATTTTTTAGGGTTTAGCATATACGATTTAAGGCTTTATTGAATTTAGAGCTTAAAGTTTTTTGTGTTTAGGATTTTTGGGTTATTTAGGGTTATTAAGGGTTAAGGGTTTCTTTGGGTTTTCTAGGGCTTGTGCTTTAGGGCTTAGTGTTTTATTTAGGTTTAGGGTTTTATTTAGGTTTTTTGGGTTTAGAACTTTGAGTTTTTTAGGTTATCGGATTTTATAGGTTTTGGGTTTAGGGCTTAGGTTTTTTTTGAGTCTTTTATGGTTTAACATATATGATTTAGGGTTTTATAGGATTTAAATCTTAGAGTTCTTTTAGGTTTTGTGGTTTTTGTGGGTTTTAGGGGTTTTTAAGGGTTAAGTGTTTCTTAGGATTTTTTAGGGATTAGGGCTTAGGGTGCTTTTGTCTTTTTTAGATTTAGGGTTTATGAATTTTTAGTATTTTGGGTTTAGGGCTTAGGGTTTTGTATGGGTTTTTAATGGATTTTAGGGTTGAAAGGATTTTGGGTTTCTTAGGATTTTAGGTGTAGGATATAGGGTTTAAGGTTACGGTTTGTGGTTTAGGACTTTGGGTTTGTTTAGTTTTAGGCTTTTAGGTTGAGGCTTCTATATAATTTTTTCGGGTTTAGGGCTTTGGGTTTTTTAGATTATGGTTTTTTTTAGGTTTTATATGTTTAGGGTTTAGGGCTTTTTTTTTTTTTTTTTTTTTTTTTTTTTTTTTTTTTTTTGTAGTTTTAGGATTTAGCATATACAATTTAAGGCTTTATATGGTTTAGAGCTTAGTGTTTTTTAAGGTTTAGGGCTTCGTTTTAATTTTTTTTTATTTTGGTGCTTTTAGGTTTAGGGTTTACAATGTTTAGATTTAGGGTGTAAAGATTAGGGTTTTGTAAGGGTTTTAAATGGATTTTAGGGTTTATTTTAGGATTTATAGGATTTAAGGTTTCTTATGGTTTAGGGTTTCTTAGGGTACTAGGTTAGTATTTAGGGTTTAGGGCTTAGGGAATTTTTCTTTTAGGGTTTTAATTAGGTTTTTAGGGTTTAGTGCTTTGGGTTTTTTTGGTTAAGGGTTTATCCCTTCCACAACAACTACATAAATAATCAACAATTCATATCATAAGCTCTACTCTCGAAGCACTAAATCTCATAATCATCATATATGTTTCAATCTCAAAGCAATCATAATGTATCTTATGAATCCTATAAGAATACATCTAAACACGCAAATTCTCATTTCATGGCATCAAACCCATTTACATCAATTTCAACCTAGAAACATGGGTTAAGCATGGGTACATGTAAATATATCCTAAAAACATGTATTCATATACATTCAAGCATAAACAATCATAACCCAATCAATTGGATCAACATTCATCAAGACCAACAACATTAGAAGAAAACGCTAACTCAAATTACACAATTTCTACTTTTCAATTAAGGAATTTGATTGACTCTCTCCACGCTTTTGGTGAGTCCTCATAGTCGAAGGAAGAAAGTTGTTCATTTTAATGTCTTTCTTACTTTCTCTTTTGAGACTATATTGTAGAGGGGTATGACCCTTATTGATATTTGATTGTATTAGATGGCTTAATGAGAAAATGTCTAGACTTCCATTTGATTTTATGAAAAGACTTCTATTGTAAAAAAGTTTTAAAATTCGGCATCATTTCTATATATCTTATGTCGTGACATACTAAGGGATTGTATGAGACCCCTTCAGGGTCGAGTACGCCATGTTACATCTAGGGGGTACCCCTTGGATCGTGAAAATGCAATAATTCATAAAACTCCTCTTTAACCAACAAAGATTGACATCATATAATCAAATTTGAGATATATGAGAATTACATGGAACCTATTGTATACATCAGAAAAACCATCGAAAATCATTAATTAGTGCTTAATATAACATAATTCAATTATTAGAATCAAGTTTGAAAGAAACCCATTACTTTGGAATCAAACCCTAACAATTAGGGATTTCTATGTTTGAAATTGAGATTTTGAGAGGGCTCCATGGATGAAAGATTTCATAAATTAACAACAAAGCCCAATTAATTTGATGTGAATAAAGCTTGATTTTGAACCCTAGATTGAATCTCCTTCTTCTACCTCAAGTTTCTAGAGAGAGAAATATTTTTGGGAGGATGAACTTTGGGATTCTTTTGTGTTTTGGAAATTATGAGTTGAAAGGGTGAGTTCTATATTTAAAAAGGCTTATATAGTGACCCTAAGTTAAGGTAAAATGACCTCACTTAATTCCAACTTAAAATGGAAATTCCTAAAATAACCCTACTTGGAAGCCTCACGGCCAACACCACTGCCCATTAAGGGTATCACGGCACTTCATGGTACCCGTGATCCCTTGACCAGTAGCTAAGCCACTTTGGTTTGGCATCCACAAGTTGAAGGCATCACCACGAGGCTTCCACGAGCCGTGGTCTTCACCATTGGCCGTGAAGTTGCTCGTGAAGGCTAGCTCAACTTGGGACAGCCTTGGTGAGCTATTGCCTCACCATCATGGGTGGCAGCACTGGGCATGGTGATCACCGCAATCTGTGAAGGCTCACGTGGTCATGGGTAGGGGTAAGTGTATGATGTGGCAGCCTTGGCCCCTTTCCCTTTGACATTGCCCTTTGCCCTTGACTTGTTGCCTTCTCTTTTAGCCCTAGTGTCACAACCGGAGCCTACACCCCGGACGTAACATGGCATACAAGACTCCAAAGAGCCTCATACAAGCCGCATAACATTCATAACATAAGACATAAGAAAATGGTACATAATTTTAAATCTTTAATCCATACAATCAAAGTCGTTATTTAAAACAAATAACAGAAGTGTACTTGTCTCACATGGCCATCTAATACAACTTGAATTAAAGATAATGTCACAGCCATTCAACATAGTATGAAACATAAAATGACATAAAAGAAACTAAAAATGGCAACTCTCGACCACGAACCATGAGGACTCACCAACTAGCTTTGTAGAGAATCAATCCAAGTCACTTTAGGATCTGAAACCTACACTTTGTAGAAAAATAAAAGAACTGTGGGTTAGCACATAAAATGTACTAAGTATGATAGCCATGCTAAAATCATGCTTAAAAAGGATTTTTTTTTTTGAAAACTGTGCTATATGCAGATTTTGAGTAACATCATGAACTTTAGTATAAAAGGAATAAGATAGAGCATATTCAACATGTAAGCCATTGTAGTACATTAAATCCATCATCTTAAGTAACCCTATGCTATACTTGTGCAATGTAGGAAAGACATCCCATTCTACCATTCATACTAAGTACCACTTTGAGGCCACTATAGACATACTTATCATTCTTCATTCTCATCTTTATTCAATAATCATAGATAAGGAACATTCACATTTACTAAGTCATGATAAGGAAAGTAACTCATAATAACATTCCAAGTTAAGAATTCATCATTAAATTAAGCCTTTAGGTCATCTTTCTCATTAACTTCATTATGAGCCCTTTAGTTTCATTAGACATTAAGACATTAGAGAAACAAACCATAGCCCTCTCAAAGCCTACTCGTGTAATGTATGAATGGCATCCCATACTACCACCCACACTTCATAGAACCTTTTGAGTAACCATAGCACGTAACTTACATGATGGGAATAAGCATTAATTGACATTGACATGTGAGAAAATCATGGAATCCGGTGTCTCTCCCATACCATAAAGGGTTGGTCTACTTGCCTAAGGTAGGACCGGTAATTTAACTTAGGTGGACATACTAGCTAATAACCTATGTTGGCACATAGTTTAGGGATAAGGAAGATGTTCATTGAAACCTGGCCTATCATAGGGAGAGCTTCCATCTAACCATAACCACTTGGTGCTATGCTTACATTCCCATAGAGTAGTTCGTTCTCCTTAACATTATTGTACTTGAGAGGGCTACCACCATTAGGTCTATTGACCAGAAGTACATTATACACATGAAAGGGCCACAAACATTAGGTCTACCAATTCAAAGTTCATTATTAGGATAGCTCATTGAATCCTCAAGAAAGAGCCATCACCATTAGGTCTACCGAATCAAGGTTTATCATTACATTAGTAGTTCATAGACTTTTCATGAAGGGCTACCACCATTAGGTCTACCAATTCAAGACATAGCTTTAGACTACTTCATTAATCATTTATAAAAGGGATAGCACCATTTGGTTTACCGATCCAAGGTTCATTAATCATTACATGAAAGTGCAACCGCCCTTAGGTCTACTAATTCAATGTTCATTATGTCAAGATACATTAGTTACAGAAGAATAGGATGCCCTAAGCCTACCAATTCAAGGTACTTCAAACAAGATCACTTTAAATTACAAAAGAAACGAATGCCTTAAGCTTAACAATTAAAGATATTACATTACATTGAAGAAATATTTACAATATAGCAGCATCATAAAAAAGTGTACAATTTAGAATAACCCTTCAATAATAGCACAATTAAATTCTAGACATGATCACATTACTTTATATTAAATCTCAAAGAATTTAGATAGCATCATGATTGTACATCAATTCTTCACAAATTGCCCTTCAAGACTATGAATCAATCTCAACCAAAACATACAGAATACTACATTAGATAAGGGGAATATCATGATTCAATAACTCAATCAATATAGACATAATCAATTAACAAACTTCCATAATTAATCAACCCACCTTATAAATTCATAATTTAGTATTTTGGGGCATTCATGGTTTCATAGGGAAATTTAAACATAAAAAAGATTAATTTATCAATTCAATCATAATTCATCATAAATAAACCACTGAAAACATTTTGAAGTTGAATCCATGATTTAGATTGAACTCTAACTTTTGGGCTAAATTGGAAGCTTCAGAATCATGTTTTAAAGGACTCTATGGGTGAAAGCTACCCATAGACGAAATTTAATATACCTTAACTGAAGATTCTTCACTAAATTGAGTGGAAAATATGAACTCTTGAGCTCTAAACCTTGACTTCTCCTTCTCCAATGGAGGTTTCTAGAGAGAATTATTTGGAGAGGAAAGTTGGTTACTATTTGGGTTTTGGAATTATGAGTTGTAAAGGGGTAGATAATATTTTAAAAGGCCTTAAATAAGTCTAAATAATCAATATAAAATTACCCCTAACTTAACTAACCACCCTAGGAATTGACCACGCTATCCCTCACTTGGTCGAACTTGGGTAGTCTACACGTGGGAGCTACGACCTAGGACTCACGAACCATGGGTGGGGTCACACCCCATTCTGGAGGTCCTTAGGTCCATTGTTTGCACCTAATAATTTTGGACATTGACCCATGACCAAGCCCTACGGGGCGTGGATGGACCTACGCCCAGTAGGTCCCAAAATTGGTAGCTTTGGGGTAGTTTTGGATTAGACTTTAGGGTCCTCCTGAAGGACCCTTGGTTGGTCTTTGGGGGATTTTACCTTGATATTTCAGCCCGAAACCCCTCAACCTAAGCCCGGGAAACTATTTTACAATATAAAACTCCACATCAAACTTAATAACTCACTCATAAGGCCCTAGTTTCACCTTCTAGTTTTCCGAGGTGTTACACCTAGTTAACCTTCTAGGCTACGGGGTGTTACAACATCTCTTGACTTATGGTGCATGTAAAACAAATTGAGGAGAATAAACTCAAGGAAAGGTCTAGAGGTAAAAAGGGCTAAGACCGGTGATGGTAATTTCTCTAACACACGGTACGATGGACAAGGTCGTCTAATATTTTGACAAAGGTTTCTGATTAAGATTCCTTCAATGCTCCTTAAAGGTTCAACCAAGATAGGGTGTCTAACCCTATGACTCAAGGAGGTAATGGTAGTGTATCTTCATTTCCTAGGTCTAATTGTGCTAAATGTGGGAGGAAGAACGATGGTAAGTTCCTACCCGACACAGATGGTTGTATCAGTCGTGGTAAAACTGTTCATAAAATGAGGGTTTTCCTAATGCTTAGAGCTAAGAGAAGAGAGGGCAAGCAAACT
This sequence comes from Solanum bulbocastanum, assembly GCA_037074985.1. Taxonomy (NCBI): domain Eukaryota; kingdom Viridiplantae; phylum Streptophyta; class Magnoliopsida; order Solanales; family Solanaceae; genus Solanum; species Solanum bulbocastanum. Next base: position 17,625,231 of record CM073606.1, on the reverse strand, counting down.
ACTCCTAGTGGTTTGGGTCCCAATGCGCCTAAGCAAAACCAATTTTATGCTATTCATACTAGAGGTGAACAAGAGAGTTCTCTGGATGTGGTTACCAATATGTTGAAAGTTTTCCAACTTGATTTATATGATTTAATTGATCCCTGTGCTACCTTGTATTTTGTGATGATATATGTGGTTATGAGGTTTGATGTGCTCCCCGATGTGTTGTTAGAACGTTTTTCTGTCTCTACTCATGTTGGTGAATCTGTTGTGGCTAAGAGGGTCTACAGAAAGTGTCATGTTTTCTTTTCCCATAGATTTAATCTTGTTGATTTGGTAGAACTTGATAATTTATACTTTGATGTTATCTTGGGTATGGATTGGTTGCACTCTTTTTATGCCTCTATTAATTGTAGAAATCATGTAGTCAAGTTTCAATTCCCAAATGAGCCTATCCTGGAGAAGAAGGGGGGAAATTATGTGCCTAAGGGTCAGTTTGTCTCTTATCTCAAAGCTAGAAAGATGATTTCTAATGGTTGCTTTTACAATCTAGTAAGGGTGAGGGATATAAATTCTGAAACCCCTTCTCATGAGTCGGTTCCAGTTATAATTGAGTTTTTGGAAGTGTTTCCAGATGATCTACCTGGTTTTCCTCCCGAGTAGGAAATAAACTTTGATATTGACCTTCGCCATGATATGCAACCTATCTCTATTCTTCCTTATCGTATGGCTTTAGTTGAAGGGTTTGTTGGATAAGGGTTTTATCCAATCGAATACCTATCCATAAGGTGCTCTAGTTTTGTTTGTTAGAAAGAAAGAGGGTTCTCCTTGTATGTGTATTAATTATAGAAAGTTGAACAAGATGAACATTAAGAACCAGTACCCTCTCCAAAGTATAGATAATCTATTTGACCAACTTCAACGGGAAAGTTATATCTCTAAGGTTGATTTCGATCGGGTAATCACCAATTGAGGGTGAAAGATGATGACACTTCGAAGATGGCTTTTCAAACTAGGTATGGTTATTATGAGTTTATAGTAATTTCATTTGGGTTGTTTAACGCTCTTGCGGAGTTTATGGATTTGATGAATAGAGTGTTTAGACAATATCTTCACTTTTTTGTGTTTTTGTTCATCGATGATATTTTGATCCACTAAAGGAGTGATAGTGAGCATATGGATCATTTGAGGATCGTGTTGCAAATTCTTAATGACCAACAACATTTTGCAAAGTTTAGCAAATGTGAATTTTCGTTGAAGTAGGTAGCTTTCCTTGGTCATACAGAGGTAGATCCTAAAAAGATGGATGCGGCCAAGAGTTGGCCTAGACCTCTAAATCCTTCAAATATTAGAAGCTTTTTGGGTTTGGACGGTTAGTATAGAAGGTTTGTTGAATGTTTCTCTTCAATTGCCTCTCCTTTGATGGTTTTGGACTCAAAAGAAGGCTAAGTTCATGTAGTCGGAAGCGTGTGATAAAAGTTTATAGGAGTTGAAAGATAGACTTACTTTTGATCCATAGTTGACCTTACCAAAAGGAACGAGTGGTGTTGTGGCTTATTATGAGGCCTCGAGAATTGAGCAAGGGTGTGTGTTAATGCAAAAAGGGGAAGTTATTGCCTATGCCTCAAGGCAACTTAAAATCCATAAGGAGAATTATCCGACCTACGACTTTGAGTTAATGGTGGTTGTTTATGCTCTAAAGATTTGGAGACACTATTTGTATGGATTTCATAAATGTAATCACCGATAACTAGATTTTGCAATATGTGTTTAATCAAAATGATTTTAATCTTTAACTAAGAAGGTGTCTTGAGTTATTTAAAGACTATGACATAAGTGTCCTTTATCACCCCAGTAAAGCTAATGTGGCAATGTTTGCTCTTAGTCGATTATCTATTGGTAGTGTTGCTCATATTGAAGAACAAAAGAAAGAGCTGGTCTGTGATGTTCATAGGTTGCCTCGTTTAGATATTAAACTAGTAAATTCCTTGAAAGGTGGTATTAGGGTTCACAATGCTTCAGAATCATCTTTTGTGGCGGATGTGAATGCCAAGCATATTCTTGATCAAATTTTTGTCGAATTGAAGGAGGAGGGGCTTAATAAATCAGTTGAGGCTTTATCCTAAGGGGGAGATGGGATACTGATGAGTCCACAAATTGGACTCATTTAGGGCTATATTTTGATAAAATTAGTGTCATCAAATGCATATTTTGTCTCAATACCTAATGAAAACCCTTAAGTTTCAAGTATTTGGAGTTTGAGGGAAAGCATGGACACTACTTAGCAAAAAGGAACAAAGGCAGCTATAAGAATGAAGATATGAAGATTTGATAATCGTCGAACCCGTTCGGTGAGTTGCCAAAAGGTCTTTTCCTCACCTTTTGTTCCAGTGTGTTGAGCCTTGAAAGAATAGATCAAATTGGAGGTTAAAAAGGAGTAGTCGACATGTCACCTAGCAGTTCCGTGAAGTAGTAATATGTCACCTAATGATCCAAAATATGATGATGCTAAAGTCTAATGCAAGGCAGTGATGAACTAGACCAAAGGGCGGATCGTGGAGTTGATCAGCGATTCCGACTAACTTCACCGAGTTATGCTTTGCGGTGCAAATTTTTGAAAAGTAGAAATACTGGTTGAGAATTATTATTCTGGATCGAATTTTTAGTTTTGATCATTAATTTTTTAGACTTTGCATCTATTTTTGGGTTCTAAGTTTGGAGAGGGTTTTGAAGAACTTAAATGTTAAAATGGTTTCAACTCCAAGATTTTGCACTTGGGTCTTGTGGATTCTTCACTCTTGAATTATTTTGAGACTTAAATCTTCATACCTATTTGAATGCAAACTCATATTGGTAAAATTTTTTATCTCTTATACAGGTCTAGCTAAAACCCCAATTCTTGGGATATGATTTTTTGAATATGGGTTAAGTTAATTGTTAGGTCTTGCTTATTGATAGTGTAATCATTGTTTAAATGTGATTTCATTTAGTATTTGTGTTGGAACTTAAAGAAATTGTAGTTGAAAATACAATTTCACCATTGTTTTTTTGGGTTGCTCGAGATAGACAAGTTGTAAAACTAAGAGTACTAAATTGATGGCAAGTAGGATTGGGTCGACATGAGGTTCAGATCGAGAGAGTGAACCCTAGTCATTCTCCCACACACTCAACTCGAGAGAGTGAGTGGGCAAAGGCAGAGGCTGTTCTTCATGCGGCAACTCGGTGTTTGAGATAAACCGAGTTGATTCGGGGTATGTTGCTCGAGAGAGAATTTACCTCCACTATGGTCTAGCCTAATCACGAATATTCAACGAATTTACTATCAAAAGCATGTAACCAATGATATAGTTTAACCTGTATTCCTATCACATTCCAAGAATCTCATCACCTTGATTAGTACTCTTTGCATTTTCGCTGATTTTTGCTTACTTGTTACAAACCCCCATTGTTAATTGACCCTTTTGTGTCACCCCTTAGATTTAGTATTTTTATATTCGACAATGTTTTTAGCTATGACTAATTAGAATTTTATTTTATTTTTCTATTAATTATCAAACCCCACTCCCTTACGGCTCGACCCCAACCCTTGGTTGGGTTACTTTACTGTTGTACAATCACAGACACTTGTATTAGAAGTTGTGTCTTGATTACGCAAACATCAAAATGGCGTTGCTGCCGGGGAGTGGTTGAGAATTCTTAATTTAGTAAAATTTTTGTTCTTCTTAGTTGTAGTTTACTTAAGTAATTTTCATTTTTGTTTTTATTGTTTGTGTGGAAAAAAGAAAACATGATTGTTAATGGCAGCAACGACAGCTGGTGGGCCACTAGGACGACATCAAGAATCTCAATGATGTCCAAGATCCCAACATTAATGACCCCCATCTCATGGGAGGTATTGGGGCCATCCGTTTACCTCCAGCTGAGAAAATGCAGTGTTCTACATAACGAGCACCATGTTGCAACTCTTGCAACTAAAGGGACTTAGTGGATTGGCTCATGAGGATCCTCACGAACATCTTCGAAACTTCGTCGATGTGTGCGGACCATTCTCTTTCAAAAACATCTCTCAGGAGTTAGTTTGGTTAAGGCTATTCCTTTCTCGTTGATGGGAGAGGCATATAAGTGGTTGGCGGAGTTGACTCACAAATCCATCATCTCTTGAGAGGAATTGGTAACCACATTTAATGTGTGATATTTCCCTCCTTCAAAGATGCTTACTCTTCGGGATAATATCCAAAGCGTCAAGTGTTTGGAGGGCGAGCCAATCCATGAGACTTGGTTGGGATTTAAAATGTTTGTGCTACATTGCCCGACTCATGGTCTGCCCGATAATGTCTTGCTACAGTACTTTTAACGAAGCCTAGATTCGGTAAATAAAGGTGTCGTGGATCAACTTTCACCTAGAGGCTTGATGCAGCAACCGTATGTAGCAGAAACCCAACTCTTAGATGGCATGACGACCATCAATAGGGCATGGTACACTCATGAAAACTAAGTCTCCCCTCTCACTTTTAAGCTTTCAAAGGAGCAGATGAAAAAAGATAATGAGAGAGACCAAAACATGACCCAGATCATGACATAACTTGAAATTTTATCTAAAAATGTCATAGGGGCAATTGCCCATGGTGTCAACGTTGTCGGGGTCGGGTGTGCAAATCCTAAGGAGGCGAAATTTGAAGCCTTATATAATGAGGAAGTGAACTTCCTAGCTAACCAAGACGGTGGTTATCATTCAAACTACCCAAGGCAGGGTGGCAAATAAGGTTGGGCTAGAGATGAAGAATGGAAGGATTGTGAATGGAGAGACTGAAATCCTAATTGGAAGGATTGGGAGAAGGACAAATACGTGCCTCCCTACAAGTGCCAAAAGCCAAAGGATTAAGAGGGTGATAGGTCTGAGGATATGCTTTGTTGTATCCTCAAAAAAGTTGAAGAGTCAAACAATATCTTGAAGGAGATGAAAGAGGATGTGTCGACCATTAGCCAAATCGTTACATCCCATTCAGTATCAGTCAAATAATTGGAGGCCCAAATGGGTCAAATGTCATCTCACCTAAATCTAAGACAGAAATGGGGTTTACCTAGTGCCACTATGGTCAACCCCCAAAATAAGGTTTGAAGCTGGACTTACGTCGTGCCACAACGTTAACTAAGGCGCTTTTTGGGAGGCAACCCAAAACCATTTATTGCTTTATTTTTCTTTGATAAAATAATGGGTTGTTGATTGTGTAGATGGAAGTGTGGAGGGTGAACGAAAAGTGCAGATTGGCGAGTTACAGGTCTATTCCATGCTTTGCCGAACAGTTCGGCGATCCAGAACCAGACTATCGTTAGACTCAAGACCAATTTAAATTGGAGTCTATAAAACTCGGTGACCTTTGGAAATTATTGGCGAACCGCCAATTATGTCACCGATCTCAACGGAGACCGCCTTTTGGACTCTTACAATACATGGAGGTTCTATAAAATTAGGTGAGGCAAATGACTACTTGGCATTACGCTGAATAGTTCAGTGATCGGGACTATTGTCACCGAATGGGAGAAAAGCAGTTTTTCAAGCGAAAGGTTTAAAAGTTTCAAAGTCATTTCCTTTCCCTCACTTTTTCATTTCCCAAACTCACACTTGCACTCTAGTTTTACATTTCTTGCATTTTTGGAGTAATTTTAGTATCAAATTGTGCTACAAGTTGGATTACATTTCTTCCTAGCATGTCAACATCCATTTGATCGGCATAAAAGGTTGGTACTTCAAACACCGCGTTCATTTTGTTGAAATTGTACTCATTCGTAATCTCTTAATCTTGTTGAATTATGCTGGGCCTCTTTGATAAGATTGAATTTGTTAATTGCTTATTCCTAATCGATAACTCTTGCTTAAATAGTGAAATCCCACTTTCTAATGAGTTAAGTTGAATTAATTTGCAATGAGGAGTGCTTTTATATTACGGGTCTTATTGAAATTTTTACAATAGGAGCTTAAATTGAATTTTTGGGGGTTGCGAGGCTTATTTCAAGAAGTTGGATTTATAATAGGCACGATGAGTTATTTCGACAAGCTAGATGAGCTGGTCGAACCACTTAACGGTTTGCCCAGTTGCCCTACCTTGTCTTTGATCTCATGCTTTATGTGTTGTGGCTTTTGTACCTTTCGGCGAGAAGCATGAGGTCACCAAAAGTACTCGGCGACTCACTGAAAGTCCTCTTGTTCGCCCTTTGTCTACACCCCTGACCCCTTCTGCACTGTAAATTTCGGCGGACACCCCTTTATTTGCTGAATGTATTCAACGACTCACCGAATGGACTGCAAAATCTGCCTACAGGTGATGCTCTTTTGTTTGCTTGTCAAATATTTTTTTAAATTTATCTTAAGGCTTTATAGATATGGCTAGACTAAAAGTTGCAGGAAGAAATATGCCACCGGGACATATAAAGGTACAAAACTCCAGAAGAGATGTAGGGACGACAGATCACCCTAAAGCAAGGAGTTAGAATAAGAAAGCCAGTTCCAATAGAAGGATTCCCATTGACCCTAATGTCTCTTCGTGGGCTCAAGGGTTTATTAACACGATACATGTATTTGGAGCAACTCACGATTTGGACAATCTAGCTAAGGCTAATATCGCTGCACCGACTGAGGCAAACACAGACAATGAAAACCAGAGTATGAATGACAACACTTCATGTTCTTATGCTCAGACAGATAGAGCAACTTCTTAGATAGGATCCCCTCTTTACTTTCCTCTCTGTCTTTCTTTATTTTAACTTTCGGATTTTGTGTTTACATTTGAGGACAAATATTTTTGTTTGTGGGTGGGTGAGGCCCACCTTTGTGCACTATTTGTGGATCATGTTTTGTTTGAGTATTTGGATTGTGAGCTAAAATGTTGTGTTAATAATGTTTTTGTGGATGTTTAAGCTTGTGGCTCTGTGTTTTAAATTGCAAAATGATTTTAACCTTTCCAAATATTTTTGCCACCTCTCACGAGTGAATGTGGCTGTTCTTTTGCAAAATTTGATTTTTGATTCTGATCAATACCAATGACTTGAATAGTGCTCTTAATTGAATGAACAAGAATGTGCGACTATGATAAGGCAAAATGAAGTTGCATAGACAATATATGCAATCTTTGCATCTCGTTGTGATTATCCATGTATCAAATTGATTCTCTTGTGATGACTATTGCACACTAGTGAAAGTGTAAAGTCTTGTTTTAGTTTAGTGTTGATACCTTGTATGATGAGCTTACTGTGAACCATGCATGAATACACCTAGAATTTTCCCCGTTATTCCGATCGACTAAGTAAGGCTATCTCTTGATATGATCTTAGGCAACTTCGAAGTGTGTAGCCAATTTGACAAATTCCTCTTTGTAGCCTACCTTGTGAGCATGTCTGAACCTCTTTTGAATACCCCTTGAGGCTTACTCTTCTTTGGATGAAACTTGATGAAAACTAGACCTTTCTTTATCCATTATCCATAACCCTCATGAAGTTGTGGTTAGTTTGAATAGCTAACTTAGGCCAAAAGCCTAAGTTGGGGGTGTGGTGAAAAGAGAAGTCAAATCAAGAATTGCAAGAAAGTCCCTCTTTCTTATGGTTTTGAGAAAAATGGAATCCCTCTGTACAAAAAGAAAGATAGAAAAGAGAAGAAAAAAAGAAAGTACAAAATAAATGGGGTTCCCAAACAATCCATGGAAAGGGAATAATAGGATGACTTATGAGCACTAAAGAGAATGATGAAAGAAAAGGAAAGGAAGTGTTGTGAGCACCACATTTCATGAGGATGAATGTCACTGAGCCTAAATGACCATACCTTTGCACTCAGCCCCATTATAAGCCTTGGAAAGACCTTTTTTATCATGAGTAAGCCGAAACAAAAGTTGATTGAAAAATACGGGCAAACCTATGGTTGAAAGCATGTAATATGTTTTTTTCTTGTGAGAGTGAGGGTTGCATTTGATTACGAAACTTTAAATGATTAAACCTTTGTGGGTGAGTATGGAATCATCCTTTCTGTGAGGGCATTCGAATACTTTTTTTTAGCTCAAACTTGCATTTGAAGCAAGTATTGCGAGCTTGAGAATCTTTGAGAATGGTGTGTCACAAATTGAATCTTTGGGTACATATTTGATCTTTGTATAAGAAAATTGAGTCATGTTGTGTGCAATAATGATTGAGTCTTATGTAGCACTGTTCAAGACCTCTTTTTTGAATGGTTGAACTTGAGTTTGCTTGAAGACAAGGGAAAGTTTAAGTTGGGTGTGTTGATGAGTCCACAAATTGCACTCATTTAGGGATATATTTTGATAGAATTAGTGTCCTCAAATCCATATTTTGTCTTTATATATGATGAAAATCCTTAGGTTTTAGGTATTTGGAGTTTGAGGGAAAGCATGGACACTACTTAGCAAAAAGGAACAAAGGTAGCTAAAAGAACGAAGAAACAAAGATCTGAGAATCACCGAACAGGTTCGGCGAGTCACCAAAAGGTCTTATCCTCACCTTTTGTTGTAGTGTGCTGAGCCCTAAAGGAAAGGATGAAATCGGCTGTGAAAAGGAGCAGTCGGTGTATCATCGAGCAATTCTGTTAAGCAGTACTATGTCACCTAATGATCCAAAACACAGCGATTTTGAAGGTTAACGCTAGACGGCGATGAACTAGATCAAAGGGTCGATTGTCGAGTTGATCGGCGATTCTGACTAAATTCGCCAAGTGATCCTTCTTAACATAGATTTTAGAAAACTATAAATATTCATTGAGAGTTATTATTCTGGAATCGAATTTTTAGCTTTGAATAGCAATTTTTCAGACTTTGCTTCTATTTTTGAGTTCTAAGTTTTGTGAGGGTTTTGAAGAACTTGAAGGTTCAAAGGATTTTAACTCCAAGATTCTGGACTTGGGTCTTGTGGATTCTTCACTCTTGACTTGTTTTGAGACTTAAATCTTAAAACCCATTTAAATGTAAACTCATCGTGGTATAAATTTCTATCTCTTATACATGTCTACATAAAACCCCAATTCTTGGGTGTGATTTTCTGAATATGGTTTAAGTTAATTGTTAGGTCTTGCTTGTTGATAGTTTAATCCTTGTTTAAATGTGATTTCGTATAGTAGTTTTGGTGGAACTTAATGAAATTGTAGTGGCAAATACAATTTCACCTTTCTGTTTTTGGCATGCTCGAGAGAAAGGTCGTAAAACTAAGACTACTAAATTAATAGCTGGTGGCATTGGGTCGACATGAGGTTCAACTAGAGAGAGTGAACCCTAGTCCTTCTACCACACACTCAACTTGAGAGAGTGAGTGGGCTAAGGCGGAGGTTGTTCTTCATGCAGCAACTTGGTGTTCGAGAGAAACTGAGTTGATTTAGGGTAAATTGCTCGAGAGAGAATTTACCCCCATTGTGGTCTATCCTAGTCACAAATATTCAATGAATTTACTATCAAAAGCATGTACCTAATGATCTAGTTTAACCCGTATTTCTATCACATCCCAAAAATCTCATCTCTTTCATTAGTACTCTTTGCATTTTTGCTCATTTTTAGCTTACTTGTTACAAACCTCTATTGTTAATTGACACATTTGAGTCGCCCCTTAGATTTAGTATGTTTGTATTCAACAATGTTTTTAGCTATGACTAATTAGAACTTAATTTTAGTTTTCTATTAATTCTCTAGCACAATCTCTTGTGACTGGACCCCAACCCTTGGTTGGGTTACTGTACTATTGTACGATCGTAGACACTTGCATTAGAAGCTGTGTCTTGATTACGTAAACATCAGGTACTTAGATACCAAGGTGGTTTATGTGTTCCAAATGTTGGTGACCTAAGGGAAGTCTATTGGTGAAATGGGATGATGGAGGATATTGCGGTATTTACAACTAAATGTCCAAATTGCCAACAACTAAAGGTTGACCACCAGAAACTAGTAGGTCTATCCCAAGATATTAGCATTCGTACTTTGAAGTGGGAAGGTTTGAATATGGACTTTATTGTTGGATTGCGTTGCACCTGGCGCAACATGACTCTATTTTGGTGATAGTAGATTAGATGATGAAATCGGCTCATTTCATTCTCATTAAGTTTACCTATTCGGCAGAGGACTCTACCATGTTGTATTTGAGAGATATGGTTAGGTTGCATTGAGTGCCCTTGTCCATTATTTTCGATCATGGTACCCAATTCATTTATATGTTTTGGAAGTCATTCGAAAAAGGGCTTGGCACTATGCTTAAGCTTAGCACAAATTTTAATCCCCAAACCAATGGGCAAGCAGAGTGTACTATCAAGAGTTTGGATGATATTTTAAGGGCTTGTGTGATTTATTTTAATGGTAATTAGTACAACCATTTGACATTTATAGAGTTTGTGTATAATAATAACTGTCACTCAAGTATCGATAAGGCTCCATTTGAGGCCTTGTGTTGTAGGAAGTGTAGATATTCCATAGGTTGGTTTGATGTGGGTGAAGTTGCTCTAATAGGTACCAAATAAGGTACATGAGGTCATTGAGAATGTTTGACTGATTAGATAAAGGTTGAAAACGGCTCAAAGTCGGTAAAAGTCTTATGCCGATGTGTGAAGAAGGGATCTAGAATTTGAGGTCGACGACTGGGTTTATTTTAAAATCTCACCCATGAAGGGTGTGACGAGATTTGGTAAGAAGGGGAATCTTAGTTCAGATATGTAGGCTCGTAATAGGTTTTGAGACGCATTGGTAGGGTTGCTTATGAGTTAGATTTGGCAAATGAGTTAGAAATAGTGCATCCCATTTTCCATGTCTATATGCTTAAAAAGTGTGTTTTTGATTCGAAATCCATAGTTTCCCTAGAAGTGTTTGGAGTTGATGAAAGTCTTTCTTATGAGGATGTTACGGTTGAGCTTCTAGACTGGCAAGTCAAGCGATTGAGAAACAAGTAAATAGCTTTTGTGATGGTTTTGTGAAGGAATCAATTAGTTGACGGTGCTACTTGGGAGGCTGAGGCCGATATGATGTCCTGATATCCTTATCACTTTCTTTCTTCTCCTATTCTAGTTGAGGTAATGCGTTTTTCTTTAGTTGTCATTGTTTTAGGAATCATGTGTTTTTATGTTTTTCCATGATTTCCTTATGATTATGCGTGTTCATGAAATTTTTTTTTATATGATTGATTTTCCTCATGTTGTTGTGCATTGAGTATGAGTTGCCTATAGACTTCTTGAGATGAATTGATGAACATTGTTTATATATGCTTTTTGTGAATGAATTGCATAAGAGCTCCATGAGATTGTGTTGAGCATGCTTTTATCTTTGAGAAGGTAGTTCATTCTTGAAAATGAATAATGTTGAAATTTAATGCATTTTAGGTTTCTAGATGTAGTTCCTACAACATGTCATCATCATACACAAGTGTATAATTGAGGATAACCTTTCAACAATATCATGATTGCATTGTAGTCATAATCACATTACTTTCATTGAAATCACGAAGCATATACATAGCATCATGACTATTTCTGAATCTTCAGAATAATCTATGCATAATAATGTGTAAGGTTATAGGGGAGAATAACCTTTCCAATCAATACCACGATTACGCCATAGTCATAAAATCTTCATTCTCAACATAAACCTTGAAGCACATACATAATTCTTATATTCATGTACAATTCTACTAATTTATCCATCAAGAATCATGAATCACCTTCAACCCAATATATAGAATTTATACAATAGATATGTGTAATAATACAATTCAATCAACTCCAATTAATTCATACAAGGCCCATTTACATGCTTCTAAAATCAATTAATTCATTAAGATCACAATTTTACCAATAGAGGGAATCCATGGGTCCTTGGGGGAATTTTAACCAAAACTCAACCATAAATAATCAATTCAATAATAACCCAACATAATTCAACCATTGAAATCGGTTTTAAAAAGAACCCATGTGTTCGAACCAAAACCCTTGATTTGGGGAAAATTGGAAGTTTGAAAATCATATTTTGAAGGGGCTTTTAGGGTGGAATCTACCAGAATATGAAAACTACCATACCTTTATGATGAATCATTGATGAATTGTATGAAAAGCCTTTGATTTCTTGCAGCCCAAGCTTCAATTTTACTCTTCTTCTTCTTGGGTTTTTAGAGAGAGAAATATTGTGAGGAAGATGAACTTTTTGATTTTGATTTGGGTCATTGTGAAATATTTTTTTATTGGGTGTTTAATGACTAAAAATACCTTATACATACATATATATATATATATATATATATATATATATATATATATACACACACACACACACATATTTAAAAATAATATAAATTATACCAATTTAAAAATAATATTTACAAAATTTCCCCTTCCCCCATGGACTTGCCAAAAAAACTAAGGCAAAGTCCAAGGGAGATTTTAAGGTCCTTAGAGTGGTCTACCAGTCGTGGACCCTCCCTTTGACTCATTTAAGCTTTTTAAGCTAAGGCATGTCCACGAGGGGCTACACGTGCAGTGGTCTTGGCCACATGTCGTGGTCATACGCGTGGAGGGCTGCCTAACGCCCACGCGACTAAGGCATTTGTTCACAAGGTTCTCCATAGGCAGTGAAACTCTTCACGCCTTGTGGAGCCTCACGTGAACAACCTCCATGGTAAGAAAATGGCTAAGGCATTGTCACGACCCAATGGTACCATTAGACGTAACACGGTGTACTTGTCCCCGAAGGGATTGCATACAAGCCCTTAGCACAATCATACACATAAAGCCATAAAAATGATGCGGAAAATTTAGAACTTTTACAATCGAAATCAAATTCTTTTCACAAATGAAAATAAGGGTCTAGACTTTGTCTCAATCACCATCTAGTACAATAGAGAGTACAAATAGGTTCAAAGACCTTTACATCAATAAAGTCTCGCAAATAGAAAGTACAATAGAAGCTAGAAATGAATAATGTCTTGTCCTCGAACCATGAGGACTCACCAAACTTAGCGAATAGTCAACCTAAGCTTCTGTTGAAAAAAGAAGTACGTCTCTACGATCGAAACCTACATTCATAGTAAATGTAGAAGAAATGGGTGAGCACATAAAGTACTAAGTATGGAAGCATGCATATAATCCTTGAAATATGATAGAAAGGAAATTTTAGTTGAAAAGCATGCATTTGTCATGTTTTAGAATTATTTATGCATTCTAATGTAAAATACAAGTCATAGCATCTTCATCACATAAATCCTCATAGCATGGTACAACCATTACCTTAGCAACCCTAAGGTATACTTGTGCAATGTATGGTTGGCATCCCATAAGACCAACCATACTAAGTAGTCCTTTGAAGTCACCTTAGTCACACATATCATCTATAGAACTCATCATAGTCCATCGTCATAGATAAGGAAATAGTCATGTACATTACTTGAACATAAGGAAAGTCATTCATTAGCAACAATCCATTTAACATACATGCATACATTCATGTCTTACCATAGCATAAGGAACCATCCCATAATCCCCTTCTGAAGTCTACTCGTGCAATGTAAAAGTGAAGTCCCATGCCCCACTCCTACTAAGTAAAGCTCATCAAGAAGTCATAAGTATAGTGCATGTCATATTCATTATCTCGTCATATAGGGAAAATAGCCTTAACCGACATAGACCATGTGAGCTACATGGAATCCGGTATCGTGTAACCCCACATAGAAAGAAAGTGTCCTAATTACCTAAGGTAGAACTAAATATAGAGCTTTTAGGTGGATTCACAGGTTAAAGGCCTATGTGCGCACATAGTTACATGATAGGGAGATTGTTTCTAGAAACCCGGCCTATTGTATTGATGGGGGAGTTCCCATCTCATAAGATCATTTGTAGAAGACTCGGCCTATTATATTGATTGGAAGGCTTCTACCTCATTTTTCCATATCTACTCGGTAATAAGCATTATTTACCAAATTATACATAGTGTTGAATTGTATTTACATTTGTGAAGAAATATCTTGCCCTTCATTCTACACAGCTCATGAAATAGTATATAGATTCAATACGTGAGAACTAACTTTCATTCTTAAAATCATCATTAACATGTGAGAAAACCTTTCACATTACGTTCATAGTGTTTCATGAGAATAGCCTTTCAATCAACACAACATCATTATCATCATCCTAGAGAATTCATACATGGTCATGTGTAAGGGTAAGGAGAGACAAATCTTTCATCAATACCACAATTTACACAATAGTCATAGGATCTGCACTTTCTAAGTGAATCATAAGTTCATACACAATTTTCATCAACATGCATAAACCTTCATAATTTCACCCCTCAAGAATCATGAATCATGTATCACAATGACACCTAGAATTACTACATTAGGCATGAATTAAACAAGATTCAATAACTACAATACCATAGAAACAATTCATATTATTCACCTTGCATGAATACATCCATCACAATTTATGAAATTGGGTTCATGGTGGAGTTCATGGGTTCAGGGGGAATTTTTCTATAAAAATCACCATTAAACAACAAATCAACCATAACATAAGACAATTGACCCATTGAAGTCGTTTTTAGGAAGAACCCATGGCTAGATTAAAAACCCTAGTTTTTGAAGAATCTACCAATTCAAAATTTATAGATGAAGGGCTTCATGGAAGAAAGCTTTCCATGAATCAAGACTCCCATATCTTGATTGGAGATCCTTCAATAAATTGAAGAGAAGAAGCTTCCCCTTGAACCCTAAACTTGAACCCTAAACTTAAACTAATCTTTGGTCTTCAATGGAATCATAGAGAGAGAATTTTTGTTGGAGAGGAGAGTTTGTTATGTTTTGAGTCTTGTGAGTTATGAGGTGTTAAAAGAGTTGGTTAATAGTTATAACTACTTTTATATGTCTAAATAACTAATATAAACCGTCCCCACTCTTTAATAATAAAATTAGAATTTACTTAAAACATTTGACCTTTAGCTGAGATTTTGGCAGTTTCACAGACCCCATCCACGACCTCCAACCCACAGAGCGTGGATGGACCCAAGGACATTGCTGGTCACTAGTGGGTTTGGTCTAGGGCTGGTCATCTTGACAATTCTTCAGGCTTCACTCACCAGACTCCATCCACAGGGCGTGAGTGGTTCTACAGCCCGTACTGCATGGGCGTAGAGAGTTACTGAGACTTTGGTCATTTGGGGAAGGCCAAGCCTTGACTAACGACCCCTACCTATGAGGCATGAGTCTACCCAAGAGATGTGGGTGCCCTTTCGTGGGCCATGGTGCTTTTTGGCAGGTCAGTCCATTAATCCTCCTCAAGGACCCTTGGGGGGTCATTGGGGAAGGGCATGCCTTGATGTTTAAGCACTACGACCTTAGTACTAGGTTAGGGAAGTTATTTTATGACCCTAATCTTCATGTTAGTCCTATTTTGGCTACTAGATTACGTGTTAGGCTCTAACTTAGTAACACACTCAAATTAAATCTCCCTAAAGAAATATAGGCGATCGTTACCAAGTAAAGAACCCAACTTGGAGGTCGGGGTTGATCCTACGAGGAATATGGTTTAGACTTAAATTTAACTTACGATTATATTTGTTTAGTCAACATGTTTCCAAAACAAGTAAGTAAAGGGGGGGGGGGGGATTTGTGAAACAAATTCTATAAATTATGTGAATGATTAGTGAGCAAGATTCAAAATTTAGTTGGTATCAAGATGAGAGAGAAACTAGGGTGTACATGCTCCCCATAAGTTCATAACATGGTAATCCTAGTAATAGTAATCATTTCCAAGTGTATTATATGCAAAGTGATAATTTAGGTATCTCTAATTCCTTGGTCTGGCAACTAGAGAATCTCACACCGCATCTTGGTCTGGCTACCTGTACATAATTTACTAACCCTTACCGTTACCTCATTTTGGACATCACATCGATGTATGACTTAGTTTTCACCCTCGCACCAATTGAAATTAGATTATTAGATAGTATGACACTAAATCTATTTTGATAAATCTTTTCTTATTAACTACCTCCTTGGTCCGGAAAGTAGCAATAATGCGAGTTCTAACATTTGAAATAGCTAAAAAGACTTCTAAATGTAAGAATTATCAATGCATCCAATAACACTATTCAAGAATTACTTAGTTACTAGTCATACTTTTTTAATCGCTCATGGTTCTCACAACCCTCATTGTGGATTTAGTTACCCATAATAGTAAGAACACAATCCATATTTTTAGATGAAGAAATCTTGAACTTACGTAATAAGAAGAATAAACCCATAATATCAACTTGAATTTCAAAGACAAAAGCTTCAAAACGTAGTTAGGAAATTAAGAATCGGTAAACTTTCAAGTTAATCACCAAATCCAAAAAAACTAAAACAAAAGTAATAAAGTCTAACCCCCAAAAATGAGGTTTACATGCCCTATAAATAGAAAAATAAGTCCCAGATAAAAAGGAAACGAAATAAGGAAATAAAGTTTTTGTGCACGATTGTAGTTGACTACACTGACCTACGAACGGTGGACTAACCTACGGTCTGTAGGTCCCTTTCGTGATTTGGGACTCAGGGAATATGATGTATGGGCTACACCCAAGTTAACTCTTATGTACTAGATAGATATGAGAAAATGTTTACACTTTCACTTTACTTTTTTAAAACTCTTTGATTTGAAATGCTTCTTCTGTCTCTTTTATTCTATTGCTTGTATGATGAATGTTAAGTGGCTTGTATGGGACCTCTCAAGGTCCTATACACCATATTACGCATAGCGGCTAACTTGGGTCGTGACAAACTTGCTAAATAGAGAACAAGGTTTATAAAGGTCCTAGGAAGCCTCACAAGCCACATTGAGTAGAGTCTTATTCATTAGTGTGAAGCGGCCCACATTTATGATTGAGAGGCTACAAGATGAGTAGGAAATTCCACTTCTTTCATTACTGAAGGTCATGGGATAGAGTTTAACTCTATAAGGTCTCTCTCCTATTCCTTATCTGATGCTCTACAAGATATGGCTACTTGAAGAGCATACACTAGAAGAATTGCGGGAGAGAATGCAAATCAAAGGTCTCCTTCTTAAGATCCTCCGGTTCCGATCAATCCGTTGGCCTAGCAAATGACTAATGTGGAGTTTAGGGTTAGTTTTCAAGTATTGGCTGAATCCATGACAACCCAAGACAATAGGGAGGTTCTGATTCATGTGAACCCAAATGTGGGTACTGTGACATCTAGTGTGAGGATTTCACTAAATTGAATCCTCTAGAGTTTCATGGTTCTATGATTGAGGAAGATCCTCAAGAGTTCATTGATAAAGTCCACAAGGTGTTAATGATCATTAAAGTGATGCCGGTGGAAAAGGTAGAACTGGCTGCTTATCAATGTAAGGGTGTTTCTAAAATATAGTTCACCCAACAAAAGGAAGGGAGAATGGAAGATGTGGGTCCTCTTGATTGGTAAAAGCTTCAAGTTGCTTTCCTTCATAGGTTCTATTCCCTTGAGATGAGGGAAGCAAATGTAATTGAATTCATCAACCTTTGTTAAGGAAATTTAACTGTGAAATATTATGCTTTGAAGATCATACAATTTTCTTGATATGTCACCACTATTATTGTCAATCCTAGGGAAAGTATGAGTAAGTTCGTTTCTGGTATGTCTAAAATGATGGTTAAGAAATGTCGTACCACTATGGTTATAATAATATGGATATCTCTCGTCTCATGATTCATGCCCAACAAATCAGATAGGAGAAACTTACAGAAAGTTCTAAGGAGGCAAAGAGGGCTATGATTGGTGATGTTAGCGTCTCTTATGCAAGGTCCGATGGACATGGTCGTTCAAAGTTCTAACAAAGGTTCTCTAGCCAAGTTTCCTCCAATGATCCTCCTAAGTTTCACAAAGATAGGGTACCTAACCCTAAGCCTCAAGTAGGAAATGGTAGTGGATCTTCATTGTCTATGTTTACTTCTGCTAGGTCTTGAAAGAAGCACAAGGGTAAGTGTTTAGACGGCATGGATGGTTGTTTCGATTATGATAAAAGTGGTTATAAGATGAGGGATCTCCCAATGCTTACGGCTAAAGGAAAAGAGGGTATGAAAGCTCCTCCTAGTTGTCTAGGTTCCAATGCTCCCAAGAAAAACTATTTCTATGCACTTCACACTCATGGTGACCAAGATGGTTTTCCTAATGTGGTTACTCGTATGTTGAAAGTCTTTCAACTTGATGTTCATGCTTTACTCAACCCCAACTATGCCTTGTCTTTTGTGACTACATATGAGGCAATGAGGTTTGATATTTTCCAGATGTATTATTAGATCCATTTTATATCTCTACTCCTGTTGGAGATTCTTTTATATCTAAGAGGGTCTATTGAAAGTATCCCATTTCCTTATCCCTTAGAGTTACTTTTGTTAATTTGGTAGAGCTTGATATGCTAGATTCTGATGTTATCCTTTGTATGGATTGGTTGCATTCATGTTATGCTTCTATTGATTCTAGAACTCGTGTAGTCAAGTTTCAGTTTCTAAATAAGCCTATTCTACAGTGGGAAAATTATATGCCTAATGGCCAGTTCTTTTCTTGTCCTAATGACAAAAATATGATTTCTAAGGGTTGCATTTACTATCTGTTAAGGTGAGGGATGTAGATTCTGAAACCTTTACTCTTGAGTCGGTCCCCGTGGTTAATTAGTTTCCAAATGTTTTCCTAGATGATTTACCTGGTATTCCTCCTGACAGGGAAGTAGACTTTGGTTTGACCATCTCCCAAATACACAACCGATCTCTATTCCTCCTAATCGAATGGCTCCAACAAAATTGTTGGAGTTGAAAGAGCATTTGTATAAGTGTTTCATCAAACCATGTATCTCTCCATGGGGTGCTCCAGTCTTGTTTGTTAGAAAGAAGGATTGTTCTCTACATATGTGTATAGACTATCGACAGTTGAACAAGGTTACCATTAAGAATGAGTATACTCTCCCAAGGATAGACGATTATTTTAACAATTTCAAGGAGCGAGTTACTTCTCTAAGATTAACCTTCGATCGGGTTATCACAAATTGTGGGTGAAAGAAGATTACATTCTGAAAAATGATTTTAGAACCTGGTATGGTCATTTTGAGTTTTTGGTGATGTCTTTTGGTTTGAGTAATAGTCAAGTGGAATATATAGATCTGAGGAATATGGTGTTTAGACAATACCTTGACATGTTTGTGATTGTATTCATTGATGATATATTGATTTATTCAAGAAGTGAGGATGATCACATTAATCATTTTAAGATTGAGTTACAAATTATAAAGCACCAACAACTCTTTGCAAAGTTTAGCAAATATGGGGTTTTGCTAAGGTCTGTAGCTTTTCTTAGTTACATTGTTTCACGTAAGGGTTTTGAGGTAGATTCTAAGAAGACAACTACAGTTAAGATTTGGCCTAGACCTCTATACTTTTGGACATTAGGAATTTCTTGTGTTTGTTATCACCCTGGTAAGGCGAATGTGATGGTAGATGCTCTTAGTTGGTTATCTATGGGTATTGTTGCTCACATCAAAGATGATAAAAAGGAGTTGGCTTGAGATGTTCATAGATTAGCTGAATTGAGTGTTCAGTTAGTGGACTCTCCCAAAATTTGTGTTGTGGTTCAAAATAGCTCAGAATCATCATTTGTGGAGGATGTCAAAGCCAAGCAAGGTCTTTATCAGACTTTGGTTGAACTAAATGCAGCAGTGCTTAAAAAGTCCGTAAAGGATTTATCCAATGTGGGAGATTGTGTACTTAGATATAAAGGTCACTTGTGTGTTCCTAATAATGATGACTTAAGAGAGTAGATATTATCAAAATTCCATTGCTCTAGATATTCCATTCACCCGAGAGCCACAAAGATGTACCATGATTTCTGAGAGATCTACTAGTTGAATAGGACGAAGAAAGATATTGCAGAATTTATAGCTAAGTGTACTAATTGTCAATAAGTAAAAATGGAGCATCCGACACTGGAGGTTTGTCCAAAGACCTTAGAATTCCTACTTTGAAGTGGGACGATTTTAATATGTACTTCATTGTTAGTTTCCCTCGCACTAGGTGATAACATGACTCGATTATGGTTATAGTAGATAGGATGACAAAATTGGCTTATTTCATTCATGTCAAGGTTTCTTATTTGGCAGAGGACTATGCTAAGTTTTACTTAATGAATTTGCATGGAGTGCCTTTATTAATCATATAGATAGTGATACCTAATTCACTTCTTAATTATGGAGTTCTTTTCAAAAGGGTCTTGGTACTTGTGTTAAGCTTAGTACGGCTATTCATCCAGGAACCGATGGCCAAGTGGAGCGTACTATCAAAAACTTTGTAAGATATGTTAAAAGCTTGTGTGATTGATTTCAAAGGTAATTATGATTATCATTTGCCTATGATTGAGTTTGCCTATAACAAAAGTTATCTCTCAAGTATTGGTATGGCTCCATTTGAGGCATTATATGGTTAGAGGTTTAGATCTCCAATAAGTTGGTTTGAAGTGGGTGAAGTCACTTTCATAGTACCCTAGTTGGTACATGAGGCAATGGAGAATGTTTAACTTATTATGGAAAGGTTTAAAACGGCTCAAAGTCAGCAAAAGTCCTATGTCGATGTTAGAAGAAGAGACCTTGGGTTTGATGTGAACGATAGGGTTTACTTTAAAATATTACCCATCAAGAGCTTATTAAGGTTTGGTAAGAAAGGGAAACATAGTCCCAGATATGTAGGCCCATCAGATTTTAAGGCATCTTGGTAAGGTTGCTTATGACCTTAAATTTCCCAATGAGTTGGCATTGGTGCATCTTGATTTCCATGAATCCATGACGAAGAAATGTGTTGGTGATCTAACAACTATAGTCCCCTTAGAAGTTTTGGAAGTTAAGGAGAATGTTTCTTATGAGGAAGTCTCGATTGAGATTTTAGTCCGGCAAGTCACGAAGATGAGAAAAAAGGAAGTAGCTTTTGTGAATGTCTTGTGGAGGAATCAATTTGTTGAGGGCACTATTTGGGAGGCCGAGGCTGATATGACATCCCGTTATCCTCATCTCTTTACTTCTGCCCCTACTCTAGCTTGAGGTATCGAGTTCCTCGTGATTTGCTCTTTTGGTGTCCTGCGTCTTAGATATTCCCATGATTTCCTCATGTAGGTATGTTCATGAAAAAGCTTAAGTTTTGAGAAAATGACTCAATTTTATTGATTTTTACATGATTATCTGCATTTGAGTATGAGTATGAGTTTCATATAAACTTCATGATATGATTTTTTGAACATGCTTTAGTTTGGAGTGATATTTCCTTCTCGGATATGTTAATTTATGTGATTGCATTCATGTTGGGCTGTTTGGTTCAACTTCCTTATGCTTTCTAGAATATCATTCAAGGATGAATTATCCAAAGGGGGAGATAATGTAACATCTAGGAATCAAAAAGACAAGACAAATTCTATTTACAAAAAAAAATCTAGTGCAAGTGATGATGGAAGTCATCCATGGACCCTGAAATGACCCACAAAGAGTAGTTAGTAGCCGTGGATGGCCATATAATTTTCCAAAAAATATCATATTTTCTATAGTTTTTGATGGTTCACCAGGATGGTCCATTGTTCAATGCACAAGCCATATATAGGTCTGTTAGGTGAGTCCCAAACACAGAGAGGTTTTGAGGTCAAAAGTTGAGGACCACGGTTGGGACCCACGAGCTGTCATTTGGACCACGACCTATGGATGTGTCCCATCGCTTGAGATCAAGAAACTTATGTCTCTAAACAAATTGATAGAGAGACATGACGGTCCGTAAGTTGACCCACAGATTATAGGCTAGGTTCGACAGTTATTTCTTAGGGGCTTTAGGATATTTTCCAAATTATTTTATCCTAATACGTTGTCATTTTAATCTTCACCAAAACCCTTATATAAGTGTTTTAACCCCAAAATTTCCCAATTGTATTCATTATCTCAAATTCACATAAAAAGACCTCTCAAATATTTCTCTCTCTATAAGTTGAAGAAGAAGGGTCCAACCTAGGGTTTCAAGCCAAGTCTCCTCATCCTCCATTGAATTTGAGATTTTGGCATTGATGCATGATCGTTTGCATCCATACATTCTTTTCATTCATGGAGTTCCCAAATTTTCCAATTTTCATAAGTTAGGCATCCACAATTGAGTTAGGGTTTTCGTCTATGTTATAGGTTCTCTTGGTTATTGATTTAATTAATTGATTTATGATATTTTATGCATGATTTTTTTAAATCTTATGTTTTTATGATGATCCCCCATGAACTTATGCAATTCCATTGGTTTTCCAAGTTATGAGTATATGATGTAGGTTTTGAATTATGGAAGATGAGTTTATGAAATTAAGCATGTTTCCATGAAATTGATCCAAATGTTTTAAATATACTTTTAGAGTGAAGTATCAATGTTGTTGTTGCAGTTAATTGCTGTGAAAGGGTTACTTACATAACTATCTCATGCATGAATGTGAAAGGTTTTCTAACATAAAGGATTCTAAGGTTAAAAGGTCTTCTCACCTATAATGAATCAAAGATTTAAGGAGCTATTATAATGAAACTTATATTGGGTTGGAAAGATGACGTTCGTTTACATGGATAATAAGAATGAGTTAATAAAATTATTGTTCCTTAATATTAATGCCATGAATCGAGAAGATGTTCAAATGGGAGTAGAGGTTGGGTTCCTAGAAGCAATATGTTTATACCATACCTATATGACCTCATAGGATGATTGTCTTAGATAGACATTAGCTAGGGGATTCATATAAGCTAGAAGTTCATGGTCTTACCTTGGAAAGTAGGACACCCTTTTTCGGTATGGGGTAGACACCAAATTTTGTGTTAATAGCTCACACAGTCTTATATGTCAGTTAAAGTTAAATCTCCCACAATAATGAACTAAGGTTCTTTTATATGTATCCCATGAACATTTTGAAGATTTTAGCTTGACTTGACCATGTTTTATGATTTATGCCTTCTAAACCCTTTTTATATCATATTTTAGCTTTGGCATTGCATGCAATGGAAATGTCCCTCTTTAACATGATTTAAATATTGTATGCATGGCTATCATACTTGGAAGGTACATATTTTTTTCTAACGCATATTGTTGCCTACATTTCCTCAAGTGTAGGATCAGACAATTAAAGTTCCCAATTTCGTGTGTAGTGTTCGTTGATGAGATTTAGAGTTTGGTGTGTCCTCATGCCTTGAGGACAGGCTTTCATTATTTTCAATTTTCTTTGTTACTTAAAGTTTTGGAATATGATGTATGGGTTACGCCCAAGTTAACTCTTATGTACTAGATGGCTATGAGACAATGTTTAGACTTCCACTTTACTTTTATAAAACTCTATGATTTGCAATGCTTCATTTATTTC
This sequence comes from Solanum bulbocastanum, assembly GCA_037074985.1. Taxonomy (NCBI): domain Eukaryota; kingdom Viridiplantae; phylum Streptophyta; class Magnoliopsida; order Solanales; family Solanaceae; genus Solanum; species Solanum bulbocastanum. The sequence goes on along the minus strand of CM073606.1, from coordinate 17,601,864 downwards.
TTTTATTTTATTTCTTTTATGAAGAATTCTAAGTGGCTTGTATGGAGCTTCTCTATGTGTTATACACCATGTCACAACTAGGAGCTACCTTGGGTCGTGACAAAATATTGTAAAATAATTTTCAAGAAACATTTCATATTTTAGACAGGATTTTGGGTCCAGGTATTGAGGTCTTTTTTTAATGGATTGATCTTGGCTTTTGGAGATAATTTTTAACTCATGTTTCGAATGAAATTTTAGAGATAACCTTAGGCATCATGTTTGACTCTTTAGGTCGATTTTGATCTTGTTTTCAGAAATTATTAATTTGGGTATCATTTTTCAGGTTTTACTATGGGAATTCTACATTTAAATAGATTGTGCGGATTCTAAGGGTCCACGTAAAGGACAAGTTCAATTCTTGGTTTTATTTCTACACTAAGGAAAGTTGACCTTTTTGTCTGTTTTTAAAAGTTTATTGTATGTTGTCGTTTCGTAATTGGGAGTAATGGGGGGAATGGTGAGTTTGTACGTTTGAATAAAGTAATGAGTACCCACTCAAACACTAGAGTCAAGCATGTGGGGTTAATTGTACTTGGTAGACTATTGATGTGTATTATGCTCAACAGTGGCCTTGGATGTCTATTACGATTCCTTATTGATGGTATGCCCTTAATTGGTCCGATTGATATATTTATGTGAAACTTGTCATCCGCTAATTATGAATATGATCTTTTTTATTTGTATAACTGTTGATACTCTACTACGAAATGAAATGATGAGTGGTATAATTCCACTCATTCGAGACCTTTTTAGTTCAATAATTAGTGTACAAAATGTCTATTTATGTCCAATTCCAATGATATTGTGATGTTTTGCATCAAAGGTTCAAAGACAAGACAAGGATGAAAACATGAAAAAGAGGCTAAAATATTCACAGGAGTATAAACTCCACACTGGTAGTCGCCTAACCAATAAGGGTCAATCGCCCAATTGGCCTGACTTTCCAAAAAAAGACAGTGTGCACATTTAAAAATATGGAAGGTAGTTCAGTGGCTAGAAAAGGCAATTACAATTCGTAGAAGATGAAAGGGGGAACTAGTAGACCATCGCTGAAGGTGATAGAATTTAGAGCGAAAAATGAATGTTAAAAAGGCGAACAAGGTGGTAATCAGTGATCGGCTACATGTGAAAGGCAAACTTGATCGAGTCCACCAATTAATGGTCAAACACATGAGGCCTAAACCAAATAAATGGTGAGCTGAGGAACAAATGGCTATCTACCGAACTTGTTAGGCGAGTCCGATTAATGTCACCGAATTGGTAACACTGAACTTTGGGACAAATTTTGGGAAACTATAAATAGTCCTAAAGAGAGAAAATGTATAAATTTTTGATAGACTTTTTGAGAAATTTTTGAACATCACTTTTGTATTTTATTTGAGAAAATACTCTTAGTTTTGGGGTTTTGTGCACACCATCGTAATTGACATTTGAAGGTTCAAATTGAAGTGGGTCTAGAAGATTATTGCTTAATTTCAATTCTCCAATGGCTGAAATTATAATGAGTATACTTTCTTTTCCTTTTAAGTTGTTTGGCTATCCCAAATCTAGAGGTGTGAATATTAGGTTTGGTGTTGATTTATTGTAATGAGTACTGTGTCTTACTCTCATATATTATTGTAGATTCATGAATTTAAGCTAATTAACTTGGGGTTTATTCATGGTTTAAGGTTTCAAACTTATTACTATCCTAGATGTTCGATTGATTCTCAAAAGAGATTAATTGAAGTGGGTAATTAGTTCGATCCTTTGTTTGATGTAGTTTGCATAAAAGTGAAATTGTGGTTCAATTCTTGTTGCACAATTTGCTCAGAATTTTATTTTAATTATGTATTGGGTTCATTTGTGATTCACATAAATTAGATCAAAAGAAGCTTCTATGATTTAATATTATGAGAGCGAGAGAAGATTGGTATTATTTAAGACTACCCAGCCTATCCATGATTGCTTAGCGATTATGAGCTAGCACAAGTACCCCTAATTGACATTAATATGAATCCTCACACCCCTAAATCATCTTTTACTTGTTTGAAATCCTAGTTTTGGTTTATTGACCTACTTGATGCCAAGTCCTTTTTCACAAATTTGGTTGAATCATCAAACAATCTATTTTAATTGCTACATATGAATTTGTTTACACTTTTAATTTCCTAATTTCATTTCTTTAATTATATCACTCTCTATGGGATTCCACTCCAACTCTTGTTGGATAATGTTATTACTAACAAATGTGTATTCTCTTACCTATTTTGTGGGTAAATTTTGTGTTGTCATGACACTATGTGAAATTGATGAAAAAGAAAGACAAAGATGACACGACTTTATAGGACATGGCCTGTGTCAAGGATGATATGATATATTTTATGGGTATACACTCCATGTGGTTGATATAGAGATGTGAATTCAACGGATGTGCCCTATATTAGCGTAGGTGGATGGATTGATATGCCTCTCATGAGTGGTGGTTGGCCACTATGTAGAGGATATGTATCGATAGGACATACATGCATCTTTTTTATGGCATTTTCATTGCATTGCACCTCATTATCATTGATTGATATCTATGAGTGATTTGTATTATCGTGACTATTAAATCAAGGAAAATGTATTGATATTGTTTGAAGTCATATGGTGTTGCTTAGTTTTGATGACTTACTTATATTACATTATATTCATTGTAACTATTGCAACTTCTAGGATAGCATTGTTTCTTATTTTGATGTAGGTGCTATATTTTTGTGGTCTAGATGGTTTGTTTGAGTTAATTGCTGAGTACATGTTGGTGTTATGGTACTATCTCCATTGGTTTATTATACTTGTGTTGATTACGGGCCCGGTAGATCTTGATCATCCCCGTATAATAGTGTCCAAGTCTTGCACTTAGGGGTGCATGTGGTATCTACTAGTTTCTGAAACAAACCTAACATATCATTTTATTATGTCGTTATTTTATTCTTAAATTACAGACATTCAGGCTTGTTCTTTCATTCAATTTTTTTTATACTCATAATTTTTGTACACGTGAGACCAGGAATTTGGGAACATTATATATATATATATATATATATGGATTTCACATAATGTTATTTTTTTCTTTATTTCCTTTGTTATGTCTTTATTTACCCTTGTAGATGGTTGTTTAGACTAGGAAATCTTTGTGGGATAAGAGAGGCGTCATCATAACCAATTTTTTGGTGGTGATAAATAGTATTAGAGTCCTAGATTCATACGTGAATTAGTGTATATGAAAAGTCTAATAGAGTTTCGAGGATTGGTGCATAGACGTCTGTTACTTATCTTTAAGAGGTTATGGTTATTTTTATGAAAGTCTCCACTTCTTGATTAATTACCGTGCATCCTTGGTCTGGTCTTATTCCTATCACTTTATTATATTATCTCACTTTTTGTAAGGAATTGTTCTTAGATTTACATGGTTTAAGTTGGGGTGTGCTCTAGTGATTTTGGTGTAAGACCTGATACTAACGATGAAGTGGTAAACTAATGGAAAGGATTTGTTGTCAGACTTGGATTATTCTATGACTCAAAAAAATTGAGTAAGGTTTTGATTCAATGAGGAATTTTTAGGATATTATACGGAAATATGTACAGTGCTATGAGGGACTTCATAAACATCTTATCTTATTTGGTTAGTTATTCAACAATGACGAGAATTTAAATGCTTCAAGTGTTATGAAACATTTTACTCAGTGGTAGGTGTGCTCCCTTGTTTAGAGTAATGTAGTGTGTTGCATGTACTAATGACCATGTTTAGGAAAGTGTGCATGTCACTTTGGGAGAGAATGAATGAGTTTGGTGATGTACTATAATTATGTGATGGACAGAAATGTGTGGAGATATTTGGGTATTACTTTCTCACTGGTTATAATGTGTGCCGGTGGTGGATCTAGTGCTTTCACAATGTGGTGCTAGTGATATATGGAAATAAAGACATAGGATATCAAGTGCGAATACTAACTACTTAAAGAGTTATAAGTTCTTTCACCTACTCATTTATCAAGGTTCTATGTTGCATTCAGAATTGACAAACCAACTAGTTGTTACTACAAATGCTTGAGAAAGTCATTGTTTATAAGGAAAATTATAGTGATGGTCTTTTGTTAGGTATTAATGTGTTTAGGTTTGTGAAATGTATTTCGAGGATATAACAGATGGCTGGAGATTTTATTATAAGCCAAAATTGTGGATTGATTTTAGATATGACAAGTTAAAGTGAGATTGTTCTGCAGAGACTAATGAAGGGCTCATCATTGACTTTTTTTTATGAAGATTATGTGTTTTTTGGGTGAAAATCAGTTATGTATGGGATATTCTATGTTTTAATGTTGTGTTGGATTGTTCAAATTATGGTAGGTGACTTATGGGTGCACTATAGGAACGAATTATAGGTCTAAATGGTTATTGAGGATTTTGAGATGGATTCATACTACTTTGTTGATTGAAAGTACACTGACTATTATGATTATTTACATATACACTTGATAACGAATAAAGCTTGTGTGGTTATGGTGTACAAAATTCCTAGTGTGATCAAGTGTATGTCTAAGATGTTTGATTAGTATACAATTGTTTGAATGGTGATTGAGGCATGTCATATGAAGGGTGGGATGTATTTAATATGTGTTTATGATTATATAGTTTTAGCACCATTGAACGATACTATTAGATTTGGAATTAGTGCTATTGGCCATAGGTAGGACAGGTTTCTACCATGGAATGCTTAGAGTTGGCTTGGGGTGGATATAAATATTTCTTTTGGAAATGAAAAAAAGTCATAATATAGAGTTACAGTGAGTGGAAATGTGTTTTTGAATGAAGTTTTGTACAAATGATGTTTTTGGATGCATAAGTAGAGAATTAGTTATATCATGGTATTTCTTTTAGACCAAATTTTTTATTTAATTTGTTCAATTATTGTGAATATGTTGGGTTTTCATGAGTCGAGTATATTTGAGTTGTGTTTGTGATCAAACAAGATATCGTATGCAGAAAGAAGTAAAAAGGTTGGAATTAGATATTTAAAGAAATTTTAAATATGAATCTTACAGAGGGATGTTTTGAATAATACAAAGGAGAATTTTTGGCCGTTAGGGTATACAAGTAATATTACATGAATAAACCTTGTTGAGAGTGCTTGTTTGAAATATATTGTGGGAAATTGCAATTTCTTGACAATTTTTGTAGTTATCTTGTTCGCTTGTAGGACATGTTTTTGTCATCTGTGATTGACTTAGAGAGCGGATGAGTCCAGTTTTTTTGCATTTACAGAGTTTGCTTTAACCACAACTATAATTCCAATATCCAGATAAATCATTTTAGATGATGTTGGGTAAGAGATATCGATCTATGATTGGTTGGCTCAATTCAATTAGTTGAGTACCTTAGATACAGATTTTCATAGAGATTCTATGGAGTTGTTTCATTTGATTTAGAGTAGGTTGTTGACAACCCAATGTAAATAGAAAATTTATGCTTATAAGAGAGTTCGAGCCTCATAATTTATGTTGGGTATCAAGTATGGATTAAGGTATCCCCTATAAAGAGTGTAATAAAGTTTTGTAACAAGGGAAAGCTTAGGCCTAGTTTCATTTGCTTGTGTGGGATCTTAGAGAGTATTTCGGAGGTGACCTATAACTTTGACTCGTATGGATTAAGGTATCTCCCATAAAAATTATTTGGTGTTCTTCCTATCTTCCATAATTTCATACTTTGAAAGTATGTACCTGAAGAGGCCCAAGTGATTTCTCTTGATTCTGTGAACACTAATCCAAACTTTTCATTTTGAAAGGAGCTTATACTATTTTGGATGGGCAAGTTCGAAGCTAAGGCTTAAGGAGATAGCTTATGTGAAGGTTCAATGACAACAATGTCTCATAGGGGAGGTTTCTTGGGAGATTGAGTAAGATATGCATGCCACATACCCACAGTTTTTTTAGACTTTAGGTACCTTTCTTTTCCTTTATGCTCAAAGACGAACTGTCTTGACCCAGGGATATCCCTAGATGTAACAAGGCACATAAAACCCCGAAAGGCTCCATGAATGCACTTAGCATATCACAACACAAGATTGTAGAAAAGTATAGAAATTTAAAACATTTTTCATATCAATCGAAGTGTTTTATAGACACAAGCGGAAGTCTATAACACTTTGTCTCAAACAATCTAAAATAACTTGAATAACTCTTGGGACGCAGCCCATACAAAAGTCTAAAACATAATAGAAAAGACATAAAGGAAATGGTGGCTTTATCTTTGATGATATGAAGACCCACCAATCTTGAACTCCATGCTCCTACTAGAAACCTAGCCACAAGAATGGAATTCAATATCGTCGGACCCTACATTTGATAATAATGTAGGCAAGAGTATGCGTTAGTACAAAATGTAATAAATTTATTAGCTAGCATAAAATCATAAGAGCATAACACAAGGGTTAGTGAACAAAAGACATATACAATAATCATAAGATATAACAACATTGTCATAACTGTAATATCCAACATAGACATATAGAAGCATTGGTCATCATAAAGCATAATCTATATACATAGTAAATATTTAGACCTTCATATCATAAGAGAACTACTTCATAAGTAACCTCCAAGTATACTTGTTCAATGCATGGGTCCATAATCCTATCCATGCTAAGTATCCCTTTGGCAATCATAATTATAGTTACCATCGTATGGTCTCATCCTTAACTTAATTCTCATAGACAAGGGAATCTTCACCTTTAGTCAACATATCAAGGATAGAAATTAAAGCAACAATCAAAACTAAGCATACATAATATAAGAGAAACACTTTCTAGGTAACCTTAAGTAAAACTTGTGAACTACATGGATAAGACCCCATAATGTCACCCATACTAAGTATCACTTTAAGTCATCATGCATATGGAACATCTCTTTGATCTCACATTTATCTCATCAAAAAGAAAAAGGGAAATCTCCTCAGGTCGTACATATCATGGATGACCTATAAAGCTACAATCAATACAATTCATTGTTCATGACATAATACATATTAAGGAACCGTAGGTGCTCAAGTCCATGTTCAGTTTAAGAAATCATAGGTAATTGCCTCCATGGTCATTTTAAGGTGTAATGTAGGTACTTGCCTCCACATCACTTAATAAGGATCATAGGTAATCGCCTCCATGTCCATCATAATAAGATATAGGGATTCTCCTCCATATTAACAAAAAGGCTAATTGGTAATCACATCTAGCCTTGCCGAGGAGTCACATATGAAAAAGGTTAGTCACCTCACACTCCTCATCATATGAAATGAGTAATAACCTCATGTTTATTAACTTAGGAATAGGGAAATCACCTCACATCTTTCTCATATAAAGGTCTTTGGGGCAATAACCACAAGCCTCATCACATTTCATAGCCCTTGGACTTTGATTCATTTTAGGTTAGCAAACACATTCAACTTAGAATCATTCTATGTGAAAGGACCTTTAATAGCATATCATATTAATGCATAAATGTGTAGATGATAATATCCTTTTTACAACACAACAACATATAATGATCATAGGCACTTCACTCTCAAATTTTCATAAGGTACGTACATAGTTTCATAAGACATGCATAATATCATATATTTTCCTTTCAAGGGTCATGGCTCATATCAAATAAACATATCTAGAATTACTACCTTAGTCATGGACATAACCATAGTTCAAGTGGTTCTATCACTTCATACAATCTATAATTTATAAGGTAGATTCGGTAGGTAAAGGCCTTCCACCATAATTCTATACATTAATATTCTATTTCGTGCATACTTTACTCTCAAAGCCTTAACATAGATAATTCATCTTATTATCTTCACCATCAAAATCCTAGAAGTCAACATTCATGACTAGAAGCCCTAATCTCAAAGTTTTACCTCTTACTATTATCATACATATCTACATCACAAGACCATCTAGTCACAAACCTCATTCCTAAGAAATTCTAACAATATTTTATCATAAAGATTCAATATCAGGAATTACTAGTCATGATCCCTCATATCTAGTTTAATCTAATTAAATTCATGTTTACAGGTTTCTATTCTTGAACAAGTACTATACATATCATCAATTCTAGAAGATCATCTCTAAGTCTTCAATATCCCACTTTATGGAACAAACCCACATTACATCAATTTCATCAATTAGACTATGGTTAGGCAAGGAAAACATATAAAATAATCATAATATCCTGATTTACCACTAATTCAACCATAAACAATCAATATCCACTCAATTTGATTCATACTCAACTTAACCCACAATATTGGAAGTAACCCTAACTTGAATTAGGGATTTCACCTTTAAAATTTAGGGAATTCTACGGGGCTCCATGAATTGAAGAATCCATGGATGAATAAGCTAACAAACTTTGATTATAAAGCCTTATAAATCTTGCAACAATGTAGTCTTTACTTGACCTAGCTTGGTTCTCTTCTTCTTCTTCACTCTCTCTCGAGAGAATTTCTTGGAGGGAATTGGGTTATTTTTGGTGTTGAGAAATAATGTCTAGGATCAATGAATATAGGGGTCAAAAGTCTTTATATATGTGTTCTAAAATAGGCTAAAAAGACTTCACTTAATCATACTTAAAAAAGGGAAACCCCAAAGTGCCCCTTAATTAACTTCTTAAAACCACATCCATGCCACCATCCATGACCACCCACCTACGAGGCGTGGGTTGGTAACTGCAACTTGCTGACCACCCACAAATGCACCTTCCATAGGGCGTGGACCCACCCATGGGGTGTGGGTCCATTCGTACGTTACTGCTTAGGTAGCTTAGCTAGGGTCCTCTTCAAGGACCCTTGGTTTGTTCTTGGGGAGGCGTACCTTGATGTTAAACCCCAAAATCCTTTATTCTAAGTATGGGAAGTTTTATGTATGACTCTAACCTTCACATCAAGCTCTAGTTGACCTACTAAACTATAGGGTGTTACAATATCTCCCCCTTTGGAACATTCGTCCTCGAATGACACTCTAGGCATTTCATAAGGTCTCGACTCTAGAGTAGCAACTCATCATGCATGAAACTCATCTAAATACACATAAAAAAGGAAGAACTTCATCTCTAAACTAAACATACTCAATGCAACACAAAGGAGTAGAAACTACATCTAACAACCAAAAATGCATAGAACTCAACATCTACTCATATTCATGGAAGAACAACCATCTTAGAACTAAAAGATGCTCAACACACTCTCATGGAGATTATATGCAATTTAATCCTAGAAAGCATATATTTAAGGAGGAATCTCTCAACTTCAAACTAAGACATGCTCATTCATTTCATGAAGTCCATAGGCAACTTATACTCAATGCACAACAACATGGGGAAAAACAATTCACATAAGTCATTTCTATAGAGACCTAAGTTTTTTCATTAACATGAATATAAAGAAATCATGGCCACACATAGAAACATAACGACCATGCTACCTAAGAACACCATCTCCTCCTTGGGAATAAGCCTAGGCTTACTTTCTAATGACCATCACTTTTAATTCTAAGGTTGGATTAGGTTATCACTTAAGCATTCAACAACATACCCAAAGAGTAAAATGGCAAAGTAGGGTTCTACTATCAACAACACAAAACAATAATGTGGCCCACTCATACTGAAGACAACATCAAAGTCTCACATATAAAAGCTATCAAGTCACAAAAGACAAGAAATACCGAAATCTACTAAAGCACAAAAAACCTACCGGTATCAACATCCAGAGGACACTCTTGTTCACCTCTAGATTGGAGAGCATAAAACCTATTTTTGCTTTGGAGTAGTTGCACCCGAACCAATTGGACTGGATGAAGGGTAGGGTTGAAACCCATGACGACTATGTCCCTCATTTCTAGCAACTATAGGACAATGCCCTTATCTTGTGGCCTAACTTACCACAACCAAAAGAAACATTGGAACCTGCTAAGCATTCACCCTCATGCCTTCTATCTCACTTACTACATCCCCGCATGAGAATCTCACTAATTTAATCTTGAGACTTAGGCTTTGAGTAGCAAGGTATGTGGGTATTCACCCATGGAGTACATTTCCCTACATGGTCCCAAAATTTTTCAATTTCTTAAATAAATTTTAATTGATCAAATTAGGGTTCTTCTTAGTTCTATATCGTCTTATTCAATGGTGATTTTTACTGCTATTTGAATCTGCTATATAATAATTTAATGTAAATTACATAACATCCAGTTGAATTTATATGAACCCAAGCATGATCCATGACTTTTAGGATGAACATACGAAAAAAACACATAAACCCATAAACTATGAGTTTTGAAGGATTATGCATGTCTTATGAAAGTGATGTTTATAATGATACGGTGCTTAGAGATGAAAGTATAAATGTTGTTATGAAAGATTTTATCAGATACAAATATGATCATGAATGTGAAAGGTATTTCTCACATATGGATTCACATTGGTGAAAGGTTTTCACACCTATGCTTGAATTGAAATTTATGGAGCTATTCTATGTTTTGATCTTTAAGATGTGGACTAATATTGATCATTTCCTTTTCTATGTTATAATGATAATTGATTCTTATCTTTTCCATTGGGATTTAGATTTAGCACCAAGGGAGATTTGAGGTTGAGACTTGAAAATGGTATTCTCTAGTAGAAACCTCTAGTCCCTAACTATGTGCACCTATAGGATTGTCTTAAATTACCTTGCTAGTAGATCCTCTCACATTTTTGGATAGTTAATCATCCTATCAAATTCAAGAGTTGGCAAGTCCTCATGTTCAAAGACATAGATACTTTTACTTCCTTTATGTTTTTCTAGTTGTTTGATGATGCATGTAGTGTAAGGACTACGCCCCGACCACTTGTTTTGATTTTTAGATGGCCTGTGGAGACTTTGTTAGACTTCCGCATTGTCAAACTATTTTTGAGTGTGAAAATACTACTTTTGAAACTTTGTTTTTATTATCTTTTATGATATGTGCTATGTTTCTTGTGTAGGCGTTTACGGGGCTCTATACACCATGTTACACCTAGGGTATAGTTTTGGATCGTACCAAAATTGGTATTCAAAGAAAAAGGTTTAGCATGGTCCTTGGATCTCTCACAAGCCATGTTAAGTAAAGTTTTGTTCAAGTGTGTGAAGTTTTTCATATTTATGAATAGGAAGCTATAGGGAATATAGGAAATTCCACTTATTTCATCACTCTAAATTCCCTATATAGGAAATTCCACTTATTTCATCACTCTAAATTCCCTATATAGGAAATTCCACTTATTTCATCACTCTAAATTCTTACAAATGTGTTTAACTCTATATTTCTCCCTCCTAATCCTTATCCAATGATTTTTAGGATATGGCCCCTTGAAGAACATACATTAGAAGGAATGTGAATTTAAATGTGGAACAAGAAGCTTCTCAAGTTCTAGCTAACTTATTGGTCGATCAAGTGAACAATAGAGAGTTCTGAATCACTTTTCAAGTATTGGCTCAAGATATGATGACTTAAGTCAACAGAAAGGATAATTCTCCCATGAACTCAAATGTGGATACGATGGCAACTTGAGTGAGGGACTTCACAAGGATGAATCCCCTGAGTTTCATGGTTCCAAGCTTGGGGAAGACCCTCAATGTTCATTGATGAAGTGTATAAGGTTTTGATGATTATGGGACTGATGCAGGTGCAAAAGGTGGAATTGTCTGCTTATCAACTTAAGGGCGTTCTCAAGTTTTGTTCAACCAATGGAAGAAATAAAGGGTGGTTAATGCGGGTTCTCTTAAGTGGGAGAAACTTATGGTTACTTTTTTTGATAGGTCCTTTTCTCTTGATATGAGGGAGGCGAAGATAATTGAGTTCATTAACCTTCATCAATGGAATTTGAGTGTGAAGGATTATGCATTGAAATTCACACAATTGTCCAAAGATGCTCCTTTTATGGCTATCGATTCTAAGGAAATGATGAGAAAGTTTGTTTGGGGAGTGTCTGAAATGTTAGTTAAGGAATGTCGTACTACCTTGCTCATTAAGGAAATGGATATTTCTCGTCTAATGATTCATGCTTAATAAATTAAAGAGTAGAAGCTTAAGGAGACAAAAGGGCAAAGCCTAATAATGGTGACTTTTCACATTCAAGGTCTGATAGACATTGTCATTGTAGATTCCAGCAAAGGTATTCCATTAAAGGTTCCTAAAATTCTCATTCCCTTGATTTCAACAAAGAAAGGGTCTATAACCCTAAGACTCAAGAAGGAAATTATAGGGGAAATAGATCTTTGATTCCCGCATGCCAAAAGTGTGGTGAGAGTCATTCAGGAAAATGCTTGATGGATAAGGATAATTGATTTAGTTTTGGTAATAGTGGTCATCGCTTGAAAAATTATCCATCTATAATTGACATGGGAAAAGATAGTAGGCAAGCTTTGCAGAGTGATTATCGGTAAGATTAATGACTTTCCTCTTGATTTTTATGCTTTGCTTAACCTAGGTGCTACTTTGTCTTTTATGAGTCCATATGTGGCTATGGTATTTGATGTTTCTATAGATGTGTTGATAGAACTTCTTTTGTCTCTATTCTTATTGGTTAATCTATTATGGCTAAGAGCGTCTACAGAAGTTTTCCCATCTTATTATGCCATAGAGTCACTTATGTTGATCTTCTAGAGCTTGATATGTTGGATTTTTATGTTATTCTTTGGATGGATTGAAAATATTCTTGTTAGGTTTTTAGTTATTATAGAACCCGAGTGATTAAGTTTTAGTTTTAAAATAACCTCGTCCTAGAGTGGAAAGATGAAAATTATATCCCTAAGGATTAGCTTGTTTCTTGTCTTGAAGATGCGAAAATGATTTCTAAATGTTTCATATATCATCTTGTTACGGTCAGAGATATGGATTCTGAAACCCCAACTCCTGAGTAGGTCCTCGTTGTTAGAGAGTTTCCAAAAGTGTTTCCTGATGATCTTGCCAGTGTTTCTCTCGAAAGGGAAATAGACATTGTTATTGACCTTCTTTGAAATATGAAACCTATCTCTATTCCTCTTAATCGTACAACTTCTGTAGGATTTAAGGAATTAACGGAGCAATTGAAAGATTTGTTGGATAAGGGTTTCTTCCAACCGAGTTTATTTCTATAGGGTAATTCCAGTTTTGTTTGTGCGTAAGAAGGATAGTTCGTTTTTCCTGTGTATTGAATACTAAAAATTAAAGAAGGTGACCATTAAGACTAAGTACCCTCTTTCAAGGATCAATGACTTGTTTGATCAACTCCAAGGTACATGTTTCTTCTCTAAGATCGACCTCCAATCAGATTATCACCAATTAAGGGTGAAAGAAAGTGAAATTTTCAAAATGTCTTCCAAACTCGGTATGGTCATTGTAAGTTTTCCTTAATGCCGTTTGTTTTGACTAATGCCCTGGTTGAATAATGGACTTGATTAAAAGAGTGTATATAATATAACTTGATAATTTTGTGATTGAGTTTATCCATGAATTTTGATTTACTCGAGGAGTGAGGATGAGCATACTGATCATTCGAGGGTTATGTTGCAAGTCCTCAAGGACAAACAACTATTTTTAAAGTTTAGAAATACGACATTGACCAAGAAAAACATTAACTTCATGTAGTTTGAAGAAAGTGAAAAGAGTTTTCAAGAATTGAATGATAGGCTTACATCCGCTCTGGTGTTGACTTTACTTGAATGGTCTGATGGGTCTGCTGGTTATTTTGATTCTTCAAGAATTTAATTAGCATCAGTTCTTATGCAAAAAGAGAAAGTTATTGATTATGCTTTGAGGCTACTTATGATTCATGAAAATAAATATCCTAGCCATGATTTGGAACTAACGACAATTGGTTTTTCCTTAAATATTTTGAGGCATTATTTATATATTGTCCATGTTGATGTCTTTACTAACTATAAAAGCTTTGAATATGTATTCAAGAAAAAGGATATAAATCTTTGCCAACTTAAGTAGCTAGAAATCTTGAAAGATTATGACACGACTGTCCTATATCAACCTATTAAGGGTAATGTAGTGGTGGACAATCTTAGTTGATTATCGAGGGGTAGTGTCTCTCATGTTGAAGAAGGTAAGAACGGGTTTGTTCGTGATCTTCATAGATTGGAATGATTAGGTCGGGTTAGTTGATTCTAATGAAAGTGGTGTAGTTGTTCAAATTGGTTTGGAATCCTCTTTGATATCGTTTGTCAAGGCTAAGCAAAGTCTTGACTAGATTTTTATTGAGTTGAAGTAACAGGTACTTAAAGTGTCTTTTAAGGCCTTCTCCTATGGGGGAGATTGTTTGCTTCAATATCAAGGTTTTTGTGTGTTCCCAATGTTGATGATTTAGTGGAACAAATTTTATTAGAATCCCATAGTTATCGGCATTCCATTCAGCTAAGATCCACCAAGTTGTACCGTGACTTGGGGGTGATCTATTGGTTGAATTAGATGAACAATGATATTGCGGAATTTGTTGCTAAGTGTGCTAATTGTCAACAAGTGAAACTAGAGCATCATTAGCCGGGATTTTTATCCAAAGATATTAGCATTACTTCTAAGATGTTTGAAGATTTGAATACAAACTTTATTGTTGGTTTATCCCGCACCCGGCATCAACAAGATTTGATTTGGGTAATAGTAGATCATCTAAAGAAGTCAACACATTTCATTCTTGTCAAAGTTTTTTATTCGATGGATGATTATACTTAGTTTTCTATTAGGGAAATGGTTGTGTTGCATGGTGTGTCCCTATCCATTATCTCTGATCATGGTACCCAATTCACCTCTCAATTTTAGATACAGACCTTCAAGCATTGCAATCTTTATTGATGAAGATGGAACCTTTGGAAGGGTCCAACATGGAAGACATTAAGATATTTAATATATTAATTTCTCTACCATTTTAATTACCTTGTAATTTTAATGAAGGGCAATTGAGTCTTTCTTTGCTATTTTAGTTTTTAGTATAAATAGTAGATATTAGGGTTTCATAAGGAGTTTTTGGACATGTTATGTCTATTGTGAGAGTTTGGAAGCCCTTTGTTTAACTTTAACATTTTGTCCTAGAATGTGCAAGTAAGGTTATCACTTTTTTGAGGATTCTAATAGATCAGGTGCTTTTATTTCTCAATTATGTGGTGTTTTTGGTTAGTTTCGCCATTACATCTCTTAGTTACTTGAATTTAATAGTCTCTATCTCTATTATCTATCTTTTTTTATTTCTATTTTATTATTATCTTGTTGTTTCACATCATATGGGATGCTATTCATACATTGCACAAGTATAGCTAAGGGTTACCTGAGGTGAAAGCTCTAATGTGATGAAATGACTTTTATGTTGATTATGTTTGTACCTTATGCCTCTTATACTTATGTTCATGATGTTTTCTCAAATTGGCATATAGCATGATTTTAAGCATGGTTTTTTCATGTCTATCATACTTTGTACAATAAATGTGCTAACCAATATTCTTCTATTTTCTACAAAGTGTAGGTTCCGACATTTGAGTTTATTCTCTCTAGTTTAAGGCCTTGGATTGAGTTCTTCCAAGGCTAGTGGTATGTCCTCATGGATCTAAGGACAAGTGATTTTGATGTTTCATATCTTTTATTGTAATAGTTTCTTTTTAAACTTCCGCTGTTTGAAATGATTTTCGATTTTATGGATTTAAATAAATGTTTTAAATGCCGCACTATTTCTATTTTCTTATGTGATGACATGCTATAAGGATTGTATGACACTTTTCGAAGACTTGTAATCCAACTCACGTCCTTGGTGTAGGCTCGGGTCATGACAAATTGATAAAAGATACTAAACTAAATGTTCAAAAATGTACTTATTGTCACCCATAATATGTTGGAAAGGACCATTTGGCGCAGTAAGTTGGGCTCACCAATCAACTCAGCAATCCACCCATTGTTCAATGTCCTCGCTTTTTTGCCTTGTTATTTAGCATCCTCCAGGTCTGTAACTTTGGGAGATCTAACACTACATCGCAGAACCACTCGGCGATCCGCCGATTGCTCGTTTCTCTTGCCAACTTGATTTTCTCCTTCAGAGCTTGGCATGTTGGAACTTTAGGTTGTCAAATTGCCATTCGGTGACTCTCCAACGGACTTGGCGATTAGCAGGCTCTCTTTTCTTCCTTGTTTCAGCTCGCTTCATTCCTTTTTGAAAATTAGTGTCCTTTCTTTGTTCCTAAATCGAAATACCTTGAAATCAATGATTTTACATCAGTTATTGGCACAAAATAAGTATTTGTGGATACTAAATCTATACAAATAAAACCCTAAATGAGTCCATATCTCAAAGTCATCAAATGTGCCAACCTAAACGGCAAACCCCGACATGGCTCGCCTAAATGCCCAACTGCCTGGCTAAGGTGGATTGCCCACTATGAGATTGTTTCTCCACTTGGCTAATCTCCCAAGTGACTTGGTGATGGGACCTCACTAATAAAAGTTCAAAGAGAAATGCTTTCCCCAAAACTTTCTAGGCAGTATAGGCTCTTGACCCCTACCACGGCTAGTTACCACCACCCTCTTAGACCTAGTTAAGTCTAGTAACTTTTCGGCGTGTTACAGTTACATGAATGATTCTACGTTTAAAGGATTGATCACCTAAAATGAATCTAAACTAAAAACTTACGTAACTGATGAGGCTAGAGGTGATTATCGTTGACCTACATATGAAAGGATATGAGGTAATTCCCATACTACTTAGAATTGAACAGGAGGTGAGTTCTTTCTTTCTATGATGAATGGACATGGAGGCGAGTAACCATGCTCCTTATGAACTGGCGTGGACATGAGTACCCAGATCATATGATGTTGTTGTGGAGGCGAGTACTCAAAATCTAATAGTAGGTAAGGCAAGAGGAGAATACCCATTAGCCTTTGTAGGCTAGGCAAAGAGGTGAATCCCTATGTCTTCAAAAGTAAGTATAACTATGTGAATCGTCTTGTGAAAAATGTGTCGCTTGGGTTTTTTCTAGACAGGCCCATGAGGTAAGTTGACTAATAGGTGATAACCCAAGTCTTGACTAAGGATGAGATAGGTTACTTGAAAAGTATTCCTTTATTATTATGATATGTATTACATGCTTGATTATAGTATGGTTTGTGATGACTAACCATGATCTTTATATGGTTTATGTTAGCTATCATATTTAGTATTTGATTGTACTAAAACATATTTTTCCCACATTCTTATACAATGTAGGGTCCGGTGACATAGATTCTCACACTCGTGGCTAGCGCTCTAGTTGTTCAAGGAAGTGAAGATTTGGTGAGTCCTCATTGTGTTTGAGGATGTGATCACCGCTTTCATTATGTCTTTCTTTTATGTCTTGGACTATTGTATAGGTTACGTCACAACACTCATTTCATATTGTTCTAGATGGTTTGAGACAATGTTGTTAGATTGCCACATGCTTTTATAAAAGACCTTAATTGTATTGAAAAGTTTTAATTCTCGCACATTACTACTACTTTATTTTATGATATGCTTAGTGGCTTGCATGACAACTCTTGGGGTCGAATACGGCTTGTTACATCTAAGGGGTACCCACGGTTCATGAAAAAATTGGTAATTAGAGCACAAGGTTTAAAATTTTTCTAGGATGTCTCAATCCATGTTAAGTAGAGTCTTGTTCATAAGTGTGAAGCGCACCACATTTATGAATGAGAGGCTACTAGATGTTTATGAAACTTCAATTCTTCATTCTCTTAGTCATGCCGTGGAGTTTAACTCCATAAGGTCTTTCTCCTTATCCTTACTTGATGGTTTTTAGGATATTATTACTAGGAGGGCTACTGTAACAGCTCGGAAATTAGTAGGTTAAACTACAGCCTAAACATTAGGTTTAACGTTAAGATGAAGGGGAAGGGCCAAGGGAATTGGGTGACGACCAAGGGAATCAGGTGACGACCATGGAAAGGGGGTTCAAGCTGCAAAAATATGCCTAGAAACTGCCCACCATGACTACAAGGGCCTTCATGTCCCATCGTGGCCACCACGAGTTGCGGTGCAACCCGTGGTTGGTGAGGTAGTGAGCCCCCAAAGCTGCCCAAGAAAGGCTCCCCTTCACAGGCCACTTCACGGGTCATGGTGAGGATCATGGACTATGGCAAGGCTCATAAGGTAGCATTCACCTTATGGGGGCTTTCCAATGTTGAGATGTCTACTGGTCAAAGGGACCAAGGGCACCACCACGATCCATGGTGCCCCTGATGGGTAATGGTGCCTAGTCGTGGTGCCTGGTAAGGGGCAGCTAGTGAGGGTCTTTTGGGAAATTCCTAATTAAGTAGTTATCAAGTGATATTGATTTATATTGCTTCTATACACCTATATAAGCCCTTTTAAGTCATTAACGAACCCATTTACCATAACAATTCCTAAAACCCAAAATCAAACCCAAAAGAGTTAATTTTCTCCAAAACTTCTCTCTCTAGAACTCCTAGGAAGAAGAAGAAGAAGTTGAAGCTAGGGCTTGAAAAAATAAGATTTTTCTCCTCAAATTCGTGGTAAATCTTCAATAAAGTATGGTAGATTTTCATCTATGGGTAGCCTTCACCAATAGAACCCCTTCAAACCCTCAATTTCAAAGCTTGAAAACCCAAAAGTTAGGGTTTGACTTCAATCTCATGGATTCCTGTCAAATTTGTTAAAAATGATTGGATTATGTTTTTGTATGAATATATTGATTATTTTATATGATTTTAAATTTAATTCCTCAAGAATCCATGAATTACCCTATTTTCTCAAATTGGGTTTTAAAGTCTGGGTATTGATTGATATAGGTAGAATGTTATAGAATTATGAATGTTATGAATTGATTACTTTGAATCATGTTAAATTCAAGTCTAATGTAGTAATTCTAGATGTGTTTCGTGAATTATGATTAATTGTAATGACCCAGGGGTACCCCCTAGACGTCACATGGCATACTTGACCCCGAAGGGCTTCATACAAGCCCTTAGCATCAAAACATAGGTAATAGAGATAAAATACGGGAAAATTTTAAACTTTTACAATCAAAGTCATTTTTCATAAAAGCAAGCAAAAGTCTTTCTATACTCTTCGTATCAAACCATCTAACATAACTCTTGAATAAAACTCTTGGGATACAGCCCATATAAAGTCTAAAACATAAAGAAATGACATAAGGGAAATATGGGTATGTTCTCGAAGCTATAAGGACTCACCAAATTTTCAACTCTTCTTGCACCTTATAAAGCTAGCCTCCAAAGCAACTCAATCTCCGAAACCCTAAATTTGGTTAGAATGTAGGCAATATGCATTAGTAGACGATGTACCAAGTATGAAAGCCAGCTCAGTATCATAAGAGCATCTCAAAATGGTTAGTCAACATAAGACATAAGTATAAGTGAGAATAACATATTCATAGCATAATCTCCAACATAAGAAACACATAATCATAAGTCAACATAACACATAGTGAATGAGCATATGAGGTAAGTCATAATCATATTAGAATAACTGAGTCTTAGTCATCGATACCATAATATAACCATTCTAAAGTAACATTCAAAAGCATATATGTGTAAAGCAAGAATAGCCTCCCATTGTACCACCCAAGCCAAGAATCCCTTTTTGGTCATCTTTACCATAGTCTATATGCATGGTTAAGTCTTAATGCTTCTTACCATAAGGTCACCATACTCCTAAGTAACCTCAAAGCATACTTATGCAATGTATGAAAGGCATCCCATACTACCCTTCACACTCAGCATGGCCTTGAAGTCATCTTAGTTATACTCACCCTCATTTGGTCTCATTATTAGCTTAACTTTCATAACTAAGGTATTTTCTCACCTTTGGTCAACTACAGAAAGTAAGGCATCTATTGCTCAATCCTATATCAAATCCTTTCTTTAATAACCCTATGTCATACTTGTGCAATGCAAGAATAGCACCCCATAATACTACTTATGTTAAATACTAGTTTTAGGTCCTCATACTAACACTTCTTGATTTCAAACTTAGTCCCTCTCTTTAACTTTAGAACACTATGAGGTACTCTGGTAAGCACATCTTAGTTCATCTCTCCTTAAACCGTGGAACACTATGAGGTACTCTCTTAAGCACATCTTAGTTCATTGTTAGGTTGAACCCTATTAGATACTTTCTTTAGTATGTCTAAGTTCACTATTAGCATGGATACTATGAAATACTTACTTAAGCATGTCTAAATTCTTTTACACTTTGAGCACTCTCAGATACTCTCTTAAGCATGTCTAAGTTCCTTCTTCACATGGGCCCTATGAGATACTACCTTAAGTGTGTCTACGTCCATTTATACTCTTGAACACTATGGGTTACTTCATTAAGTAAGTCTTAGTTCCTTTATGCTTTTGAACACTATTATATGCTTCTCAAGCATGTCTTCGTTCATTGGATATAGAGATTGCAACTAGTAACCTTGAATCGACTCATGTGAAGGCTCCCATCTCATGAGACCTTACTTTAGGAGAACCCACACTCTACTACATAAAAGTTCCCCCCTTAACTTGGATAGTCCTCACATCAACTAGTTGTGGTTCTCCATTCTACTTAGAGCCCGGACCCTCTCTTGCGTGACACTGGATCTCGTTGTAAATATCCACTTCAAGCCAACCATACATCCAAAGATTTACTTGTTAAGACTTGCTTAAAAATCATCTCTCATGGAAGGATGTCCTTGACAATCAAGCCATGCTCAAGTGATTCCATCACTTTCATCTATCAAGCATTTATAGGGTAGGATAGGTGAATATAGGCCTTCCACCACAATCCAACCTATTAGACATCTATTCACTTTTAGACTTAACTCTCAATGCGTTTACAATCCAACCTATTAGACATCTATTCACTTTTAGACTTAACTCTCAATGTGTTTACATCAATAGTTAATCATATCAGCTACACCCTAAAGCCCTAGTTATCATGATCACAAACCTTACTCTCAAAGTTTCTTTCTTCATCTATTCTTTATACTTATATTTCAAGGTATTTTTATCACATCTTTCATTACTTGGTCATTCTAGTCACAGTTGATAATAAAGGTTGAAGTTCAACCTTACATGTCAAGATTCATCATGTACAATATAGTCTAGTTCAATTCCTGATCATATGATCCTAACTTTGATCAATTACTACATATGACATTGATATAGAAAGATCACATATGACCCTTCAACTTTGCCTCTAATGGCATGAACCCACAAATATCACATTCATCAATTTATATTACGGTTCACCATAGAAATAAAATAAAATAATCATTATATCATAACTCAATGCTAATACAATCATAATAAGGTATTATCCACAGGATTGGAATCATACCCAAACCCTACCCACTATGCAAGTACAAACCTAGCTATAATTGGGTTTTTGATTTTACAATAGGTGGAAACTGTGGGTGATATTTGGGTGGACCAACCCATATATGATTAAGCTAAACATACCTTAATAAATCTTTAAACAATGGAGGAAAATTGACCAAATTTTCTGCCCCAACTTCCTTTCTTCTTCTTCTTCTTCTTCACTTCTAGAGAGATGATTTTCCGAGAGAATTTTGGTGGTTTCTAGAGTGGGTTAAATTATTTAGTTTAGGGGCCTATGAATCTTATATAAGAGGTAAAATAACTAACTAACCAACCTCCCTAAACCTTTAATTAATTAGCTAATCAATTCCGAACTCCCCAACTTAAAACTAAAATCTTATTGTCTGATTTGACCTACGCCAACTCATCCATGGACCATGGATGGGTCTACTGCCCGTGATGGCAAGTTGTAGATGTTGTTTGAGGCTTCATCCTGCAGGCCTTTAGCAGGCATTGACCCATGACCCCCATCTACGGGGCGTGGGTCCACCTACTGGCAGTAGGTGGCCAAACGTAGGTGCTGCCAATTTGGCAGTTTTGGGGCAGTCTTAAGGGTCATCTCCAAGGACGCCTTGGGTTGTCCTTGTCGAGTAGTACCTTGATGGCCTAAACCCTAAACCTCCATTCTAAGTACGGTAATCTTTCTTACTAGTTTTAACCCTCATACAACACTCCAAAACTCATATGGAAAGCTCTAGAACTCTCTAGTTCCACTTACTAATTTCCGGAGCGTAACCATATCACTCCCTTGGGATCATTCATCCTCGAATGATGATTCTAAACACTTATTAAAGTCATCACTCTATTCTAACAGCCCATCATGCATGCACTACATCTAAATGCACACAACCAAGGAATAAAACTTCAATTACAAGCTAAACATATTCAATGCAACACAAGGGAGTAGGAACTACATCTACCAACCCAAAATGCATAAATTCTATATTTTACCCTTATTCAAGGAGGAACTAACATCTCCTCACTAAAACATATTGAATACTCCCTCATGGAGCGTAAATGCAATTTACTCTCAAAAAACATTTATTCAAGGAGGAAATCTTCTCCAAACTAAGGCATGCTCATTAATTCATCTCATTAACTATATATGCAACTCTACTCAATGCACTAAAACATGAGGAAAACAAGGCATATAAGTCATTTCTAACAAGACCTAGGCATTTTCATGACCATGCACATAACCAAATCATGGAAACACATAAACCATAATAACATTACTAGATAGGCACACTATCTCCCCCTTGGGTGTAGGCCTACACAAACTCTTCTAAACATCATTCAAGCTTAAAAGAACTTCAAAGTCCAACATAACAAGTCACAAAAGATAAAAAAATCCGGAAATTTACTAAAGCATTAAACACATACCAGAACCAACATGAGGAGATCATTCTTGATTTTCTCTAGATTGGAGAGCATAAAACCTATTCTTCTTTTGAGCATCCTCAACCGGACCACTAGTAGCAACTTTCTTATCATCTCTTCCATTAGCATTAATAACCGGGAACTATCTCATTTTGTGCCCATCCTTACCACAAACATAGTAACCACCCATCCTGTCTAGGCACTTACCATAATGACTACTCCCACACTTGGAGAAAGTAGACTTGGGAAATGGAGACCCACTACCCTTCTCATGGTCAAACCTAGGGGTGTTGGAAGAATCTTGACTGGAATACCTTTGTTTAGTCCTAAGCCTACCTTATCCATTAGACATAGCATTAGGAAATTTTCCATCATTAGTTCTAGCCCTTTTCACCTTCTTATTGATTTTCATAAGCTTTTGCTCCTCAATTTGTTAAGCATGAACCATGAGACGGGAAATATTCATACTAGGGATAAGCATTGTTGAACGACATTCATTGACCACTAATTTGGACACTCGCATCACAAACTAATACATCTAGGCCCTTGAATCCCCCATTGTGGTTGGAGCATATTTGGATAGTTGGATGAACTTAAGTGAATACTCTTTCACACTTATAGCCCCTTGTTTAAGATTTATAAACTATTGCATCTATAGTTCCCTCAACTCTAGGGGAAAGAACCTATCAAGGAGTACCTCTTTAAACCCTTCCCACTCTATTAGGCCCTCTTTTACCGGTCTAGTATCATTCCATTGTTCATACCAAATTTGTGCTACATCCCTCAATTAGTAAGCGGCTAGCTCCACTTTCTCTACCGAAGTTAATCCCATGTAAGAAAGCACCGTATACACCTCATCAACAAAACCTTAGGGATCTTCCTCCACCTTGGATCCATAGAACTCCGGAGGGTTTATCCTCAAAAACTATCTCACCCTAGAAGAAGCCATCCTCCTTATTGGGTTTGCCGAAGCTACCCCCTCTCTATTGACTTGGTCCGTCATAGCTTGTGATTGAGTTGTTACGGCTTCATCTTGAGCCATCATAGCTTGAGTTAACATTTAGAGGGTAGCCCTACACTTCTCTTTAGTCACATCCCCAGGCCTATAATGTCAAAACCTCTTGATCCACATTACCTTCCTCTTCTCTCCTAGCATTTGCCCTTGTATTATCCCTACCCTGAAAAACAATAGGCACGAACTAGAAGAAGGGCCTACTAAAGCCAAATTCTACTACATGACTTAGAGAATGAAGAACTGTGATTTCTTTAGCATCCAATAGCCTCCTATTCATAAATGTGGTGCTCTTCAGATTTATGAACAAGACTTTACTAGATGTGGTTCGAGACAATCCTAAAACCATTTTAAATCTTGTGCTCTAATTACTAAGTTTGTAATGACCCATTGGTACCCCATAGACGTCACATGGCATACTTCACCCCAAAGGGGTCTCATACAAGACCTTAGCATCATAACATAGGCAATAGAGAAAAAATATAGAAAAATTTAAAACTTTTACAATCGAAGTCATTTTTCATAAAAGCAGGTGGAAGACTTTCTATCCTCTTTGTCTCAAACCATCTTACATAACTATTGAATAAAGCTCTTGGGACGCAGCCCGTACAAAGTCTTAATCATAAATAAATGACATAGGGGAAATATGGATTTGTCCTCGAAGCTATGAGGACTCACCAAATCTTCAACTCTTCTTACTTTCATAAAGTCATCTTAGTTGTACTCACCCTCCTTTGGTCTAATTATTAGCTTAAATTTCATAACTAAGGGAATCTCTCACCTTTAGTCAATTATAGCAAGGAAGGAAACTATGGCACAATCATATCTCCAAGCTTTTCTTTAATAAACCTAAGTCATACCTGTGCAATGCATGAAAACCACCCCATAATACTACTCATGCTAAATACTACTTTTAGGTCCTCATACTAGTACTTCTTGAGATCAAACTTAGTCCCTCTCTTTAACTTTAGAACACTATGCGGTACTCTGTTAAGCACATCTTAGTTTATCTCTCCTAAAACCTTGGAACACAATGAGGTACTCTCTTCAGCACATCTTAGTTCATTATTAGGTTGAACCCTATGAGATACTTCCTTTAGAATGTCTAAGTTCAATATTAGCATGGTTACTATGAGATACTTAATTAAGCATGTCTAAATCCTTTTATACTTTGAACACTATGAGATACTCTCTTAAGTATGTCTAAGTTTCTTCTTCACGTAGACCTATAAGATACTACCTTAAGCATGTCTAAGTCCATTTATAATCTTGAACACTATGAGTTACTTCATTAATTAAATCTTAGTTCCTTTATACTTTTCAATACTATGAGATGCTTCTCAAGCATGTGTTTGTTCATTAGATATGGAGATTACCACTAGGAACCTTGACTCAACTCTTGTTAGCGCTCCCATCTCATGAGACCTAACTTTGGGAGAACCCACACTCTACTATCTAAAAGTTCCTCCTTTCACTTGGATAGTCCTCACATCAACTAGGTGTGGTTCTCCTTTCTACTAGGAGCCCGGACCCTCTCTTGTGTGAGACTCCATCTCATTGTCAATATCCACTAGGAGCCAAGAATATATCCCAAGATTTACTTGTTGATCCTTGCTTAACACTCATCTCTCATGGAAGGATGTCCTTGACAATCATTCCATGCTTAAGTGTTTCTATCACTTTCATCTATCAAGCATTTATAGGGTATGATAGGTGAGTATAGGCTTTTAACCACAATCCAACCTAGTAGACATCTATTCTCTTTTAGACTTTGCTATCAAAGCATTTACATCAATAGTTAATCGTATTAGCTTCTCCCTAGAGCCTTAACTATCATGATCACAAACCTTACTCTCAAAGTTTCTTTCTTAATCTCTTCGTTATACATAGATTTCAAGGCATTTTGATTACATCTTTCATTAATAGGAGATTCTAGAAACAATTAATCATATAGGTTCAAATTCAACTCTACATGTCAAGATTCATCATCTACAATAGAGTCTAGTAATATTTATGATCATATGATCCTAACTTTGATCAATTACTAAATATGAAATTGATTTTGGAAGATCACATATGAACCTTCAACTTTGCATCTAATGGCATGAACCCACAAATATAACATTTATCAATTTAGATTAGGGTTCACCATAGAAATAACATCAAATGATCATAATATCTTAATACAATCATAATTAGGTATTATCCACTAGATTGGAATCATACCCAACCCCTACCCATAATGTAAGCAGAACCCTAGATAGAATTGGGTTTTTGACTTCACAATTAGGGAAAACTATGGGGGTATGGGTGGAAGAATCCCTATATGACTAAGCTAAACATACCTTAATAAATCTTGAAACAATCAAGGAAAATTGACCAAAGTTGCTACATCATCATCCATTCTTCTTCTTCTTCTTCACTTCTAGAGAGATGATTTTTGAGAGAATTTGGGGGGTTTGAAGAGTGGGTTAAAGGATTTAGGTTTGGGTCCTATTATGCTTATATAGGACATAAAATAAATAACTAACCAACCTCCCTTAACCCCTAATAAATTATCTAATTATCTATTATGGATAGGCCTACCGCCCGTGCTGACAAGTCATAGATACTATCTGAGGCTTTATCTTTCAAGCCTTTTTCAGGCCTTGACCCACTACCCCCACCTACGGTGTGTGGGTCCACCTACTAGCCATAGTTTGACAAACGTAGGTGCTGTCAATTTGGAAGTTTTGGGGCTATCTTAAGGGTCCTCCCCAAGGACCCCTTGGGTTTTCCTTGTGGGGGTCGTGCCTTGACGCCCTAACCCTTAAACCTCCATTCTAAGTATGGTAATCATTTTTAATTGTTTTATCCCTCATAAACCACTCCAAAACTCTTACGAAAAGCTCTAGAACTCTATAGTTCAACTTACTACTTCTTTGAGCATAACAATATTTCCTCCTTGGGATCATTCGTCCATGAATGACGATTCTAAACACTTATTAAAGTCACCACTTTAAGTTAACAACCCATCATGCATGTACTACATCTGAATGCACACAACTAAGGAAGAAAACTACAATTCCAAGCTAAACACATTCAATGCAACACAAGGGAGTAGGAACTACATCTACCGACCCAATATTAATAAATTCTATAGTTTACCCTTATTTAAGAAGGAACTAACTTCGCCAAACTAAAACATGCTCAATACTCCCTCATGGAGCCAAAATGCAATTGACTCTCAAAAAGCATTTATTCCAGGAGGAAATATTTCAACTCCAAACTAAGGCATCCTCATTAATTAATGTCATGAAGTTTATATGCAACTCTACTCAAAGCACTTAAACATGAGGAAAACAGCGCATATAAGTCATTTCTAACAAGACCTAGGCATTTTCATGAACATGCACTTACGGAAATCAAAGCAACACATAAACACAGAATAACCTTACTAGATAGGCACACTATCTCTCCCTTGGGAGTAAGCCTACACAAACTCTTCTAAACATCATTAATGCTAAAAACAACTTCTAAGTCCAACATAACAGGTCACAAAAGAAAAGAAATCCGGAAATTTACTAAAGCATGAAACACATACCGGAAGGGACATGAGGAGATTAGTCTTGATCTTCTTTAGATTGAAGCGTATAAAACCTATTCTTTATTTGAGCACCCTTATCCGGACCACCAGAGGTGACTTTCTTTTCCTCTCTTCCCTTAGCCTTAAGAACTGGACAATCTCTCATTTTGTCCCCATCCATCCCACAGCCATAGAAACCATCCATGTTGGCAAGGAACTTACCATAATGACTCATCTCACACTTGGAGAAAGTAGACTTGGAAAATGGAGACCCACTATCCTTCTCTTGGTCAAACCTAGGGGTTTTGGAAGAATCTTGACCGAAATACCTTTGTTTAGTCCTAGGCCTACCTAGTCCATCAGACATAGCATTAGGAAAGTTTCCATCATCAGTTCTAACTCTTTTAAACTCCCTATTCATTTTCTTAAGCTTTGGCTCCTAAATTTCTTGAGCATGCACGATGAGATAGGAAATACTCATACAAGGGATAAGCATTGTTGAACGACATTCATTTACAACTAATTGAGACACTACCATCACAAACTTATTCATCGTGGCCCTTGAATCCCCCACTATGGTTAGAGGATATTTTTATAGTTGGGTGAACTTAAGGGAATACTCTTTCACACTCATTCCCCCTTGTTAAAGATTGATGAACTTTTGCATCTTTTAATCCCTCAACTATAGGGGAAAGAGCCTATCAAGGAATGCCACTTTAAACCCTTCCCACTCTATTGGGCCCTCTTGTACCGGTCTACTATCATTCCATTGCTCATACCAAATTTGTGCTACATCCCTCAATTGGTAAGTGACTAGCTCTGCTTTCTCTGCCAAAGATAATCCCATGATAGCAAGCACCTTATAC
Source organism: Solanum bulbocastanum (assembly GCA_037074985.1). Taxonomy (NCBI): domain Eukaryota; kingdom Viridiplantae; phylum Streptophyta; class Magnoliopsida; order Solanales; family Solanaceae; genus Solanum; species Solanum bulbocastanum. Next base: position 17,573,578 of record CM073606.1, on the reverse strand, counting down.
AACGCATCTACAAAACCTGGAGGATCTTTTTCCATTTGGAGCCATAGAACTTCAGAGGGTTCATCCTTACAAACTCTCTCACTCTAGAAGAAGCCATCCCCTTATTGGGCATGCCGGAGCTACCCCTTTTCTGTTGGCTCAGGCCGTCATAGCTTAGGCTTGAGTTGTTACGGCTTGAGCTTGTTCCATCATAACTTGAGTTAACATTTGGAGGGTAGCCCTAAACTTCTCTTGAGTCACATTCCCCTTATAGGGTCAATTAGAGCTTGAGGAGGAGCTTGGTGTGGATCATGGGGTGGAACCTCTTAATCAACATTAACTTCCTCTCCTCTCCTAGCATTTTCCCTTGTATTATCCATGCCCTGAAAAATAACAGGCACAGATTAGAAGAAGGGCCTACAAAAGTGAAACTCTAAGGCACGACTTAGAGAATGAAGAAGTGAGATTTCTTCAACATCCAATAGCCTCCTATGCATAAATGTGGCATGCTTCACATTTATGAACAATACTCTACTAGACGTGATTTGAGACAATCCTAGAACCATTCTAAACCTTGTGCTTTGATTACCAAGTTTGTAATGACGAAGGGGTACCCCCTAGACGTCACATGGCGTACTTGACCCCGAAGGGGTCTCAACAAGACCTTAGCATCATAACATAAGTAATAGATATAAAATACAAGAAAATATAAAACTTTTGCAATTGAAGTAATTTTTCATAAAAGCAAGTGAAAGTCTGTCTATACTCTATCTCAAACCATCCAACATAACTGTTAAATAAAACTGTTGGGACATAGCATAAATAAAGTCTAAAACATAAAGAAATGACATAAGGGAAATATGGGTTTCTTTCGAAGCTCTGAGGAATAACCAAATCTTCACCTCTTCTTGCACCTTAGAAAACTAGCCTCCAAAGCAACTCAATCTACGAAACCCTACATTTTGGTAAAATGTAGTCAATATGCATTAGTAATAAATGCACTAGGTATGAAAGCTTGCACAACATCATAAGAGCATCTCACAATGATAAGTCAACATAAGACATAAGCATAACAGATAATAACATAACCATAGAATAATCAACATATTCATAGCATAATCTCCAACATAAGCATCATATAATCATGAGTCAACATAAGAAATAATGAAGGAGCATAGGAGATAAGTCATAATCAAATAAGCATAATTGACTCTTAGTCATCTATACCATAATAAAACCATTCTTAAGTAACCTCCAAAAGCTTACATGAGCAAACAAAGAATATCATCCCATGATACCACCCAAGCCAAGTATCCCTTTTTGTTCATCTTAATCATAGTCTATATTCATGGTTAAGTCTTTAAACTTCTTTACCATAAGGGAGCCATACTCCTAAGTAAACTCAAAGCATACTTGTGCAATGTATGAAAGGCATCCCATACTACCCTTCACATTGAGCGTGGCCTTGAAGTCATCTTAGTCATACTCACCATCCTTTGGTGTCATTATTAGCAAAATTTTCATAACTAAGGGATTCTCCCACCTCTGGTCAACTATAGAAAGTAAGGCCTCTTTTGCTCAATCCTATCTCAAATCCTTTCTTTAATAACCTTAAGTCATACTTGTGCAATGCATGAATACCACCCCATAATACTACTCATGCTAAATACTACTTTTAGGTCCTCATACTAATACTTCTTCAGTTCAAACTTAGTCCCTCTCTTTAACTTCAGAACACTATGAGGTACTCTGTTAAGCACATCTTAGTTTATCTCTCCTAAAACCTTGGAACACAATGAGGTACTCTCTTAAGCACATCTTAGTTCATTATTAGGTTGAACCCTATGAGGTACTTTCTTTAGAATGTCTAAGTTTAGTATTAGCATGGTGACTATGAGCTACTTAATTAAACAAGTCTAAATCCTTTTATACTTTGAACACTATAAGATACTCTCATAAGTATGTCTAAGTTCCTTCTTCACATAGACCTATGATATACTACCTTAAGCATGTCTAAGTATATTTATAATCTTAAACACTATGAGTTACTTCGTTAATTAAATCTTAGTTCCTTTATACTTTTGAACACTATAAGATGCTTCTCAAGCCTGTCTTAGTTAATTGGATATGGAGATTGCTACTAGGAACCTTGACTTGACTCATGTGAAGGCTCCCATCTCATGAGACATAACTTTGGGAGAACCCACATTGTATTACATAAAAGTTCCACCTTTACTTGGATAGTCCTCACATCAACTAGGTGTGTTTCTCCTTTCTACTTAGACCCCGGACCCTCTCTTGTGTGACACTGCATCTCATTGTAAATATCCACTTCGAGTCAAGCATACAGTCCAAGATGCTCTTGTTAAGACTTGCTTAAAACTCATCTCTCATGGAAGGATGTCCTTGACAATCAATCCATGCTCAAGTGATTCTATCACTTTCATCTATCAGGCATTTATAGGGTAGGATAAGTGAGTATAGGACTTTAACCACAATCTAACCTATTAGACTTCTATTCTCTTTTAGACTTACTCTCAAAGAATTTACATCAATATTTAATCATATAATCTTCACCCTAAAGCCGTAGCTATCATGATCACAAACGTTACTCTCAAGGTTTCTTTCTTAATCTCGTCTTTATGCCTAGATTTCAAGGTAGTTTGATACATCTTTCATTACTAGGTTATTCTAGTCACAATTGATCATAAAGATTCAAATTAAACATTACATGTCAAGATTCATCATGTACAATAGAGTATAGTTCAATTTATGATCATATGATCCTAACTTTGATCAATTACTACACATGACATTGCTTTAGGAAGATCACCTATGAACCTTCAACTTTGCCTGTACTAGCATGAACCCACAAATATCACATTTCTCAATTTAGAATAGGGTTCACCTTAGATATCACATGAAATTATCACAATATCATAATTCAATGATAATACAATCATATTTAGGTATTATCCACTAGATTGGAATCATACCTAAACCCTACCCACACTACAAGTACAACCCTAGCTACAATTGGGTTTTTGACTTCACAATTAGGGGAAACATAGGGGCTCTATGAGTGACAGAACCCATATATCATTAAATTAAACATACCTTAATCAAGATTGAAACAATGGAGGAAAATTCACCTAAGTTGCTTCTCCAAAGTCCTTTCTTCTTTTTCTTCTTCCTCCTCTCCTTCCTCCTCTCCTTCTTCTTCTTCCACTTCCTCCTCTTCTTCTTCCTCTTCTTCTTCTTCCTCTTCCTCATCTTCCTCCTCTTCCTCTTCTTCTTCTGCTTCTTCTTCCTCCTCTTCCTCTTCTTCTTCTTCTTCTTCTTCTTCTTCTTATTCTTCCTCCTCTTCCTTTTCCTCCTCTTCCTTCTCTTCAACCTCCACCTCTTTCTCATCCTCCTCTTCCTCCTCCTTCTCGTACTCCTCCTCTTTCTCGTCCTCTTCCTCTTCCTCGTCCTCTTCCTCGTCCTTTTCCTCTTTCTCTTCCCCTTCCCCTTCCTCTTCCTCTTCCTCTTCTTCTTCTTCTCCTCCTCCTCTTCCTCCTCCTCCTCCTCTTCCTCCTCCTCTTCTTCCTCCTCCTCTTCCTCCTTCTCTTCTCCTCTTCCTCCTCCTCCTCTTCCTCCTCTTCTTCCTCCTCTTCTTCCTTCTTCTCTTCTCCTCTTCCTCCTCCTCTTCCTCCTCTTCCTCTTCCTCCTCGTCCTGTTCCTCTTCCTCCTCGTCTTTCTCTTCCTCCTCGTCTTCCTCTTCCTCCTCGTCTTCCTCTTCCTCCTCCTCCCCCTCTTTCTCCTCCTCCTTTTCCCCTTCCTCTTCTTCTTCTTCTTCTTCTTCTTCTTCTTCTTCTAAAGAGATGATTTTTGGAGAGAATTTGAGATTTTTGAAGAGTGGGTTAAATGATTTAATTTTGGGGCCTATTACACTTATATAGGAGGTATAATAACTAACTAGCCGATCTTGTGATGACCTTTTTCCAATTACCATATGCAAATAAATCACGAGATATTTTTATGCATATATTATCCTCATGCCGGAACATAATGATAATAAAAATATCATCTATACTTCCGAGTACCCTAAATAATTTGGTTCATGCTTCATACGATCATTCCAAACAAGTGGGACATGTAATATATTACAAACTTGGGCGTACACACCCCAAATAAACCAAACATAGAGCCATACTTAGATTATAACCCATGGACATGATACGGTTAGACTTTAAAATCGAATGCAAATATACATCACATAGATTGTGTATAAGTACCAAAATTTAAACAAAATATATATATGCCTATATGCGAATGTGATCTTCTTAAAAGTTCTCAAAATTTCCATCTCCCATGGCCATCTTCATGCCTTCTCTCGATCAGCTCCAATGATAGAAACAACTATCGCTAAGCATATAGATTAGTGGTGTAAAAACTATAGTGTCGGAATCCTCAAAATTCACCAAGCTACCTTTTCCAAGTCAATGAGCATCATACTTGAAACATAATAAATAAATCAAGTAACAATATATAACAAGTATCAAGTTCTATATTCCAAGATACAAATGTCAAGAAGCTCATAGCACCATTTTCCAAGAATTTCAATAGCAAGGCTCGCCCCATATATACTTCACGTCGTCAGACCCGGCACAAGCAAGTATCAAGAAGGGGCGCTGCCCTGTATCAAGAAAGACCGAAGCCCTGTATCAAGAAGGACCGAAGCCCTGTATCAAGAAGGACCGAAGCCCTATATCAAGAGAACCAAGAACCATATTAAAAATGGCTTTCTAGTTCATACTTAAAATGGATTACTTCCATTCCTAAGACGAACTACAAATCCAGAGTCAAGATGGCAAATAATTGGAATCAAGAGGCCTGGCAATAGTGACAAAGCCACAGCCACAAGAAAGACATAGTCCCAACAAGAGTGCCAAGTGATCAAACAATCCGTACAAGTGGGCGAGTTACACAAGCATCATACCAACACGACAATGCAAAGTGACAAGAGGTAGCTGAGGTATCAAGATCAAATTTCATATATACCATCCATTACAATAGTGCAAGTACAAGTTTATACACAAACCTCAATACTTTAGCGTAGCAACAGTCCAACCAACTTCGCAAGCTCAAACCGGAGACCAACCAACGTATCAAGGTCCACAACTTGTTCACAAGTATATATATATATATATAACCTTAAAAATACAATTAAATAACTTCTATAATTCCTAATATCTCAAAAATGTTGAAATAAAACAGGGTTATCATCACAAGTAAGCTCAGCCCGCACAAATACAACTTTGTTCCTAAAACAGTGATTCTGGCCAGTTTAGTACCCCATATTGTAACATATATTTTCACAGGAAAACGGCAAAACTAGACTTTATAACCTTCGTGAAAGATGTAGATACATATCTTAATATTTCAACTCAAGAAGAATAAACAAAAAATACATTTTGTACAAAAAGATATCATCAATACACTAACAGTGGTTCCTACCGGGTTTCTACATCCAAAATCTGGACAAAACTTGTCCTGTGTTGCGTCCCAAATTTCACATTCACAACAGCTAAATTATACTTTCACGTAAACAGAGGAGTTGTAGGTACTTGAATCATCTTTCCAAATCATATTTATTCACCCAAAACGGAGTTCTAGAGAATGAGATATGTTAACCGTAATACACACTACTCAGCATCAAAACAGAGAAATCTGGACAGAACTTGTTCGGTGTTGCGTCCCATTTTTTTAATCTATAACAGCTAAATTAGACTTTTACATAAACATAAAAGTTGTAGGTACATGAATCAGCTTTCCAAAATATTTTTATTCACCCAAAACGGAGTTCTAGATCACAAGATATACACAATTTACCAACCAAGAAGTGTGTATCAAATTCCAGCCAAAAGACCAAGGTTTTTTTTTTTTTTCTTGTGATTTTTGAAGAACAAATGATAAGCTAAGTTTCTAAGGGTTTTAATCTTCAAGTCCACGAAATTACTCAAAGAGGAGTGAACTATATAGTCAACAAGTGATGTTTATCACTTGGACACTTGTCCAATGAAGGGGCTGCCCATAATAGTGTTGTGTGCTGCCCCAAAATATACATATATACATATATACATATTTATATGTATATGCCTCATCACCCTTTTAGTTACCCACAATTAGGATAGAATATTATGTAAATATCCCAACACAATTCCATCCATTACGATACACTTTTGTTAAGCAAGTTAGCAATTTTGACAACTTTAAAGTTCCCTAAAATGAGAGTAAACCATATTGAAATAGTTTAACAGTAGTAAATCAATATACAAATTCTTATTGACATTTAGGGGTGTTACAGATCTCCTAAATAATCAAATCATAAACCCCCATCTTAAAACTAAAATCTTAAAATTTGACTGGATCTACGCCCATCCATCCACGGACTATGGATGGGTATACTACCCGTGATGGAAAGTTGTAGATGTTGTCTAAGGCTTTATCTTGCAGGCCTTTAGCAGGCCTTAACCCATGAAACTTATCGTGACCTACGACACTAACCTATGATTTGAGTGCCTATGATCGTCAATAATATAGTAACCCAACCAAGGGTTGGGGTCGTGTCCCAAGGGATTGGTTGTGAAAATAGTAGTTAAACTAGAATTTTATTCTAATTAGCTATAGTTTAAGAAATTTGCGAATAAAAACAAAGTAAATTCAATGGATGACACCAAAGTATCAAAAATTTATGGGGGTTTTGTCACAAGTATAGCTAAAACAAAGAAAATAACAAGAAAATCAAGTACAGGGAGAAATTCTTGGGGTGTGACTTCAATACAAGTTAATATAAATCATTGGGTTCACGCTTTCGATAGGAAATTTGCAAGATAATAGTGACTAGGCTAATCTTTAAATTGAAATAAGTCCTCTCTCGAGCAACTTACCCCTTAACAAATGGGTTCCTCTTGGACACCCATTTGCCGCATGAAGACCAGCCTACGCCTTACCCCACTCCTTTCTCGAGCTAAGTGTTAGGATATGGGACTAGGGCTTACCCTCTATGGCTAAACCACATGTTGACCAACTCCTTAGGCCATCAGTCTAGCAGTCTTGGTTTCGCGACCTCTCTCCCGAGCATACCGAAAACACATGGGTGGTTTTGAATTTGCAACTACAAAACCATCAAATCAACCCAAAACGACTAGATGAAATCACCATTAAAATACATCTAACCTATCAACAAGTAAAACCCAACAATAATCTTAACTTATATAGGCTAAATCACACCCTAAGAATGCTGGTTTTTAGCCACACATCAAGCAATAACAAATTATGCCTTGAATGATAATGAAATCAAATGGTTATAAGAAATTAAACCTTGATTTAAGCAAAGGAAGAAGAATAGAGAAGACCCACTTCAAATTTGCGGAAGATGTACTCCTTTCTTCAACTCTCCTAAAATCCCTTTCCAAACTTGAGAGAAAAATACTAGAAAACTAATATTCTAAGAGTAAAAATTATAACAATGTTCGGATCCCCTTAAAACTAATAAAGAGCTAGTATTTACAGTTTTAGAAAATAGTTCTGTGGTGAATCGTTCGGCGAGGTAAGTGGGAATCGCCAATCGACTTGGCGATTCGCCCATCGTCTGGTTTGTTGCCCTTCTATGCTTGTCTATAAGATCTTTGCATCTTGGACCATTGTGCAGTATATTTCTACTTTGCGGAACTGATCGGCAATATGCCGACTGCTCCTTTCATCGCCTTTTTAATCCTCTTCCTTCAGGGCTTCGAGTACTGGAACAAAGGGCGAAGTATGTCTAGTCGATGATTCGCCAAGTTTGCTACACGATGGTCAGGCTTCAGTTTCTTCGTTCTCTTCAGCCTTTTTGTTCCTTTTTGCACCTAAGTGTCCATGATTCCATTAAAACTTTAAATACCTAAAACTTGAGAGTTTTCATTAGATATTAAGAGAAAATAACAATTTGAGGACATTATTTCTATTAAAATAAAGCTCCAAATGAGTCCAATCTGAGGACTCATCAACACCCCCAACTTAAACCTTTTCTTGTGCTCAAGTAAAACTCAAGTTCAGCCATTCAAATAGGATGTCTCAAATAGTGCTACACAAGACTTAACCATGAACATACATAACAAGACTTAAACTACGCATGCAAAGATAAATTCTGCACTCAAAGATTCAAGCTGTGACATACCATTATCAAAGATTCTCAAGCTCGAAATACTTGCTACTAATGCAAGTTCAAGCTTAAAAAAACCATTTGAATGCCCTCTCATAAATGATGATTCCATAATCACACACAAAGGTATAATAATTTAAAGCTTAGGAATCAGATGCAATGCTCACACTCAAAATGTAGAACAAAATGCATGCTTTCACCTATAAGTTTGCCCTTATTTTCCAATCAACCTTCAGTCTAGCTCACCCAAGATCAAAAAGTTCTTTACAAGGCTTGTAATGGGGTTGAGTACAAAGGTATGATCATTTATGCTCAGTGACTTTCATTCTCATGAGATGTGGTGCTCTAAACACATCCTTCTTTTCTTCTTTCAACATTTTTTCTTCTAGTGCTTAATAGTCATCTTATTATTCACTTCCCATGGATTGCTTGGAAACCCAATCACTTTTGCACTTTATTTCACAACTTTCTTTTTCATTTCTTTTCTTTTCTCTTTCTTTTTCTTTTTTTTTTATATGGAGGGTTTCCATTTTGTTTTTCAATACCATGGATTAAGAGAGACTTCTTCTTGCACTTCTTGATTTCTTCCTTTTCCTTTTCACCACACCCCCAACTTAGGCTTTTGGCCTAGGTTGGCTATTTACTTAAACACATCTCAGGAGGAATCTAGGTAATGGATGAAGTGAGATCTAAGTTTCCATCAAGTTTCTTCCAAAGAAAGATAGGCTCAAATGGTGCTCAAGAGAAGTTCTCACGGTCACGGGGTAGGCCTTAAAAGAGGTATATGTCAAGTTGTCTCACACTTTTCAAAAGATGCCTAAGATCATCTCAAGAGCAAGTCTTACTTAATCAATCGGCCTAACGAGGCAAATTCTAGGTGTATTCATGCATGGTACAAAATATGCTCATCACACAAGGCATCGACACTAAAGTCAAACAAGACTACACACTTTCGCTAGTGTGCAACGGTTATTACAAGAGAATCAATTTGATAATGCCTAATCACAATGAGATACAAAGAGTTCACATATTGTATATGCAACTTCATTTAGCCTCATCGTAGCCGCACATTCATGTTCGTTCCATTTAGAGCACTATTCAAGTCATCGCTATTGATCGAAACTGAGACATAAATTTTGCAAAAGAACAACCACATTCTACACATACAAGAATTGGCAAAATGTTTTTAGAAGGGTCAAAAATCATTTACAATTAAAAGCATGAAGGAGCCATAAGTTCAATCATCCACGAAAAATAATATAAGCTAAAATTAAATGGAACATATAACCCAAATATACACTAAAACACAAATATCCATAACAAGCAAACAGAGGTGATCCTCACCCCACCACAACAAAAGGTCATTATCCTCAAATGTAATTTATAAGTATGCAACACTTATAGTAAAGACAGAACAAAGAATGAGGTAAAGAGGGGATCCTGTCTACACGCTTTCTCCATCTGTCGGGGTATTGTTGCCTGATGCATTAGCCTGAAATTTGACAATGGTCCCTGAGTTGTCATTCTAGTTCTCATTACATTCATTTTCCTTAGCTTCTGCAACAATGTTAGCAACAACCATTATGTCCCATCATGGCTCGCCAAAAAGGAGTTTATAGTCGTGTAGACTCCACGTTTCCATGAAGGAATAGTGGGATCAATGGGGACCCTTCTATTGGAGTTGGCTTTCTTACTTTCTCTTCTCTCTTTTGCCAATTCTACTATATTTTCATCTCTTTTGAAATCTCCTGCTCTTATAAGTTGTGGTCTAGCCATTTATGTAAAAGACTTAGAGCCAAAGTTAGACAGTATTTAAATAGGGGCAGGGTAGTCCTGGGTGTAGAATTGCTTCACCAAAATAGATAGTGAAGTGCGCATCCATTTAAGCGCTTTGCTGAAAAAGATGCATAAATAGTACAAGCGTGTAGAAAACGAGGATTTCAGCGAGTCGGAGAGTGTGATTGGCTACATCAGACTTACCGCCAAAAGTAACAGATTAATCAATACATGCAACATTCAATTAAAGGCGAAATGGGGTTGTTAGGCTAACCGCTGAGCAGTTTGGTGACCTCGATTTAGCTTGCCAAATCGCCCAACGTGTCTATTTACAACCCATTTCTTTCAAATTCAACCCCGCAACCCCTTATAACATAATCAAAGCATTCATACAGGAAGTTTACACAAGACCCATACTTCCCTTCACCCCGGACTACTCAGACTTCTTCCGATTTTGCCCACTTTGGCCATTTAACTATGATTACCCTCAAGAATGTTGACAATATAGTAACTCAACCAAGGGTTGGGGTCGTGTCCTAAGGGAGTGGTAGTGAAAATATAAGTTGTACTAGAATTTTATTCTAATTAATTGTAGTTTAAGAAATTTGCAAATAAAAACAAAGTAAAATCAATGGTTGACACCAAAGTGTCAAATATCGATGGGTGCTTTGTCACATGTATAACAAGAAAATCAAGTATGGGGAGAAATTCTTGGGGTTTGACTGCAATACAAGTTAATATAAATCATTGGGTTCAAGATTTAAATAGGAAATTTGCAAGATAATAGTGACTAGGCTAACCTTTAAATGGAAATAAGTTCTCTTTCGAGCAACTTACCCCGTTTCAAATGGGTTCTCTCGGACACCCATTTGCCACATTAAGAGCAGCCTACGCCTTACCCCACTCACTCTTTCGAGCTGAGTGTTAGGATGTAGGACTGAGGCTCACCCTCTTGAGCTGAACCTCATGTCGACCCACTCCTTAGGACATCAGTCTAGCGGTCTTGGTTTTGCGACCTCTCACTCGAGCAAGCCAAAAACACATGGGTGGTTTTTTTTTTTGCAACTACAAACCCATTAAATTAAACTATAATGACTAGGTGAAATCACCATCAAAATACATCTAACCTATCATCAAGCAAAATGCAGCAATAATCTTAACTCATATTGGTTAAATTACACCCCAAGAATGAGGGTTTTAAGCCACACATCAAGCAATAAGAAAGTATACCTAGAATGATAATGAAATCTAATGGGTATAAGAAATTAAACCTTGATTTAAGCAAAAGGAGAAGAATAGAGAAGACCCACTTCCAATTTGGGGAATATGAACTCCTTTCTTTAAGTTTCCCAAAAACCCTCTCAAAACCTAAGAGAAAATATACGAAAACTGCATTAAAAATTACAATAATGTTTAGACTATCCTGTTCCACACTAAAAATCTGATACTAAACTATAACTCTCAACAATTATTTATACTTTTAAAGAAATATGTGCTACATCAAATCATTCGGTTACATTACTCAAAATCGCCATTCAACTCAGTGATTCGCCCCTTGAAGTATTTCATCGCCGTCTTGCACCATCCTTTTGCATCATCGTTCTCTGGGTCATTGGGCGACATAGTGCTGCCTCACGAAACATATCAGTGATGCGCCGTCTGCTCCCTTTCTCTGCTGACTTGATCCTTTCCTTCAAGGTTCAGCACACTGAAACGAAAGGCGAAGTAGGACCCTTTGGCGACTCGCCAAGTGGACTGGGCGATCCTTAGCCCTTCATTTTCTTCGTTCTTTTCAGCCTTTTTGTTCCCTTTTGCGAAGTAGTGTCCATGCTCTCCTTCAATCTTCAAATACCTAAAACTTAAGGGCATTCATCAGTTATTGAGATAAAATAAGCATTTGAGGACACAATTTATATTAAAATATAGCCCTAAATAAGTCCAATTTCAGGACTCATCAATACCCCCATCTTAAACTCTTGTTTGTCCTCAAGCAAACTCAAGTTCATTCGTTCAAAAAGGGTGCTCAAACAATGCTACACAAGACTCAATCATTAATACACACAACAACACTTAATTTACTTATGCAAAGATCAAATGTGTACTCAAACATTCAAGTTGTGACTCACCAGCTCAAAGAATTTCAATATGTTCATTTTTCTTAGTTTCTGTAGTGATGTTAGTTGCAACCATTCTGTCCCAGGTAGCGGCGTCATTTTAATACTTATCATGAGCAATGACACTAACCTACAATTTGAGTGTCTACGATCATCGATAATATATTAACCCAACCAAGGGTTGCGGTCCTATTCCAAGAGAGTGGTAGTGAAAATAGTAGTTAAACTGGAGTTTTGTTCTAATTAGCTTTAGTTTAAGAAATTTGAAAATAAATACAAAGTAAATTTAATGGGTGACACGAAAGTATCAAATATCGATAGGGGTTTTGTCACTAGTATAGCTAAAACAATGAAAATAACAAGAAAATCAAGTATGGGGAGAATTCTTGGAGTGCGACTCCAATACAAGTTATTATAAATCGTTGGATTCATGATTTCGATAGGCAATTTGCAAGATAATAATGACTAGGCTAAACTTTAAATGGAAATAAGTTCTCTCTCGAGCACCTTACCCCGTTTCATATGAGTTCTTCTTGGACAACCATTTGCCGAATGAAGACCAGCCTATGCCTTACCCCACTTACTCTCTCAAGCTGAGTGTTAGGATATGGGACTAGGGCTCATCCTTTCGAGCTGAACCTCATGTCGACCTACTCCTTAGGCCATTAGTCTAGCGGTCTTGGTTTCCCGACCTCTCTCTCAAGCAAGCCGAATACACATGGGTGGTTTTGTAATTGCAACACCAAACCCATTAAATTAAACCACAACGACTAGGTGAAATCACCATTAAAATACATCTAACGTATCAACAAGCAAAACCTAACAAAAATCTTCACATATATTGGCTAAATCACACACCAAGAATTAGGGATTTTTGCCAAACATCAAGCAATAAGAAATTATACCTAGAATGATAATGAAATCAAATGGGTATAAGAAATTAAACCTTGCGCAAAGGAGGATGAATAGAGAAGAGCCGCTTCCAATTTGGGTAAGATGAACTCCTTTGTTCAAGTCTCCCAAAAACCCTCTCCAAACAAGAGAGAAAAATACAAAAAAACAAATATTCTAAAAGTAAAAACTATAACAATGTTAAAGAGCTATTATTTATAGTTTTATAAAATAGTTCTGCTGTGAATCGTTCAGTGAGGTAAGTGAGAATCGTTGATTGACACAGCGATTCGCCCATCGTCTGGTTCTTCACCCTTCTATGGTTGCCTACAATATATTTGAGTCCTGGACCATTGGGCGGTATATTTCTACTTCACAGAACTAATCTGCAATATGTCGATTACTCCTTTCATCGCCTTTTTGATCCTCTTCCTTAAAGGCTTCATGTACTGGAACAAAGGGCGAAGTATGTCCAGTCGGTGATTAACCAAGTGTGCTTGGCAATGCTCAGGCTTCACTCTCTTCGTTCTCTTTAGACTTTTTGTTCCTTTTTATGCCGAAGTGTCCATGATTTCATTAAAACTTCAAACACCTAAAACTTCAGAGTTTTGCATCAAATATTGAGAGAAAATAAGAATTAAGGACACTATTTATATCAAAATAAAGCCCTAAATGAGTCCAATCTTAGGAATAATCAACCCATGATCCCCACCTATGGGGCTTGGGTCCACCTGCTGGCCCTAGGTGCTACCAATTTGGCAATTGTGGGGTTGTCTTATGGGTCCTTCACAAGGACCCCTTGGGTGGTCCTTGGCGGGTCGTACCCTCACACCCTAACCCCTTAACCTCCATTCTAAGTACGAGAATCATTTTCACTAGTTTTAACCCTCATACAACACTCCAAAACTCTTACGAAAATCTCTAGAACTCTCTAGATCCACTTACTAATTTTTGGGGCGTAACATTAATGGTCCTTGAAGGGCCAATTATGAGAATTTATGTAGGATCATGATACTTATGTACATTCTTTATGAATACTTTGAAAGTAATGTGATTATGACTATATTGTAATTGTGGTATTGTTGAAAGGCCATTCTCTCACACACACACTATGAATGTAGTTTGAATGAGGTTTCTATGAATATGATAATGATGATGTATTGTTCAAAATTCTATTCTCAATTATACACTTATCCATGATGATGACATGTTGTGAAAGACTTTCCTCACCTAAATGAATCTGTACGCTAATGGCATCCCTTTCATGTTTGACTAAAAGTTATCTTGATTGATATACCTTGTATTGGCAAACTAATGGCATCCCTTTTAATGAGAGTCTAATGAAGTATTCTAAGGCTTGTCTTGAATCAGTAGGCCAATGGAGCCCCTTTCACGAGGAGCCAATGAACTATTATAATAATGAACCTTGAATCGATACACCAATGGTACCCCTTTCATGAGGATTCAATGAGCTATTCAAATGATGTACCTTGAACAGATAGGCCAATGGCATCCCTTTCATGTGTAATGATGTATAAAGAGAATTAACTATTCCATGGGAATTTAATGCTTAGAACTGAGTGGATATTGTGAGGTGGAAGCTCTTCCTATGTATGGCTGGGTTTCTAGCAACAACCTCTTTATCATATAACTTTATGCCCTCAAATGTTATTATTTATTGGATCCACCTAAGCTAAAATGTTACTGGTTCTACCTTATGCAAGTAGACCAACTCTTTTCAGTATGGGACATGACACCGGATTCCATGTTAAGCTCACATTGTCTATGTCGGTTAAGGATTATTCCCACTACGAAGAAGAATATGAGTTCTGTAATATAGTTACTAAAGAAGCTCTATAAACTGTGGGTGGGGGAATGGGACTTCATCCATTCATTGCACAATTAGGCTTTGAGAGTGGTTATGGTGTGTTCCTCAATGTTATAGTGACTTATGAAATGAATATGGTTATGATGATGTTACTAAGTATGTTCATAGGAAGGTGAATTGTAATGATGAATGCTTAACTTGGAATGTTGCTATGAGTTGATTTCCTTGATATGACTTATTAAATGTGAATGTTCCTTGTCTATGAGTATGAACTAAGGATGAGATCAAAGAATGGTAAGAATGATTATGGTTGCCTAAAAGTGGTACTTAGTATAGATGGGATTATGGGATCTTTATCTATACATTGCACAAGTATAACATAGGGTTACTTATGAGATGGTTCTATTATGCTATGATGATCTATATGTTGATTAAGCTTATGACTTATGCAGTAACACTAATATGCATGATGATTCTCAAAATTGATAAAACACATGCTTTTCAACTAAAATGTCCCTTTTAGCATGTTTTAAAGATTTTTATGTATGGCTATCATACTTATTGCATTTTTGTACTAACTCATATTTTCTACATTTTTCACAAAGTGTAGCGTCCGGTGTTGGAGGTGATCTTCCTTCTTGATCAAGCATGGATCGACTATTCTCCTAAGCTTGTGGTGAGTCCTCATGATTATAGGACATATGAGTCATTTGCAATTCCTTTCTAGTTATTTCCTTTTAGATTATGTTCAAATGGTTGTGACCCTATTTTTGATTCAAAGATTGTATTAGATGGCGAATTGAGACACGTTAGACTTCTGCTTGCTTTTACAAAATACTTTGATTGTACAGATAAAAGTTTTAAATTCCGCATAATTTATTTTATCTTATATTATGATATGAGAAGGGGCTTACATGGAGCCTTTCAGGGTTCTATGTGCCTTGTCACATCTAGGGGGTACTCATGGGTCATGACTACTACTTCTAGAAAGTTTGAGGTAGACAATGTGAATCAAGAAATTCCTCCCCAAGCTACTCCGCAAGATCTCATTGATCCTTTGACTAAGAGTATGATTAATTCAGAGTTTAGGTCAGCTTTCCAAGTGTTGGCTCAAGGTGTGATGGCCCAAGACAATACAGTGGTGGTAAACACCATGAACCCAAATGTCGGTACAACAATGGCTAGAGTGATGGACTTTACAAGGATGAACCCTTAAGAATTTATGGCTCTAGAGTTGATGAAGATCCTCAAGAACTCATTGATGAGGTTTACAAGATACTTGCTTTTATGGGAGTGACACCGGTAGAGAAAGTGGAGTTAGCCGCCTATCAACTCAAAGGGGTTGCTCAATTTTGGTTCAAACAATGGAAAGAGGCAATGCCGGAGGAAGCGGGTCCCATAGAATGGGAAAGGTTCAAAAGTGATTTTCTTGATAAATTCTTCCCTCTAGAGATTAAAGAGGCACTAGTACCTATGTTCATCAACCTTAGGAAATGGAATATGAGTGTGAGGAAGTATGATTTGGGGTTCACTCTACTATTTAAATATGCTCCTTCTATTGTGGAGGATCGTAGGACCAAGATGAGTAACTTTGTGTTGGGAGTGTCCGACTATGTTGTGAAAGAATACTGCACCACTATGCTTGTGCATGGTATTGACATTTCTCACCTTATGTTACATACCAAACAAATTTAAAAAGAAAATCTTAAGGAAAGATCTAGGGAAGCAAACTACGCTAGAGTGGATGATGGGAACTTCTCACATTCTAGGTCTAGTGGACGAGGTCACTCAAGGTTCTTCTAATGCTCCTCCAAGGTCTAATAATGAGAGGGTGTCTAACCCTAAACCTCAAGGAGATAGTAATAAGTGTGGGAGAAACTATGAGGGGAAGTGTCTAGCGGGTCCTAATGCTTTCTTTGGGTATGGTAAGATGGATAACAATATAAGGAACTGTCCTTTGGTTTCTAAGAATGAGGGAGATAATCGTCATAGGGCTCAACCCAACCCCTCATTTGGTACAAGCGGTTCGGGTGTAAATGCTCCTAAGAAAAATCGATTCTATGCTATTCAAACTAGAGGTCATCAACAGAGTTCGTCCAATGTCATTATCGGTATGTTAAAAGTTTTTCAAATTGATATGTATGTTTGGCTTGATCCTGGATCTACTTTGTCCTTTGAGACTCTTTATTTGGCTATGAGGTTTGATGTGCTTCCCCGAAGTGTTATTAGAGCCTTCTTTTGTCTCTACTTCTGTAGGTGATTCTATGTTGGCTTAAAAGGTATATATATGTCCTGTTTCTTTGTCCCGTAGAGTAACTCTTGTTGACTTGGTAGAACATGGTATGTTAGACTTTGATGTCATAGTTAGGATGGATTGGTTGCATTCATGCTATGCTTCTATAGATTTTAGAACTCGAGTAGTTAAATTCCAATTACCAAATGAGCCTATCCTATAGTTGAAGGGGGGAAATTTTATGCCTAAGAGTCTGGTTGTTTCTTTTCTAAAAGCTAGGAAGATTATTTCTAAATGCTTCATCTATCAAATAGTAATGGTGAGGGATGTGGATTCCAAAGTCCCTAGTCTTAAGTCGGTCCCCATTGTTAATGAGTTTTCGTAAGTATTTCCCTATGATTTACTTAGTATTCCTCCTGAAAGAGAAATAGGCTTTTGTATTAACCTTCTATCGGATAGGCAACCTATCTTTATTCCACCATATTGAAAGGATCCATTAAACTTAAGGAGCTGAAAGAACAACTGAAGGATCTATTGGATAGAGGTTTCATTCGATCGAGTATCTCACCATCGGATGCTCTAGTGATGTTTGTTAAGAAAAATAATGGTTCCGTCTGAATGTGTATTGATTATCGATAGTTGAACAAGGTAACTATTAAGAACAAGTATCTTCTCCTAAGGATTGATAATTTATTTGATCAACTTCAAGGTGCATTTTGTTTCTCCAAAGTTCATTGGCGACCATGTTATCACCAATTGAGGGTGAAAGAAGAAGATGTTCCAAACACGTCTTTCCGAACCTCATATGGTCACTATTAGTTTTTAGTAATGTCTTTAGGTTTGACTAATGCTACGGCGGCATTTATGGACTTTATGTATAGAGTATTTACGCAATATCTTAACATGGTTGTTATCTTGTTTATTGATGAAATTTTGATTTACTCAAGGAGTGAGAATGAGCATATAGATCATTTGAGGATCATATTGAAAATATTTAAGGACCAACAACTTTTTGGAAAGTTTAGCAAATGTGACTTTTGGTTAATGTTCGTAGTTTTTCTCGATAATATTGTGTTTGACAAGGGTATTGAGGTAGATCCTAATTAGACGAATGCAGTAAAGAGTTGGCATAGACTTCTATCATGTTCATATAATATAAGTTTTTTGGGTTTGGCCAGTTATTATAAACTATATTTTGATGGTTTCTCTTCGATTGCCTCTCCTTTGATGGCTTTAACTCAAAAGACGGCTAAGTTCATACGGTCGGAAGTGTGTGAGAAAAGTTTCCTAGAGTTGAAGGAAAGACTTACTTCCGCTCCAGTGTTAAGCTTACTGAAAGGGATGAATGGTTTTGTGGTTTATTGTGATGCCTTGAGGATCAGGCTATAATGTGTTATAATGCAAAATAGGAAGATTATTGCCTATGCCTCAAAGAAACTTAAAATTCATGAGATGAATTATTCAACTCATGACCTTGAGTTAGAAGTGGTCATATTTACTCTAAATATTTGGAGACACTATTTGGATGGAGTCTATGTTGATGTGTTCACCAATCACAAGAGCTTACAATATGTGTTTAGTTAGAAAGATTTGAATGTTCACCAAAGAAGGTGGCTAGAGTTAGTGAAGGATTATGACATGAGTGTCCTTATCACCCCGGAAAGGCAAATGTAGTAGCGGATGCTCTTAGTAGGTTGCCTATGGGTAGTGTTGCTCACATTGATGATGATAAGAAGGAATTGGTACCAGATATACATAGAGTTGTTTGTTTGGGTGTTGATGAGTCCACAAATTGGACTCATTTAAGGATATATTTTAATATAAATTGTGACCTCAAATGCTTATTTTATCTCAATATCTGATGAAAATCCTTAAGTTTTAGTTATTTGAAGTTTGAAGGAAAACATGGACACTACGTTGCAAAAGGAATGAAAGGGCTGAAAAGAACGTAGAAATGAAGGCCTGAGAATCATTGAGTCAACTTGGCGAATCGCCGAAGGGTCTTACATCCCCTTTTGTTCGAGTGTGCTGAGCCCTGAAGGAAAGGATCAAGTCGGCAGAGAAAGCGAGCAGTTGGCACATCGCTGAGATGTTCCGCAATCCAGTACCATGTCACCTAATAACCTAGAGCATGACCATGCTAAAGAATGGTGCAAGACGGGGATGAACTGCACCAAAACGAGAATCACCGAGTTGATCGGTAATTTTGACTACTGACGCCAAATGATCCGCTGCAGCACAAATCTATGAAAACTATAAATACTAGTTAGTGTTATAGTTTTATGTGGTGAACAATTATTATAATTTTCATGTAGAATAGTACTTTTTGATGTTTTTGCTTTGAGTTTGAGAGGGTTTTGAAAAAATGAAGAAGAAGAGGGTTTCATCTCCAAGGATTTGGACTTGGGCATCTTCGATTCTTTATTCTTTGCATGTAACAAGACTTAAATCTTCATACCCACTTGAATGCAAGCTCATTTAGGTATAAATTTCTATCTCTTGATGTGTGGCTAAAAACCCCAGTTCTTAGGGTGTGATTTTGTGAATATGATTTCGATTAGTTGTTGGCTCTTGCTTGCTGATAGTCTATTCATAGCTTAAATGTGATTTCATTTACTGGTTGTGGAAGAACTTAATGAAGTTGGAGTTGGAAATATAGTCTCATATGTTTTTTCGGCTTGCTTGAGAAAGAGGTCGTAAAACTAAGACCATTAAATTGATGGCTAGTGCGAGTGTGTCAACATGAGGATCAGCTCGAATGAGTGAACTCTAGTCCCATGTCCACACACTCAGCTCAAGAGAGTGAGTGGATTAAGGTGGAGGCTGTTCTTCATGCGGCAAGTGGGTGTCTGAGAGGAACCCACTTGAAACAGGGTAAGTTGCTCGAGAGAGAGCCTATCCCCTTTAAAGTTTAGTGTAGTCACTAATACTCCATGAATTTACTATCAAAAGCATGTACCCAATGATATAGTCTATTTTGTATTCCTATCATATCCCAAGAATCCCCTTTCATTGCTCAGATTTTTTTGTTCATTTTGTTGTATTTACTTACTAGTAACAAAACCCGATTGTTAATTGACACTCTTGCGTCCCCCTTTAATTTACAATGTTTATAACCATTAATGTCTTTAACTACGACTAGTTACAATTAAATATAATTTTTCTATTAATTCTCAAATCCACTCTCTTGGAAACGATCCCAACCCTTGGTTGGGTTATTATATTATTGCATGATCGTAACCAGTTGCATTGGAAGTTGTGTCATTGATTATGCAAAAACAAAAATGGCGCTGCTTCTGGGTGTCCATAGATGGTGTGATCGATAAGTATCCTGAGATAATGGAGTGCCTAAAATGTCACAAATTTCAAATCTTCACAAAACCCCGTGGCTCTTACATACCAAGCAGGGTAAGAGAATTTTACAATGCATTGGTACCTCAATAGAAGAGGCTAGTGTTGTCTTTCAAAGCAGTTGACTGTGTGGTTGTCAGAGGGAGGAAGGTAACTTGTGATAGTAAGGCTATCAACAAAGCCTTGTGTATGTCCAATAAGATTAATGATCACTGTCAGCACTTGATCAGAGCAGAGAAGCTAGATGAGATGAAAAAATGGTTAGCCCCGCTGATCTCAAATGATAATGCTCTGAAATAGCTAGCAGAAGGATTTTTGATTGAAAAGAAAGATCTGAACGTAGCTGCAAGATACTGGTTCAGGTTCATCAGCATCACAATTATGCCATCACAGAGTGAATCAATCACTCGCCTTGCTAAAGCAACTTGTCTTTGATGCATCATAGAGAAAAATAGGATAAATCTAGGGATTATCGTTGCTTCGGAGATCCATATGCGTACAAAGCAGAGCCATACATATCTCCCTTTTGCGGTATTAATCATTGCATTGTCGAAATACTCTATTCATAAAGTCCATGAATGCCGCAAGGTGTTAGTCAACCCGAAGGATATCATTAGAAACTCATAACGACCATATCGAGTCCTAACTATCGTCTTTAGAATGTCAACCCCTCTCACCCTTAATTTGTGATAACCGGAATGATGATTAATCTTAGAGAAATAACTAACCCATTGAAGTTGGTCAAATAATTCATTTTTCCTAGGAAGAGGATACTTGTTCTTAATGATCACCATGTTCAATTGATGATAAATGATACACATACGAAGAGATCCATCTTTCTTTTTCACAAACAAAAACGGAGCACCCCAAGGTGAGAGACTCAGTCGAATAAAACCCTTGTCTAATGGATCATTTATCTTTCTTTCAACTACTTTAACTCAATCGGTGACCTTCTATAAGAAGGAAGTGAGATAGGTTGCATATCTGGGAGAAGGTCAATACCAAAGTCTATTTCCCGCTCGGGAGGAATACAGAGTGGA
This sequence comes from Solanum bulbocastanum, assembly GCA_037074985.1. Lineage (NCBI taxonomy): Eukaryota > Viridiplantae > Streptophyta > Magnoliopsida > Solanales > Solanaceae > Solanum > Solanum bulbocastanum. The sequence goes on along the minus strand of CM073606.1, from coordinate 17,552,178 downwards.
TCATTCAGACACACTTTTAGAAACTCATTTAAAATGGGCACCGACTTAAGAGTAGGGTTTTCAGAATCTATAGCCCTAACCCTAACAAGATAGTAAATACAACCCTTGAAGATCATTTTTCTCCCCTTCAAACATGAGATGAACTGATCTTTAGGCATAAAATTTTACCCCTTCCATTCAAGGATAGGATCATTTGGGAACTGAAACTTGGCCACACGAGTTCTATAATCTATAGAAGCATAACATGCATGCAACAAATCCATACCAAAGATAACATCAAAGTCTAACATGTCAAGCTCTCCCAAATCAATAGGAATATCTCTATGGGATAAGGAAATGGGAAATATTTTTAAACCCTCTTAGCCACAACAAAATCACCACAATGGGTAGAGATAGAAAAAAGTTCTAATAACACTTCTGGAGGAACATCAAACCTCCTTGCCACATAGGGCTTAACAAAGCATAAAGTAGAACCGGGATCCAACATAGTATACACATCAATAAGAAAGACTTTTAACATACTAGTCACTACATCCGAGGAGCTCTCTTTGTCACCTTAGGTTTGGAGATCTTAGAAGTTGTTTTTCTTTGGAGGATTGAAGTCTAAATCGCTAGGAAGAGATTGCTTGCCCTCACTTCCTTAAACCTTAAGCATCAGACAATCTCTCATTTTGTGCCAACTCTTTCCACAAATAAACCAACCATTTGTGCCAACTAGGCCCTTACCATCATGATTTCTTCCACACTTTGCACTATTAGGCATAGCCACATAAGAGCCTTACCATTACCTCCTTGAGGTTTAGAGTTAGACACCCTATCATTGACCCTGGAAGGAGCACTAGAGGAACCTTGGATGGAAAACCTTTGTCCAAACTTTGGTCTACCTAGTCCATAAGACCTAGTATTGGAGAAGTTACCATCACCGGTTCTAGCTCTTTTCACATCCTATACTTTTCCTTGAGCTTTGACTCCTCAATTTGTTGGGCGTGCACCAAAAGGCGTGAGATATTCATATCACCAATGAGTATTGTCATACGACATTCTTTTTCTACCCGGTCGGGCACTTCTATCACAAACTTATTCATCTTAGACCTTGAATCTACCACAATAGTTGGAGCATACTTGATTAGTTGGGTGAACTTTTAGAGCATACTAGTCACTTAGCATATCATAACATAAGCAATAGAACAATAAGAGTAAAAATGCATTTCAAGTCTAAAATTTTCATAAAACCAAAAGGAGAAGTCTAGACTATAAGTCTCAACATATCCATCTATTACAATATTCGAAATGAGAAAGGGACACATGCCATACAACATAGTCTGACAAGGAAATACAATAAATGAAACTACAATAAGATAACTCCAGCCCTCGAAACATGAGGACTCGCCAACAAGCTAGAAGAAATAAGCAAATCCAAGTTTTATCCACAATGATGATCCCCTTGAGAACGGGACCCTACACTTGGCAAAAAATGTAGGAAAAGTAGGTGTTAGTACAAAAATGCACTTGGTATGATAGCCATGCATAAAAACACTTAAAACATGCTAAAAGGTACATTTCGTTTGAAACTGTGCTATTACCAAGTTTAAACATGATTTGAGAGTTTAGAGAGCATAAGTCATAGACATAATCAATACATAGGTCATCTTAACATAAAAGAAACACTTCATAAATAACCTTAGAGCATACTTGTGCAATGCGTGAATAAGACCCTATAAATCTCACCAATGCTAAGTAAACCACCTTAGGCCATCATTGTTATTCTTGTTCATATTGTCATTGTGGGAATAAGACTTAACCAACATAGACCATGTGAACATAACATGGAATCCAATATTACCCACACCGAATGGGGTTGTCCTACATGCCTAAGATATAACCATACTTTTAGCTTAGGGGGATCCAATAGCTAATAACCTATGGGGGCACATAGTTTATGGCACAAGAAGATTTCTTCTAGAAACCTGGACTTAACTAATGTATAAGGTTTCCATATCATGAGATATACTTTGGGAATTCGAACTCAACTACTGTAAAAGGATCCCATTGGAAAGCCAGCCTCAACTAGTGTAATAGCTTTCATCTCATATAATATATCCACTTGGTGCTAAGAATAAATTCCCACGGAGTTCATATTAAATCTTGACTTAGGTTCATATTCATGGAATCATGTCTTGACATTTAATCCAACATAATTCATATGATTGATCTTAGATTCAATTAGGTGAAATAGCCTTTCATCACTGGAATCATCATATTGTGAGAAAACCTTTCACTTCATATCATAATCATACATAAGTTTTTATACGAGAATAAACTTTCACAACACAATAACTACATCATAATCATAGACACTTCACTCTCAAAGTGTTCGTAAAGCATATACTTAAATCTCATAATCATACATAATTCTCATATCTTGCCCTTCAAGGATCAAAGATCATATTCAATCACACATCTATAATTCACTACATTAGAAATGGATACAATCATAGTTGAAGTAGCTCAATCACTACATGCATAATTTAATAACATTCTCCCATCATCAACCAATACCCACATCATAAGATCATAATGGGAAATTTGGGGAATTCAACATAAAACCATAAGAAATCATCAATTTATACATTATATAACATAACTCAATCATAAAAAATTATTTTGAAAGGAATCCATGAGTTTGGAATCAAACCCTAACTTTTGGGGATTTCTAGTTTGAAATTGGGGTTTTTAAGGACACCTTGGATGAAAGCTATCCATAGATGAATGACTACCATACCTTAATCAACAATGCTGAAATAATTTGAGTGAGAAACCTTGATCCTTCAACCCTTGTTCTAACTTCCTTCATCTTATTCCTTGAAGTTCTACAGAGAATATTTTTGGAAAGGATGAAGTTTTTGGGAATTCTTTTGAGTGAATTGAGAGAATGACTTAATTGAGGGGTTTTTGGGGGTTAAAATTATTTATATAGGTGTTTAAAATTGGTATAAAACTACATCACTTAGTTTTAATTAAAAACCCGAAAGACCCTTAAGCCCTTAACTTAGCCTTCAAAATAGTTCCAGGCCAGCACCCACGAGACCCTAACCATAGGGCGTGGTTTGACATTTGGCCCATAATGGTTGAACGTGGTTTTTTTTTACTGGGAGTTGGAAACTTAGGCCTTGACCCATGGACCGTGGACCTATCAATGAGGTGTGGGTCGTAGTCTCTTGGATCACTGCCTCAGGCAGTCTCCAAGGTTCCCACCTAGAAGCTCAATCACATGGCATGGACCTACCAATGGGGTGTGGGTCCTGCCATTGGTCACTGCCCATACAACCTCTATGGTTCCACCTCAAGGGATAATGATTGGTCCTTGAGTGGTTGTACCTTGATGTTCTAACATGTAAACCTCTATCTGTAAGTACAGGGAGTCACATTCATGACTATAACCCTCACGTCAAGCTCTAGTTTAGCATACTAATTTCCAGGGTGTTTCAAATGCACCCAATCTCCAAGATTTTGAGGGAATTTTAACTAAGTTATGATAGTTCTTCATCCATGGACATCTTTCATCCATTGAGTTCCGTAGTTTTCTCGAATTATGAAGATGAAATCCCTAATTCTAGTTAGGGTTTCTTTCAATATTGTGGATATTAATGTATGTTGTTCCAATTGTGTGGACAATGATTGTTTATGATTCAATTATTAGTGAATCATGTTTTTAACATGAAATTACATGTTTTCATGCCCAACCCATGTCTAGAAAGATGAAATTGAAGTATGTGGGTTTTGACTCTTGAAGGGGGAAATTGAGGATTTAGAGATAATCTTCTAGGATTGATGATATGTATAGTAGATTGCTTGAGATTAGGGCATATAGTTATGAATTGTATGAGGCTATAGAATATATATCCAATTATGATTAGCAATGCTTGAGATTAAGCTTATATGATGATATATGATTAGAATTGATTAAGAATAAAGCATGTGAAGTAGAATCCCTTGACATTTAGGCCTATGAGATGCTTATGAGAGGTATTGCTTGAGAGTAAAGCTTATAGCTATAAATGTTGATTTCTAGGGCTTCAGAGTAAAGATAATATTTTGAAAATGGTAAGGCTTTAAGATTGAAGCTTATATGATAGTGGTAAACTACATGCTAGAATTGTTGTGTAACCTTATGAATGATTGATTATATGAAGTGATAGAATCACATGAGTTATGACGCTATCCATGTCTAATGCTATAACTCTAGATATGATGATTGGAACAAGTTTAGAACCTCAAGGAGGTAAAGTGTGAGATTATGCATATATGTGAGATCTATGTAAATGCTTTAAGAACACTTTGATAGTGAAGTATTTAAGATTATGATGTAGTTGTTGTGTTGTTTAAAGAACACTCTCATATACACACTTAAGCATGAATATGATATTATGTGAAAGTTTTTCTCGCATAGTATGATTCTAGGTTGAAAGGCTTGCTATCCTAAAATGACTCTAAGTTCAAGGACTATGAGATATAATGAGGTTTGAGGTGATTCCCCAAAGACCTTTGTATGATAGGGATGTGAGGTGAATTCTATTATCCCTAAATTGATAAACATGAAGTTATTACCCATGTCATGATATCAGAAGTGTGAGGTGACTACCCTTAATGTATGATTTCTAAATCAAGGCAAGAGGTGAATATCCATTAGCATTTAAAGTGATATGGAGGTGAATACCTATATCATATACAAAATGATGCGGAGGCGAATACCTACATCATGCCATATAGAACATGGAGGTGAATACCCATGATTCCTTAATATGAACATGGAGGTGAATACCTATGATTACTTAATATGAACATGGTGGTGAATACCTATGACTCCCTAATATGAAAATATAGGTGAATACCTATGATTCCTTCGTATGAACATGGAGGTGAATACCTATGAATCGTCAATATGAATTATGTCATGAAGAATGAATTAGGCGGATGCTAGTTTGAAAGGCCTTGCATGATATGTATGACTAGAGGTGATTCCCCGTGTCCATGAAATATGAGCTAAATATGAGAATAAGAGATGATAATATGTATGATTGCCTAAAGTGGTGTCACGAAACTGGGTTACCCCCTAGATCTAACACGACGTACTAGACCCCGAAGGGGTGTCATAAAAACCCTTAGCATTATCATCAACATAAGTAATAGAAATGATGTTGGATTTAAAACTTTTTAAAATCAAAGTTCTTTTATAAATCGAATGAAAGTCTAAACTTTATCTCATTGAACCATTAATACACACGAATCCAATCTTAGTGTCACAACCCTTTTTACAATGTAGTCTCAAAAATATAAAGTAAGATAGGAACTAAATATGAACAATCCATCCTCAAACTTGACTACTCACCAAGAGCAGAGAGAATCAATTCAAGCACTACTCAAATAAAGAAGTGTGTCTCAACGACTGGAACCTATAGAAATATGGGTTAGCACAAAAGTCAGAAGTATGGAAGCCATGCATAAAAATCCTTAAAACATGCATAAAAGGGATATTTAGTTGAAACCATGCATTAATCAAGTTTAAAAGCCAATATGCACATTTGTGAAGAAATGTAAGTCAAACCATATCATAAGCAACCCCAAAGTTATAATAGTGCAATGCAAAGGCAAGATCATATAACCCTACCAAGAGCTAAGTACCACTTTTAGGTCACCAACATCAAACATGCATAATTCAGAAGTCTTCATAGCATAAAATAACCTCACCACAACCCCTCTTAAAACCCACTTGTGCAATCCATAAATAGAGTCTCATACCCCACTCATACTAAATAGTACCTCTTGAGAATTCCTAATTAAAGCCCATGTTCATATCATAATTCATATTCTTATCCTATAGGTAAATATAGCTTTAAAGGATATACATCGTGCGAGCTATATGGAATCTGGTGTATTGCCCGCACACCGAAAAGAGGTGTCCTACTTGCCTAAGGTACAACTAAGATATTTAGCTTTTCGTTGGATCCACTAGCTAAAGACCTATGTGGGAAAATATTTATGGGATTAGGATATTGATACAAGAAACCCAGACTTTCTAACGTAATAGATTTCCATATCATGAGATAACTTACTTTGGGAAGCCGGACTTTCTAACGTAAAAGCTTCCATCTCATTTTCATATCCACTAGGTGCTAAGCATAATTCCCTTTAAATTTCATATGAAGTCTTTACTTCAGTTCATGTTCATAAAAGAATTTATTAAGCATTCAAGTCAACAAGGTATCATAATAACTCATATATTCATTAGGTGAGAAAGTCCTTTCTACCTTAAAATCATAAATATGCGAGTAAACCTTTCATATCATATTCCTAATGTGTTTATGAGAATAATCTTTCATTCAACACATCAATTCTATCATAATCATAGACATATCATACATAGTCATGTGTAAGGGTAGGGGAGAATGATCTTTCAACAATACCACAGTTTACACAATAGTCATAGGATCCTCACCTTCTAGGTGGATCATAAGTTCATACACAATTCTCATAAAAATGTACAAACCCTCATAATTTTTCCCTTTAAGGGCCATGAATCATAATCAACCCCACCATAGTTAATTATTACATATTATAAGAGGAATTTCTTGATTCAATAACTAATTCAACATAAACATAATCAATTGGCATACCACTAATATCCATCAACCCACATCATCAATTCATGATTTATGAATATGGTAGAATCATGGGTCTATGGGGAATTTTCATCAAAAAATAATAATACTCCATCAATCCAATCATATTTAATCATAACCAACTATAATCGACCATCAATTAACAATTGAAAACGTTTTGGAAGGAGACCCATGACATACATTGAAACCCTAGGTTGTGGGGAAACATGGAATCTTTAAAACCAAGTTTTGAAGGGACACTTTGGTTGGAAACTACCCATAGAGGAAAAGCCACCATACCTTGATTATGAATCTCCAAGAAATTTCAGGAAGAACACTTGAATTCTACAAACCCTAGCTCCAATTGCTCCTTTCTTCTTCTTTGAGTTTAAAGAGAGAAATACTTAGAGAAGGGGATGTTTTTAATTTGATTTGAACGTTTGAGTATAATGACTTAGTCTTGGATATTTTGACTAGAGAAAAACTTATATAGTACCCCTAAAACACCCGAAACGACCCCACTTTTATAGGACTAAAGAGGAAATTACTTAATTGACCCTCAGTAAGTCACCATGCTCAGGCACCACAAGGGACCTTCACGAGCCGTGGTGAGGACCACAGCCCATGGTCCTGCTCGTCGAGGTTAGGCAATGGCTAAGACTTGGGGTCTTTGCTTATACTAATTGAAGGCATGACAATGAGACCTCCCACAATCCGTGGTCAAGACCACGAGTCATGGTGAAGGATCGTGGTCTTGAGGTAGTAGCTAGGCTTCAAAGCCTTGCCTCTCACACGCCTACGGGGTCTTCACGAGCTCCTTCACGATCTTTCAAAGGCACAAAGGATCATGGTGGTGCCCGTGGTCCCTTGACCATTAGCTCTTCCAGCATGTCATGCCTTTCATGAGACTAAGGCAACCCTATGAGTCTTCCCATGGTCTATGGTCAGGACCAGAACCCATGAAGTGGCTTGTGAAGAAGAGCCTTTGCTTGGGCACTTTTGAGGGCGCACTGCCTCACCAACCACGGGTGGCACTATGACTCGTGGTGGCCACCACAGGTCGTGAAGACCCTCGTGGTCATGGTTGGCAGTTTCTAAGCTAGTTTTAGCCAGCCTTGGTCCCTTAGGCATGGCCTTTACCCAAAACCCTTGGCCATAGACCTTAACCCTTGACATTAACCCTCACATTTAGGCTCTAGTTAACCCTACTAATTTCCAAAGTGTTAAATTATCTCCCCTTTGGGAACACAACGTTATGGAGCCAATATGCCATTTCATCACAACATTATAGAGCTAATATGCCATTTCATCACAAACATAGCCAAACATGTTCATCAAATCATCGAATGAAGTCACATCTGGCGTCATAATACTAAAATGCAAATCAACATGAGGAACATATAGATAATGAAAGATTAACTTTCACTTAAACATGAATTTCATCAAGAACATGCATAATATAAGGAAATCATGAAAAAACTCATACAACATACATGACTCCAAAAACACCAAAACTTAAGAAGGACTATTTGTAACACCTCAGAAATTTGTAGGTTTAACTAGAGACTAAACGTGAGGTTTATGTAAAACTTTAAGTTGATATCTAGGTTGAATTAACTAAAATGAATAAGGTAAAAGCCTTGGGAGCGGGTAAGGGCCTAAGCTATCAAGGATGATGAAGGAAAGCTTATCATCCTTCGGACCTTGTTGGAGAAGGGATAGCATGGTCACCCAAGGGAATTGATGAGTCGCCCATGTTCCCTTAGAGTCGCCTAGTGGGCTGCTCCCACGACCTAGCTACTGGAATTTTAGGCGAGCTAGGTCGGGGCTCCCCTACTACATTGGCGCATCTCCAAAGGGACCCCTTCATCGCCTAAGTGAGATGCTCTTTTTTGGAGAAGAATAGAAAATTGGGCCATCCAAGGGTCTATTAGGCGTGTCTCCTGGTGAGCCAAGTGGTGCAAAGGGCAAGTTAAGTCACGAAGGGTAGTTAATTTTAAGTTGTAACTTAAAGGGTCTCTAATTTACTTCCAAAATTAAAACCCCATTATTCTACTCTTTTCCCAATAAGTATATAACCTTTTTAGACTTGAAACTCCTACATTTAAATCAGTTTTTAAAAAATAAGGAGACCCATCTCCTCTGAAATATTTCTCTCTCTAGGAAATCTCCATTGAAGACCAAGGAATAGATCAACTAGGGCTTGGAGAAAGGGGGATTTTTTCATACAAATTTTGTTGGATTCTATACCTAAGGTATGGTAGCTTTTCATCTATGGGTAGCCTCCACCCATAAAGCCCTTCAAAAATTAGATTTCAAAGTTCTCAAATTCCCAAAATTGGGTTTTCACTCTAAGCCATGGATTCCCTTCCAAAAAAGATTTCAAACACTTAGTTGAATTATATTATGATTATAGTGATGAATTACTACTATTTTAATAATGAATTACCCAAGAATCCATGGATTCCCCTTTTTCCCCAAAATTTGATCTCAAGTATGGGTATTGGTTGATACTAGTAGAATGTGAAAGAGTTTTGTATGTTGTAATTGTTCCAATTAAGTGGATGTGTGTTGAATATGATGTTATTGCATGATTTTAGTATGAATACACATGTACTCCTAATTAACATAAGATTCTAGGGTGAAATTGATGTGGCGTACGGTATATCATGAAAGAGGCAAATTGAGGGCTTAGATGTGACCTTTCAAGATTGATGAACTTCTTGATGAATTGCCTTAGATTAGATCACCTAGACATGAATTTTTCATAAGTAAAGCATGTAGATGTGAACTAACATGATTAGGTCTTAAATGATGGGTCATGGTTGAGTAGTATTGAAATTGACTTTATATGATGCTAAATGACCATAATTGATCGAGAATGAAGTCTGTGGTTACTGTACCTTGAGAAATAGGTTTACATGATCACCATGTCAGGTAATGTGTAAGAGTAAAGCTTGTAATATGAAGATGACTTTTAGGGCCTTAAGTGTAATAGCTAATATGAAGAAGCTATGAATGGTAAGATTTTTATGATGAAAGTTATTATGCATGTTGAATTGTAAATTGTATTGTTGTGGAAGGACTTTACCCAAATGACCTAAAATATGAGTATATGATCTTACAAATGCAATGAATGAAATACTTGAATTACGAATATATCCATGTATATTATAATGAATATTGGATGTCTTGATTTACATGGTCTATGATCCTTGAATGCAATGTATGTGATTATGCATGATTGTGATATGATGTACATACGTATGAACCCATTGAGAGGGAAGTTTCTATGATGACAATGTTGTTGTTGTGTCATTGCAAGAACAATTACACACACACTACATGCATGAAAATGAATATGATGTATCTATGGTGTCAATTGAAAGTCTAGTTCTCATATGCACCTTTACACATTATTATGCATGAAATGTACATGACCATATGATCCTATTGTTTTGATTGAAAGTCCATTCTCATGAGAACACATGATCTTGGTGTGATAGTTATTCTCACATACTAATGATGATTCTAAGGTTGAAAGTCCATTCTCACCTAATAGAATCTATGAGCTATTTTATAAGTTGGGTTGAAAAAATAGTAATATACTCCTTCAAACATGTAAATACAATGCAAGACTAAACAAGTAATTTTGGGAAATAATTCTTAGCATAGAGTGGATATGGAAAGTGAGGTAGAGGCCTTTTCGCCAATACAATAGGTCAGATTTCTAGAATAAATCTCCTATCCCATAACTAGGTACCCACATAGGACTTTATCAAGTGGATCCACCTAAAAGCTAATACAGTTAGTTCTACCTTAGGCAAGTAGGACACCTTCTTTCAGTTTGGGGTTACACCACATCGGATTCCATGTAGCTTACATGGTTTATGTCGGTTAAGGCTATATTCCCTCTAATGGTGTGAGTTATGTGCTATGGTTCCTCAAGAGGAATTGCTAAGTATGAGTGGTATTATAGGATGCCATTCATTTATGGCACAAGTAGACTTTGAGAGTAGCTATGGTATGTTTCTCTTATATAAATGAACTATAAACATAAAGCATGAGCTATGACTAATGACTCCTTAAGAAGATCTACTTAGGGTGAGTAACGGTATGGGACTTCACTCATATATGGAACAAGTAGACTTTGAGAGTAGCCATGGTGTGGTTCCATTACATTATTATGAATTATGAGTTAATGCATGTTCTAGATTGTTGTTATGATTGACTTTCCTTGACATGAACTAATGAATATGAATGCTTCCTTGTCTGTGAGTATTAACTATTGATGAGAGTAATGTATTACAAGTATGAGCATGGTGAAATAAAAGTGGTACTTAGTGTAGATAGGGTTATGCGATTTTATCTATGCATGGCACAAGTATAACTTAGGGTTACTTAGGTGATGATTCTATTGTGATGAGATGATCTTGGTATTTTACTATGTATGCGCATTATGTCTTATGATGATTGATATTTGTAGCATATCTATGATTGAAGACTATGCTTATGATTAAGTTGTTGTCCTTATGCTATGATGAACTATATATGAGTTGCCTTATGAGTGAAGTCCTCCAACTATTTAAAAGATGATGTTCAAATTAGCATATTGCATCCTTTCAACAAAAATGTCCCCTTTTTAATCATGTTTTAAATGATTTTATGCATGGCTTCCATACTTAGTACATTTTTGTGCTAAACCATATTTCTACATTTTCTATAAGTGTAGGGTTTGGTTCTTGAAGCTGATCTCCTATCGGTTGTAGTTTGGAATAGGTCATTCTCCTTGCTAATTAGTAAGTCCTCAAGATTCGAGGAAGAGTATCTTTACTTAGTAGTTTCTTTTAGTATTTCATTTAAGAACTATTGTAAGGGTTGTGTCCCTTGTTTTAGACCTCGATTGTATTGATATGGCAAAATGAGACAAATGTCTAGACTCCTATTCTCTTTTATGAAAGACTTCGATTGTAAGAAAAAAAAAATAAAAAATAAAAAATAATTCTGCATTATTCTATGAGTTTTATGTTTTTGATATGTTAAGGGATTGTATGCGACCCTTCGGGGTCAAGTACGCCGTGTTATATCTAAGGGGTACCCCTGAGTCGTGACACTATTTACCTCAAGCTTCAATAGGAGTATAAGTAAAAATATGAGGATAGCGGGAATTCATATCGGCCTCTGCCTCCCATGTAGCACCCTCAACTAAGTGATTCCTCCATAAAACCTTTACGGAAGCTACTTCCTTGTTTCTCAACTTCTTAACTTGTTGGTCGAAAATCTCTACCAAAGCCTCTTCAGAAGAAAGATTCTCATCAACTCCCAAAACCCTCAATAAGAATGATGGATATCGGATCACTAATACACTTCTTATGCATGGAAACATGAATTACTGGGTGAATCGGAGCCAATTCATTTGGCAAGTATAGTTCATAGACAACCTTCCCAATACGTTGCAAGATTTAATATGGTCCGACATACCAAGTACTAAGCTTTCCCTTCTTACCAAACCTCATCACAACCTTCATAGGTGAGATTTTCAAGTAGACCCAATCACCAACTTCAAATTCTAGCTCCCTTCTTCTAACATTGGATTAAGACTTTTGCTATCCTTAGGCAGTCTTCAACCTCTCTCTAATGAGTCAAACTTTTTCAATGGTCTCATAAACTAGTTTGGGACCCAGTAGAGCAATTTCACCTACTTCAAACCAACCAATTAGAGATCTACACCTTTTAGCATACAATGCTTCACAAGGAGCCATGGTGATACTTGAATGATAGATATTATTGTAGGCAAACTCTATTAATGGTAGATGGTCATCCCAATTACCCTTAAAGTCTATAACACATGCCCTCAACATTTCCTCTAGGGTTTTAATGGTACGTTGCTTGACCATCCATTTGAGGATGAAAAGTGGTGCAAAGCTTAATATTGGTACCAAGCCCTTTTAGGAATACCTTCTAAAAATATGAGGTAAATTGAGTACCCCGATCTGAAATAATAGAAAAAGTAACCTCATGCAACTTCACTACCTCCTTAACTTATAATTTGGCATAGTCTTCCATCGAAAAGGAAACCTTGATGGGAATAAAGTGGGTGGATTTCGTCATTCTATCAACAATGACCCAAATAAAATCATGTTGGCTTCGACTACGAGGAAAACCCACATTAAAATCCATATGCACATCTTCCCACTTCCAAATGGGAATATCTATTTTTTGGGACAAACCTCTGGGTCATTGATGTTCGGCCTTAAGTTATTGGCAAATCGAACACTCAGCCATAAAACCCACTATGTCCCTTGTAATACCATTCCACCAATAGACTTCCTGTCGATCACGGTACATCTTGGTGGCTCCTAGATAAATAGAATACAGCAAACCATGAGCTTCTTCTAGAATTTTCTCTCTCAAGCCATCAACAACTGCGACACATAATCGACCTTGGTACCTTAGCACCTTATCTCCCCCTTAGGAGAAAGCCTCAACGAACTTGTTGAGTACCGATTATTTCAACTCTATCAATATGGGATCAAGGTATTGCTTGGACTTCACGATCATTACAAAGGATGATTCAGAACCATTATGCACCATGACACCACCCTTGGTGGAATCCACTGGTTGGACACCCAACTGGGCCAACCCATGGATAATCGACTTAGGGCATCCACAACTACATTAGCCTTGCTAGGGAAGTAAAGGACACTCATGTCATAATCCTTTAAAAGTTATAACCACCCTGTTTGTCGGAGATTTGAGTCTTTTTGGCTAAACACATATTAAAGACTCTTGTGATCGATGAACACATCTACATGGACCCTATACAAGTAATGTCTCCATATTTTCAAGGCAAATACCACCACCGCTACTTCAAGATCATGGGTCAGGTAATTCTTCTCATGAATCTTAAGTTGCCTTGAAGCATAGGCAATCACCTTACGATCTTGCATGAGTACACATCCTAGCCCGACTTTCGAGGCATTACAATATACCACAAACCCATCAATGCCCTCCGCTAAGGTCAACACCGTAACAGAGGTAAGATTACCCTTCAAATCTTGGAAGCTTTTCTCACAAGACTCCGACCACACAAATTGGTCCTTCTTTTGAGTCAAGGCTATTAACGAAAAAGCAATGGAGGAAAATCCCTCAACAAATCTCCTACAATAGGCGGCCAACCCTAAAAAGCTTTTAATATTTGTGGGAGTTAGAGGTCTAGTCCAATTCTTAACCACATCCGTCTTCTTAGGATCAACCTTAATACCATTCTCGACACAATATTACCAAGGAAGGCAACCGACCTTAGACAAAAGTCACATTTACTAACCTTAGCATATAATTGGTGGTATTTAAGGACTTGGAATACAAACCTCAAATGATACATATGTTCACCCTCACTCGTTGAATAGATAATAATTTCTACAATAAAAACTATCACAAATGAAACAAGATATTTCCTAAACACCCTATTCATTAGGTCCATGAATGTCAGTGGGCATTAGTTAAACTAAAAGACATTACTAGGAATTCATATTGAACATATCTAGTTTGGAAGGCCATCTTGGGAATGTCAACCCCTCTCACCCTTAGTTGGTGGAAGCCCAAACGTATGTCAATCTTCAAAAAGTAACTAACTCTTTTGAGTTGGTCATACAGATCGTCAATTCTAGGAAGAGGGTATTTATTATTTATTGTGACATTCTTCAATTGGCGGTAGTCAATACACATTCTAATGGACCAATCCTTCTTTTTCTCACAAACAATGCATAAAGCCTTTGTCTAATAAACCCTTGAGTTGTTCCTTCCACTCTTTCAATTTGGTCGGAGCCATTCAATAAGTAAGAATGGATATGGGTTGTGTATTTGGCAAAAGATCAATGCCAAAATCTATTTCTCATTAGGGGTGGATTGCCAGGCAAGACATCAAGAAAGACTTCTGGAAATTCACTCACCACGGGAACCGACTCTAAAGAAGGAGTCTCGAACTCAACATCCATAACCCTTACAGTATGGTAAATTCACCCCTTGGAGATCATTTTACTAACTTTTAGACAAGAAACGAATTGACCTCTAGGGATAAAATTTCCACCCTTCCACTCTAGAACGAACTCATTTGGAAATTGAAACTTAACAACCCAAGTTCTAGCATCAATAGAGGAAGAACATCAATGCAACCAATCCATACACAAAATGGCATCAAAGTCTAACATGTCTAACTCTATCAAAAATACCAAAGTGACTTTGCGAGACAGAGAAATAGGACAACTCCTATAGACTCTTTTTTCCACTACCGAATCCCCAATTGGGGTAGAAATCGAAAAAGGATTTTCTAACACATCGACGAGTATTTCAAACTTGGTAGCCACAGAAAGTGTATCAAATGACATAGTGGCACTGGGGTCTAACAATGCTTATACATCAATTGAAAAGACTTGTAACATACCGTCACCACATCCAGGGAACTCTCTTGGTCACCTCAGGATTGAAAAGCATAGAAGCGGTTTTTCTCGGGACCATCAAGATTTGAACCACTAGGAGGGCCTTGTTTTCCCTCTCTTCCTTGAACCTTTAGCATGGGACAATCCCTCATCAAATGACCACTCTTCCAACAATTAAAGCAACCATCTGCCAACTAGGCTTTTACCACTATGCTTTTTGCCACATTTGGCACAATTTGGCCTATCCATCTATGAACCACCACTATTACCTCATTGCGACTTAGGGTTAGATACCCTATCTTTGTTGACCCTTGTAGCACTAGAGGAGTCTTGGTTGGAGAACCTTCTTTTGAACCTTGGTTTACCTTGACCCTAAAATTTACCCTTGGAAGAATTCCCATCATTGGACCTTGTCTTCTTTACTTCCCTATTCACATGCTTAAGCTTTTTCTCCTCTATTTGTTCTGCATGAACCATAAGATGTGAAATATTCATACTTGGGATAAGCATTGCCGAATAACATTCATTGACTACCAAGTAGGATATCCCCACAACAATATTGTTCATCTAGGCCCTAGAGTCTACCACCAAGGTTGGAGTATACTTAGACAATTAGGTGAACTTAAAGCCATACTCTTTCACACTCATACATCCATGGCAAAGGTTGATGAATTCTTTCATCTTTCGTTCCCTCAACTATAGGGGGAAGAACTTATCAAGGAAGACAGACTTGAACAATTCTCAATCTACCGGGCCCGCCCCTACGGGTCAGTCACCTTTCCATTGCTCATACAATACTTGAGCCACATCCTTCAATTAGTAGGCGGCTAGTACCGCTTTCTCTTGGGAAGACATCCTCATAGCATCAAGCACTTTAAACACCTCATTAATAAACCCTTGTGGGTCCTCCTTCACTTTGGAGCAATAGAACATGTGTGGATTCATTCTAGTAAAATCCCTTATCCTTGAAGTGGTTGTACTTACATTGGGGTTTAGTTGACTTATAGCATCCCTATTGACTTGCACCGTTATGACATGGGTCAATACTTTGAGAGCCGACCTTATTTCCGCATTTGTCATAGCCAGCACATCAATAGGAGCTTGATGAACTTGAGGCTCTTGAGGACCTTGGGGACCTAGTAGAGGAACTCCCTCATTTACCATCTCCTCTTTCATCCTTCTTGTATTCATATCTTATAGACACAAGAGAAAGGTTAGGAAAAAGACTTCATAGAGTTAAAACTCTAAGGCACGACAATAGAGTAATGAAAGAAGTGAAAGTTCCTAAACATCTTAAAGCCTCTCATTCATAAATGTAGTGAACTTCACACTCATGAACAAGACTCTACTATATGTGGTACATGAAACATCATCCTATAATCATTTTAAAACTTATGCTCTGATTACCAAGTTTTTCATGACCCGGGGTTACCCCTAGATGTAACGAGGTGTACTCGACCTTGAAGGATTCTCATACAAACCCTGGCCATAATCATAAAAATAAATAATAGAAATGATGCGAAATTTAAAACATTTTACAATCAAATTCATTTCATAAATCGAATGGAAGTCTATACTTTATCTCATCGAACCATCAAATACAAACGAATACAATCTAGGGTCACAACCCCTTATACTACATAGTCTCAAAACACAAAGTAAGATAGGAAAATGAACAATTCATCCTTGAACTTGAGGACTCACCAAGAGCATGAAGAGAATCAATCCAAGCTCTACTCAAATGAAAAAGTGTGTCTCAACGATCGAAACCTACACTTATTGAAAATGTAGAAATATGGGTTAACACAAAAGTACCAAGTATGAACGCCATGCATAAAAATCCTTAAAACATGCATAAAAGGGACATTTAATTGAAACCATGCATTATTCATGTTTAAAAGCCAACATGAACATTTGTGAAGAAACATATGTCAAACCATATGATAAGCAACCCCAAAGCTATACTAGTGTAATACAAAGTGAAGATCCCATAACCCTTCCAAATGCTAAGTATCACTTTCAGGTTACCAACATCGAACATATCATACCTTAACCTCGTTCATATCCAATACTCATATACCAGGAAACAATCATATTCATAACTTGTAAAAAGTAAAGTCAATCTTAACAACCATATATATCATACAAGAATAAGTCATAAGTCTTAATGGCCTAGAAGAACCTCACCACAACACCTCTTAAAGCCCACTTGGGCATAGCATAAATGGAGTCCCATACCCCCATTCATACTAAGTAGTACCTGTTGAGAAGTCATGGTTAAAGTCCATGTTGTTATCATAATTCGTATTCTTATCCTATAGGGAAATATAGTCTTACCCCCACACCGAAAAAAGGTTTCCTACTTGCCTAAGGTAGAACTAACATATTTAGCTTTTAGGTGGATCCACTAGCTAAAGTCCTATGTGGGCACATAGTTATGGGATAAGGAATTTGCTACTAGAAACCAAGACTTTCTAACATAAAATGTTGCCATCTCATGAGATTACTTACCTTGGGAAGCCAAACTTTTTAACGTAAAAGCTTTCATCTCATATTCATATCCACTCGGTGATAAGCATAATTCCCCTGAAAATTCATATCAAGTATTTACTTAAGTTCATGTTCATAAAAGAATGCACTAGGAACTCAAATCAACATGGTATCATAATAGCTCATAGATTCATTAGGTCAGAATGTCCTTTCTACCTTAGAATCATCAAATTTTGAGTAAACCTTTAACATCATATTCATAGTATGTTTATGAGAATAGACTGTCATTCAACGCAACAATTCTATCATAGTCATAGTCATATCATACATAGCATGTGTAAGGGTAGGGGAGAATGATCTTTCAACAATACCACAATTTACACTATAGTCATAGGATCCTCACCTTCTAGCTGGATCATAAGTTCAAACACAATTTTCATAAAAATGTACAAACCCTCATAGCTTTTCCCTTCAAGGGCCGTGAATCACAATTAACCCAACCATATACAATTATTACATATTATAATTGGAACTTCCTGATTCAATAAGAAAGTCAACATAAACATAATTAATTTACATACTTCTAATATCAACCAAACCACATCATTAATTCATGATTTATCAATATGGGGGAATCATGGGTCTGTGGGGAATTTTCATTATAAAACAACAATACTCCAATAATCCAATAATAATTCATCATAATCAACCATAAATAAACAATTGATAACGTTTTGGAAGGAGACTCATGATATAGATTGAAACCCTAGGTTGTGGGGAAACATGGACTCTTTAAGACCAAATATTGAAGGGACTCTATGGGTGGAAGCTACCCATAGATGAAAAGCCACCATACCTTGATTAAGAATCTACAAGAAATTTGAGGAAAAGCCCTTGAATTCTACAAAACCATGCTCTAATTGCTCCTTTCTCCACTTTAAGTTTGGAGAGAGAAATATTGAGAGAAGGACAAGCCTTTGAATTGATTTGAGTGTTTGAGTATAATGACTTAGTCTTGGGAATTTTTACTTTAAAATAACTTCTATAATACCCCTAAAAACACCCAAAATGACCCCACTTTAATAGGACTAAAAAGGAAATTACTTAATTGACCCTCACTAAGTCAACACGCCCAAGCTCCATGAGGGACCTTCACGAGTTGTGGTGAGGACCACGACGCGTTTTCCTGCTCATGAAGGTGAGGTAGTGGCTAAGACTTGGGGTCTTGGCTTAAAATAATTTAAGGCATGACAACGAGACCTTCCACGATCTGTGATCAAGACCACGAGTTGTGGTGATGGTCGTGGTCTTGAGGCAGTAGCTAGGCTTTATTGTCTTGCCTCCCACACACCTAAGGGATCTTTATGAGACCCTTCACGATACGTCAATGGCACCATGGCTTGTGGTTGTGACCGTGGTCCCTTGACCAGTCGCTCCTCCAACTTGACATACCTCCTATGAGGCTATGGCAACTCCAAGAGTCTTTCAATGATCTGTGGTCAAGACCACAAGCTGTGAAGTGGCTCGTGAAGGGGAGCCTTGGCTTTGGAACTTTTGAGGGCACACTACCTTACCAACCACGAGTTATACTACAACTCGTGGTGGCCACCACGGGTTGTGAAAGCCCTCGTTGTCATGGTAGATAATGGCTAAGCTAGTTTTAGGTAGCCTTGGCCCCTTATCTATGGCCTTGGCCCAAAACCCTTAACCCTTGACATTTACCCTCAAGTTTAGGGTCCATTTAACCCTACTAATTTCTATGTTCTTACAAGTTGTACTTTGCATGAGTCAGATTATGGGGTCTTATCTATGCATTGCGCAAGTATTCTTTTAGGTTACCTATGAAGTGTTTTTCTTATGTTATGAAGATCTAAGTATTGACTATGCTTATGAAAATGTTGTATATCTTATTTTTATGGTTTATGTCTTATGTTGACTAATGCTTATGTTATGCCTATGTTTGCGATTATGCCTATGATTATGTTGTTATGCTCTAGATGATGTTATGCTAGCTATTATATTTAGTATGTTTTTTACTAATGCATACTTTTGCCTACATTCTTATCAAATGTAGAATCTATTGATATTGAGTTCCATCCACATGGATAGGTTCCTATTAGAGCAAGGATCAAAGACATGGTGAGTCCTCATTGCATCGAGGATGTGATGAACTTTCCTTTACGTCCTTTACTTTTATGTTAGAACTTTTGTATGGGTTGTGTCCCAAAGACATCCATGGTTTTAGATGGTTTGAGACAAGTGTTAGAGACTTCTGCTCGTTTTTATAAAGGACTTTGACATAATGGAAAAATGTTTTAAATTTCCATGTCATCTTTATTGATTTATGTTCTTTTATGCTAAGGGGCTTGTATGAGACCTCTTGGGGTCTTGGACGCCTTGTTACATCTAGTGGGTAGCCCTGGGTCGTGACACAAACAAATCATCTATTCTTGGAAGAGGATACTTGTTCTAAATGGTCACTTTGTAAATATGACAATAATAGATAAACATAAAAAGAGACCTATCTTTATTTCTAACAAAAAACATAGAAGGACCTCATGGTGAGATACTCGGTCGGATGAAGCCCTTATCCAATAAGTCTTTCAATTGTTCTTTCAACTCCTCTAACTCAGTCGGGGCCATTCTATAAGGAAGAATTGAGATAGGTTGCATATATGAGAGGTTGTCAATACCAAAATCGATTTCCTATTTGGGAGGAATACCGAGTATAACATTTGGGAACATTTCTAGAAACTCAATTTCAACGGGAACCGACTTAGGAGTAGGGGTTTTGGAATCTACATACACCCTAAAAAGATGGTAAATTCAACCCTTGGAGATCATTTTTCTAGCCTTACGACATGAGATGAACTGACACTTAGGCATAGAATTTCCCCACTTCCGCTCAAGTACAGGCTGATTCAAGAACTGAAACTTCACTACATGAGTTCTACAATCAATCGAAACATAACAAGAGTGCAGCCAATCCATACCAAGAATAACAAGGAAATCTAACATTTCAAGCTCTACCTAATCCACAAGAGCAACTCTATAGGATAGAGACATGGGGCATCTTCTATTAAACCTCTTAGCCACCACAAAATCACCGACAGAAGTACAGGCAGAAAAATCTTCTAACAACACATCGAGGAGAACACCAAATCTCATTGCCACATATGGCGTCACAAAATATAATGTAGCACCGAGGTCTAACAAAAGCATACATATCTATATGGAAAACATTTAACATACTGGTAACCACGTCCCCAAAATTCTTTGGTTCACCTCGATTTTAGAGAGCGTATAAGTAGTTTTGCTTTGGATCATTAGAATTTGAACCACTAGGAGGAGCTTGCTTGCCCTCTCTTCCCTTAGCTTCAAGCATGGGGCAATCTCTCATTTGATAATCATTCATACTACATGCCATAGCAACCATTCATGTTGGCTAGGCACTTACCATCGTGCCTCCTTCCACACTTGGTACAATTAGGCCTAGAACATGTAGATCCACTGCCATTACTTCCTTGAGGCTTGGGATTAGTCACCCTATATCTAGTGAAATTTGAAGTAGCATTAGAAGAACCTTGGTTTGAAAACCTTTGCCTAAACCTTTGTCGACCTTGTCCATTGGACCTAGTATTGGAAAATTTCCCATCACCGATCCTAGCCTTCTTGCCTCTCTAATATTTTCTCTTAATTTTGACTCCTCAATTTGTTGGGAATGAACCATATGTCGTAACATATCAATATAATGGATGATCATTGTTGTTCGGCATTATTTTTTTACCATGTCGGAGATTCCTATCATAAACTTATTAATCTTACCCGTAGAATCCGCCACCATAGTTGGAACATACATGGATAGTTTGATGAACTTTAGAGCATACTCCCTCGAACGCATACTTCCTTGATGAAGGTTAATGAACTCTTCCACCTTTTCTTTCTTCATATCAAGGGGAAAGAAACTATCAAGAAATGCCAATTATAATGCTTCCCACACAATGGGACCCACTTAAATTGGCCTCCCCTCCTTCCATTGGTTATACCACACTTGAGCAACACCTTTCAATTGGTAAGCGTCCAACTCCACCTTATGTACCAGAGTCACCCCCATTATAGAAAGTACCTTATAGACGTCATCGATAAATAATTTAGGATCTCAAATTTGTAGCCGATGAATTCATACTAGGGTTAATGGGAAAAATTCCCTCTCTATTGGCTTGTGTTGTCAAGGTTTAGGCCAACATTTAGAAAGCCAACCTAACTTCTGCATTTTTCATATTCTCAACCAAGGGATTAATAGGAGCTTGAGGAGGAGCTCTTTGATTCGCATTGTCTTCATCGTTCCTTCTAGCGAAAGCCCTTCTAGTAGTCATCTCCTGTAGACCAATGAGTAAGGATTTGGAGAAACATCTTATAGAGTTAAACTCCATCGCGCGACTTAAGAGTTATGAAAGAAGTGGAATTTTATAATCAACTTGTAGCCTCTCACTCATAAATGTGCACGCTTCACACTCATGAACAAGACTATACTAGACGTGGCCTATGAGATATCATTCTAAACCTTGTCCTTTTATTATCAAGTTTTTCATGACTGATGAGTACCCCAAAGATGTATTATGGTGTATAGAACCCCGAAGGACTCTATGCAAGCCCTTTAGTGTTGATACCCAATTTTTACCCTTCCCGATAGAAGTTACTCTTAAGCTTCTTTAATTTCAAACGATTTGAAATAATTAATTTTATAAAAATTAAATATTTTTCAAAGTTATTTTAAGTAATCCCAATTGGTTTTTATAACATTTTAAATAATAAATATGTTTTATATAGTTACGTATGCAAATACTATACTTTACAAATATTTGATTATCTCACAAAAAGATTTTGCATTTTTAGTTATATGTTTTATTAATTTAGTTTAGTTTAAATTATGGCTATATTTTGAATTAGTAAACTTAATTAAGTTAATTATTTCTTTTCATTAAGATAAAGAAGCTGGTAAATTAATTATATTAAGTCGCCCTATTTTGATTTCTACCGAATTTACTAATATTAATTTTTTTTGGTTACCTCTTTAATCCGTTTGGCTAAATTGTTAAATAATTTCTATTGCATTGGTAGCCAAATCTAACCTTTTATTCAAACCCATCTTAAGACCAAAGTTTGGGCCACCTTTCAGTAGCCCAATACCAATTATTCGAAAAATGCCTAGTCCATTCTCTCATCCCTTTTTGTTTGCCAATTTCATTAACCCATCCCTTATCCAAGTAACACCGACCCGACCCAAGTTCTCTTTCTTCAACAAAGAGATCCAAATGTTTCAAACAACAACTAACTCACAATATCTTCAAGCTAACCAAAACGACAGAATCAACAGGGTACAACAACAATAACAATAGCATTTTCCAAACATCAGCAATCTCACGAAGTCCTCTCCAAATGTCCGCCTATACATGATGTGAAAAATGAGATACACAGAAAGCAACAACAACAGAAGGCAGCGCCTTTCTTGTCTTCTTATTTATACATCCCTCTCAAATTATACTATCACAGCAACAATGGAGGCACGCGTTTTTGTCCTTGCACCTTTGGACTGAGCCTCCAGCATAGAAAAGACACTCGATCGATCAGGTCCCTACAGCTCTCTCATATATGTTAAAGTTATGAGAATCAATTTGGGAATTCAAATTCATGGGCCTAATTTTTATCCAAATACTCATTTGTTTCCCCCCAAAATGTCTGGAACCCTAATTACCTCTATAAAAAAATCCTTTCTTTTTCATTGTCAAAGGTTGGAAAAAAGTTTGGAAGAAAATTGAGAAAAATATAGAAAGTTTACCGAGCTTTACTCACAAAGGAATAGTTTATAGAAGGTTTTGAGAAACACTCGATTTTACATTTTGATAAATTCTTGGAGAACTTTCTAGTTCAAAGGTTTTGGGAAGATCGTTATTCGGGTTTCATTTAGTTTCTCTTGGTGTGCTGTTGGAACTCTCGAAGTTTGTGTATGGTTGTGGAAGCTCTCTCACGGCTAGCATGTTCTTGTCTCAGTACGTTGCACTAAAAAAGGTAATATTCTTATTAGTATTTCTTATTTTCTTTCTCGAATGAGGAGTTTTCTATCTTGTTTTCTTTCTGAAAGATCTTTACTTGGGGTAAGTTCTTCTTATCAGCTTGTTACATGTTCTCGATATGGTATTGAATATGGTTGAATGCTGGAAAAATACTCTAAATGCGGCTGAGTTTTTCTCTTTAGTTACTGTTAGTGGCTTTGGTTTGAACTGATCTACGCTTTTTGCTTCTTTTATTTGACTCTCCACCTTGCTTATTTGGTATGGTTCGAGTCTAATTTTTTCTATGTGAGATTTAGTTTCCAGTTTTTATTATGTTCTAAGGAGTTAGCCGTTAAGATTCGAAATGATGGTCTAATGTTATACATATGCCTAGACGATTTCATGAGATATTTTAGTGATGACTCAAGTTTTCTACTATTTTGTATCTGATGTTGGGTGTTTCTCTGTCGTTTTACTTCAAGTTTGTTTCTTGGTTTCACCTCTCGAGTCTACTTCTTGATTATTGTTGAATTTGTGCCATTGCTTAGCATCCGACATAGTATTCTTCCTTCTTTCGCTTCAAGTTGGATGAATGAATTTCGACGTCAAAATTTCAAGTTTATTTACTATCGTTGCTGCTCGTTTTTGAATCTTCATTATGCTCGATTTGGATAAATATTTGGTTCATGGACCCTTGATTAAATTAGTGAGATTATGTAGCATGCTTCTGGGTGTTTCTCTTCTTTTCCGGCATGTAGTAAAGCCATTTTTGCTCTCTTTTCTCTCCATAGCTGCTTGGAATTAAAGGTTGTTGTCTCGACTTGGTATTTGAACTATTGTATATCCATTCTTAAGCTGTTTTTTTAGCATAGAGAATCTCCATTCTTGCCTAGTCTATCTTTGATAATATATGTTTTGGAATGAAGTTGTTTTTCCTGTTCTTTTTTTATTATATTTGTTTTCTTTCATTGCGAACTGTAGTCCTTCATGATATATATATTTTATGTATCCTTAATGATTATTTCAATTTCTCATGGTTTGCATAATTTTGTTTCCCTATGATCAGTGATATAGAATTTTGTCCATTTAAGTTTAGCTCTAGATAGCTATTTGGTTTTAATATTTTCTAAAGTTAATTTTCAAATCATAATCTTGCGGCTCCACTATCTTTTATTTATTTGTTGTTTGGCCTTTGTATTTATCTCGTTGGAGTCATTGATTTCAATGCTATCCTAACTGGTTACCTCTGTACACATTTTATTTACTACTAGTAGGCCTTAGTGTTTGTTTGCACAACTCTTGTTATGGTTAAATGCTAAATGTGTGTTGATTGATATGTGATGGTTTATCCTATTTTTTTAGGAGTCATTTCTTTTTATTGCGATCTAAAATTGATCTTTGGTAGTAATTTGGTCGTTGAAATTTCTAAGTAGCTTTAATCTTGATTTACTTTGTTCCATCAGTTTTCTTTACTTTTTTTTAAAAAATGCTATTTTTTCCCTTTTCTTTTATCTTATGCACTCCTTCCGAGTCTACGCTGGACTCCACTTCATTGCATTTCCGGATGGGCCATAAAGGCCTCAAATCCTCTTTTCCTTAAGTTAGCCGAGTCTCTCGAGTTGACATACAGGTTAAAGACAATATAGGGATTGAAAGTCAAACTTTCGGTGTCCAGAAATCTCGGAGAAAGGCTGATATATTTGTTGTATACACTAGTATACAGTCGAAAACACAGTGATATTCAAGTTGAAGGTCGAAATTACAGGCTAAAATATGCAAAAAAATTCAAGTAATCTAAAGTAAATTATGAATAAATAAATGCAGGGATTCAGTCTTAAATTCATTCTGTGTACATTGATATTCACTCAGTCTGTATAGTACCTTAATGTTAAAAATGGGCAAGAGTCCTCATACAATTTCAACATGTCCAGAAAGTTAATTGGGCTGAGAAGAGTCCCAACAATGCAACTCTCTTTGATTTAATTAAAACAAGTTTTGGGCCAGACAAAAGGAAAGATAATCAGCATCTTAATCTTGATCTAAATAGGCCCAAACTCATGTTTTGGGTATTTGACTAGTACGACATGTGCATCAAGATTTGATATTTGGGCCAAAGGCCCAAATGCAATATTTCTCTCCCTTTCCCTCTTTATTTATTTGTTATTGTATTGGTTAACAATTTATTTGATTTTGGTTTGACTTAAATAATTTCCGAAGATAGTCATTTCTTCTTTAAAATTCAAATTAAAATATTTACATTTTTTACTTAGCTTTATTTTTATTTATTGTCTTGTCAACACTTGAATTATTCCCCTTAGAATAAAAAATGAGTCTTCTTAGTCAAATCGTTGGTCAATCACAAGTGAGCGGACATTCCAAGGGCCTAACACCTTCTCGGAATGTAAATTGAACCCTGAACCCCTTTGGTTTTCAAAAACTGATTTTATTCTGTTGAAATCCTTTTTTTTGAAAATTTGTACAAGTTTTCTTAACTTTTTTTTAAAAAAAAATGGCGACTCTATTTTGGAAATTTTATTTCTCGTCAAGTCATAAGTTTTGCCAATTTTTTGAAAAAAGTCCATTTTCATTTTTATTCTAATACTTAGTTCTCATAACATAAGCAATAGAACTATAATAGTGAAAATACAAATCAAGTCTAAAATTTTCATAAAGGAAAGCGAAGTCTAGACATTTAGTCTCAACATAGCCATCTATTACAATCTTTGAATGAAATAGGGCCTAGCCCGTACAACATGTCCGAAAAATGGAAGTACATGAAAGGAGATAAACATAGGAAAAAGCCATCCTAGAACCACGAGGATTCACCAAGCTCAGAAAACTGTCAAGACCATGCTCTAGCCACAAGAATGATCACTTGAGAATCAGACCCTACACTTGTGAAAAATGTAGGAAAGTGGGCGTTAGTACAAAAATGCACTAAATATGATAGCCATGCATAAAAACATTAAAAACATGCTAAAATGGACATTTCATTTGAAAACATGCACTTTACTAAATTTAAGCATCCTCATGGAGATAGTTGGAAAACATAACTCAAAACATCATCTTAAATGCAAGCTAGCATTATATTTTAAATCTTAGAACACCTATGAGATACTTCTTTTAGTTCATTCTAACACCTTGTACCTGAAAGAGGAAAGTGTAGCAGAATTTTAGAACTTCTAGGTGCCACCCACACAGGTCAACCATGCCCTCTGGTTAGACCCATACCCTGTTAGTGGGCACCGTGGATGGGCACCATAGAAGATGGTTTGACACAGTGAACCACGACCAGGACCATGCCATGTGGGTGGGTCCAGGACTAGTGGTTAGTGGTGTCGTGGTTGGCTCAATAGTATTGACCATGAACCACGATTGACCTGGATGGACCGTTGGTCAATCCATGGTCCATAGGTTATGCTCTCGTGGGTCATGTCATGAAAATTATTTTAGGGACTTAGGGGTCTTTTCCAGTTTTAATTAAAACAATGTGGTGTCATTTTTCCTAAGTCTAAAACACTTATCAAAGGATTTTTAACCCCCAAAACCCCTTATTCAAGTCATTAACTCAAATCCCAAAAGCAAACCCAAAACTCCTCTCAAATGTTCTCTCTCTATAAGTTGGAAGAAAAAGGAAGAAGAGGAAGCTAGGTCAATATCAAGTCTCCAATTTTAAATCTTGTGAGGAATTTGTGATGAAGGAACAATAGCTTTTCATCCATGGATATCTTCCATCAATGAATTCCCTTAGAATTTCCCCAATTTGATGAAGAATTCCCCAATTTAGCTAAGGGATCTTACAATGTTGAGGATTATTTCGATTGTGGATCCAATTGAGTGGATTGTGATTTTTTATGATATAATTTGTATAATTACATGTTATTAGAGTGAAATTACATGTATCTATGCCTATACCATGATTATAACCTAGAATTGATGATGTAATTGTGTTTGTTCCAAGAAGGGAAACTTTGTGGGTTTAGGCTTGTCCTTATATTATTGATGTATGATCAAAATTTCTTTAGAATGATGCTTAGATGATGATCATGAGATCTAGGTCTTTGAGAGTAAAGCTTACGACGTGAATTGTTGTTAATTGATGTTATTGTTGATAAAGGAATACTTCTCACCATAATTGTCTAATTATGAATAGATGAATGTGAAAGGCTGACTCACATGAATGATTCTAGGTTTGTAAGGATTACTTGCCTAAAATGAATCTACACTAAAGTTTATGCAATTGAAGAGGCTAGAGGCAATTACCCTTGACCTCCATATGTAAGGCTATGAGATGATTCCCATATTCCTTAGAATTGAACAAGAGGTGAGTCCACACATTCTTACTATGATGAATGTATATGGAGGTGAGTACCCATGCTCCTTATGAAATGGTGTGGAGGCGAGTACACGCATCATATAATGAGGTTGTGGAGGATAGTACCCGCAATCTGGATGTAAGTAAGGAAAGAGGCGAATACCTATTAACCTTTGTAAGTTAGACAAAGAGGTGAATCCCCATGTCTTTAAAAGTAAGTATAAATATGTGAATTGTCGTATGATGACTGCATAACTTGCATTGTTGCTAGATATGCCTTTCATGAGGTAAGTTGACTAAGAGGTGATGACTCAAGTCTTAACTAAGGATGAGTAAGGTTGCTTTAGAAGTATTCCTTTCTTATTATGATATTGTTTTCTATGCACTGACTATGCTTTGGTTTGTATTGCCTAACCATGATCTTTATGCTTCTTATGCTAGCTATCATATTCAGTACTTGATCATACTAACGCATTACTTTGCCTATATTCTTATTAAATGTAGGGACCAGCGACATAGATGACTCAAGTCTTGACTAAGGATGAGTAAGGTTGGTTTAGAAGTATTCCTTTCTTATTATGATATTGTCTTTTATGCATTGAATACGCTTTGGTTTGTATTGACTAACCATGACCTTTATGTTTTTTATGCTAGTTATCATATTTAGTACTTGATCATACTAACACACACTTTCCCTATATTCTTATCAAATGTAGGGACCGGTGACATAGATTCGTACACTAGTGGCTAGCTCTCTTGTTGATCAAGGAAGTGCAGATTTGGTGATTCCTTAGTGTGTTCGAGGATGTGATCACCTCTTTCATTATGTCTTTCTTTTATGTCTTGGAATATTATATGGGTTGTGTCCCAAGACTAATTTCATATTGTTATAGATGGTTTGAGACAATATTGTTAGAGTTCCACATGCTTTATAAAAGACTTCGATTGTAGTGAAAAGTTAATTCCCGCTTATTTATATTACTTTGTGTTATGATATGCTAAGTGTGCATTTATGAGGCCTCTTGGGGTCTTGTATGCGTTGTTATATCTAGGGGCACCCCTGGGTCGTGGCATTCATGATTAATTTAAACACTACAGGATGCCTCTCTAAGCAAGCCTTAGTTCAATATTAAACTTCTTGTTATTGTGGGAAATAAGCCTTAACGTGCATGAGACCATGTGAGTTTAACATGGAATCCGGTGACTCCCTCACCAAAAAGGTTTGGTTTACTTGCCTAAGGTAGTATTGGTAACTCATAGATTAGGTGGATCCACTAGCTAATAACCTATGTGGTCACATAGTTTATGGGATAAGGAAATAGTTACTAGAAACCCGGCCTTATTACAGGAGAGCTTCCATCTCAAGATATTGCTTCTAGAAACCCGGTCCTACTAAAGGAAACATTCCATCTCATACTATATCCACTTGGTGCTAAATAATAAATTCCCACGGAGTAGTTATTAAGTCTTGACTTAACTCCATTACTCATAAAAGGGTGCCCTTAACCTACCGGTTAAAGGTATATTACTAGATTAGCTCATTAGTTCCTCATGAAAGGGTTCCATTGGCCTATCGATTCAAGGTGCATCATTAGAATAACTCTTCTAAATCATCCATGAGAAAACTTTTCACCATGCACGATTACTTGATCTTAGTTTGAATAAGGTGAGAAACCCTTTCAAACCTAGAACCTTTATTACATATGCATAGGTGTGTATATGAGAATGTCCTTCCAACAACACAACAACGACAATCAGCATGGATACTTTACTCTCAAGCATTGTTACTATAATTGCATAGATTTCGTAGAAATGTGTAATCTCATACTTTACCTCCTTGAGGTCCAAAACTCTCTTTCAATTAACACATACAGAATTCTAGCATTTAGACATGGAAAACATTATAATTCAAGTGATTTTATCACCATATGCAGAAATTCATAAAACTCCTCTATCATCAACAAAGACCCACATCATATCATCAATTTTGAGATATATGGGAATTTCATGGGTTCTTGGGGATGCATCATAAAACTCATAGGAAATCATCAATTCATGCTTAATATAACATAATTCAATTATTAGAATTAAGTTTGAAAGGAATCCATGACTTTGGAATCAAACACTAACAATTGGGGATTTCTATCTTTGAAATTGTAGATTTTGAGAGGACTATATGGATGAAAACTACCATACCTTAACAACAAAGCCCAAAGAAATGGATGAACAAAATATTTCTCTTAAAACCCTATCTTGAATCTCCTTCTTCTTCTTCTTCTTCTTCCTTATGTTTTCTAGAGAGAGAATTTTTGAGAGGATGAACTTTGGGAATTATTTTGGGTTTTAGAAAGTATGACTTAATTTGGTGAGTTTAAGAGTTAAAAAGTATTATATAGTGACCCTAGACTTAAGCAAAATAGCCTCACTTAAGTTGGATTAAAATCGTAAAAGACTGAACTGCCCCTAGATTAACTGCAAGCCTCTAACCCACAACCTACGACCAATGGACCGTAGATGGACCTATGGTCCATTCAAGTCAACCATTGTTCATTGTCAAAGAGTTTTAGGCCATAGACAAACCTCTAGACCATGGACCATCGATGGACCTACAGTTCGTGGGTTCAGTTGTGGATCAGGCCTAGAAATTTCTAAGGTGTCCAACCACGGACCCACCTAAGGTCTGTTGTCTTAACCATAATCCATGGATGGCACCTGCAACATGCTGAAAAGCTACTATTTACCTTGTCTCGAATCTTGGGCATTACATCATTGACAACTTTGACTTAAAAGAAGGTTAGGTTTGTATGGTCTAAATTATATGAGAAAAGTTCCAAGAGTTAAAAGATAGACTTACATCTGCCACGATTTTGACCTTACCAGAAATGATGGATGGTTTTGTGGTATATTTTGATTCCTCGAGAATTGGGTTGGGATGTGTGCCTATGCAAAATGGAAAGGTTATCGCATATGCTTTAAGGCAACTTAAGGTCCATGAGAAGAATAATCCGACCCACGATCTTGAATTAGCTACGGTGGTTTTTGCCTTAAAGATATGGAGGCACTATTTAAATAGTGTTCACCAACCACAAGAGCTTGCAATATGTGTCTAATCAGAAAGATCTGATTCTTTGCCAAAGAAGGTGGCTTGAATTATTGAAAGATTATGATATGAGTGTTCTATATCACCCGGTAAGGCAAATGTATAGCATATGCTCTTAGTAGATTGTCTATGGGTAGTGTTGATTAAATTAATGAAGATAAGAAGTAATTGGTACGAAACATACATAGGTTGTCCTATTTGGGTTTTCAATTAGTGGTTCCACCAATGTTGATGCGATCTAGATTGTCTCAAAGCCATTTGCTCAAAGCAAGCCTGGGAACTTCAATTTATTTAAGGATTGTTCACAAGGATGGAGGTTCTTGGACTTATATTGGTGGCAAGGAGAGATTCACATGTGTGGAAGATAGCTTAAGGAATCGATGGATGCAGTTAACAACACTATCCCTTTGGCAAGTAGGAGGCCCATTGGCTCGTCACCCAATAACTTGGAAGATGACCCCAGACCGCCTAATTTTCTAGTGCATGCAAGCTGTAATAACTATGCAGGATCCATCATGGACCCAATAGGTGAATCACCGAATGGATTGGTCAAACCCGACATAGCTCGCCCATTGGTCATTTCGGGTCACTTTTGGGCCCTTTTATGTAATAAGGTCCAAAAACTATAAATACGCATTTTAGGTTCATTTTATACTTAAACTATTTTTAAAAAAAAATAATGATTGATGAATTGGATCTCCTTTGAGAGTCTTTAGAGCTTGGTAAAGCTTTTGTTGAACTTTGTTTAAAAATAGGGGTTGCTTGGAGAATCACTTTCCTTGAGGTCTTCATAAAAGATTTAGTGCTTGATTAGGATTAATCAATTGAGGTCTTTAGGTTTAATATACCTTTATGTTGCTCTTGATTTCTTTCTCTTGTGTCAATATATTTATATTGATTAGGTGCTTGTTTAGGATTGTTATTGGAGGTTTTAAGATTTAATATATGCCTTAGTTGCCAATTGTTCCTTCTCTTATATCTCTTCTTCTATCTTTGTTTTGTTTCCACATTTTATCCATAATTCCTTTTGAGAATAACATCATCAAGGGTGGTGTTATGAATCATAATGGTT
Source organism: Solanum bulbocastanum (assembly GCA_037074985.1). Taxonomy (NCBI): domain Eukaryota; kingdom Viridiplantae; phylum Streptophyta; class Magnoliopsida; order Solanales; family Solanaceae; genus Solanum; species Solanum bulbocastanum. Next base: position 17,520,051 of record CM073606.1, on the reverse strand, counting down.
TCGAATCATCTATTTCGAATGATGTGAAAGCTAAAGTAATATCTTCATCAAACTCTGCATGAATTGAAAGAAGCGGTGCTAAAAAAGTGTGTTGAGGCATTCTTCCTAGGTGGAGATAGGGTACTTAGATACCAAGGTCGATTATGTGTTCCAAATGTTGATGACATAAGAGAACGGATCTTGACTGATGCCCATAGTTCACGAGCAAACTGATGGGCAAGCAGAGCAAACAATCCAAACTTTAAAGGATATTTTGAGAGAATGTGTCATCAATTTTAGGGGAAATTGGGATGATCACTTGCCATTAATAGAGTTCTTTTATAATAATAGCTCCCACTCTAGTATTTGTAAGCTCTTTATGTTTAGAGGTGAAGATCTCCAATAGGGTAGTTGGAGGTGGGTGAAGTTTCCTTGATAGGACCCAAATTAGTTCATGAGGCTATAGATAATGTCTTGCTTATTAGATAAATGTATGAGAATAAACCAAAATCGACATAAGTCTTATGTCAATGTTAGAAACAGAGATCTTGAGTTTGAGGTTACTGACTGGGAGTACTTGAAAATCTCACCCATGAAGGGTGTGATAAGATTTAGGAAGAAAGGGAAAATTAGTCCCCGATACATAGGCCCATATAAAAATTTGAGACGTCTTAGTAAGGTTGCTTATGAGCATGTTTTGCTGAATGACTTTTCAATGGTGCACCCGGTGTTCCATATCTCAAACTTAAGAACTGTGTTGGAGATCTTAAATCCGTAATTCCCCTAGAAGTCTTGGGGGTTGATGAAAGTCTCTCTTATGAAGAGGTACCGGTTGAGATCCTAGACCGGTAAGTTAAAAAGTTGAGAAACAAGAAAGTTGCTTCCATGAAATTATTATGGAGGAATGATTTAGTTAAGGTTGCTACTTTGGAGGCTGAGGCCGATATGAAGTCCTGATATCATCATCTTTATCCTTCTACCCTTGCTTGAGGCAATGAGTCTCCTAATGATTTACTCCTTGTTTGAATTCATTTGTGTTTTAGATGTTCCCATGATTTCCTTATGTCATGCATGCTCATGAAAACTTCTGTTTTGAAAGAAAAAAATTTATATGATTGATTTTCCTCATGTTGTAGTGCATTGAGTATGATCGATGAAAAAGCGACGCAGTAATGTTAGTCATTTTTTGGCTCGACGCTTTTCAAAAAATGACGAACAACATTGCAAAAAAGTGATGGTCTCCATCATTTTTTGTCTTTTAAACTTTTTATTGAATAATGCATTGTCATTCATCACTTTTTTGTAATTTTTTATTTTTTTAATTCCCAAAAGCGACACATTCCGACATTTATTTAATTATGATATTTTAAATCTTGAAAAGAGATGGACAAAGAGACGTTATCTGTCGTTGTTTTTTTAAAATTTTATTTTTTAAAATATTCCAATAAAGCAACATCATCCGTTGTTTTTCTGGAAATTAAAATATTAAAATCCAGAAATATCACGACCTAGGGGTCGACCCTAGATGTAACATAGCGTACTAGACTCCGAATGGCCCAACACAAGCCACTTAGCATATCATAACATAAAGTAAATAGAAATGATGCGGAAATTTTAAAACTTTTTCCATACAATCGATGTTTTTTATAAAAGTAGGTGGAAATCTATAACTCTTTTTCTCAAACCATCTAAAACAACTTTGAATAACTCTAGGGGCGTAGCCCATCAAAAAGTCAAAAATATGAAAAGAAACGACATAAAGAAAAGGTGATCAGTCTTCGATGCTATGAGGATTCACCAAATCGTCAACTCTTTTGCTCTACTAGAACCTAGCCATGAGAATGGATCTCAATATTGCTGGACCCTACATTTGATAAGAATGTAGGCAAAAGTATGCGTTAGTAAAAAATGTACTAAATATGTTAGCTAGCATAACATCATAAGGGCATAACATAAGTGTTTGCCAACATAAGACATTAGAATAAGAGACAATACATAATCATAAGCATAATCTTCAACATAGGCATAATATGAGCATAAGTTAACATAAGGCATAATCCAATAGCATAGGAGATACCACACATTCATAAGCATAGCTTATACTTAAATCCTCATAACATAGGAGAAACCTCTTAAGTAACCTTCAAGTCATACTTGTGCAATGCATAGATGAGACCCCATAATCCCACCTAGGCTAAGTACCACTTTTAGTCTATCATACCACTTTATCATCTTTTGATCTCATCCTTAGCTTACTTCTCATAGACAAAGGAATATCTCACCTTTAGTCAAACATATCATTGAAGGTAACTGTAGCAACAATTTATCCAAACATACATCATATAACAAAAACACTTCATGAGTAACATCAATTCATACTTGTGCAATGCATGGATAAGATCCCATAATCTCACCCATACTAAGTTTCACTTTAAGTCATCATGCATATTGATCATCTCTTTGATCTCATATTTAGCTCATCATAAAGAATAAGGGGAATAACCTCTAGTAATACATATCATGGAATAATAAAGGACAAGGGGAATTACCTCTAGTCATACATATCATGGAAGGCCTACCAAGCTACAATCCACACAATTCATAGTTCACGACATAATACATAGAAAGAAATCATAGGTATTTTCCTTCATGTTCATTTTAATACGATATAGGTATTCGCCTCCATATCCATTTTAGGGTGTTCCGTAGGTATTCGGCTCCACATCACTTAATAAGGATCATAGGTAATCGCCTACATGATCAACATAATAAGATATAGGGATTTACCTCCACGATCAACATAATAAGATATAGGGATTCACCTCTATATCAAGATAAAGGATAATGGGTAATCACCTCTTGCTTTGCCTTAGGAGTGACATATATAAAAGGGTACTCACCTCACATTCCTCTTCATATGAAATGGGTAATGACCTCATGTTTATTAACTTAGGAATAGGGGAAATAACCTCACATCCCTCTCATATAAAGGTTTTTTTAGGGGAATCACCACAACCTCATCACAATTCATAGTCATTGGACTTAGATTAATTTTAGGTGAGCAAACCTTTCAACCTAGAATCATCTATGTGAGAGAACCTTTCATATCATATTCATGCCTAAGTGTGTATGTGAGAATAACCTTTCAACAACACAAAAATTAGATCATGAGCATATTCAGTTCACACTCCAAGTGTTCATAAGGCATGTGCATAACCTTCATAAAACATGCATCATATCATATATTGCCCTTTCACGGATCAAAGCGCATATCAAATCAATACATGTAGACTTACTACATTAGACATGGATACTATCATAAATCAAATGATTCTATCACTTCATACAATCTATAATTCATAAGATAGATTAAGTAGGTAAAGGTCTTCCATCACAATTCTATCCATTAGTCTTCTATTCTCATATAGATTTTTACTCCTAAAGCCTAAACATACATAATTCAACATATTAGCTTTACCTTCAAAACCCTAGAAGTCAACATTCATGACTACAAGCCCTACTATAAAAGCTTTTACTTATAACAATCATCATACATATCTAGATCATAAGATATTCTACTCGTAAGATTCATTCTTAAGTAATTCTAATCATATCTCATCATAAAGACTCAATCTCAATCATTACTAGTCATGATCCATCATATATACTATAATATAATTTAATTCATGTCTACATGTTTCTATTCTTGAATAATTACTATACATGTCATCAATTCTAGAAAATCACCTATGAATCCTCTATTTCCCTTCACAAGGCATAAGCCCACGTTACTTCAATTTCATCAATTAGACTAGGGTTAACCATGGCAACATGTATTATCATTATAATATCATGATTCACTACTAATTCAATCACAAACAATCAATATCCACTCAATTGGATTCATACTCAATTTAACCCACAATATTGGAAGGAACCCTAACTTGAATTAGGGATTCATCTTCAAAATTGGGGGAATTCTAGGGGGCTCCACAGATTGAAGTATCCATAGATGAATAAGCTAACATACATTGATTATGAAGCTCTAAAATATTGCAACAATGGATACTTGACCTAGCTTGAACCCTTCTTATTCTTCTTCTTCACTTTCTAGAGAGAGAATTTCTTAGAGGGAATTGGGTTTCTTTGGTGAATTAAAATAATGATCTGGGAATCACTTAATTAAAGGTCTAAATTCAATATGTATTAGGTCTAATCTAGGGTAAAATGAAATCACTTAATAAATAATTAATTCTAGAAAGTTGCCTAAGTCATAAGCTAAATCAACTTAAGGCCAAGACTGCCTTACCCAATAGACCACGCTCACTGGCCATGGGGACCCATGGGGCATGCTGGGCATCAATGGTTGGAGGTACTTGAACATGTTCTTGAGCCATTGACCCACGACTCCTCACCCATGAGGTGTGGGCGGACAGCCTTTGGTTGGTTCTTCGGGATTCGTACCTTGATGTTCTAACCCTAAACCCTTTATTCTAAGTATAGGAAGTCATATCTACGAATTTAACCCTAACGTCAAGCTCTAGTTGACCTACTAACTACAAGGTGTTACATGAAAAATGACAGACTAAAGGACCCTATCTGTCGTTTTTCTGGGTTTTTTTTTAAAAAAAATGCAGTAAAAGACGGACAAAACAATGTTGTTCGTCATTTTTTCTGCACTTTTTTTTACAGTAGAAACTGCAGTTTCTGCTGTCTACTTACAAATTCAATTCAATTCAATATCAAAAGAATTCATCTCATTCATGCAAAAAAACATAAATAACTTGCTACACAAAATATAAAATAACAAAATTCATTTAAACCATCAAAAATACAAAAGTCACAATTAAAAGACTTATAAAGTCTTTCAAAATTCATAATTAGTTCATAAATACTACATTTCAAGATCTACAAAGTTCAAGATTAATTAATTAATAAACACTTATTAAGTTTAAGATTTCAAATAATTAATTATATTCCTAATTGATTTCAAAGTTCTAATTAAGTTCCAATTCTAATTAAGTTCAATTATTAAGTTCCAATTAAGGTCAATAAAAATTTAAGTTCATATTCCTTACTAAGTTCAAGTTATTATAAATTAAGTTCAAAGTTCTAAGTAAATTCAAATATACCAAGGTCAATAAGATTGCAAATAATCCAAACTTCAAACTAAGTTCAAAGTTTTAATTAACTTCAAGAGACATTTTATGAAGATTTCTAAAGTTCAACCTAATAATTAGTTAAAAAATTCTACAAATCAAGATTTCTAAAGTTCGTAACCTAAAGTTTTAAAATCCTACAAAAATTAAAGATTTCTGAAGTCACAAATTAAAGTTCTAAAATCCCACTATAATTACAAACTTTTCAAGTTCTAGAATCCTACAATAATTCAAGATTTCTAAAGTTCATAACCTTAAATTATAATCCTACAAAAATTCAAGTTCTATAAAGTTCACAACTTAAAGTTTTAAAATCCAACAATAATTCAAAAATTTAATGTTCACAACTTAATGTTCTAAAATCCTACAATAATTCAAAATTTATATAGTTCACAACCTAAAATTCTAAAATCCGAAAAAAAATTCTAGTTATCTAAAGTTCACAACTTAAAATTCTAACATTCTACAATAATTCAAGATTTCTATTGTTAAAAATCTAAAGTTTAGAAATCATTCAAAAATTCAAGTTCTCTAATGTTTACAACTTAAAGCTCTAAAATCCTACAATAATTCAAGTTTTCTAATGTTCACAACCTAAAGTTCTAAAATCCTACAATCAAGATTTCTAAAGTTCACAATCTAAAGTTCTAAAATCTAGAATCTAGATTTCTAAAGTTCACAACCTAAAGTTCTAAAGTTCTAAAATCCTAGAATAATTTAAGATTTTTAAAATTCACGACCTAAAGTTTTAAAATCCTTCAATAATTCAAGATTTCTAAAGTTCACAACCTAAAGTTCTAAAATTGTACAATAATTCAAGATTTCTAAATTTCACAACTTAAAGTTCTAAAAGCCTACAATAATTCAAGATTTCTAAAGTTCACAACCTAAAGTTCTAAAATCCTACAATAATTCGAGATTTCTAAAGTTCATTACCTTATATAGTCTTAAAATCCAACAACAATTCAAGATTTCAACTATTTAGAACTTAAAGTTTTAAAATCCAAAAATAATTCAAAATTTATAATGTTCACAACCTAAAGGTACAAAATCCTACAATAATTCAAAAGTTCTATAGTTCACAACCTAAACTTCTAAAATCCTACAAAAATTTAAGTTTTCTAAAGTTCACCACTTAAAGTTCTAAAATCATACAATAATTTAAGATTTCTAATGTTCACAACCTAAAATTCTAAAATCCTACAATAATTCAAGATTTTTAAATTTCACAACGTAAAGTTATAAAATACTACAAAAAATCAAGTTCATATCTAATTTATAAAATTAGTTCTATATAAACTTCAAAATTAAAGAATTTGTGAGTTCATATAAAATCTAATATTTTTCTTACTTCAAATTTAAAACATACTAAATTCAAGAAATTTTAAGTTGGAAAATTCAACTAATATAATTTCAACTTTCATATACTATCCAATATTTTTCTAACTTCAAAGTAATCTCACTTTCATATACAATTCAATATTTTTCAAACTTCAACTTTCAACCATACTAAATTCAAGAATTTCAAAGTTGAAAAATTCAATTAATCTAACTTCTAACATCTAATTATTTGTTAGTTCAAACTTCTAATACTCGATTCAAAATCATATTCAAAATCCTCAATTTAAAAAAAAACCCTAAAATCAAAATTCTTCAATTCTCTCCCTAACTAACAATAGTCAAATATACAAATTAACAATTGAATAACACAATCCAACAAACTAAAACAATGTACTAAGCTATAACAAATCAAATATTACTAGAATTTTTAAAAAAAAAAAAAAAAGGCGATGGCGGCGGTGACTGGACTAGTGATCAATGAGAGAAGGGCAATGGCAACGTGGGGAGGTGTGGGGCGGCAGTGGCGCAGCTGTCTGGTTTTAGTGAGAATGGAAAGAGAAGAGAGAAAGAGAGATGGAAAAACAGGGAAACACCATTTTTGGTTCAACATAAATTAAAAAAAGCAACAGACAATGTCTCTTTGTTCGTCGTTTTTTTTTAACTATTTGACCAACATTTTAACCAAAAATTGACAGTCATAGAGACGTCGTCTATCACTTTTTAATAAGGTTTGACGAGATATTTTGACCAAAAAGCGATGGACTAAGAGATGTCATCCGTCGCTTTTTTTAAAAAATAATTAATAAAATAAAATAAATTAAAAACAACGGACAGTGTGGTTATTGTTTATTTTATAAATAATCATTTTTAATAAAAAGCAATCAACAACGTCTCTATAATATAGATACATACATACATACATACATATGTGTATATATATATATATATATATATATATATATATATATATATATATATATATATATATATATATATATATATATATATATATATATATATATATATTGTGCAAAACTAAATTAAAAACGTGAAAGACTAAGAGATATCGTCTGTCGCTTTTTGTAAAATGGGTCATTTTTGTAAAAGACTAAGAGATATCATACATCGCTTTTTTGTTCATCATTTTTGTTGTTAACTAGTATTGGTACACCGAGCCTAAAAGCCAGGTAAACTGAGCCTACGGGACAGGGAGGCTGTACCTACGGGCAGCATATATGCATTGTATCGCAGAGCCTCAGATTTGCATTGATTCATGGCACTTGTACATTTAGACAGTTCAAATAAAATTATCATTGGGATCCATGTAAGGGTGTTAATATAGGTATTTAGTGATTGTTTGTGGTATTTAAGACATATGGTGATTGTATGTTATTTGTACCTGTCGGGCTTATGGGGGCTGTGTCAGGTTATTGCTTCTTGTGTGTTTATAGTATCTTATTGTAGATAGATAAGGTATTCTATTTGTGTTTCACCCCAGCCCTTTTTATTTATTACTTGTAATTTAGTTTCAGTTTTCAGTTTACCTTACATGCTCGATACATTATTTTGTACTGACACCTCTTTTTGGGGGAGCTGGGTTCATGCTTGCAGCTCTTGAGCGACAACCAAATAGACCTTTCGAGTAGCACAACGGTCTACCAAACCGATTGGTTGACTCATTTCTTTCACCGTTGCTAGAGTACTAAAGTCTTGCTTATTTTGTTTTTACTATGTTTTGGTAGGCCAGGGCCTTATCCCATCAAAGTGTTATATTCATAGAGGCTTGCCGACTAGTGTGTTAGGTTCTATAGCAACGTTATTGGCCATGTTGGCCTTGCTATCAAGTTGTCTAATACTTCATAGTTGCTTGACATATTGGTTAGTTATGTACATGTTTTCAATACATGCATAGAGATCATAATGGCTTTGATAGCCCACATAGCGTTTCTGCTTTCCTAGATATTGTGGTGGCCTCGATGTCCCAAATAGGTTTCTATGCAAGTTGTTTCTTGCTTTATTTAACTTTTTGGAGTAGCTATTTTATTTATAGATAATTGGACATTGTCCTTACTGACCGAAGGCTTATGTTTTATCCGAGATATGTTTGTTTGATTTCTTGAATATGTGTCACTATCATGCTCCTTTAGCAAGTGGCTTAGCAGGGTTGGCTCAAGCCTATGTTTTGGCATTAGGTTCTAGTTTCACCACTTGAGTTTGGGTTGTAAAAACTTGGTATTATAGCAACATCAAATTCTAGGGAGTGTAACAGTCGTGTCTAGTAGAATCTTGTTTACAAATGAGTTGTACACCACATTCTTTAAAAACGAAGCGAAAGACATTAGTCAGGAATTTACCCTTTTTTTTCTATTCAATTGTGTTGTAGTATTGAGTCATAAGAGTTGCGATCTATATCGTACATCTGTTATTGTCTTTTAGATTGAGATGGAAATGCTAGTGACTCGTCAGACAGTAGCTAGTCGAAGGTCAAAGCACCCGCATTGGATGTTATCAGTCGAGTACCACTTTTCAGGGAAGTTCAACCAAAGGAGGTTGGGAAGATATCCTTACATCCCTACCCACCACCACTTTCATATTAGGTGGCCCCAAGACATACAGGACCTACAACAGCATCTACAAATTTGGAATTCAGGAGTGCAATTTTTATGTTGACTAAATTAACAGCCAGTCAACGACAGGCAGTGGTGACATATGTAGCTTGCCTTTGGTCGTCCCAATATACAGGGGCGGACCGTAGAGAGAACCCTTAACACTTTACTTACCATCTATATAGGATTTTAAAGATAATGAATGATTTAGCTATATAGTTAGTTAATTTAGCATCATTTAGGCTTAGAGATGTAGCAATTCATTGGTACGATGGTTGGAAGTGGTCTAGAGAGACCAATATACCCCCAGCCACTTAAGATCTCTTCACTAAGGTCTTTTTTGATAAGTATCAACCTTGAGAGATTAGAGATGCCTGAGTTGACTAGTCCTTAAATCTTCACCAAGGTAGTATAAGTGTGAGTGAATATGGGTTGCAATGTGATTTCCTAGCCAAGTATGCACCGATGATTGTAGATACGATGGATTGTAGGTGACATAGATTTATTAGAGGGCTAGTTTTGGAATATATGGAGCAATGTACCATAGCAGCACTAAATAAAGATATTCATATCTGTCGTATTCACGTAGTTGCTAAAATTTTGGAGTAGTTTAGATATCAACAATTTGGGACAAATCAAGCTAAGTAGGGGAAGAAGAGGCGAACCAAACCATCTGACTTTTAGAGAGATTTTCATGTGATACCCACACCCAGGTATTCTAGTACAAAACCTAGGCCTCAACCACTACACTCTCAGGGTAGCATATATGATTGTCGAGGACAGTCTGGTCTAGTGGATAATTCAGGCTTGCATCAGTAACACTGCCTAGAGCAATAGAGATTGATTGAACAACAATTCATTACTCGTGGTAGATCCCATTTTGGGAGATGTCATCATGACTCTACAACATGTTATTCGAGTATCCATGAGGCTTATTTATGGAGATAGTGCCCATTCAAGGACCAACTATGTCCAGGAAAGAGGGTCGGATCAGCAGTAGGGTCATCTACATCAGTACATTCTATAGAGAGAATTCCATAGTCTTCATCAGGTAAAGGTTGACACAGAGGGGGAGTATCTAGTTCTAGTAGTGGCCATAATCATACTTACTCATTAATGGGTTGACAAAATTCTGAGTCTTCTCTATATGTTGTGACAAGGGTACTTAATGTTTGTTCTCACTCTATTTATTTCATGTTAGATACAGGCTTCATATTGTCTTATTTTTCTCCATTTATTGCTCGAAAGTTTTCAACAGTACTAGAGTCATTGTGACAACCTTTTATTATATCTACCTCGTTGGCGACTATTATTGCCAAAAAGGTTTATAGATCTTGTATGGTAGAGATTGTTGGTCATCAAGCCTTTGTAGTCATGACCCTGGGGTACCCCCTAGATGTAACATGGCATATAGAAGCCCGAAGGACTCCATACAAGACACTTAGTCTTCATAACATAAGCAATAGAACAATTAGAGTAAAACAACATTTCATGTCTAAAAATTTTCAAAACGAAAAGCGGAAGTCTAGACACTTTGTCTCATCATAGCCATTTATTACAATCTTCAATGAAATAGGGCCTATCCCATACAACATGTCAAAAAAGGGAAATAGATGAAAAAATTACAACATAGGAAAAGTCGTCCTTGAACCATCAGGACTCGCAAAGCCTAGAAAATACTTAAGTCCAATCTCTAGCCACAAGAATGATCACTTTGAGAACCGAACTCTACACTTGGGAAAAATTTATTAAAAGTAGGCATTAGTACAAAAATGCACGAAGTATGATAGTCATTCATGAAAACATTGAAAACGTGCTAAACAGGACATTTCATTAGAAAGCATGCAATTTGCCAAGTTTAAACATCATCATAAAGATACTAGGAAAACATAAGTCATAGAACATAGCCAACATAGTCATAATCATCTTTAAAACCATTGAAACTCATATACAAAGATTTTTGAGTAACCATAGTTCATTATTCATATTAATTTTCTTGTTGTGGGAAAAAGCCTTAACCGATATAAGACCGTATGAGTTATAAAATGATCACCAGTGTTACCCAAACCGAAAAGAAGTATCATACTTTCCTAAGGTAGAACCATCGTTTTTTAGCTTAGGTGGATCCACTAGCTAAATATCCTACAGGGGCACGTTGTTTATGGGACAAGGAGATTTTTACTAGAAACTCAACCTTTATGACGGAAGAGCTTCCATCTAATTTGTAATCTCCACTCGGTGCTAAGCATTAATTCCCGCTGAGTACTTATTAAGTCTTGACTTAACTTATGTTTCATAGAAGGATGTCCTTGATAGTCAATCCACATTAGTTCATTAGGATATCTCTTAGATCATACGTGAGAAAACGTTTCACCGTCCATGTCTACATGTAAATCTTAGATTCAATTAGGTGAGAAAGCCTTTCAACCTAGAATCTTCATTTTGTGAGAAAAACATATTCATGCATGAGTGTGTACATGAGAATGTCCTTTCAACAACACAACAACATCATAATCATAGACATTTCACTCTTAATGTGTTCTTGAAGCATTTACATAAATTTCATAAAAACATGCATAATCTCATACTTTGCCCTTTCAAGGTTCAAAGCTCCATTTCAATCAACATCTAGAGTTAAATCATTAGACATGGATATCATCATCAATCAAGTAACCTAATCACTACATGCATAATTTCATACATTCCTCTTTCATCAACAAATACCCATATAAGACCACAATTGAGAAATGTGTGGATTTCATGGGTTCTTGGGGATTCATAGTAAAAATCATAGGAAATCATCAATTCATGCTTACTATAACATAATTCAACCATTAGAATCAATTTTAAAGGAACCCATGACTTTGTAATCAAACTCTAACATTTAGGGATTTCTATCTTTGAAATTGGGATTTTGAAGAGAATCCATGGATGAAAACTACCATACCTTAACAACAAAGCCCAATTAATTTGATGTGAAGAACCTTGCTTCTTGAACCCTAGCTTGAATCTCCTTCTTCTTCTTCTTTGACTTCTAGAGAGAGAATATTTTAGGGAGGTGAACATTAGGATTTATTTGGGGTTTTGAAATAATGAGTTGAATGGGTTGGTTTTTGAGTTAAAATGACTTACATAGTGACCCTAGACTTAGGCAAAATGACCTCATTTAAGTTGCATCAAAACCAGAAAAGACCCATAGCACCCATTATTTAAGTGTGATGCCCAGGTCTCACGTAGGGTCCCACAAGTCGTGGTCCCATTCGTGCACTTGAGGCAGTGGCTTGGCAATAAGTTCCTTTAGCCCATAAGCCTAATGCACCTTCATGGAGGGCTCTACGAGCTGTGGTGCTTGCCCCAAGCCGTGGTCCCTCTTATGGGCCTTGGGAGAATGGCTAACTACCCCCTCTTCACCCTTACACACCCAACTACCCTCCTCGAGCCCTCCCACGAATCGTCGTCTTCACCACGATTCGTGAAGTGGCTCGTGAAGAAGAGATTGTTTTGGGAAGTTATGGGGAGACTACTAGCTTGCCAACTATGAGCCCCACCAAGGGTCGTGGTCTTGACTACGAGCTGTGGTGGTTGGCGTGGTAGGTGGGGCAGTGCCTACACCACCATAGGCTTCCCTAGCCCATTCCCTTGGTCCTTGCTCTTCTTCCTTGACGTTAACCCTTACGCTTAGCTCTAGTTTATCCTACTAATTTCTGGGGTGTTACAATATCTCCCCCTTGGGAACATTCATCCTCGAATGATGATCTAGACACCTTATGGAAGTAAAGACTCAAAACTATCAGCCCATCATGCATGCAACATCTAAACAATGCACAATTCAAAGGAGGAAGCATCAACTACAACGCAAATACACTCAATGCATTGCTCTAGGTAGAAACTACATCAAACAGCACATTATGCATGAAAGCTCCACATTTCTTCTATTCATAGGAGGAATTACCTTCTCCAAACTAAAAGCATGCTCTACACAATCTCATGGAGCCTTTATGCAATTTACTCTAAAAAAGAATAACTAAAGCATGTTCAATAGTTCATATCATGAAGCATATATGCAACTCTTATTGAATGCACAACCACATGAGGAAAATCAATCATAAAACACATTTTCTTGCTAAACATAAATTTTTCAAGAACATGCATAACATAGGGAAATCATGGAAAACTTAAATAATAACAAACATGACTGCCAAAACAAGGAAAACTCATGAGAAAGTACCTACGTCAAGTTAGAATAGTAGTAGAAGGAAAAAGATTATAATAGCAGGATTTCATATAGGCTTCGACCTCCTAAGTAGCATGCTCAACTCATTGATTCCTTCAAAAAACTTTGACGGATTCTATTTCCTTGTTTCTTAACCTCTTAACTTGCCGGTCAAGAACCTCTACTGGAACTTCCTCATCTGAAAGACTTTCATCAACTCCTAACCCTTCTAAGGGAGTAATGGATGTCGGATCTCCAATACACTTCTTGAGCATAGAAATATGAAACACTAGATTCATCGAAACCATCTCACTTGACAAATCTAACTCATAGGCTACTTTATCAATACACCTCAAAATTTGATATGTGCCGACATACCAAGGACTAAATTTTCCCTTTTTGCCAAATCTCATCATACCCTTCATGGGTGAGATATTTAAATAGACCCAATCGTTAACCTCAAATTCTATATCCCTAGTCCTTACATCAGCATAAGACTTTTGCCGACTTTAAGCCATTCTCAATCTCTCTCTAATGAGTCGGACTTTCTCAATGGCTTCTAGAACTAATTCAAGATCTATCAAATCCATTTCCCCAATGTTGAACCAAACTATAGGATATCTACACTTCCTACCATACAAGCCCTCAAATGGAGCCATACCTATACTTAAATGATAGCTATTATTGTAGGAAAACTCTACCAATGGCAAATGGTAATCCAAATTTCCCTTAAATTATATTACACAAGCAGTTAATATATCTTCCAAAGGTTGGATGGTACGCTTCATTTTCCCATCGGTTTGGGGATTAAAAGTCGTGCTAAGATTATCCATGGTGCTAAGACCCTTTTCAAAAGACATCCAAAAGTAAGAAGTGAATTGAGGACCATGATCGGAAATAATGGATAAAGGCACTTCATTCAACTTCACCATTTCTCTTATATAGAACTTAGCATAGTCTTCCACCAAAAAAGAAAACCTTGACGGGAATACAGTGAACCTATTTTGTCATCCGATCTATAATAACCCAAATAAAGTCATGTTGTCTCCGGGTGCAAGGAAAACCCATAGTAAAGTCCATATTTATATTTTCCTAGTTCCATGTAGGAATACCTATATCTTGAGATAAGCCTCTCGGTCTTTGATTCTCAACCCTTACTTGTTGACAATTAGGGCACTTATCCACAAACTATGCAATATCTTTCTTCATCCCATTCCACAAATAGACTTTGTGCAGTCACGGTATATCTTGGTAGCTCCCAGGAGAATAGAATACTGAGAACTATGTGCATCCGACAAGATTTTCTCTCTCAAGTCATCAACATTGGGAACACATAAACGACTTTGGTATCTAAGTACCCCATCTACCCCTTGGGAGAAAACCTCAATATATTTCTTAAGTACCACCTCTTTCAATTCAACAAAAATAGGATCAAGACAATGCTTAGATTTCACATCCACCACAGAAGGCGATACAGACCCTTTATGAACCATGACACCTCCCTTGGTGGAATCCACTAAGTGAACACCTAACTGGGCCAACCTATGAACATACCGAACCTACTCTTTGTTATCTTCTTCAATATGAGTCACACTACCTATAGACAACCTACTAAGAGCATTTGCTACCACTTGGCCTTGCCAGGGTGATAATGAACACACATATCATAATCCTTCAATTGTTCAAGCCACCTCCTTTGGCAATGATTCAAATCCTTTGACTAAACACATATTGTAAAATTTTGTGATCGGTAAACACATCAACATGAACCCTATATAGATAATTCCTTCAAATGTTTAAGGCAAAAACAATCGTCGCTAAATCAAGGTCATGGGTAGGACAATTCATCTCTTGTACTTTAAGTTGCCTTGAAGTAAAGGCTATCACCTTACAATTTTGCATAATCACACATCCTAACCCAACTCTACAGGCATCACAACACACCATGAAACCAATTGTACCTTTCGGTAAGGTCAGTACCAGAGCAAAAGAAAGTCTATCGTTCAAATCCTGGAAACTTTTCTCACAAGCTTCCAACCAAATGAACTTAGACTTCTTTTGAGTCAAAGCCTTCATTGGACAGGCAATAGAGGAAAATCCCTCAACAAACCTTCTATAATAACTGGCCAAACCCAAAAAGCTTCTGATGTCGGAAGGAGTTAAAGGTCTTGGACAACTCTTGATTGCATCATGATTCTGAAGAACTTAACAAAAATTCACACATGCTAAACTTTGCGAAAAGTTGATAGTCCCTCAGAACTTGCAATACAATCCTCAAATGGTCAACATGCTCATTCTCACACCTTGAATAGATCAAAATGTCATCAATGAACACAATCACAAACATGTAAAGGTATTGTCTAAGCACCCTATTCATCAAGTCCATAAACATCGCCAAAGCATTAGACAATCCAAATGACATTACCAAGAACTCATAATGACCATACCTAGTTCTACATGCCGTATTAGGAATATCCTCACCTCTCACCCTTAATTTATGATAACCCGACCTAAGTCAATATTAGAGAAATAACTTGCCCCTTATAATTGGTCAAACAAATTATCTATCCTTAGAAAAGGATACTTGTTCTTAATGGTCACTTTGTTCAACTAATGATAATCTATGCATATACAAACAGATCCATCTTTCTTTCTAACAAACAACAGGAGAGAACCCCAAGGTGAGATACTCGGTCAGATGAAGCCCTTATCCAACATGTCCTTCAACTGTTCTTTCAACTTCATTAACTTACTCGAGGCCATCTTATAAGGAGAAGTTGAGATAGGTTGTGTATTTAAGAGAAGGTCAATATCAAAGTCTATTTCCCTCTCGGGAGGAATATCGGGTAGATCATCTTGGAACATGATGATTTCGAGATTTGGACTCATTTAGGGATTTATTTACAATGATTTAGTGTCCTCAAATTCTTGGTTCATTCCAATAATTGATGTAAAACCCTTGATTTCCAGGTATATGGATTGAGGAGCAATGCAAGGACATTAATTTTCATAAAGGAACGAAACGAGCTGAAAGAGCGCAAAGAAGAAGGTTTGGTAATCGCCAAGTCCACTTGGTGAGGCACCGAATGATTATTTGATCACCTAATGTTTTAGTGTGCCAAGCCTTGAAGGAGAAAACCAAGTTGGCGACAAAAAGGAGCAGTCGGTGGATCACCGATTGGTTCCGTGATGTAGTGTTGGATCACTCAAAGTTACGAAGCTTCAGGATGCTGAAGGCCAAGGCAAAAAGGGCAATGGAAATGTCAAAAGGTCGGATCACCTAGTTGATCAGCGATCCCGACTTACTCCGTCGAGTGGATATGCGCAGCACATTTTTGGTGACTATAAATACATTTTTGAATATTTAGTTTAGTATCAATTAGCAATTATTATTATTCTTTATGCCGAATTCTGAGTATTGAGACAATTTTCTCTAATTTTTTCCTTAGCTTTAAAGAGTTCAAGTTTCTTCAGTTTTGAAAAATTGGAAGTGGGTCTTTGAGATTCTTCGAATTGGACCATTATAAGAACAAAATCAATCTTAGCCAGTTGATATAAACTCAATTTGGTAACGATTTTTATCGTTTTATGATGTCTAGCTAAAATCCCAATTATTGTGGTGTGCTTAATGATTATGGGCTAATTTAGTTTATGCCTATTGCTAATTGTTAGTTTAAATGTTGTTTAGAAGTAATTTCACTCAATAATTGTGGTTTAATTTAAGAATTTTAGTTGCAAATGCAGTTCTACCCTTGTGTTTTTTCCTTGCTCGAGAAAAAAGTTTAAGAACAAAGCTTATTGATCGATGGTCAGTGGGTATTAGATTGATATAGGTTTAAGAGAGTTAATCCTAAACCCAGTTCCAAATATTCACGAGAGAGAGTGAATGGACTAAGGTGTAGGCTTGTCTTATTTTTCTTGCTTGTTGATGTTCGAGATAAATCGCCTTGATTTGGGCTAAATTGTTTGAGAGAAAGTTTACCTCCTCTATAGTCTAGCTTACTCACTAATATCTATCTATTTTATAATAGTTGCAATTACCCATTTTTCTATATGAGCTTATAATCGAATCACGTCCCAAGAATCCCGTCTCATTATTGTTATCTCATACTGATTTCCCCTTTTGTAGTTGATAATTAGAACCAAAACCCCCTTTATTTGACATTCGTGTCACCCCATTATCTAAATTACATTTTTATTTGATAAATTCTATTCCTATGGCTCATTTGACCATATTCATACTTTGGTATTAAATCTCAGACACGTATCGCTCCTTGTGGGATTCGACCCCAACTCATTTAGTTGGGTTATATACTGATTAATGACCGTTGATTCTTAGAATTGGATAAAGTTTCATTGAAATATTAATTAATCAAAATGGTGTCGTTGTAAGGGAGTGGTGTTGCTTGAGATTTTTTTTGTAAAGTTGAACTTTGTTCTTTTTAGGCATAGTTGAATCTACTTATTTTTAGTTTCGGTTTTCATGTTGCTGTTTGAAATAGAATAAATAAGTGTCCACAGAAGCAACGGTAGCCAAGTGGGCCACCAAGATGACATCAACAACCTCAATGATGTAAATGAGTCGAATTTTAATGACCCGCATCTAATGGGTGGAATTGTTGCTATTCGCTTGCCTCCAGCTAAAGGGAACACTATGTTCCACATTACAAGCACTATGTTGCAACTCTTGTAATTGAATGGTTTGTTTGGTCGGTTGGCTCATGAGGATCCCCATCAGCATATTAGAGACTTTTTTTAATGTTTGTGGGCCATTCTCCTTCAAGAACATATCCCAAGAGTCTGTCTGATTGAGGTTGTTCCCATTTTCTCTTATGGAAGATGTGTGCAAGTGGTTGACTGAACTGCCAAGAGACACCATCAGTTTGTGGGAAGAGCTTGTCACCATATTTCAAGTGCAATGTTTCCCTCATTTGAAGATGATGACACTTTGGGACAACATCCAAAGCTTCAAGTTTTTGCAGGGTGAGCTAATTCATGAGACTTGGCTAGGATTCAAGATATTGGTGTTGCATTGCCCAACTCATGGTTTGCCCGATAACATTTTGCTGCAATACTTATACTGAAACCTTGATTCAGTTATCAAGGGAGTAGCTAACCAACTTTGTCCAGGAGGTTTGATGCAACAACCTTACATTATAGCAGCCCAGCTCTTGGATGGTATGACCAAAATCAACCGAGCATGGTACACCCGTGAGGATCAGGTCTCCCCTCTCACTTTTAAATTAACCAAGGAATAGCTTGAGGAAGACCAAGAGAGGGACCAGAACATGGCAAAGATCATGAGAAAACTTGACATTTTGTCCAGAAATATCATGGGAGCTAGTGCTAGAAGTGTCAATGTTGTGGGTGTCAGGTGTGCGAACCCAAAGAGGCCAAGTTTGGAACTTTATATAACGAAGAGGTGAACTTCCTACTCAACCAAGGAAGTGGTTATCGTGCAAACTACCCGAGGTAGAGTGATAACCAAGGTTGGAACAAGTATGATGGCTAGAGATATCTTGATAGAGAATGGAGGGATAGTAACCCCACTTGGAAGGGAAGGGATGGGGAGAAGGACAAGTAAATTCCTCCCTATGAACATCAAAAGCCAAAGGACTCTGTCTCTATCAAACAGTTTGAGACCTAAATGGGTCAGATTTCGTCTCATTTAATCCTAAGTCAACAGCGGGGGTGGCCTAGTGACACTATAGCCAACACCAAGAGTAAGGTTTGAGCGAGTACGTGTGTTGTGCCATGACGTTAACCAAGGCGTTGCTTGGGAGGCAACCCAAGTCTCTATTTTCTTTATATTTTTTAGAAATAATCGTGTGTTGATTTTGCAGGTTGAAGTGCTCGATGTGTTTGAAAAGTGTAAGTTAGCGAGCAACATGTCAAGTCGACGAAGCGAAGAAGAGGTCAGCAAGCCCGCTGACCTAGACCTTCCATTAGACTCAACAAATTCTAAGATCAGAGTCTGGAAAATTCGGTGGGCACATGGACTAGTCGATAAATCGCCGAATAGGTTAGCTATACAAACTTTGTCCACCGTTTTAACCCCCACATTAACTGGAGGTCCTATAAAACTCGACAAGGTGAGTACCCACTTGTCATGTCAGCGAGAAAAATTAATGTCGCTAAATGGGTAAGAACTAGACGGTTTTGAAATGCCAAAGGTTTAAACTTTCAAACTCTTTCACATTCCCTCACTTTTTAACTTCCTAAAATCACACCCACGATATATTTTCCCATATTTTTGTGTTTTTACTACTTTTTAGTCATCGATAGTGTGTTCAAAAATGTAATTCTTTGCCGCCTAGCTTTTCAAAGTATATATTCTGCTTAAAAGGTTGGTTTTTCGAAACCTGAACTTTTAAGTAGCGATTAATCTCATTCATAATTGTTTTGATCTTAGTGATGTGTGTTGGGCCTCTCTTAATCTATGTTTGCGTGTTTGTTTCCCAAATTTAATTTGAATATCATGCTTGAATCGCCTATATTATTGATTTCCCAAATTTCATGCTTATAAATTGGTCTAAATTATTGGTTTGTGCTTAATTGTTGTTGAGTCTTGTTGGGTTAAGTCTGAGTATCTGATAATTGTGCTAAATAATGTATTATGCCCGATGATAGAGCTTTTGACGTCATTCCTAAGGGCATAAGTCATCAAATGGCCAATTTCGGGTAAACCGGGTGAACTCTAAGTACTTGGGGGCATTGGTCTTATGGGTCTTAGTCTAATTGATTGAGTGTATATTTTGATAGTGTTTTTGGGGGCTGCAGGTTGATTTTTGAAGTTAGGGTAGAAAGTTGGCATGTTGGGTAGTTTGGCGAGCTCGACCGAGCTCGCCGAACCGCTCGACAGTTCGCTAAATCACTCACGATTGCCTTTAATTTCAAGCTAATGTTATGTTTTCGGTCTGAATTTTTCGGTGAGAAGCCTGATTTCAATGGGTGCACTTGGTGGCTTGCCAAAAGTGTTCTTTGATTGCCTTTTGTGCACCCCAATCCCTTAAAATGCACTATAACTTTCAGCGGGCTTGTCTTTGCTCGCCAAATGGTGTAGACGATTCACCAAAAGGCCCTTCCCATTTCCGATATGCCAATTTTCCTAGGAATTTTTGAGCCAATCATTTCGGCGCGCCCGAACTAGCTCACCAAAAAGATTCAGCGACTTAATTACTGGTTCGACGAGTCTGTCTGCAACTATTTTTTTGCAACTTTTCTTGAAATGAATCTAGCTCTTTTTTATGTATTTGTAGATATGGGTAGCTCAAAAGTTGCAGTTAGGGGCATGGTGTCCCGCTTGAGGGCTAAGGGAATAACAATCAACGAGGATGCAGCTGCATCCAGGGTGAAGGCTACCAAACTTCCCATCTGGGTGGGAAGGGAAAGGGGAAGGGAAAGGCACTTCCCCCTATGTCATCGAAGGCCAACTCCAATAATGATGAAATATGTGCCAGTCACCTCACTACTTCTGCGAGTAAGGGGGAGAACCCAGAGCATCAGGTAAAAACTTCTAAGCCTGAAGATGAACTACTAGCAGCCCATAGAGCGGAGCTATAGTATAATAGATTGAATGATACGTCTAGGATCAAGACCCCCCAGGCCACTACTTCTCCTCCTGCTCCAGCACATACTGTGGTTCCTACACCAGTTGTACAGGGTCCTCCTCCCCGATCTATGAATAGACTAAAGACTAAGGGATTTAGGACCATCATCAAATAATATAGGATGTCTATTGATGGAGTCATAAACAGATTCCTGGATATCATGATATACTTGAGGTATCACAAGTTCCAGCTATTCACTCTACCCTGTGGCCCTTATTAACCTAATTGGGTCTAGGAATTCTACACCACATACGGAGCCCTGGTGCCGGAAGGGATAAAGCAGGCTGCTAAATTCAATCTGGTAGACTATGTGATTGTCAGGGGCAGAAAAGTGAAGTGTGATAGTGATGCTATCAATGCAGTTCTGGAGTGTTTAATGAATATTGAGGATGAATATCAATATATGATCAAAAGAAAATCTTTGGAGATGCTAAAAGTGTGGTTTGCCCCTTTGATATCTAATGGCACGCCTCTGTGGTTGGAGGTAGGAGCTTCAATAAAGAAGAAGGACCTCTTTGTTGCAGTGAGGTATTGGTTTGGATTTATTAGCAGCCATCTCAGAATAAGTCTATTCTCCGCCACACGAAGGAAGGCTGTTTTAGGTGCATTATTGATATGCGCAATATCAACTTGGGGATAATTGTGGGCCAAGTGATGTCCATGAGGGCTAAACAGCACCAAACCTCCCTCCTTTTTCCGATGTTGATCACTAGGATGTACAGACGAACTCAGGTGCCTCGAGATGAGAAGACAAATGTAGATGTGACACACACCTCCTATACCGACATTCGAAAGATTAAAGGGGAGTACTTGAAGGATGAGGCCAAGAAGAAGAAGGCAGCCCCAGTGGACATATCCCCAGTTATGGATACAAATACATTACCTACAGAGGAACCTTTTCCTACTCCAGCCCCTGGGCCTTCAGGTATACCTTGCACTGCCCCTTCCATGATGCCTAGTTCCTCTACAGCTTCCCTGCCTCCCAGGTCTGGTGCCTATGCTGTTGCTACTTCCTGACCTCTACTCACTCAGGCTGCTTTACTACGAATGGGGCAGCTAGCCTATTTTTCTGATAGACGCACCTCTAGAATTGAGGCCGCCATTTGTGGCATAATCAAGAGGCCCCTGTAGATGTTGTGACACCCCTGAGAATGACTATTGATGCCCTTACAGCATGGATAGCGGTGTGTGAGCAAGGCCAAGGGGCCACTTAAGAGGTGACAACTCTAAAAGCCACTATTGCTAAGCTGAGAAGAGATGTGGACTAGCTGAAGTCAACTAACATGTTAACGATTTTCAGGATCGTAGAGATCCCTGATATGCCAGTTGATCCACATGTGCCTCCGACTACCACTGGGGATAAGGTTCGAACTGACGACGTAGATGATGTCGAGTCTGATGTTGAGACTGATGAGGAGCTGCTTTGTGTTGATGAGGAGGATTCTTATGAAGGCCTTACAGAGATTGAGGAGGCCATGGTAGATTCAACTGTGCAGACCTCTTTAGAAGACACACCCTTGGCCGACCTCAGTGGACTTAGCAGTGATGATATTGCACTGGGCACTGATGCCCCGACAGATGGAGAGACTGTATAGATAGCACCCCTCTTTACCTCCCTCTCTGTCAATTATTTTGTTTTCAGTTTTTCTACTAAATTTGAGGACAAACTGATTTTTGTTTGTGGTAGGGTGAGGTAATTCCATACGTACCCCTTGTGATTATTGTTTTTTTTTATATATTGGAATTTTCTGCTATAAATTGTGTTTTGGCACTGTTTTGTTGATATTTGAGCTTGTAGCTCCGTATTTTGCAAATGGTTTTTGGACCCTTCTAAAATATTTTGCCACCTCTTGTGTATTTAATTATGGTTGTTCTTGTGGAAATTTGAGTGTCAGTTATGATCAATATCGATGACTTAAATAATGCTCTCAATAGAACAAAAATTAATGTGGGGCTACGATGAGGCCAAATAAAGTTGCATCGGCAATATGTGAACTTCTTGCATCTCATTGTTACTAGCCGATTAGCGAATTGAGTCTCTTTTGATGGACGTTGCACACTAGCGAAAGTGTAGAGTCATGTTTGATATTGGTGTCAATCCATTCTGTGATAAGCTTACTGTGAACCATGTGTGAGGACACCTAGAATTTGTCCAGTTGGTCCAGTTTACTAAGTGATGCAATATCTTGAAATGATTATACATAACAATTTTAAATAGTGAAACAATTTAACATTATACCTCTTTTGTGGCCAACCATGTGAATGTGTCAACTTTGCTTGAACACCCTTTGAGCCTTAGCCTTCTCTTGAAAGAAACTTGATGCAATTGTAACCCTCTCTTTACCCATTCACCTATAATCCTCATGAAGTGTGGTTTGTTTCAATAGCCAACGTAGGCCAAAAGCCTAAGTTGGGTTGTGGTGAAAAAAGAAGGTAAATCATGAAATGCAAAGAAGTCTCCCTTGATCCATGATTTTGAGAAAAATGGAACCCCTCCATAGAAAAAAAAGAGAGAAGAGAAAAATAAAAGAAGATTGAAAAAGAAAAAGAACGAAAAAGTGGAGAAACAAAAGTTGTGGAAGTTGCAAAAGAAATGGGGTGTCTAATATTCCATGTGAAATGAATAATACGGTGAATTTTGAGCATATGTGTAAATGATGAAGAAAAGGACAGAAAATGAAGTTCATACCACATTTCATGAGGATAACAACCACTGAGCCTAAATGACCTTACCTTTACAGTCAGCCCAGTTACAAGCATTGAAAACACCTTTTTCATCTTGATTGAGTTGAAGGAACTGTTGATTGGAAAATAAGGGAAAAACCTATGGGTGAAGTCATGCATGTGTTCATCTTTATGTGATTTCATAGCTTTAAATTGTTGAAGAAAAGTGTGTGAATATGAAATCATTCTTTGTGTGAAGGCATTTGAGTACTTTTTTTGAGATTGAATTTGCATTTGGAGCGAGTATTGTGCATTCATGATTGAGTCTTGCGTAGCATTGTTTGAGACATTCTTTTTGAACTACTGAACTTGAGTTTTACATGAGGACAACCAAAAGTTTAAGTTGAGGGTGTTGATGAGTCTGAGATTTGGACTCATTTGGGGCTTTATTTACAATGATTTAGTGTCCTCAAATGCTTTTTTTGGGCCAATAACTGATGTAAAACCCTTGAGTTCCAAGTTTATGGATTGAGGAACAATGCAAGGAAACCAATTTGTAAAAAGGAATGAAGTGAGTGGTAAGATTGAAGGAAGAAAGTCTGGTAATCACCAAGTCCATGGGGAAAGTTACTGTATGGCTATTTGACCACCTAAAGTTCCAGTGTGCCAAGCATTGACGGAGAAAACCATGTTGCTGAGAGAAAGGAGAAGTCGGGGGATTGCCGAGTGGTTCTGCGATGCAGTGTTGGATCACCCAAAGTTACAGGACTTGAGAATGTTGCAGGCCAAGGCAAAAAGGGTAATGGAAATAATCAGAGGGCGGATCGCCGAGTTGATCGATGATCCCGACTTACTTCACTGAGTGGTTATTCCCTACACATTTTTGACGACTATAAATACATTTTTGAAAATTTATTTTAGTATCAATTAGCAATTATTATTATTATTCATATCAAATTCTGAGTATTGGGAATGTTTTCTCTAGTTTTTTCCTTAGATTTGAAGAGTTGATGTTTCCTCACTTTTGAGAAATTAGAAGTGGGTCTTTGAGATCTTTGAATTAGACCATTGTAAGAACAAAAATAATTTTACCTAGATGATGGAATCTCAATTTGGTAACAATTTTTATCTTTCCATGATGTCTAGCTAAAACCCTAATTCTTGGGTTTTTATTATGTGATTATGGGCTAATTTAGTTTATTGGTATTGCTAATTGTTAGTTTAAATGTTGTTCAGAACTGTGTTCAATAGCCATGATTATGAAAGTTCACCAATCTGGATCCGTCCTTAGGGTAATCCAATGGATCTTTTCGGTTCAGCCCTCAACATAGGGTAATCCAACGGATCTCTTGACAACATTTCATAAACATGGATAATTATAGTTCAATTGAAGAATTGTAGTTGCAAATGAAGTTCTACCCTTCTATTTTTGGCATGCTCGAGAGAGAGGTTTTAAAACTAAGATCATTGATTAATGGTTAGTGGGTATAAGGTTGATATAAGTTCAGCTCAAGAGAGTGAATCCCAAATCCAGTTCCACACATTCTGCTCAAAAGAGTGAATGGACTAAGGTGTGGGCTTGTCTTATTTTGCTTGCTTATTGATGTTCGAGAGAAATCGACTTGATTTGTGGTGAATTGTTCGAGAAAAAGTTTACCTCCTTTATAGTCTAGCTTACTCACTAATATCTAGATATATTCTAATAGTTGCAATTACCCATTTTTATATATTTTCTTATAATCGAATCACATCCCAAGAACCCGTCTCATTATTATTATCTCGTTTTGATTTCCCCTGCTTTGAGGTTATAATTAAAACCAAAACCCCCTTTATTTGACATTTGTGTTACCCCCTGATTTGAATTATGTTTTTATTCTATAAATTCTATTCCTATTGTTGATTTTACCATGTTAATACTTTACTATTGAATCTTAAACACGTACCGCTTCTTGTGGGATTTAACCCCTACTCATTTAGTTAGGCTATATACTGATTAGTGACCGTTGACTCTTAGAATTGGATGAAGTGTCTTTGACACGTTAATAAATTAGAACACGTCCAAAAACTCATTTACAACGGGGACGGACTAAAGAGTAGGGGTTCCGAAATCTACATTCCTCACCCTAACAAGCTGGTAAATGCAACCCTTGGAGATCATCTTTTTGGCCTTAAGATATGAAACTAATTGACCCTTAGGCATAGAATTTCCCCCCTTCCACTCAAGGACAAGCTCAAACGGGAATTGAAACTTGACTACTCGAGTTCTACAATCAATTGATGCATAACATTAGTGAAGCCAATCCATACCAAGTGTAACAGCAAAATCTAACATGTCAAGCTCTACCAAATAAGCAAAAGTAACTCTATGGGATAGAGAAACGAGGAATTTTCTATACACCCTCTTAGCCACTACAAAATCACAAACAAGAATAGAGAAATAAAAAGGTTCTAAAAACACATCAGGGAGTATATCAAATCTCATTGCCAAATATGGTGTCACAAAACACAAAGTTGCACCAGGGTCTAACAAAGCATACACATCTATATGGAAAACTTTTAGCAAACACAAGATAGAGAATTATCTTATTCACCTAGGTTTTGGAGAGCATAGAAGAGGTTTTGCTTGGGAGCATTGGAGTTTGACCCACTAGGATGAAGTTGCTTGCCCTTTCTTCCTTTAGTCGCAAGTGTTGGGCAATGCTTCAATTGATGACCACTCTTACCACAACAGAAACAAACATTTGTGCCGACTAGGCACTTACCCTCATTCTTCTTTCCACATTTCACACAGGTAGGCCTAGCCATAGAAGATCAACTACCATTACATCCTTGAAGTTTAGGGTTGGACACTCTATCCTTGTTGACCCTTGGAGGAGCATTAGAGGAACCTTGGTTGGAAAACCATGATCTAAACCTTGGACGACCTTGTCCGTTAGACCTAGTATTAGAGAAGGTCCCATCACCAGTCCTAGCTCTTTTCACCTCCCTATTCTTTTCTTTAAGTTTCTCTTCCTCCAATTTTTGTGAATGCACTATGAGACATCAAATGTCCAGATCATTGACAAGCATTGCCATATGATATTCTTTGACTACCATGTCGGACACTCCCATCACAAACTTATTCATCGTAGCCCTTGAATCTGCCACTTTAGTTGGAGCATACTTGGATAGTTGGGTAAACTTTAGAGCATACTCCTTCACACTCATACTTCCTTGGCGAAGGTTAATGAACTCTTGTTTCTTAGCTTCCCTAAACTCAAGGGGAAAGAACCTATCAAGAAATGCCAATTTAAACACTTCCCACTCAACAGAACCCGATCCTACTAGCCTTTCCTCCTTCAATTAATTATAACACACTTTCGCAACATCATTCAATTGATAAGCGACTAACTCCGCCTTCCCTACCGAAGTCACTCCCATAATAGCAAGTGCCTTATAAACATCATCAAAAAATTCTTAAGGATCTTCATCAGCTTTGGAGCCACTAAATTTCGAAGGGTTCATCCTAGAAAAGTCCCTCAGTGTTGAAGCCGCTGAATTCATATTAGGGTTCGCAGGAGCAATCACCTCTCTATTGGCTTGACTTGTCATGGCTTGTGTCAAAATTGAAAAGATGCCCTAAACTCCACATTTGCTACATTTTAGGCTAACGGATCAACCGAAGCTTGAAGAGCTTGAGGAGGAGCTCCTTGATTCCAATTGTCTTCCTTATTCCTTCTAGCGAATTCCCTTCGAGTACTCATATCACATAGACCATCGAGTAAGGATTAGGAGAAAGACCTTATAGAGTTAAGCTCTATCGCATGACTTAAGAGTAGTGAAAGAAGTGGAATTTCCTAAACATCTTATAGCTTCTTATTTATAAATGTGGCGCGCTTCACACTCATGAACAAAAATCTACTAAACATGGTTTATGATACATAATCCAAGAATC
Organism: Solanum bulbocastanum; assembly: GCA_037074985.1. Lineage (NCBI taxonomy): Eukaryota > Viridiplantae > Streptophyta > Magnoliopsida > Solanales > Solanaceae > Solanum > Solanum bulbocastanum. The sequence goes on along the minus strand of CM073606.1, from coordinate 17,492,545 downwards.
ATTCTAAACCTTGTGCTCTGATTACCAAGTTTGTCACGACCCAGGGGTACCCCCTAGATGTAACATGGCGTATAGAACCGCCAAGGACTCCATACATGCTACTTAGTCTTCATAACATAGGCAATATTACAATAAGATAAAAATACATTTCAAGTCTAAAAATTATGATAAAGAAAAGCGGAAGTGTAGACACTTTGTCTCAATATAGCTATCTATTACAATATTGAATGAAACTGTCATGACCCAGTGGTACACCGTAGAAGTAACATGGTGTATTTGACCCCGAAGGGGTCTCATACAAGCGACTTAGCATATCATAACAGACAATAGAAAAGTACAAAAATTTTAACTATTTTTCCATACAATCGAAATCTTCTATAAAACAAAGCGGAAGTCTTTAACACTTTGTCTCAAACCATCTAAAACAACTTCGAATAAGTTTTTGAGACACATCCCATACAATAGTCTAAAACATAAAACAAAGACATAAAGGAAATGGTGGCTTTATCCTCGATGCTATGAGGACTCACCAATCTTCAACTGCTTGCTCCTACTAAGAATCTAGCCTCAAAGATGGAACTCAAGATCATTGGACCCTACATTTGATAAGAATGTAGGCAAGAGTATGCGTTAGTACAAAATTTACTAAATATGATGGCTAGCATAAATCATCAACATAAGCATATAAGAGGCATTTAGTCATTATAAGACATATACCACAATTATAACAGACAGTAAGATAAGTCATAACCATAAGAGACATCAGAATATGACATAGACATAATCAATGCATTTATAACAACATAACATAAGAGAAACACTTCATAAGTCACCTCAAGGACTAACCATCACGTCAAGCACTAGTTTAGTCTACTACTTTTCGGGGTGTTACAATATCTTCCCTTGGGAACATTCGTCCTCGAATGACATTCTAGGCACTTGTTCAGGTTACAATTGTAGACTAGCAACCCATCATGCATGAAACTCATTTAAATGCACATAACCAAGGGAGGAACTTCATCTCCAAGCCAAACAAACTCAATGCAACACAAGGAAGTAGGAACTACATGTAACAACCCATTATGCATGAAATTCAATATCTATTGTTGTCTATAAGAGGAATTACCTTCTCCAACTAAAAGCATTATCAACACAATATCATGGAGCCATTAGACCATTTACTCAAGAAAAGCATTTACATATATATCATATTCGTCAATCCATCTCATGAAGTCAAGTAGGCAACTCATACCTAATGCACAATAGCATGAGGAAAGTCAATCATATAAAACTCATTTTTTAATTCTAAACATAAGCTTTCATGAACATGCAAAACATAAGGAATGATGGAAACATCTAAAACACACATGAGTTCACACAAAGCATAAACTATGATGAACTCATCATCTTAATGCTAAAGGAGGATTACAAGGCAAAGAATCAGGATATCAAGATCTCTTATTGGCCCTTGGACTCCCAAGTAGCACCCTCACCTAAAACTCTCACTAAAAGACTACTCTTTAAGCAACTCTAGTTCACAAGTAACCAGCTCCACGAAAGATCTCATATAAGCCTACTAAACCAAGACAACTTCACAAAATCACAACACCTTTAAAGGTGAGAATTCCAAGCCCACTCATATCATGAACATCAAGAACACTTAACGAACTTGCTATCTAAGCAAATCATCTCTTCCTTAGGAGTTGGCCTATATAGACTCTTCTAAGCATCATTTCCTTAAATTATAAGGCCGGAGCAAGCCATCACTAAGCCTTCATATCCATCACACAAGATGATGCTAGACCATGTTAAATTATATTTCTACCCTCCTTAGAGGAGTCTACTCACTCAACACATTTAGGCATTACTTAACACCCTATTCGTCAAATCTGTCCACCTACCCCAAAACTCATCATAACTAAGTCATTGTCTACCATTAAGTATACAAAACCATAATGCAACCCATTTATATAAAGGACAACATCAATGTCTACCAAATCACAAAAGACAAGCAACACCGAAATCTAAATAAGCATAAAATACATACCAGGAGCAACATTCGGAGGACTCTTTTTCACCCCTAGCTTGGAGAATGTAGGATATAATTTGTTTCCATTATCTTCTCCTAAAGGTAAGTGCCAGGCAATCTCTCATTTTGTGGCCACTCCTACCACAACCATAACAACCCTCCAAACCGGCCAAACATCTACCCTTATATATCTTTCCACACCTAGCACAAGTAGGCTTAGGCAACAACTATTTACTATTACACCCTCTTTGAGGCTTAGCATTCTTTACTACATCATGGGGAAAACGTAGAAGAATCTTGTCCAAGGTACCTCTCGAGAGAAGAGTTATCATCATCAATCCTAAACCTCTTTTTCTCCCTAAGCCTTTCTTCAAGTTTCTCTTTCTCCATTTGATGAGCATACACTATAAGGTGAGGAATATTGCTATCATGATCTAACATAGCTGTATGACATTATTTTAGTACTAAATTAGACAATCCCAACATAAACTTACACATTCCCGACCCAGGATCAGACACTAGAATTAGAACATACTTAGATAGTTGAGTGAACATCCATGCATATTCCTCAACTCTCATATCACCTTGTCTAAGGTTAATGAACTCAAGCACCAAAAATTCTCTACTCTCTAAAGGGAAGAACCTATCTAGAAAAGCACTCTTGAACCCTTCCCACTCTATAGGGATCATTCCTACCGATCTAGCTTCCTTCCATTGATTAAGCCAAACTATAGCAACCCCTTTAAGTTGATAAGAAGCCAATTCTTCCTTGTCTATCAGAGTCACTCCCACCAAGTCCAACACCTTAGACGCCTCATTATAAACTCTTGTGGATCTTCCTCCATCCTTGATCCTAAAATTTTGGAGGGTCCATTCTCATAAAATCCCTCACTCTAGAAGTAGTCATATCCTAAAAACCATAGGGAACATATTAGGAGAAAGATCTAATAGAGTTAAACTCTATGAAATGACTTAAAGAATGAAGAAGTGAAGTTTCCTAACCATCCCATAGCCTCATATTCATAAATATGGCGCACTTCACATTTATGGACAAGACTGTACTAGACGTGGTTTGAGACAATCCTAGAACCATTCTAAGCCTTGTGCAATGATGACCAAGTTTGTCACGACCCAAGAGTACACCCTAGATGTAACATGGCATACTTGACCCCAATGGTGTGTACATGAGAATATCCTTCCAACAACTCTCAAAGTGTCCTTAAAGCATATACATAAGCTTCATAAAACATGCATAATGTCATATATTCCCCTTTTAAGGATCAAAGCTCATATTAGATCAACACATCTAGATTTACTACATTAGATATGGATAATAACGTAATTCAAGTAACCAAATCATTACCTACATGATCTCATATACTCATAATATAGGTCATTTGGGTGATGTATTTCCACAATAATACCATATGCAATTCAACATACATAATCACTTCACTCTTAAAGCCCTAATACTCCTAGTTCATTCATATTAGCTTTTACCCTCAAAGCCCTAGAAATCACATTCATACTACAAGCCTTACTCTCAAACAACACCTCACATGGTCATCATATATGTCTAATTCCAAAGATAATATAACCACATGCTTCATTCTTAATCAACTATAGTCATATATCATCATGTAAACTCAATCTCAACACTACTAAATCATGATCCATCATATAAGCCATAACCTAATCAATTCATGTCTACAAGCTTTACTTCTCAAAAATTCATACATAGTTACTATAATCCTAAGTAGTTTATAAAGTAATTCATCATTCTTAGAAGATCACAACTAACCCTCAATTTCCTCTTGCATGGCATGAAACAAAACTAAATCAATTTCACCCTAAAATCTTAGATTAATTAAGAACACACGTATAATAATACTAAAAACATGTAATTGCATCATAAACAATCATAAACAACCATTATCCACATAATTGGATCAACATAAAACATTATCCACTATATAGGAAGAAACCCTAACTAGAATGGGGGTTCATCTTAACAATTGGGGGAAACATGGGAGCTTCATGGATAAAAGGAGTCCATGTATGAATAAGACATCATACCTTGATTACAAAGATGGTAAAGCCTAAAATAATGGAGTCTTGACCTAGCTTGACCCTCCTCTTCTTCTTTTTCTTCTTTTTTTTCTTCTTCTTAGAGAGAGGATTTTTGAGGGGGATTTGGGTTTTCTTTTTTGTGAGTTGAAAGAATGATTTAGGACGACTTAATTAAGGGTCTAAAGTATTTATATAGGTGGTCTAAACTAAGGTAAAACAACACTACTTTACCCCTAATTAATTTCAGAAAGCGTCATTAAGTTTTCACTAACTGACCAACTGCCCCATCCATAAGACCCTAACCATCTGGCGTGGATTGACCCATGGCCCATACAGATTGGGTGTGGGTTGGGGTCTGTGCCATAAAAATTAGGGGCTTGACTTACGAAACTCAGCCACATCGCGTGGACCCATCCACGAGGCATGGGTGGCACGATTTTTTGGAAATTCCTAGGGTCCATCCACATGGTTGGTACTTGGGGGGGATCATATGTTGAGGTTCTAACCCTCAACCCTTCAATTTAAGTATGGGAAGCCAAATTCACCACTCTAACCCTCACGTCAATCTCTAATTTAGCCTACTAGTTTCCAGGGTGTTATAGAAATTGGGCCTAGCCCATACAACATGTCTAAAAAGGGAAATATATGAAAAAAACTACAACATAGGAAAATTCAACCATGGTCCATGAGGACTCACCAAGCTCGGAAGATACTCAAGTCCAAGCTCTAGCCGCAAGAGTGATCACCTCGAGAACCAGACCCTACACTTGGAAAAATGTAGGAAAAGTAGGTCTTACTACAAAAAATCACTAAGTATGATAGACATGCATGAAAACATTGAAGACATTCTAAAGGGGACATTTTATTTGAAAGCATGCAGTTTACCAAGTTTAAACATCATCATAAAGATAATGGGAAAACATAAGTCATAGAACATAGCCAACATGATCATAATCATTTGTAAAACATTTAAAAGAAATATACAAGGATTATTGAGTAACCATAGTTTGATATTCATATTTATTTTCTTGTTGCGGGAATAAGCCTTAATCAACATGAGACCATGTGAGCTATAACATGATCATCCAGTGTTACCCACAACGAAAAGGTGTGTTCTACTTGCCTAAGATTGAACCATGGTTTTTTAGCTTAGGTGGATCCACTAGCTAAATATCCTACGGGGGCACGTAGTTTATGGGATAAAGAAGTTGTTACTAGAAACCCCGTCTTTCTGATAGAAGAGCTTCTGTCTCATATCCTATGGGTGTGTATATGAGAATCGCCTTTCAATAACACAACAACAACATCATAATCATAGACACTTTACTCTTAAATCATTTACATAAATTTCATAAAATCATGCATAATCTTATACTTTTCCTTTTCAAGGTTCAAAGCTCACATTCAATCAACACATATTTAATTAAACCATTACACATGGATATCATCATAATTCAAGAACCCAATCACTACATGCATTATTTCATAACATTCCTCTTTCATCAACAAAGACTCACATTATAAGATCACAATTGAGAAATATGGGGGTTTTATGGGTTCTTGGGGATTCATCATAAAAACCATACGAAGTCACCAATTCATGCTTAATATAACATAATTCAACCATTTGAATCAATTTTGAAAGGAACCCATGACTTTTGAATCAAACCCTAACATTTGGGAAATTTTATCTTTGAAATTGGGTTTGTGAAGGGACTCCATTGATCAAATCTAAATATGGATTAAGACTACCATACCTTAACAACAAAGCCCAATGAATTTGGTGTGAAGAACCTTTCTTCTTGAACCCTAGCTTGAATCTCCTTCTTCTTCTTTGAGTTCTAGAGAGAGAATATTTTGGGGAGGATGAACTTTGGGATTTCTTTGGGTTTTGGAAATAATGAGTTGAATGGGTTGTCTATTGAGTTAAAATGACTTATTTTGTGACCCTAGATTTAGGCAAAATGACCTCATTTAAGTTGGATCAAAACCAGGAAAGGGCCAAAACACCCTTTATTTAAGTGGGCTGCCCAAGTCTCACATGGAGTCCCACGAGCCATGGTCCCCTTTGTGGACTTAAGGCAGTGGCTGGGCAATAAGTTCCTTTAGCCCACAAGCCTAAGGCACCTTTACAGAGGGCTTCACCAGCCGTGGTGTTTCCCACAAGCCATGGACCCTCTCGTGGGCCTTGAGGTAGTAGCTAGCCATCTCCTCTCCACCCTCACACACCCAAATTCCATCCATGCGCCTTTCAACAAGCTGTGGTCTTCATCATAAGTCATGAAGTGGCTCATGAAGAGGATTTTGTTTTGGGCAGTTTTTGGGAGGCTACTGGCTAGCCCACCACGGGCCCCACCAAAGGTCGTGCTCTTGACCACAAGCCAAGGTATGTGGGAAATTTACTACTCCAAGGTAGGCTTCCCTATCCCATCAAGATTCTACCATCTTTTTATGCCAATGTCGACTACCTAGAAAAGATTGTTAGATTCTACTTTCCCAGAGAAGTAGTTCGAGAGTGGAAGGGTAATAAACCAACACCCAAGGGTATATTAATTTCATATCTTCAGGAAAGGAAATTAATTACAAAAGGATACATTTTTTCATATTGTTATAGTGGAGAATGTTGACCTAGAGCCACCAACTTTCTAGTCTATTCCAGTGGTAAATGAGTTTCTTGATGTATTTCTAGGTGATCTCCCTAGTATTCCTCTAGAATGGGAGATTAAGTTTTATATTTATACATTACTAGATATCTAGCCAATATCAATTCCTCTATATAGAATGTCACCACGAGAATTCAAGGAATTGAGGGAGCAACTAAAAGGCTTGTTAGATAAGGCGCTTATTAGGCTGAGAGTTGTCTTAGGGCGCACTTGTAATGTTTGTACAAAAGAAAGATCAGTTATTGCGCATGTGTAGTACTAGGCAAAACTCAATAAGGTTACCCTAGAAAATAAATACCCATTGCCAAGGATCGATGACTTGTTTGAATAGCTAATATGTGCCTAAAGTTTCTCTAAGATTGATTTACATTAAGGTATCATCTGCTATGGGTTGGAGAGTGATATTTCAAAGACAACCTTTAGGACCCAATATGTCCATTTGGTGTTTCTTGTGATGTCTCTTAGATTTACACGTGCCCCTATAGTATTTATGGACCTGTTGAACAACATATTTAGGACATTTTTAGATTTGTTCATGACTGTGTTTATTGATGATATTCTTGTATAATCACGATCAAGTAAGAGTATAAAGATCATGTGCGAGTGATTCTTAAGATACTCTGAGGTCATAAGTTTTATGCGAAGCTTTCAAACTATAAGTTCGGGTTGCATTATGTGGCCTTCTTAGGCCATATTGTATCAGATGATGGTATACAAGTTGACACACAAAAGATTGAGGATGTGAAGACTTGTCCTAGACCATTAACCCCAATAGAGGTTTACAACTTTTTGGCGTTAGGAGGCTATTATAGGAGGTTCGTGGAGGGATTATCTTGAATTTCAGCACCATTAACTAAGCTAACATAGAAAGCAGCATGTGAATAGAGCTTTTAAGCACTAAAAGATAGATTGAGTGCAGCCCTTATTTGACCTTACTAGAGGGTCCAAAAGGCTATGCAGTCTATTGTTATGCTTAAGGCATCGAGTTGGGTTGTGTTCTAATGCAACACTGTAAGGTTATTAATTATTCTTCTACACAGCTAAAGAAGAATAAAGGAAAAAATACCAAACCCGTGATTTCGAGTTGGCCGCAATTATTCATGTCTAAACATTTAGAGACATTACTTATATGGCGTGCATGTTGATTTCTATACAGATCATAAAAGTCTCTAGTACATTTTCAATCAAAAAGAGTTGAATCAAGACAACTCTAATGTATTGAGTTGTTGAAAGATTATGACGTGGACATTTCGTACCATCATATGAAGGAACATGTTGTAGTGGATACCCTAAGTCATAAATTTATGAGAATCTTATCATATTTAGTACTGGAGAAGAGGGAGATAGCCCAAGAGCTTTATCAGTTAGCTAATTTAGGGATTAATGATGAGTCCTAGATTTGGACTCAATTTGGGCATTGTTTATATAGATTTAGTGCCCTTAAATGCTTAATGTGTACCACAAACTGATGATGCAAGACTTGATTTTCAGATATATGTATTGAGGAGCAAAGCAAGAAAACTAACAGGCAAAAAGGAACAACATATGATGAAGAGAAGGGAAAAACCAAGCCTGACGATCGCCAAGAACACTCGGTGAATCGTCAAAATCCCCTTATACTACCTAATTTTATTGTATACTGTGCCTGAATGAGAACAACTTAGGCGAATTATGTTCCATATTGGCGAATTTCCAAATTCATCGGCGAAGGAAGATCGTATCGCCGAACGCACCAATTAAGACAAAGATAAAAGTGAATTGGTTGGATAAAGGACTAAAGGGCACATCGTGAAAGTGATAGGTGAACCCGATTTAGATTTCCCAAAGTTACAATGCCTAATGGAGGAAAAGGTGAAGAAGAAAGAGGTGATGGACAAGGAGGATCGTCGAGTCCACGACTGGTCCACGAAGCCCAACTTTCTTCACCAATCAAACCTAAAAAGCCACGTCTCAAGTCAGTATAAATTGACTTTTAGAAGAGAGAGAAGCTATCTAGTCATTGTGGAATGAAATAGAGAGAATAATAACATTGTTCTTGTTGATTTTAAGCAATTTAGGCAAGAGATTTCAATTGTGTGTTTTAATAGAAAAGATAGTATTCATTTTAGAACTTCTATTTTCAATACCCAACTATGGAGCATGTATTAGGTACTGAATTTCTTTCTTTTATAATGATTAGATAAAACCTCAATCTTGGGGGTTTGACAATGTGATTAATTGCTGCATTTGGCTTGATAGATATTGGTTATTATCAATTTTAGTGTCAAAGCGTGTATGACTTATTGTTGTGGTTTAACTCCTTAACTATATGCTTATTTCAATATAATTTAGTCCTACTATGTACCACACCATCGGGTGGCTCGCCTAAATGCCGAGTCTTTCTCTGCCGTCAACTCGACGTAGTCGTCACCTGCAAGATAAGGCTTGAGAAAGAAGTGTAAAGCTAAAGTGATAAGTTGGCACTCATATTTAGTGAGTCATGATGGATATAGCTTGAGAGAGTGAATCCCTAGACTCATTCTATGTATCCAGCTTGAGAAAGTGGATGTTGTGAGGTTGTGAGCTCGTCTTTACATTTGGTACATTGAGGTCGAGAGAACTTAGTTGAAATGAGGTAGTTGTTCAAGAGAAAACTACCTTATCTAAATTTCACCTTACCCATGAATAGTTAACACTTTTTGTTAGTAATTTGCACCCATTAAGTTGAATTTGGCAATTGATTGGACAATCCCCCAAGTATCTTTCTCCTATTTGATTGTTCCTAGTTAATTTTTGAAATTACTTTCTGATTTAAAAACCCCTCACCCTAACATTGATGTCACCCTTCAAAGTTTATCAATAGTTTCTTATAATCTCTATTTCTTTAGATACAAAAACCACTATTGTAAATTCATATTTTAATTTGTAATAGTACTACTATCTTTCTGATGGACCCCAACTCCATTGTAGGGTTTATACTGCTTAACGATCGTCTATACCTATTATCGGATAAGGTGTAGTTGATATGTTAACCAAAATAGCACCGATTTTAGGGAGTGGTCTTATTCAGAATTCTCTTATCGAAGTTTCATTTGTGAGTTTTTTGGCTGTAGCTGAATCAATTTGATTTGTTTTTTTGTTGGGGTTGGTTGTGTTGAGGAAAAGAAGAAATGAGTGAGGCAAGAATTAACAGTAGCCACATGGGCCACAAAGGTGAGATTGAAGATCTTAATAGTGTGCATAACCTAATCCAATTGGGTGAAAATGCTACAATCTGTCTACCATCAACTCACTACAACGCTATATTCCATGTTACTATCATAACTCTCCATCTCCTTCAAATGAAGGAACTCTACGGAGGGTTGACTCACGAAGACCCACATGAGCATATGCAGAATTCTATAGATGCTTGTGGTCCATTCTCCTTCAAGAATGTATCACAAGAATCAGTCTTTCTCAGGTTTTCCCATTATCTGTGATGGGTGAAACTAGCAAATGGTTGGCTTAGTCACCAAAGATATCAATCACATCTTGGAATGAGTTGACCACGACATTCAATACAAGTTTCTTTCCCCCATTGAGGATGATGAAACTCAGAGACAACATTCAAGGTTTCAAGTTACTTGAAGGTGAATTGATCCACGAAATATGGCTGAGGTTTAAGAAACTACTACTTCAATTCCCGACTCACGGACTTCCAAACTATGTGTTGCTACAATACTTCTATCAAAATCTTGACTCCGTAAATAAAAGAGTAGCTAATCAATTGGGATGAGGTAGAATAATGCTATAATCATTTGAGGTGGCTTCGTTTCTTCTTAATGACATGACGAAAATAAATCAAGCATTGTACACTCAAAAGGATCAAGTTTCACCTTTTTGCTTTAGGATGACTAAAGAATAGAATGATAAAGAAAGATAAAGGGATGATAACATCAATAAGTTGTTAACCCCAATGGAGCTGCTACAAACTCAACTGTTAGAAAATTTTAGCAAACCCAAAGGAGCAATGGGAGTGTTTAGAGTGTAGGAGGGTTTTTCCTCGGTGTAGTCAAAGCCTAGGGAGAATCAAGGTTGGAACTTTCACGGATTTAAGGAGGGTTTCAACCTACGCTACTTTTAGTGGGGTGGGAATCAAGGTTGGAACTTTCACAAATGAAGAAAACGGAGAAGATACTATCAAGAATGGGTTGAGCAAAGTGATCCTTAGAAAATAGAGGATGATCATGAAGAGGATCACACATAATCTAGGAAGATCCCAAAGTCAAAGAGGAGTGCAGGTAGTCTCTGAGTGGACGATTTGTGGTGTTGCATCCTTGATGAAGTTGAGTGCTCGGATGACTTGCTAAAAGGGATGAAAGTTGATTTCTCATCGTTAAACTATAGAATGAAATGTCACCCTAATGTAATCAAGCTACTTGAAGGTTAGTTGAGTCAACTTTCAGCACAATTGGAACCAAAAGTAATAGGGGACGGTGAAACCATGCACACAGCAACGTTGGTGGAGGGTAGTAATAGGGATCTGGCTATGGTTACTCGAAGCAGAAAGGTAGTGGTAGGTGATATGAAGGGTAATGATGAAGCAGAAACTCATGAAGAAGGCAAAGGTATTGATGAAGAAGCGATACCCATCTAATAAAGCTTTGCCAAAGAGTTACAAAAAGATGTAGGAAAAGGCACCTCAATCTCAAAGTTGGTGCAACCTCTCCCCAAAATAATTCCTCTGTTTCTCCAACGTCTCAAGAAGAAAAATGAGGATGATAAGTTCAAAAAGTTCTTATTAGTGTTCAAGACATTATCGATTAATCTCCAACTAGTGGAAGCAATGTTAGATATTTCGGGTTATGCCAAGTTTATGAAGGAGTTAGTCACAAAGAAAAGAAGCTTGGACTTCCAAACAATTCATGAAGTCTTTCATAGTTCTATTGAAATTATGACTAATAAGATGATTAAAAAGAAGGAAGATCCCGGAGCCTTCACCATTCCTTGCACTATCGGTATGCTCCAATTTTCCAAGGCACTATGTGATTTGGGAGCAAGTATCAATCTAACACCATACGCAATCTATAAATAACTTGGATTATGTGAAGCAAAATCCACAACAATGATGCTTCTGATGGCGGACCGATCGATCAATCACCCCGTGGGAATACTCTATTAAATCTTGGTAAAGGTTGCCAAATTAATATTTTCGACTAATTTTGTCATCCTTGATTACAAGATTGATGCTGAAATTCCCAGTATTTTGGGAAGACCATTCTTTGCAACCAAGAGAGAGTTGGTGGATGTTGAAATTGCAGAATTGATGTTTCGGGTGAATGAAGATGAAGTCAGTTTTAATGTGTGTAAGTCCATAAAGCACCCAAGCGATATTCATGTGGTTTCGACTATTGATGCCACTGATGAAGCAGTGGATAGTGTGATCCATTAGATGTGTATAAGTGAGCCACATGAGGTTGTGCTTGCAAACTATGATGAGTCCAAAGTCCAAGGTTACGATGAGGTGGCAGCCGCCCTTTCGGGATTGGGGGAATGACCAAAGAATTCACTAAAGTTGTACATTGATATAAAAAATCAAGAAAATCCTCCCGCCATGTTATCAACGGAGGAATCTCCTAAGCTTGAATTGAAAGTGCTCCCTGCTCATCTTCGATGTGTATTCTTGGGGGCAAATAACACTTTACTCATAATCATTACGGCTGACTTGCTTGAATGGAAAGTGAAGTTGCTTCTTGAAGTGTTGAAAAAAATACATCAATGCCATTGGGTGTACTATCACTAACATTGTGGGCATTCCACCTGGCATTTTAACTCACAACAATTCAACTTAATATTGAGTGTAAGCCGAGTGTCAACATCAAAGGAGATTGAACCCACTGATGCAAGAGGTGGTGAAAAGGGATATAATAAAGTGGTTGGATGTAGGTGTGAACAACCCTATTACAGATAGAAAGTGGGTGAGTCTTGTACAATATATGCCAAAAAGTGAGGCATCACGGTGGTCCCAAACGAAAAAAGGGGGGCTTCTTTCTATGAGACCAGTCATCAGATGGCAAGTATACATGGACTACCGAAAGATAAATTCTTGGACCGAAAAAGATTATTTTCACATGCCTTTTATGAATCAAAGTCTTGATCGACTTTCGGAGAGAGGATGGTATTGCTTTTTGGATTGGTATTCCAGTACATTGAAATCTCAATTGCTCCGGAGGACCAAGAGAAAACCACTTTCACCTGTCCATATAGAACTTTTACTTTTAAAAGGATGCCGATTGGGTTGTGTAATACATCGAAAATGTTTCAACGTTGCACGTTATCCATTTTTGCAGATATGGTAGAAGATTCGATGGATGTCTTTATGGATGACTTCTCAGTTGTGGGCAATACTTTGAAGCTTAGTTGGCAAACTTGGGCAGGTCCTTTGTCACGACCCAAGAGTACCCCCTAGAAGTAACATAGTGTACTTGACCCCGAAGGGTCTCAAACAAGCCCTTAGTGTATCATGAACATAAGATATTAGAAAATACAGGAAAATTTAAAACTTCTGCAATCGAAGTCGTTATTAATAATACAAGCGGAAGTCATTCTATACTTATTCCCAAACCATTTAATACAACTTTTAGAATAAACTCTTGGGACGAAGCCCATACAATAGTCTCAAAACATGAAATAAAGACATAAAGGAAATGGTGGGTTTTGTCCTCGAAGCTATGAGGACTCACCAAGATCTTCAACTCTTTCCAACCTCTAGAAACCTATCTCCAAGTGTAGCACAGAATCTCCAAGCCCTAGATGTGATTAGAATGTAGGCAGAGTATGCATTAGTACAAAATGTACTAAATATGTAAGCTAGCATAATCATAAGAGCATAAAACAAGGGTTAGTAAGTATAAGACATAATCCAAAATCATATGAAATACTTCATGAAACATATACCATAACCATAATAGACAATATCATGACCATAATAAGCAAAGTCTCCAACATAAGCATCATAAAAGCATAACTGACTCTTAGTCATCTATACCATAATAGAACCATTCTCAAGTAAACTCAAAAGCATACATGTGCAAAGCATGAATAGCATCTCATAATACTACCCAAGCCAAGTATCCCTTTTTGGTCATCTTAATCATAGTCGATATACATGGTCAAGTCTTAAGCCTTTCTACTATAAGGGTATCATACTTCTAACTAACCTCAAAGCACACTTGTGCAATGCATGAAAGGCATCCCGCGCTACCCTCCACACTAGGCATAACCTTGAAGTCATCCTATTTATATTCACCCTCATTTGGTCTCACTATTGGCTTACTTCATGTAGACAAGGGAAGTATCACATTTTTGAAGGCAATTACAGCAACCTCCCAAGCTAAGTCTATACTATCTAAGAGAACCCTTCATGACTAGTGTCAAGTCATACTTGTGCAATGTATAGATACCATCCCATACTACTACCCAAACTAAGTACTCCTTTAAACTATCATGAATGATCACTAGTTGGGGACTAGTCCCTCAATTATATTTACCTCTCTTCATGTAAATTACTTCTCTATTTAGTACTAGGCAAGTCATCACACATGAATGAGCACCAAATATCAATTCAAGGCAACCAAGGAATGGAACCCTACTAGGCTAGACCAAGCTAATAATCTAACTAAAATATATACATTATGCTAAGTCAAGCTACCATGTAGGGCATACTATTATGTAAGTCCAAGCTATGCAAGGAAGGATACTAATGTCCCATCCTACCTACCATGCAACATATCCCATGATGCTATGCAAGGTATCCCTAGGAGACAGTGAATCCTCAATCCTAGGGTACCATGAGTACTACTAACTCAAGCTACCCTTGATATGCCTCTTACAATACAAAGTGAAGCTATTCTTACAAGCACACCAAGACGCTAAATTAAGCTATCCTTAGGAGAGTATGAATCTCAATCCCAAGCTACCATTACGAGAGTACATGTCCTCAATCCTAAATCTACCATGAAATGGTCTTGATCTAACCAAATCAAATTACCATGAAATGCATTTTACAATGCTAGTTCAAGTTATCCATATGAGAGTATAAATCCTCAATCCTAAGCTACCATGAAATGATCTTGTCTTACCAAGTCAAGCTACACATGAAGAGATCATATATCACCACATCTAGCTATTCTAGTATATTATCTTACTAATATAGCTATATTAGGCTAAGCTAACTACCTTGGATGACACACTAGCATGCAAGTCCTAGCTACCCTAGGAAAGGTACAGGTGTCCTATCCTAGCTACCATGAAATTGTCCTAGACCAACTAAGCCATGCTACCCTTACAAGTGTACTAGGATACAAATGCAAGTTATTCATAGAAGGGAATGATTCTCAATCCTAAGCTATAAATCTTGGTCTTATCCTACTAAGCCAAGCTATACATGAAGGGAACATATGTCACAACTTCAAGCTATTCTACACTAACAAACTTTGATTCACTTTAGATTATTAAGCAAACCTCAAAACATTACATGTGACAAAACCTTGGATTTCCTAGCATCTTTATGCCTAAGTGTGTTAGTGAGAATAGACTTTCAACAATACACAACAAGATCACATTATATTAGCTTTACTCTCAAAGCCCGAACTAATATGATCACAAGCCATACTTTCAAGCTTTCTTTCTTAATCTCATCATTATACCTAGATTTCAAGGTATTTCAATCACATTCTTCATTAGTAGGTGACTCTAGTCATAATTGGTTCACAAATGTTCAATTATATCTTTTAAAGTCATGATCCATCATATTCAATAAAGAGTAGTTCAATCCATGATTTTATGATCCTAACTTAAATCAATTACTACACATAACATTGATTTAGGAAGATTACCTTTGAACTTTCAATTTCTCCTCTAATGGCATAAACCCACAAATATCACATTCATCAATTTAGACTAGGATTTACAATAGAAATCACATAGATTCATAATATAATCATAATTTAATGCTAATATGATCATAATTAGGTATTATCAACTATATTTGAATCATACCTAAATTCTACCCACAATGTAAGAAGGAAACTCTGGCTAGACTAGGTTTTTGACTTCACAATTGGGGAAACACCTAGGGGGATATATGGGTGGAAGAACCCATAGATGATTAAGCTAAACATACCTTAATGCAAATCCGTAGTCAAGCTCTCATCAATGGAGAAAAATCTGCCCTCTTCTCTTCTTCTTCTTCTTCACTTTTAGAGAGAGAATTTTTGGAGAGATTTGGAGTCTTAGATGAATCAGTTAAATGAATCAATTTAGGGGCCTATTAAGCTTATATAGGTGGTTAAATAACTAAATAACAAATCGACCTTAACCCCTAATTAATTACTAACTTAACCCCTAAACCCCTAAGTAAAAACTTAAACTTAAAAACTACCCCAACCCACGAGACTACCACCCACGGACCGTAGGTAGGTCTACATACTGTACTGGTCCTTTGTGGGTGGAATACTGAAACTTAAAATGTGCAGGAGGTTTCAAACCTTGACCCACCATCCCTACCTATGGGGGGTGGGTCCACCTACTGCCAGTAGGTGGCAAGGCGTAGGTCACTTCAATTTGGCATTTTTGGGGAATGCTTTGGGGTCCTCCTCAAGGACCCCTTTGGTTGGTCCTTGGGGGGTCATACCTAGATGTTTAGCCCCTAAAACCTCTATTGTATGTACGGGAGTCATTTGGTGATTTTTAATCGTCATACCACACTCCAAAACTCTTACGAAAGCTCTAGAACTCTCTAGTTCAATTTACTAGTTTCTGGGGTTTTACATCCTTCAAAGATGTGTGGAGATAAATTTGGTCCTAAAGTGGGAGAAATATATCTTCATGGTTAGGGAAGGAGTAGTTCTTGGTCACAAAGTGTCACAAAAAAGGTTGGAAGTTGATAACGCAAAGATTGAGGTGGTTGAGAAGCTTCCACCACCAATCTCAGTAAAAGGTATTCGTAGTTTCTTGGGGAATTCTGGTTTTTACCAGAGGTTCATCAAAGACTTTTCAAATATTGCACACCCCTTCTACAAACTTATGGACAAGGAGGTGAAATTTAACTTTAATGATGCATATATGGTAGCCTTAAAGTGTTTTAAAGAGAAATTTATTTCCACCCTTGTTATCATTTGTTCGAATAGTTCATCACCCTTCGAAGTAATGTGTGATGCAAGTGTTACGACATTAGGTGTCTTGTTGGGGAAAAATACAACAAGTTATTCCATCCCATTTACGAGGACAGTGAAACTCTGAATGGTGCTCAACGTAACTATCAATTATGGAGCAAGAATTATTTGTGGTGGTATATGCATTTGAGAAAATTTGGGCATACTTTCTTGGCACCAAAGTGGTTGCTCACACTGATAACACTGCTCTGCGTTATTTGTTTGCAAAGGAAGATGCCAAGCCAAGATTGATAAGGTGGGTTCTATTGTTGCATGAATTTGACTTCGAAGTCAAAGACATAAGAGGTTGTGAAAATCAGTTGGCTAACCACCTATAAAGGTTAGAAGGCAAGGAGAATGACAAGTTGTAGGTAGATATAAGTGATACCTTTTCCGATGAATAGGCATTCACAGTAACTTTACAACAGACTCCTTGTTATGCTGATTTTTCTAACTATGTAGTATGTCGATTGATACTAGAAGTACTAAACTTATATCAACAAAAAAGGTTCTTGTTAGATATTAAGAAACACATTTGAGATGAACCGTAATTATTCAGAAAGTGTGCAGACCATATTATTAGGAGATATGTGCCTGAAAAGGAATTCAATGAAATTATCCATGTTTTTTCATGCTTCACCGGATAGTGGTCATTATAGTGGAGTACGTATATCACGACCTGAGAGCACCCCCTAGTCGTAACATGGCGTAGTTGACCCCGAAGTGGTCGCACACAAGCCCTTAGCACATTCTTTACATAAGATAATAGAAAATACAGGAAAATTGAAAACTTTTACAATCGAAGTCTTATTTCATAAAGCAAGAGAAAGTTTTACTAAAACCTTTGTCTGAAATAATCTATTTAAAATCATGGATAAAAGTCATTGGGATGCAGCCTATACCAAATCTAAAAACATAAATAAATGAGAATAAAGGGTTCGTCCTCGAAGCTATGAGGACTCACCAATTCTTCAATTCTTCTAAATCGTCGAAACTCTAGCCTCCAAATCAACTCAAGCCTCCAACCCTACATTTGGTTAGAATGTAGGCAATATGTGCTAGTAAAAAACATACTAAGTATGAAATCTAACACAACATCATAAGAACATCTCAAATGGTTAGTCGACATAAGACATAAGCATAACAGACAATAACATAATGACAATGTAATCATCATAGTCATAGGATTGTCTCCAATAAAAGAATCATATAAACATAAGTCACATAAGATATATTTTTATGAGCATAGGAGATACATCATGTTCATGGCCTAGTCTTTACTTAGACTTCCATGGTTACACACTTTAACCTTAAGTCCTTCGTGTAACAAGAGAACTATTTCACAAGCCACCTCCAAGTATACTTGTGCAATGCAAGGATAACATCTCATACTACCATCCAAGCTAAGTACAACTCTTTAGTCATTCTTGGGCATAGTTCACATCCAAGACTTAGGTCTTCGTGTCATCTTAACCTTAACCTCTATACATGGTCAACTCTTAAGCTTATCTATGCCATAAGGGTATCATACTTCCAAGTAACCTCAAGACACACTTGTGCAATGTGTGAAATGTATCCTATACTACCTTTCACACTAAGTATAGCCTTGAAATCATCCTAGTCATATTCAACCTACTTTTGCCTCCTTATTAGCTTAGCTCTCATAACTAAGGGAATCTCTCACCTTTAGTCAACTATAACTATGAAAGGCAACTCTAGCCTAATTCTATCTCAAGACTTCTCTTTAGCGACCCTAAGTCATACTTGTGTAATGCATGCATAGCACCCCATAATACTATACATGCTAAGTACTACCTTTAGGTCCTCATACTAACACTTCTTGGTTTGGAACCTAGTTCCTCTCTTTAACTTTAGAACACTATGAGGTACTCTCTTAAGCACATCTTAGTTCATTAATAACTTGAACCCAATGAGGTACTATCTTAAGTATGTTTAAGTTCATTACTAGCATGGATACTATGAGATACTTACTTAAGCATGTCTAACTCCATTTATACTTTGAATACTATGAGTTACTTCATTATGTAAGTCTCAGTTCATTATTCTTTGAACACTATGAGAAGGTTCTCAAGCATGTCTAAGTTCATTGGATATAGAGATTGCTACTAGGAACCTTAACTCAACTATGTGGAGGTTCCCATCTCATGAGACCAAACTTCGGGAAGACCCACACTCTACTATGCAAGAGTCCCCCCTTTAACTTGGATAGTCCTCATATCAACTAGGTGTGGCCCTACTTTCTTTTTGGAGTCCAGACCCTCTCATGTGTAACACTCCATCTCATTGTCAATATCCACTTACAGCCAATCATACACCCAAAGGTTTACTTGTTAAGCCTTGCTTAACACTCATCTTTCATGGAAGGATGTCCGTGACAATCAATCCATTCCCATCACTTCCATCTATTAAGCATTTATAATGTAGGTTAGGTGAATATGGTCCTTACACAACAATTCAACCTATTAGATTTCTATTCTCTTTTAGACTTTACTCTCAAAGCCTTAGCAACACTAGATAATCACATTAACTTAACCCTAAAGCCCTAGCTATTAGGATCAAAACCATACTCTCAAGGCATATTTCTTAATATCTTCTTTATACCTAGATTTCAAGGTCTTTTGATCACATTCTTCATTACTAGGTGATTCTAGTCTTAATTGATCATAAAGGTTTAATTCTAACTTTACAAGTCAAGATCAACCATATACAATAGATTCTAGTTAAATTCATGATTACATGATCCTAACTCTAATCCATTACAACACACAACATTGAATTATGAAGATCACATATGAATCTTGAACGTTGCCTCTAATGGCATAAACCAACAAACATAAGACTCATCAACTTAGATTAGGGTTCATCATATAAATCACATGGATTCATCATAATATCATTAAACAAATAAAATTCAATCATAATTGGATGCTATCCACTAGATTGGAGTCACACCCAAGCCCTACCCACGATGTAATCACAACCCTAGCTAGAATTGGGTTTTTGAGTTCACAATTAGGGGGAATATTTGAGGGCTCCATGGGTGGAAGAATCCATGGATGAATAAGCTTCACATACCGTCAATCAAATCCCCAAACAAATCTTGAAATCAATGGAGAATCGACCAAGATGCTGCCCCTCTTCTCTTCTCTTCTCTTTATCTTCTATTCTAGAGAGAAGATTTCTTGGAGAGTAATTTGGGGGTCCTTAGATGAATGATTTAAAGTGACTAGATTAGGGTCTATTAAATATTTATAGGAGGTAATTTAACTAATTAATCACCCCTCCTAACTCCTAAACTAAATACTAAACTAACCCCTAAACACTAGCTTAAAAACTAAAACTGAAAAACTGGAAGCACCTACGACTTGACCATCTACAGACCGTACATTAATCTACTGTTCGTGATTTGGTCTCATGATTTGGTTTAGAGACTCATATTTTGCAGGCCTGTGCATGCCTAATTCACACCCATGACCTAGGAGGCATAGGTTGATCTAAGGGACGTGGATTGCAACTATAGGTCACACTTTTAATAGTTTTGGGGGACTGTTTTGGGTTCCTTCTCAAGGACCCCTTGGGTGATCCTCGGGGAGTCGTACCCAGACTTTTAACCCCTAAACATGTTATTCTAAGTATGGGAACCATTTATCTTGATTTTGACCCTCATACAATACACCAAAACTCTACTACAAGACCTTACAACACACTAGTTCAACTCACTAGTTAAGCCTAGAATTAACTTGATCAACTAACTAATTTACGAGGTGTTACAACGTACAACTGCTAAAATTCTTCAAAGTGGTTACTACTGGTCATCCCTTTACGAAGATGCTCATGAATTTGTTAAGAAATGCATAAAATGTCGAAAACAAGGTGGAGTGTCTAGAAGACATGAGCTGCCTCTAAAACCTATTCTGGAAGTTGAGTTATTTGATGTTTGGGAAATAGATTTCATGGGTCCATTTGTGAGTTTATTTGGTAATACATACATTTTGCTGGCAGTAGATTATGTTTCTAAATGTGTAGAAGTTGTAGCACTACAAACAATGAAGGGGAAAATGCTGATCAATTCAAAAAATGCTACATCTTTGCTAGGTTTGGCACTCCTCGAGCTATTATTAGTGATGGAGGATCCCATTTTTGCAACAGGCTTTTTGCATCCGCATTGAGAAAAGACGGGATGAGACATAAAGTAACAACACCATATCATCCTCAAACGAGTGGCCAAGTGGAAGTTTTGAATTAGGAGATCAAGAGTATCTTGGCTAAGAATGTAAATGCAAATAGGACCGACTGGTCTCGAAAGCTAGATGATGCTCTGTGGTTATATTGCACTGCCTACAAGACACCAATTGGTATGTCTCTATATTAGCTAGTTTTTGGGAAATCTTGCCATTTACCGGTTCAACTGGAACACAAAGCATTACGGGCTTTAAAGGCTCTAAATTTGGGCTGGGCTAAGATTTCAAAAGGATGAGTAGATCAACTAAATGAATTACATGAATTCAGGTTTAGGGCATATGAAATGTCAGCCCTCTACAAGGAAAAAAATGAAAAAGTTCCATGATTCTAAAATCTTTAGGAGGGATTTCCAAGTTAGAGATTGGTGTTGCTATACAATTCTCGATTGAGACTCTTTCCAAGAAAGCTTGAATCAAAATGGTCAGGCCCATTTAGAGTAATGCGGGTGTTCACGAATTGAGCCATTGAAGTTGAAGGCAAAGAGAGCCCTGCCTTCAGGTGGTGAATAGGTAATGCTTGAAGTTATGTTTTAGAGAATTCCATGAAATTTCAGTGATTGAAGTGGTGTGGTTGGAAGATTCTTGAAAGCATTTCCATGTCATGCCACAACGTTAAATAAGGCATTTCTTGGGAGGCAACCCAAGTGTTAGTTGCTTTAAAAAATGTGTGTTGAATGTGCAAGTGTAGGTTATTTTGCAAGGATAAGACTCCTTCAGCGATTCACAGAGTAATTTCGGCGATCATGAAGTTGATCGCCTTTCTAGCATCAATAGTGGGTTGAGACACTCGAACATTAAGCGAGATGCATGGACCACTCAACGATTCACCGAGATGATTAGATGACCCAACTTTCTTTGCCTTTTGGTACTAGCCTTGATAGCTTGGAGTTTTAGATCTTTCGATGAGGATTCACATCCATTAGGAGATGCACTGATGTTATTCGACGGACTTGCCATTGTCCGCCTTCCTTCCCCCAAATGGAATGGTTACATACTAGAAAATTTGGTGAGCTTCAAGCAATTTTGAGATTCACCGACATGTTTGGCAACTAATGCGGGCTTTTTCCAAATGGGCGCCTAGTGAAGATTCCTTTTCACCCTACTCTGTTTGTTTGAGTGCGAGTATTTTGTCTTTATTTTTTGTTACTATTTGTTCTCTGCTCACATTGAGGACAATGTTGGATGCTTTTGGTGATGGTGGCAGGAGTCCTATTATTAAGTATTTGGTTTTCTTGAAAGTCATTTGAGTATCGATTGTGATCAATACTGATGACTCGAATAATGCTCTTAATTGAATGAAATAAATGTGCAGCTACGATGAGTCAAAATGAAGTTGCATAGAAAATATGTTAACTTTTAGTATCTCGTTGTGACTGGTCAGTTATCAAATGAGTCTCTTGTGATGAAAATTGCACACTAGCTAGAAAGTGTGAAGTCTTGCTTGATATTGGTGCCAATGCCTTATGTGATGAGATTACTTTGATCATTGTGTGTGATGACACCAAGAATTTTCCCCGTTGGTTTGGTAGACTAAGTGATGCGAACACTTGAAATGATCTTAGGCAAAAATTTTAAAGAGTGAAACAATTTAACAATACGCCTTTTCTGTTGTCAACCTTATGAACTGTGTGAACCTTGCTTGAACCCTCTTTAGCCCTATCCTTTTATGACAAGAAACTTGAACATTTGTGACCCCTCTTTATCTATTCACCCGTAACTCTCATGAAGTGGGTTCGTTTGAATAGCCAACTAAGGACAAAAGCCTAAGTTGGGGGTGTGACGAAAAGAGAAGGAAAATCAAGTAGTGTGAGAAATCCAAGAATGGTTTTGAAAAAGATGGAACCCCTCCATGTAAAAAAATAATAGAGAAAACAAAATAAAAAAGAAGCAAAGAAAAAGAATGAAAAAGTTATGAAATAAGAGATGAAAATGGCAAAAGAAATGGGGTGTCCGGTAATTCATATGAAGTTGAATAATGGGGTGGATTATGAGAATGTTTGAAATGTTAAAAAAAAGGACGAAAGTGATGTTCTGGCCACACTTCATGAGGGTAGCAACAACTGATCCCAAATTACCATACATTTACACATAGCCCCATTAGAAGCCTTGGATAGACCTTTCTGATCTTAAGTGAGGTAAAACGAATGTTGATTGGAAAATAAGGGCAAACCTATGGATGAAGTCATGTATGTGTTCATCTTTTTGAGTGTGAGAGTCATATGTGATTATTGAACAATAAATTGTGGAAGAACTTTGTGTGAATACAAAGCCATTTTTGTTGTAAGGGCATTTGAGTACTTTTGTTAAGCTTGAACTTGCATTTGAAGCAAGTATTGTGAACTTGAGAATCTTTGAGTGCACAAATAATTATTGCATGAGTAAGTTGAAGCTTATTGTGTGCATTCATGTTGAGTCTTATGTAGCACTATGTGAGATATCCTTTTTGAACTGCTAATCTTGAGTTTCACTTGAGGACAAGCAAAAGTTTATGTTGGGGGTATTGATGACTCCTGGATTTGGACTCATTTGGGCCTTAGTTTATATAAATTTAGTGTACCAAAAATTGATGACTCAAGCCTTGATTTTTATATATATGGATTGAGGAGAAAAACAAGGACACTAACAGGCAAAAAGGAGAAACATAAGTTGAAGAGAAGGAAAAAAGCAAGCCTGACGATCACCAAGACACTCAACGAATCGCCAAAATCTCCCTATATGCTTAATTTTACAATATATTGTGCCAAACTTGAAAAACATGGGTGAACTGTGTTCCATATCAGTAAATTGTTGAATTCATCGACAAAGTAATATCGTATGGCCCAATTCACCAATTGGGACAAATATGAAAGTGAATTGACAATCTAAAGGACTAAAGGGTGCATCATGAAAGTGATAGGTGACCCTGATCTAGATAGCCTAAAGTTACAGTGCCTAATGGAGGAATAGGTGAAGAAGAAAGGGGCGATAGAAAAGAAGGATCGGTGAGTTGCCAATTGGTCGGTGAAAGCCAACTTTCCTCGCTGATCAACCCCAAAAAGCTACATCTCAGGTCAGTATAAATTAACTTTTAGAAGAGAGAGAAGGTATCCAATCATTGTAGAAAGAAATAGAGAGAACAAAAACATTGTTCTTGTTCATTTCAAGCAAATTTGGCAAGAGATTTCAATTGGATATAGTAATGGAAAATATATTATTCATTTAAGAACTTCAATTTTCAATACCCAGCCACTGAGCATGTATTAGGTACTAAATTTTTTTCTTTTATAATGATTATCTGAAACCCAGATCTTGGGGACTTGACAATGTGATTAATTTCTACATTTGGCTTGACAGGCGTTTGTTATTATCAATTTTAGTGTTAATTCGAAGTGGATCTGACTTATCGTTGTGGTTTAACTTCTCTATTGTATGCTTATTTCAATATAATTTAGTGTTTTATGCTTGATTGATAAAGAAGTGTAAAGCTAAAGTGATAAGTTGGCACTAATATTTAGTGGGCCATGATGGACTTAACTAGATAGAGTGAATCCTAAGACTCATTCTATGTATCCTGCTTGAGAGAGTGGATATAGTGAGGTTGTGAGCTGGTCTTTATGTTTGGTACATTGAGGTTTGAGAGAACTCAATTGAAATGAGGTAGTTGTTTGAGAGAAAAGTATCTCATCTAAATTTCATCTTACCCTAGAAGAGTTAGAACTTTTGGTTAGTAATTTGCACCCATTAAGTTGAATTTGCCAATTGATTTGTCAATCCCCCAATATGTTTCTCCTATTTGATTTTTCCTAGTTAATTGTTGAAGTTACTTTCCAATTTAACAACCCCTTACCCTGACATTGATGTCCCACACTTCAAATTTTATTAATAGTTTATGATATTCTATAATCCTTCAAAATAATACTACTCTCTATGGGATCGACCCCGACTCTTTTGTTAGGTTTATACTGCTTAACGATCGTCTACACCTAGTATCGTATGAGGTGTAGTTGATACATGAATCAATTATGTTGTTAGATTCTAATTATGGAGTCATAATTCATGACAGATCCGTATCATTTCTTTTCATGGAAGTAAAGGAACAACATCATGAGGATCCCATCTTCGAGCAGCTTAAGGGTAAAGCTCAATAGAAAGATTGTTTGCCATCAATACAACAGAAGATTAAACACTCAGATATGGACTTCGATTGTGTGTTCGAGATGTTGCAGGTCTTCAACAACAGATTATGGTAGAAGCACACTATTCTCGATATTCAATTCACCCAGGTTATATGAAGATGTTTCATGATATTAAAGAGATGTACTATTTGCCTAGGATGAAGAAAGATATTGTGGAGTTTGTAGAACAATTTCCTGACTTTCAGCAAGGAAAGAGTGAGAACCCAAAACTCTGTGGGTTGACTCAAGAGAAACCCCTTCCATTATAGAAGTGGTAGGCAATAAACATGGACTTTGTTATAGATTTGTCTTACTCGTGGCAGAAGTTTCAGTCTATTTGGGTAATTATCAATAGTCTAAATAAATCAACACATTTCTTGCTGGTCAAGACCACGTTTTCACTTGAGGATAATGCAGGGCTATATATTAGAGATAGTTTTAGATTACATGGTGTCCCTACATCAATTATTTTGAACAGAGAAGCACATTTTATTGCACATTTTTGGAAATCATTCCATAAGGGTCTGGGGGTGAAGGTACTATCCCATTTTATCCTCAGACTGATAGCTAAACTAAGCGTACGATCCAGTCTCTCGGGGATATGTTAAGGGCATTTGTGTTAGATATTAAATGAAACTGGAATGATCACTTTCAACTTGTCGAGTTTTCCTATAATAATAGCTATTATTCTAGCTTTGTTATGGCTCCCTATGAGGCTTTATATGGAGGAAACTGTATTTCCCCTCTTGGTTGGTTCGAGATTGGAGAATCTGAATTATTTGGACAAAACTTGGTGCAGAAAGCCATAAAACATGTTAAGTTAATTAGAGTGCACTTGTTGACATCCTAGAGCCATCAAAAGTCATACGCAGACGTTAGGTGAAAGGACATAGAATTTGATGTTGATGATTGGGTCTTTCTGATAGTTTCACCTATGAAGTAGGTAATGAGATTCGACAAAAAGGGCATGTTGCACCTTAGGTACATTAGGCCTTTTAGCATCTTGTGGCGCATATGCCAAGTTCCCTACGAGGTAGAGTTACCTCATGATTTAGAAGAAGTACATGTAACACCTCAAAATCTAGTAGGCTAAGGAAAGGATCAAGTGAGAGGTCACCAGCCCAAGATTGAGCAAGTCACCCTTCATGAAAACCTAGACGGGTCGATAAGGGCACCAAGAAGTGTAGTGAGGCTCGTGAAGGATAATAGTTCCTAGCCAAAAAGGGATCACCTCCAACAAGTACCTAGATGGCACCTGGTGGTACCTGTGAAGGGAAGGCAGTATCCACTCCAAGGCTAGCCCTTCTCACGATCCAACTAGACAGGTCATGAAGGCCAAGATGGCTCATGGTGTAGGTCGTGAGGTGAGTCAAGAGTTTATGTGGATTCCCTAGGCAGCTAGTCAAGGACCACAGTTGCCATCATGACCTGTGTGATCCTTGACGGTTCATGAGAGGCAGCGTGAAGGGGGTTCATCAGTAGTAAAATCAAGGCCTTTTGGGTTTTTTCCAAATTTTGTTAAAATAATACTATGTCATTTTACCCTTGCCTAGGACCCCTATATAAGTGATTTTAACCCCAAATTCAACCCATTCAATTCATGTTGTCAAATTTTCAAAAGAAGAACAAGTCTTCTCTCCCAAAATATTTCTCTCGTTAGAAAACTTGAAGAAGAAGAAAGGGTTCAATATAGGGCTTCAAGGAAAATCTCTATTTCCAGCATCAAAGGAAAGCTTTTGGTATTGAGGTATGATAGTTTTCATCTATGGATTCCTTCCATTCATGGAGTTCCCAAATTCTCCTATTTTTTTTCGAAGTTAGAAATACCCAAATTTAGTTAGGGTTTTCTTCTATGTTATGGGTTCTCTTGATTATTGACTTAAATGATCACTTATGCAAGAATTGATGAAATACTATGGTTTTATGATGCTTCCCCATGAACTCATATTATTACCACGTTTTCTAAGTTATTATGATATAATGTGGGTTTTCAATTATGAAAGAGGAGATTATGAAATTAAGCATGTTCTTATGGAATTTGTGTAAATCTTTTAAAGATGCTTTGAGAGTGAAGTATCAATGATCATGTTATTGTTGTATTGTTGAAAGGATTTTCTCATATACACATAAAAGCATGAATGTGAAAGATTTTCTCACATAATAAGGGTTCCTAAGGTTGAAAGGCTTTTCTTACCTAAAATTAACCAATGATTAAGGAAGTTATGTTAATGTTGAGGCAAGAGGTGATTACCCATGCTCTTTATTGAATGACAAGAGTCAATTACCCATGTTCCTTTAGAGCTAATATTAATAGGATTAAGAACTATTCCGTGGAAGTTAATCTTAGTACCAAATGGATATGTTGTGATTACCCAAGTCCTATAAACTATTTTCCAACATAGGATTGTCTAGAAAGACACTAGATAGTGGATACACAATACCTAGAAGTTCATGTTCCTTACCTTGGAAAGTAGGAAAAATCTTTTCGGTGTTGGAAACACCAGATTACATGTTGCTAGCTAAGATGGTCTTATATGTCGGTTAAGGCTACTTCCCACAAACATGCAAGGTTATAATGAACCAAGGATACTTTAAGAAGTATCTTAAGTATGCTTTATGATGACATTCACTTGCATTCATCATGTTTTGTGACTTATGTTTTCTAATATTTGAGATTTCATGTTTTAACCTGATCATTACATACGCATGAAAATGTCCCATTTTAGCATGTTTTAAATGTTCTATACATGATTATCATACGTTGTACATATTTTGTGCTAACGCATACTCTTGCCTGCATTTTCTCAAATGTAGGGTCTGATAGTAAAGGTTCTCAGTTTTATGGCTAGAGGTTGATTTGAGAGATTTTCAATCTTTGGTGAGTCCTCATGCTTTGAGGACAGGTGTTGATTGTTTCAGTCTTGTCTGTTACTTTTAGTTTTGGACAAGATTTATGCGGTAGGCCCAATTTAATTCTTATGTACTAGATGGCTAATGAGACAAGTGTTTAGACTTCCAATTTACTTTTACAAAACATTTGAGACTTAAAATATTGTTATTAATCTCTTTTGTTCTATTTTTATGTTACGAATGTTAAGTGGCTTGTATGGGTCCTCTAGGGGTCCTATATGCCATGTTACACATAGGGGGTACCTTGGGTCGTGACCAACTTTGTAATCAGAGCACAAGATTTAGAAAGGTCCTAGGATGTTTCAAAAGCCACGTCGAGTAGAGTCTTGTTCATTAGTGCGAAGCGCGCCGCATTTATAAATGATAGGCTACAAGGTGATTAGGAAACTCCACTTCTTTCATTACTCTAAAGTAGTGCGGTAGAGTTTAACTCTATAAGGTCTATATCCGAATCCTTATCGGATGATCTACATGATGTGGCTACTCGAACAGTGTCACAACCCAGATATAACACGTATAGGACCCCAAAGGACCCCATACAAGCCACTTAGCTCTCATAACATAAAAAATATTATAATAAGAGTAAAACAGTAGTCCAAGTGTAATAGTTTTTATAAACGATAAGCGGAAGTTTAAAGCACTAGTCTCGTCATAGCCATCTAATATAATATAATGAAATTTGTGCCTAGCCCATACATAGTGTACAAAAGTGAAATACAATAAAAGGAACTAAAATAGTGAAAATTCATCTTCAAAACATGAGGAGTCACTAAAGCTCGGGAATCTCGAACTTAATCACTAGCCACAAAACTGATGACCCTGACTATCAGACCCTACATTTAGAAAAACGTAGGCAAGAGTGTACGTTAATAGGAAGCAATGTACCAAGTAAGATAGCCATGCATAAAATATTTAAATCATGCTATAAGGGGACATTTCATTTCATGACATGAAACTAACCAAGCTAGATCATGATATAACAGAGATAGAAAACATATGTCATAAAACCATGGTTAATGCAAGCTAACATCATCTTTATAATCTTTGAACTCATATGCGATACTTCTTTAAGTATCCTTAGTTCATTATTAATGTTATAGATTATCCTTAACCGATATAGAGACCATGTGAGCTATAACATGATCCCCTAGTGTCTCCCATACCGAAAAGGGTTGTCCTACTTACCAAGGTAGAACCATGAACTTCTAACTTAACTGGATCCACTAGCTAATGTCTACTTTAGACAATCATCCTATGGGGGCATATAGGTAAGGGATAAGGAGATTGCTTCTTGAAACCTATCCTCTACCCACAGGGGAGCTTACATCTTAATATCCTCTATGTGCTAAGTATAAATCCCATGGAATAGTCATTTATTCTCATTCTTATTATCAATGGAAAGGCACATCATCTTGCCAATCCAAGCTAAGTCGTCATCCATGGAAAGGTATCCTTGGATAACCAATACAAGCTAAGTTCATTACGATAGATCTTAATCTTTGATTCAATTAGGTGAGAAAGTCGTTCAACCTAAGAATCCTTATTATGTGACAAAACCTTACACATCTTGCTCTTATGAGTATATGAGAAAATACTTTCAGTAACACATGATGATTATGATTATTGATACTTTAATCTCAAAGAATCCGTAAAACATTTGCATAGATTGCTGCATAAGTCCATCATTCACCTCTTGTGGTTCAAAACCCACTTTCAATCATCAATACTTAAAAAACATGAGTTATATATGGATTTCATCATAAATTCATGTAAAGCTTCCAATACATGCTTAATTTCGTAAAACTCTTCCTTTTCAATCAAAATCCCACAGCATATGATTTATAAATTGAAAACATGGGGATTAAATGGGTTCATGGGGAAATCATTATAATATCTTAGTATTTCATCCATTCATTCATAAGAGAACATAATACAATCATTTATATTAATAATCAATAGAACACATGACAATTGAAGAAAATCCTAACTCAATTGAGGAATTCTAACTTTTGAAATAGAAGAATTTCGGAACTTTATGGATGGAAGGAATCCATGGATGAAATCTATCATACCTCAAATCCCAATGCTTAGCTTCAATAGAGGGATTGAGTCTTGACCTTGACCCTAGCTTGAATCATTTCTTATTCTGCAAGTTTCTAGAGAGAGAAATATTTTGAGAGGAAGAATTTTGGTTTTCTTTCAGATCTTGAGAGAATAGTCTTAAATTGGGGAAATCTGAGAGTAAAATACTTATATAGGTATTTAGATGAAGGGTAAAATGACGTAATGTAGTATTAAAATAATCTAAAAAAACCAAAAGGCCTTGACTTAAATTTGAAAACAAATCTCACTAGAGTTTGCAAAAGGCCACTCGGCAACTCGCCAAGTGACCCTTTAACTCACCGAAATTCATAGTGGGTCGACTGGGGGCTAAGTAAATTTAGGAGATGGGGGAGTGTCGACTTTGGCGAAAAACCTAGCGGAATGGCAAGCTAGACTTAGCTTGCCTAAAGTTATAGAATACTAGACTCATAGATCAAACCAAAAAGTCGAGGTGGGTCTACTCGGCGGATCGCTAAGTCGACCCGGCAGATCGCCAAGTCGACTATGAAGTAAAGCTTTTCATATATCTGAATTCGAGGTGTTACATTATCTCTCCTATGGGAACATTCTTCCTTGAATGAGATTCTAGGCACTACTTAGAAGAAAAGGACTTTAAACTAGCAACCCATCACGCATGCATCTTCATCAAAATGCGCCAAGCCAAGGAGGAATATCAACTCCACGTTATGACATGCTCAACATCATAAAGAAGATGGAAACTAACAACCCATAATGAATGCAAAATATTAAAATGCACATATCTGAGGAGGAAAATTATTAACTATAAGCTAACATCGGAGGAGGAACATTACTCCAAGCTAAACATGTTCAACATATTATCTCATGAAGTCTATAGGCAACTTATACTCAATGCACATCATCATGAGGAGAATCAATCATGTAAACTCATTTTCTTTCAAAACTCAAGTTTTTCATGAACATGCATAACATAAGGAAATCATGGAAATACGTAAAACACATTATTCCAAACCAAGAAACAAACTAAGAGGAATTTTTTACCACAAGATAGAGTAGGAGTAGAAGGAAAGAGATAAGGAAATTGGCATATCATATCGACCTCGGCCTCCTAAGTAGCAGCCTCAACTAAATGATTCCTCCACAATACTTTCACAGAAGTAACTTCCTTGTTTCTCAACTTCTTAACTTGCTGGTCTAAAACTCAAGTGGAACTTCCTGATAAGAAAGACATTCCTCAACTCCCAAACCTTTGAAGGTAACTATGGATGTCGGTTCTCCAACACATTTCTTAAGTATAGAGACATGGAAAATCGGATGCACTGATGCCAACTCAGTAGGAAATTAAAGCTCATAAGCAACCTTACCAACACGCCTCACAATTTTATATAGGCCTACATATCGGGGACTAAGCTTCCATTTCATACCAAATCTCATTATACCATTCATGGGTGAAATATTCAATTAAACCCAATCATGAATATCATAGTCAAGATCCCTTTTTCTCACATCGGCAAATAACTTTTGCCGAATTTGAGTTGTTTTCAACCTTTCTCTAATAAGTTAAACTTTCTCAATGGCCTTATGTACCAACACGAGACCTATTAGGGTAACTTCACCCACCTTAAACCATCCTATAGGAGATCTACACCTTGTACCGTATAAGGCCTCAAATGGAGCCATATCAATACTCGAGTGACAACTATTATTACAAGCAAATTCAATCAATGAAAAATGGTCATGTCAATTACCATTAAAATCAATCACACAGGCCCTCAATATATATTCCAAAGTTTTGATACTACACTCTGCTTGCCCATCACTTTGGTGATAAAAGGTCATACTAAGCTTAACACGAGTACCAAGACCCATTTGGAATGAATTCCAAAACTGAGAAGTGAATTGGGTACCATGTTCATAAATAATGGACAAGGGCACTCCATGCAACTTTACCATTTATCTCAAGTACATCTTGGAATATTCCTCTATAGAACAAGAAACCTTGATGGGAAGGAAAGGAACTTATTTCATCCTCTGATCTATTGATCTATTATTGTAACACCCCGGAAACTAGTAGGCTAAACATGAGGGTTAACATCAAGGAAGAGTAACTAGACCGAAGGAAAATGGGTAAGGTCCAAGGCAAGGGCCCAAGGCTTCCCAAGAGTTGACCAAGGCACTACCCCCATCTTCACGAGGATCTTCATAACTTGTTGTTGCCACCACGCCCCATGGTGCTACCCGTGGATGGCTAGGCAGTAGAATCTCCAATATTTGCCCTAAATGTTACTCCTCATCACTTCACGGCTCGTGGGAAGGCTCGTGGGAGGAATTTGGTGGTGTGAGGGTTGAGAGAAGTTGATTTGCCACTGTCTCAAGGTTCACGAGAGAGACCACGGCTCTTGGAGCCCCTTGTGAGGTTGCCATGGGCTTGTGGGCTAAAGTCACATGATGCCTAGCCACTACCTCAAGTCCATGAGTGGGACCATGACTCATGGTCATGACAACAGCTCGCGGGGCCCTCGTGGCACCTAGGTAGCTCACTTAATGTGAGGGGTGTTTTGGGTAATTCCAATTTAAGTCTTATTTTCCAAACACCAAAATATTTCCCAAAATTCATCTCCTCTCAAAAAAATTCTCTCTCTAGAATTTCAAGGAAGAAGAAGAAGAAGAAAGAAGGTAGAGTTAGGTTCAAGAAGCAAAGTATTCACACCAATTTCATATGGTATTCCTTCATCCATGGATAGTATTCATCCATGGAGTCCCTTGAAAACTTAATTTCAAAGATAGAAATGCCCCCAAAAAGCTAGGGTTTGACTCCAAGTCATGGGTTCCTTTCAAAAATGATTTGAATAATTGAATTACTTTATATTATAATTTGAATTGATGATTTGTGTTGGTTTTTCTGTTGAAACCCCCAAGAACCCTGGAATCCCTATTTTTTTCCCTATGAATATCTTGTGATGTGGGTTTGTTGATTATAGAAGAATATTATGAGATGATGCTAGTAGTAATTGTGTTACTTAAATTATGGTAACATCCATGTCTAATGTAGTAAATTATAGATGGGTTGATATGATATGAGTTTTGATCCTTCAAAAAGCAAATTATGATGTTATGCATGATTATGAGATTTATGGGTATGCTTTCAGAACACTTTGAGAGTAAAGTGATTATGATTATGATCTTATTGGGTGTTGTTGAAAGGCTATTCTCAAAATACACGCATATGTATGAATATGTTATGATGTGAAAGGTTTCCTCACAATATGATAATTCTAAGGTTGAAAGGTTATTCACACCTATTGAATCTATTAGACATCTTATGAATTATGTTGGATTGAGTGTCAAGGCATTCTTCCATGAATATGAATTTAAGTTAAGACTTAATATGAACTCCGTGGGAATTAATGCTTAGCACCGAGTGGATATTGAATATGAGATCGAAGCTCTTCTGTTAGAAAAGTCGGGTTTGTAGTAGTAATCTCCTTATCCCATAAACTACGTGCCCTCAATGGTTATTTAGCTAGTAGACCCACCTTAGCTAAGAGTATGGTTCTACATTCGGCAAGTAGGACAACCATTTTCTATGTGGGTGACACCGGATTCCATGTTGAGCTCACATGGTCTATGTCAGTTAAGGCTTATTCCCACTATCACAAGAATGTGAATTATGAACTATGGCTACTTAAGAAGCCTTACCTATTATGGGATTTTATTCATGCATTGCACAAGAATGTTTTGAGGGTACTTATGGTATGTTTCTCTTATGATATGATAATCTCTGTAAGAAATATGCTTATGATTTATGTTTTTCCATTATTGTCAAAATGATGTTTTAACTTAGTGAATTGTGTGCATTCAATTAAAATGCTCCCTCTTTCATGTTTTCGATATTTTTGTGCATGACTATTATACTTGGTGCATTTTTTTACTAACCCATATTTTCCTACATTTTTCCCCAACTATAGGGTCCGGTTCTCAAGGTGGTTAACATTGCGGCTGAAGCTTGGATTTGATCATTTCTCCTAGCTTTTTCGTGAGTCCACATGATTCAAGGATGGATGTTTTCAATTTTTAGTTTCTTTCATTGTATTTCCTTTTCGGACTAAGTGTATGGGCTATAGCCTTTTCTTTTAGACTATTGTAAAAGATGGCTAAATTGACACAAGTCTAGACTTTTGCTTTCCTTTATGAAAATTTTGGACTTTGAAATGTGTTTTTACTCTTTATTATTCTATGCTTATGTTATGGTATGCTAAGTGGTTTACATGGTGCCTTTCGGGATCTTATGTGCCTTGTTACATCAGTACCCCTGGGCCGTGACAAACTTGGTAATCAGAGCACAAGGTTCAGAATGATTCTAGGATGATGTCTCATAAGCCACGTCTAGTAGATTCTTGTTCATAAATGTAAAGTGCACCACATTTATGAATGAGAGGCTACAAGATGATAAGGAAAGTACACTTCTTTCATTACTCTTAAGTCGTGCCATAGACTTTAGCTCTATAAAGTCCCTCTCCTAATCCTTCTCTTATGTCTTCAAGATATGAATACATGAAGGCCCAACACTAGAAGAATGGAGGGTGATAATGTAAATAAGGAAGCTCCTTAAGCTAATAAAGCTCTAATTAATTCTTCGGCTATGTCGGATGGGGAAGTTAGGTTGGATTTTCAAATGTTGGCCCAAGTTTTGACGACTCAAGCTCAAGTTGTGATGACTCAGGCCCATAGAGATGTTGTGACTTATGTGAATCCTAATGTGAATTTGGCTGCTTCTAGGGTTAGGGATTTTGCTAGAATAAACCCTCCCAAATTTCTTGCCTCCAAAATGGAGGAGGATCCTTAAAGGTTTATCGACGAGGTTTATAAATTAATTGATATTATAGGGGTATCTTCAGAAGAGAAAGTGGTGTTAGCAGACTACCAACTAAAATATTTGGCTCAATTTTGGTATGAGCAATGGAAGGGTGAGAGACCCGTAGGAGCGGACCCAGTAGAATAGGAATCGTTTAAATCAACATTTCTTGATAGATTCTTTCCCCTGGAGTTTAGGGAAGCAAAGATGAAAGATTTCATTAACCTTCGTCAAGGAGGTATGAGTGTGAAGGAGTATACTCCAAAATTCACCCAATTATCCAAGTATGCTCCAACTATGGTGGCGGATTAAAGGGCTAAGATGAATAAATTTGTGATGGAAGTGTCTGACAAGGTGGTTAAAGAATGTAATACGGCAATGCTTATCCCGAATATGGATATTTCACGTCTCATGGTGCATGCCCAATAAATAAAAGAAGAGAAACTCAAGGAAAAGAACAAAGATGTGAAAAGAGCTAGAACTGTTTATGGGAATTTCTCCAATGCTAGGTCTAATGGACAAGGTCGACCAAATTTCAAACAAAAGTTCTCCAACCAAGGATAGGGTGTCTAACCATAAACCTCAAGGAGGTAATAGTGGTTGTTCTTTTATGGATAGGCCTGATTGTGCAAAATGTGAGAAGAAACATGATGGGAAGTGCCTAGTCGGTACGATTGTCTATTTTGGTTGTGGTAAGAGAGGTCATCAAATGAGAAATTACCTGGAGTGAAGGACTTCACAAGGATAAATCCTCCGGAGTTTAATGGTTCCAATGTTTAGAAAGATTCTCAAGAGTTTATCGACGAGGTATATAAGGTGTTGATGACCGTGGGAGTTACTCCGGTGGAAAAGGCGGAGTTTGCCCCTTACCAATTGAAATATGTGGTTCAAATATGGTATAATAGGGGGCAAGAAGGAAGGTCTGAAGATGTGGGTACTTTTGATTGGGAGAAGTTTAAGGCTGCATTTCTTGCTATTTTCTTTCCCCTTGAGAAAAGGGAAGCCAAGGTGCTTGAATTAATTAACCTTTAACAAGGAAGTATGAGTGTGAGGGAATATTCTCTAAAGCTTACTCAATTGTCTAATTATGCTCCATCAATACTTGCTGATTCAAGGGATAAGATGAGTAAGGTTGTTTTGGGTGTGTCCGAAATGGTGGTTAAAGAGTGTCGAACCGCAATGCTCATTAATGATATAGACATCTATCGTCTTATCATTCATGCCTAAACAATAGAGGAGGAGAAACTCATTGAATAGTCTAGAGAGGCAAAAAGGGCTAAGTCTAGTGATGGTAATTTCACTAATACATGGTTTGATGGAAAAGGTCATCCAAGATTTTGACAAAGGTTTCCAGTCAAGGTTCCTGCAATGCTCCTCCTAAGTTCAACAAAGATAAGGTGTCTAACTCTAAGCCTCAAGGAGGTAATGCTTAGTCTTCATTGCCTAGGTTTAATTGCACAAAGTGTGGAATGAAGCACGATAGTAAGTGCCTAGCTGGCACATATAGTTGTTATGGTTGTGGTAAAAGTTGTCACAAAATGAGGGAGTGTCCAATGCTTACGTGCAAGGAAAGAGAGGGCAATAAATCTCCTCCTAGTGGTTCGAGTTCCAATGATCCTAAGCAAAACTACTTTTATGCCCTTCATACTCGAGATGATCAAGAGAGTTCCCCATATGTTGACACCGGTATGTTGAAAGTTTTCCAACTTGATGTACATGCTTTATTTGATCCTAGTGCTACCTTGTCTTTTGTGACGCCATATGTGGCTATGAGGTTCTTGGGCAGTAGATCCCTGTGGGCTCTCTAAAGTTTGCTCATCACCACAAGCTACTTCACGGCCAGTGGTAAAGACCAGCCCGTCAGAAGCTCTGGGTAGTGCCTTGAACTTTTGGAGGCCAAGACTTGGTGGTCTAGCCACTGGACCAAGGACCACGGTTAGTGGAGCTTGCTGTGGTGCCTGGCACTAGCCTGCTTAGTGAAAAGTATTTTGAGAAACTCCTATTTAAGTGGGCATTAAGTGAGGTCATTTAGCCTAGACTTAGTACATCTATATAAGCTATTTTAACCCTTTAAACTCACAAATTAAGTTACTATTTCTAAAACCCCAAAAGAATCCCAAAAATTCATTCTCTCAAATATTATCTCTCTAGATCTTGAAGAAGAAGATAGGGTTTGATGCTAAGTCAAGATCAAGCCACCCAATCTCTAAGCTTTTGAGGGCGTTCTGACTAAGGGATGATAGCTTTTCATCCATGGACTTCTTCCATCCATGCAGTTCCCTTGTTTTCCCCAATTGTGAAGATGAAATCCCTAATTATAATTAGGATTTCTTCTAATATTTTGGGTATTGATGTATGTTGATCCAGTTGAGTGGATAATGATTGTTTATGATCGAATTAGTAGTAATTCATGTTTTTAAGATGGAATTATATGTCTATATGCCTAACCCATGTCTAGAAATATGAAATTAAAGTAAGTTGGTTTTGAGCCTTGAAAAGGGAAATTGAGGATTTAGAGATAATCTTCTACGATTGATGATATGTTTTTATGATTAGGGCACATAGATATGAATTGTTGAATCATGATGAGTAAATGTTGATTTTAAGCCTATATGATTGTCACAACAGAGGGGTACCCCCTAGATGTAACAAGGCACATAGAACTCCTAAAGGCACCATGTAAGCCACTTAGCATATCATAACATAAGAATAGAACAATAAAGAGTAAAAACGCCAAGTCCAAGATTTTCATAAAGGAAAGTGAAAGTCTAGAATTGTCTCATGATGCAATCTATTACAATACTTGAATCAAATAGGGTCACATCCCATACAACATAGTCCAAAAAAGAAATACAAGAAAAGAAATTACTAAGTGAAAACATATGTCCTCGAATCATGAGGACTCAACAACAAGAAAGGAGAAATGAGTAAATCCAAGCTTTAGCCAAAATGAGGACCACCTTAAGAACTAGACCATACACTTGGGGAAATGTAGGAAAATAAGAGTTGGTACAAAAAATGCACAAAGTATGATAGCCATGCATGAAAACCTTTAAAACATGCAAGAATTGACATTTTAGTTGAATTCATGTAATTTACTAAGTTAAAATATCATTCTGAAGATAGTGAAAAACACGTAAGTCATAAGCATATTAACCATATAGATCATTATAACATAAGAGAACCATACCATAAGTACCCTTAAAGCATACTTGTGCAATGCATGAATAAGATCCCATAATCCCACCCATGTTAAGTAAAGCTTCTTGATTAACTATAGTTTATATTGTTGTCATAGTGGGATAAGCCTTGATCGACATAGACCATGTGAGCTTAACATGTTATCCTATGTTTACACAGCCTCTACTCTCGTGAGGGCTTCAATCTCATATCAATATCCACTCGGTACTAAGCATTAATTCCCATATTGTAAGAAAAGTTTTCACATCATACCATAATCATACATAAGTGTGTATATGAGAATAATCTTTCAACAACATACAACCAGATCATAATCATAATCACTTTACTCTCAAGAGTTCTTAAAGCATATACATATATCTCATAATCATGCATAATGTCATAATTTACCCTTTCAAGGGTAAAAACTCATACCATATAAACACATCTAGAATTCACTACATTAGACATGGATATATACATTATTAAAGTAATACAACTACTACAATCATAATCTAATAATATTATTCTATAATCAACAAACCCACATTACAAGATTACAATTGGGGAAAATAGGGATCTCATGTCTTGGGGATTTCAACATAAAAACCATAATAAACCGTCAATTCAATCATACTATAAAGTAATTCAATCATTAGAATCATTTTTGAAAGGAACCATGATAATGGAATCAAACACTAACTTTTGGGAATTTCTATCTTTCAAATTGGGGTTTTGAATGGGCTCAATGGATGAAGGATTAGCATACCTTAGAAAAGAAATCCAATGAATTTGAGAAGAAAACTGTCACGACTCAAGGCTACACCCTAGACGTTACATGGCATACAAGACTCCAAAAAGGCTTATACAAGCCTCATAGCATATCATAGCATAAGAACATAAGAAAAAGTGCAGAAATTAAAACTTTTCTTTACAATTGAAATCTCTTATAAAACCAAAAGTAAGTCTACAATACTATGTCTCAAACCATCTACAACTCTTGAATACAATCTTAGGGACACATCCCTTACAAAATTCTAAAACATAGGAAAAGACAAAAGGACTTAATGGTCAAGCCCTCGAATACTATGAGGAGTCACCAAGTTTCTTCTTCTCGATCTACAATGATCCTAGCCACGAAGATGGAAGTTGATATCGCCGAACCCTACACTTGTGAATAATGTAGAAGAAATATGGGTTAGCACATAATGTACTAAGTATGATAGCCATGTATGAAAACGTTTGAAGACATGCTAAAAGGGACATCTTTGTTAAATTCATGCACTTTGTTAGTTTAAACCATCATTTAGAAAGTAGTGAGAAAACACAAGTTACATTCATAAGAGACATCATAATAAGATATAGGCTATAACATAGTAGTTAACAATCGCAACTAGTGAGTATAAGAAACACCATTATGAACGTATACATAATCGTTACAATCTTGTTTTAGTATAATAGAAGAGAAACACTTCATGAGCCACCCCAAGGCAAGCTTGTGCAATGTATATGTAAGACCCCATAATCCTACCCATACTAAGCAAGTCACTTTAGATTCTCATTCGTGTTTACCCTCTCTTTAACTCATCTTTAGCTTATTTCTCATATACAATGAACATTCACTTTTAATCAACTATATCAAGAAAGCAACCAAATTCACCAATACCAATAAACATACAACATCACAAGTAGCCTTACTTATTTAATGGAATTTCTATCTAGTCAAAAACACATTCACTACATGAATAATCATGAAAAAAGGACTTACCATAACTACTCTCAAAGCCTACTTGTGCGATGATTGGATAATGTCCCATACTCTCACCCGCACTAAGTAGTACTCTTTGAAAAGCCATAGTTCATCCTAAACTTGACCTTATGGGAATTAGCTATAGCTGACATAGACCATGAGAGCTTATTCATGTAATCCGGTATCTACCCCACACCGTAAAGGGTGTCGTACTTGCCTAATATAGAACAAAATATATTAGCTTGGAAATAAATCCAATGGCTAAATAACCTATGGGGGCACGTAGTTATTGGATAAGGAGATTATTTCTATAAACCCAGACTCAACTATGGTAGAAGGTTTCCATCTCATGAGACAACTACTTTGGGAACCCAGACTCAACTAATGTAAAAGGAACCAATTTGGGAAGCCGGACTCAACTAGAGTAAAAGCTTCCATCTCTTTATCATATCCTCTCAGTGCTAAGAATTAGTTCCCTTTTTGAGTTTATATTAAGTCTTGATTTAAATTGATAATTGTGGAAGATGTCTTGACACTCAATCAAACAACTCATTCTAAAGCTCCTAGATTCATTAGGGGGACTAGTCTTCAACCCTTAGAACCACCGTATGTGACAAAACTTTCAAATTGTATGGTAGTCATATCCACGTGTGCAAGTACGGATAATCATCCAATCAACACAACAATTGGATTAT
Organism: Solanum bulbocastanum; assembly: GCA_037074985.1. Taxonomy (NCBI): domain Eukaryota; kingdom Viridiplantae; phylum Streptophyta; class Magnoliopsida; order Solanales; family Solanaceae; genus Solanum; species Solanum bulbocastanum. The sequence goes on along the minus strand of CM073606.1, from coordinate 17,451,723 downwards.
AATGTATTAACTTTACTATTGAAGCAATCTAATTGAATGCACAGAAGTCTTATATACATAGCTAATTCTCATGGTTTGCCCTTCAAGGGCTATAGATGATATCTAACCAATCAATCTAGAATTTCTACATTAGATATAGATGGTGACATGATTCAATTAACCAAATTTCTACAAGAAAATCTAATACTATTCAACTAACCACAACTCACCCACATCAAAGCTATAGAAATTCCTTAATTAATACACAACTCAAGTAATCTATTCTTTATATTCATGATTCTACAACATTCTACTAATACCAACCAAATACCCTTACATTAAGCTCCAATTGAGAAGTTAGTGAAATTTGTTGACTCATGGAAGAATTTGTCATAAAAACTATCATAAAACAGTAATTAAACATTAATATAACATAATTAAATCATGAAAATGTTTTGAGAAAGAGTCCATGGCTTGGAGTGAAAACCCTAGGTTTTGTAGACTTTGTCAACTTGAAATTGAAGAATTTAAGGACTTCATGGAGGAAAAGTTAATCCTAAATCAAAACTACCATACCTTAGTTGAAGAATCTCCACGAATTTGAATTAAAAAGGTGTGTTCTTGAGCCCTAGACCTTGACATCTTCTTCTTCTTCAATGGAGGTTGTTGAGAGAAAACTTTGGGGGTAGAGTTAGTTATGATTTGGGGTCTTTGGGATTATTAAGTTAATAGGTTGGTTAAGGGTTTAAAATACCTTATGTAAGTCTAATGAAATGAAATAAAACGACCCTACACTAAAATTATTAAATTAGAAATTACTTAACTAAAACTTACCTTGGCATAGTTTGAGGCAAATTGTAGGTGCAATCCACGTTCCTTGACCCACAGACTCTGGGTGCACTCACACCCCAACCTACACGTCCTTGGGTGGGGTCTACAACTCTTCATTTAGGGGCCTGACCCATGTCGCCCACCTAAGGTGAGTGGGTCCACGTACTGGCTGTAGGTGCCCATACGTGGGTGACCCTTTTTGGGCAGTTTTGGGGGAACTTGTTACTGTCCTCCTCAAGGACCCTTGGTTGGTCGTTGGGGAGTAGTACTTTGACGTTTAACCCCTATAACCCTCATTCTAATTATGGGAAGCCATTTTACAACTTTAACCCGCACATCAAACTCAAAAACTCTAACACAAGGCTCTAGAACTCTCTACTTTAGTTCACTAGTTTTCAGGGTATTACAATCTCTCCCCCTTGTGAACATTCATCCTCGAATGACACTTTAAATACTTTACGGAATTAAAGACTTAGGACTAGCAGCCCATTATGCATGAAACATCATAAACAATGCACAAAACCAGGAGGAAACATCAACTCCATTTCAACATATAATCAATGCAATACGAGGGAGTAGGAACTACATCTAACAACCCAATATGTATGAAACTCAATATTTCTAATATTCATAAGAGGATCTAACATTTCAAACTTAAATAATGCTCAACACATCATCATGGAGCCAATATGTCAATACTCTCAAAAGCATACTAAAGCATGTTCACCAACACCTCTTATGAAGTAAAATAGGCAATAATTACTAAACGCACAACAACATCAGGAACATAAATCATGAAAATTCATTTTCTCATAAAAACATGAATTTCACCAAGAACATGCACCATTCAAGGAAACCATGGAAAACACACAATTCACACATGACTTGCAAACCAAATAAGTTATGGAAAACTTACAACATCCAAGACTTCACACTTATGAAACAAGTCAAGGGAAACTTATCATTTCAAGTTAACGGAGGAATAAAAGAAAGATAAGGATATAGGAACATCTCATTGGACCTTGGCCTCTCAAGTAGCACCCTCACCTACAATCTTCATACAAAACCACTCCTTTACCCCTTTCATGAAAACAACCTCCTCACTCTTCGATTTCTTAACTTGCCGATGTAAGACCTCTACCATCATGACTAAGTTGGTCCCTACCAATAACTACACATAACAAATAGGAAACCCATTTATACCAAAGACAACATAAAAGCTCATCATGTCAAATTTATCAAGTCACAAAAGACAAGAACTACTAGAATAGAATTAAGCATGAAATGCATATCGGGAGCAACATTAGGAGGACACTCTTGTTCTCCTCTAGCTTCGAGAGTATCGGACCTAATCTTCTATCTCTCTCTTCCTCTAGTACTAAGTGTTGGGCAATCTCTCATCTTTTGGTCACTCTCACAACAACCATAACAACCCTTCAGTACGGCTAAACATATACCCTCATGTCTCTTTCCACACCTAGCCCAAAGAGGCCACAAGGACTCACTAATACTCCCTCTCGGAGGCTTAGGGTTACACACCCTCTCATCACTCGATCTTGGGAAAAACATAGATTCACCTTGTCCAAAGGCCTCTTAAGGGAAGAATTTCCACCCTCAATCCTCAACCTCTTTCTCTTCCTCAACCATTCTCCAAGTTTCTCTTCCTCAACATTGAGAGCAAAAACCACAAGGTGAAAAATATTCATATCTTGATAAAGCACAACCATACGACATTCTTTTCCCACTAGATTAGACAAACCTGACACAAACTTACTCATTTCTAACCTAGAATCGGACAGTAGAATTGGAACATACCTAGACAATTGATTGCCTCAGTGCATATTTCTTAACACTCATCTCTTCTTGCCTAAGGTTAATGAACTCAAGCACCAAAGCTTCTCTCACCTCCAAAGGGAAGAACCTATCTAGAAAAGCACTCTTGAACACTTCCCACTTTATAAGACCTCCTCTTGTCGGCCTAGCCTCTTTCCAATGACTAAACCAAACTTGAGCAACCCCCTTGAGTTGACAAGAAGCCAACTCTACCTTCTCTACTAGAGTCACTCCCACCAAATCCAACATCTTAGAGACCTAATCTATAAACTCTTGGGGACCTTCTCCCTCTTTGGAGCCATAAAACTATGAAAGGTTCATCCTCACAAAATCCCTTACTTTCAAAGTATCCATACCTATTATTAGATCCACCAGAGCTACCACCTCCCGACTCACTTGTTCCATCATAACTTGATCCATCATTAGAAAAGTCGACCTAATCTCTTCATCAGTCACAGTCTCCCCTATAGGGACAATTGAAGCTTGGGGAGGGGCTTGGAGGGGAACCTCTTGATCCACAATGTCTTCCACATTCCTTGAAATGTTAGCCCCTAAAGTAGTCATATCCTTAAAACCATAGGTCACACATTAGGATAAAGACCTAATAAAGTTAAACGCTATGGCAAGACATAGAGAGTGAAAAATTGACGTTTTCCTAACATCCAATAGCTTCTTATTCATATATCTGGCATGCTTCACACTATGAAAAAAACTCTACTAGATGTGGTTTGAGACATCCCAAAAACCATCCCAAAAATCTTGTGCTCTGATACCATATTTGTCCGACCCAAGGATACCTCCTTGACGTGACAAGGTGTATGATGTTTAAGGACGTAACCAACTAACACTATTTTTGTTCAAGTGCCATACGATCGCGTGTAGTGATATAACACTATCCAAGTAATCCACTTAGCATATCATTATCACATAAGTAAAGATCAATAAAGAATAGAAACACATTTTATAGTCTTTAAGAAAATTTCATCAAGGTAAAGTGGAAGTCTTGACATAGTCTCATTTAGCCATCTTTTACAATCGAAGTGTCAATAAAATGGTCAAAGCCTTTACAATATAAATATGAGAAGTCTAGTACAACAAAAGAAATGAAACAACAACAAAGCACTTGTCCTCAGATCCATGAGGACATACCATATGTGTTGGAGAAAAGACAATCCATACATTAAACTATTAGAAATCACCTCAAACGCCAGAACCTACACTTTGTGGAAAATGTAGAAGAAATATAGGTTAGTACAACAATGCACTAAGTATAGTAGCTATGCATGAAAACCATTGAACATGCTAAAAAGAGACAATTTAATTGAAAACTATGCATTTTACCAAGTTAAGAATCATCATAAAAGATAAATGCAAAAGCATAAGATACAAGCATACTCAACATATAGATCATCTCATCATAATGGAAACAAACCATAAGAACCATCAAAGCATCCATGTGAAATGTAAGAATAAGATCCCATACTCCTACCCACAGTAAGGAAAGCTTATTAAGTGGTTATAGTTCATAACTCCAATTCTAGTTCATTCTATCATAGTGGGATTACTTTTAACTGACATAGACCATGAGAGCTTAATCACAGAATCTGGTGTCTACCCCACACCAAAAAGGGGTTGTCCTTCTTTCCTAAGGTAGAACTCAAATATTAGCTTTTAGGTGGATCCACTAGCTAAAGACATATGTGGGCACATAGTTGATGGGATAAGGGGATTGCTTCTAGAAACCCACCCTCTACTAGCAAAGGAACTTCCATCCCATGAGACTTCTTCTATAAACCCGCCCTTTACTAATGGAGGAGCTTCCATCCCATGAGACTTCTTCTAGAAACCTGCTCTCTATTAATAGAGGAACTTCCATCTCATTATCAATATTCACTCAGTAATAAGCATAATTGCCAATGATGATATATTAAGTCTTGACTTAAAGTGATACATATGGAAAGTTTTCTTGATACTCAATCCAACAAACTAATGCTAAAGCTCCTAGATTCATTAGTGGAGACTAGTCTTCAACCCTTAGAATTACTATATGTGAAAAACCTTTCATAGTGTATGATGCTTATTCCTAAGTGTGCAAGTGAGGATAATCATCCCATCAACACAACAATTAGATTATAATGTATTCACTTTACTCTCAAGCAATCCAATTGTATACACACAAGTCTCATACATATAGCTAATTCTTCATATTTTGCCCTTCAAGGTTATAGATCACATTCAACCAATCAATCTAGAATTACTACATTAGATATAGATGGTTACATGATTCAATTAACTACACTAATACAAGTAAAATTCCATAGTTACTACAATTCACCCAAATCGCAAGTCATAAATTAAGGTTATGGGGAATTCATGGATTCATGGGAGATTTTATCATAAAAACCATAATAATCAATAATTCAATCATAATATATGATAATTAATCAATGAAAATGTTTTAAGAAAGAATCCATGGCTTCAAGTGAAAACTTTGGGTTTTGGAGACTTTTCTACTTTGAAATTGAGAATTTGAGGACTTCATGGATGAAAAGTTAACTGTCATGCCCCGACCTACCCCCGAGACGCAGGCACAAGACCTAGGATCACAAGTGACCTAAGCTAACCCTGGTGGCATGATATGAGCATACTGCGAATAATAATTACTAATGTGGATGCCAATCATAAGTAAATCTGAAATCATAGGAAATACCCATATACTAAAACTGAATATATCAAATCGAAGAGTTTAACACAAGAGAAATAGAAATCTCAAATACTAAGTTGAATCTAACCATGTCTCAAAATAGCCTCTAACTAACTAGAAGTATTGGGACATGCCCCAGCTAAGTCTAAGAAAACTGAAACTAAAAGAATGAAAACTGAAAAATAAAATGACTATTGTCCTCGAAGAATAAGGACTCACCACTGATGCTGCTGAACTGAAGATCGAGAACCAATCTAAGTGTGATTTGAATGCTAAGAACCTAAACCTACATCACAAAAAGATGTAGTGAACAATATGTGTCAGTACTTGAAAGGTATTGAGCATGCAGGATAGAGTAAAGGTGAAATAAATATATAACTGAACAAGCAATAAAGCAAGAGTACAATCTGAACATGATATAAATATTGAATATTGGCCTAACTCGATGCAATAACCAAATTTATAACATGTTGAAACTGAATACTGACTGTATTGAAATATGGTCAATGCAATGGAGTCTGACTGAACATTGGGAGCTACTAATAACAGATAATAAAACTACATTAGCTAAATGTCGAGTCTGATGGATACGCCTCATCGAGAGGACCCAATACACCCGGTCAAAGGTGTAGAGGCATGCTGGCGTGATCACTAAAATAATGCCCACAGAGGGGACTTACAACCTACGTGGCTTGTAGTTCTGGGACTATATAGGTCACTGACCCTAGTCCAAGTCGGTATTATGCTACTCCCAATAGATTAAATGACTAACACATTATGACTGAAGATTCTGTAATGTACTAGGTAGCTCAAAACTGACATGCAAACTGAGAATGCATATTAATATACGAATAATGACACATTCAAGACTGAGGCCTCTATATCTTAAATACTGAAAATATCTGACCTAGCATGTGTAATTCAAGAACTAAAGAAATACATAACTAGGTTTCTAGAATTCATGCAAGAAACGAATTAATAACATGATAATCAGATTTAGAACATATAACTAACTAATTCATGATAATCTGCTGAAGTTCTAGAAATCCTAGGTCTAGTTGATAATAGGGAATCAAGAATCTGGCAGAAATATAGGGACCTAATGGGCAAAAGGAGTTCACTAGTGAAATCCCACATACCTGGTGAAAAATTCCACGGAGAAATATTTTGATTTAGGGGCAGGAAATTAATGGAATCTTGCTGTGTTCTTGAAGTGGGGTTTGGTCACCTCTTTCTTCTCTCTAGCGTTCTAATTTTCTCAGTGTTGATAAAAGATTTAACTTGGGTAAGTTTTAGGGGTCCAACAAAAATGGAAAAGCCCAAAAGACCCCTGACTTAAGTTGCAGACGGGGCTAACCACGGCCACTTCCACAGACCGTTAAAGGGACCACGGACTGTGGGACCAGTCGTGGTCCTTGGCCAGTGGTTGCTGATTTATGAGATCATGCCTACAAGCCTTACCATAGACCATGTGAAGGACCAAAGACCATGAAGGTCCCCGTGGTCCTCACTTGGGCTGCTGGTCTGATGGCTCAGGTCTAGGGGTCTACTGGTTGGATTTCACGAACACCCCCATGACCCGTCGTAAGGACCATGGACTACAAAGGTCCTCGTTGTACTCACTTAGGTGTGGGGGTCTGAGGTCTAGGCTTGGGGGCTACTTTTTTAGCCACTACGGATGCCACCACGGTTTGTTGTATAGACCACGGCCCGTGAAGGGTCTTGTGGTCTAACATATGGGCTTGGTGGAGTTTAACTCCATACCATGGGTAGGTCAACAGACCATAGACCTTGTCACAGTTCGTGAACCCTGCCGTGGTTCACTTGTTTCAGGTAAGTTTCTGCAAAAAATTTCTGGGTCTGGTTTTCAAGGTGTTACACTAACCATGAATCAAAACTACCATACCTTAGATGAAGATTTCTTAAAAATTTGGGTAGAAAAGATGAGTTCTTGAGCCCTAGACTTCAGCTTCTTCTTCTTCTTCTTCAATGGAAGTTTTAGTGAGAGAAATATTTGGAGAGGTTTTGCTTTGGGAACTTTGGTAGTTATCATTTTGAACACTAAGTTTTAGGGGCTTTAAACACTTATATACCAAGTCTAAAATAATACAGAACGACATCACTTAATGGTTAATTAAATTGGAAAATCCGAAAGTACTCCTCAACTAACTCCCTAAAACCACCTTCCAGATGTGACCCACGACCCCCTTACCTACGGACAGTGGATGGACCCATGGCCCGTACAGGTGAAGCATGGGTCGGGATCTGGGGCTGGTTCTGGGAGATTTTTTGGCAGGCCTCACCCACGACTTCCCTCTACGAGACGTGGGCTTACCCACAAGGCATGGGTGCCCTCCGTGGTTCACTGTCAGGTAGCCTCTTTGAGGCTTTCCCTCAAATACCTTAGGTTGGTCCTTGGTGTTAAGGCCATGACGTTCTAACCCCAATATATAAATTTTAAGGTACGAGGAATGCATTTTTATGGCTCTAATCCTAACGTCAAGCTTTAACTTAGCCCACATGTTTTAGGTTAGACACTCGTTTAATTTACAAGTTTCCAGAGTGTTACATTATCTCCCCCTTGGGAACATTCTTTCTCGAATGATGATCTCGACACCTTACCAGATTAAAGACTCAAGACTAGCAGCCCACCATGCATGAAACATCCAAATATGCAAAAATTACCATTGCACTATTCACTACATGCACTATTCAAAGGAGGAAACATAAACTCCATGTCAATACACAATCAATGCAATACAAGGGAGTAGGAACTACATCTAACAACCCAATATGCATGAAACTCACTAAGTATCATATTCATAGGAGGAACTACTTCCTCAACTAAGATAATGCTCAACACAACAGCATGGAGCCAATATGCCAATACTCTCAAAAACATACTAAAGCATGTTCATCAACACATCTCATGAAGTCAAATAGGCAACTCACACTAAATGCATAACAGCATAAGAAACATAAATCATGAAAACTCATTTTCTTGCTAAACATGAAATTCATAAAGAACATGCATAACATAAAGAAATCATGGAAAACCTCATACAATACACATGACTTCTAAAATAGTAAAACTCAAGAGGAACTACTTACCTCAAGATTGATTAGGAGTAGAAGGAAAGAGCTAAGGATATCGGGACTTCATATCAGCCTCGGCCTCAGCCTCCCAAGTAGCATTCTCGACTAGATGATTTCTCCATAAAACGTTAATGAAAGCTATTTTCTTATTCCTCAATCTCTTGACTTACCGGTCAACGATCTCTATCAAAACCTTCTCTTAGGAAAGCCGTTCATCAACACTAACCCTTCTAAAGGAATAATAGACACTAGGGAACCAATACACTTTAAAGCATAGAAACATAGAATAGTGGGTGAACCGGGACCAACTCATTTGCATGTCCAGTTCATAGGCAACTTTCCCAATATGCTTCAAAATTTGATACGGGCCTACAAACTGGGGACTAAGTTTCCCTTTTTTGCCGAACCTCATCACACTCTTCATGGGTGAGATTTTCAAATAAACCTAATCACCAATTTAAAATTCTAACTCCCTTCTCCTCACATCAACATAAGACTTTTTACTACAATGAGACGTTTTCAACCTCTCTCTAATGAGCCAAACTTTCAATAGCTTCATAAATCGTTTAAGGGCCAATAAGAGTAATATCACCTACCTCAAACCAACCAACTGGAGACCTACATCTCCTACCATGCAAAGCTTCAAAAGGTGCCATACCAATACTTGAGTGGTGACTATTATTGTAGGCAAACTCTATCAACGGAAAGTGGTCATCCCAATTACCCTTGAAATCTATAACACACGCACTCAACATGTCTTCTAAAGTTTAAATGGTACGTTCAGCTTGACCACCCGTTTGAGGGTGGAAAGCGGTGCTAAGCTTCACCTTTGTACCAAGACCTTTATTGAATGACTTCCAAAATATGAAGTAAATTGAGTACCCCGATCTGGAATGATGGATAAAGGAATACCATGTAACTTCACTATCCCACTTATGTACAACTTGGCATAGTTTTCCACCGAGTGAGATATCTTAACTGAAATGAAGTTGGTTGATTTTGTCTTTCTATCAACAAAGACCCAAATATAATCATGTTTCCTTCGAGTACAAGGCAAACCCACAACAAAATCCATATTCGCCTTTTCCCACTTCCAAGTGGGAATTTTTATATCTTGCAAAAAGCCTCCCGGCTTTCGGTGCTCAACCTTAACTTGTTGACAATTAGGACATTTCGCTACGAATTCTCTAATATCCTTTTTCATCCTATTCCACCAATTGCCTTCTCTTAGATCACAGTGCATCTTGGTGACTCCCGGATAAATGGAATATCTAGAACCATAAGACTCATCTAAAATTTGCTCCCTCAATCCATCCACTTCTGGAACAGACAAACGACCTTGGTACTTAAGTACCCTTTCTCCCCCTTGGGTATATCTTCCCCTCTCACCCTAAGTTGGTGGTAGCCAGAACGAAGGTCAATTTTTTGAGAAATAGCTAGCCCTTTGGAGTTGGTCAAACGAGTCATCGATCCTCGAAAGGGGATACTTATTCTTTATGCTCACTTTGGTCAACTGGCGGTAATAAATGCACATTCTAAGAGACCATCCTTCTTCCTAACAAAAAACATCAGAGCACCCCAAGGAGAGATACTCGGACGAATAAAACCCTTGTCTAGTAAATCCCTTAATTGTTCCTGCAACTCTTTCAACTCGGCAAAAGCCATTCTATAAAGAGGAATGGAGATAGGTTGTGTATCCAGCAAAAAATAAATGCCAAAATCTATTTCCCGTTCAGGGGGAATACCGAGCAAGTCATTGGGAAAGACTTCCATAAATTCATTCACCATAGGGACTGACTCTAAAGAAGGGGTTTCAGACTTAACATCCCTCACCCTAACAAGATGGTAAATTCACCCTTTGGAGATCATTTTCCTAGCTTTGAGACAGGAAACAAATTGACTTTTATGGATAGTGTTCTCCCCTTTCCACTCCAAAATAGGCTCATTTGGAAATTGAAATTTGAAAACCCGAGTCCTAAAATTTATAGAGGCATAACATGCATGCAACCAATCCATACCCAAAATCACATCAAAATCAAGCATGTCTAACTCTACCAAATCCAACAAAGTGACTACTGAGTCACCAACCGGGGTAGAAACTGAAAAAGGCTCTACTACCACTTCGGGGAGTATTTTAAAGTTAATAGCTACAACAGGTGTAACAAAGGACAAAGTGGCACCAGGATCTAACAATGCATATACATCAATAGAAAAGACTTGTAAAATTCCGGTCACCACATTCGAGAACTCTCTTGGTCACCTCAGGATCGAAAAACATAAAAGCGGTTTTGCTTTTAGGCACTGGAGTTGGAACCACTTGGTGGATCTTTCTTTCCCTCCTTTGGCCTTTCCTCAAGTGTTGGACAATCTCTCATCTTGTAGACACTTTTTCCACAACCATATCACCTATTCGAGCCAACTATGCATTTGCCTTCATGTTTTTTACCACATTTGGCACAATTAGGCCTAGCTACATATGAACCACCACTATTTCCTCCTTGACATTTAGGGTTGGATCCTTGTCATGCTTTGGAGTACTAGAGGAGCCTTGATTGGAGAACATGGCTTGAACCTTTGCCGAATTTGCCCATCGGACTTAGCATTGGAGAAGTTCCCATCACCGGTTCAAGCCCTCTTTGCCTCCCCTTTAACTTTCTTGAGCTTTGACTCCTTAATTTGTTAAGAACATACCATGAGCCTTGAAATATCCATGTCATGATGGAGCATTGTCGTACAACATTCTTCTTCAAAAAATTATGACACTCCTATTACAAATTTATTCATTCTATCCCTTGAGTTTCCCACCAAGGTTGGATCATATTTAGATAATTAGGTGAACTTAAGAGAATACTCCTTCACACTCATACCCCTTTTGTCGAAGGTTCATGAACTCTTGCATTTTTCATTCCCTCAACTCTAGAGGGAAGAATCTATCAAGGAATACTTCTTTGAACACCTCCCAATTTATGGCACCCGCTCCTAGGGGCCTCTCACCCTTCCGTTGTTCGTACAAAATTTGAGCTACATCCTTTATTTAGTAGGTGGCTAGTTCCGCCATCTCCTCCGAAGACACCCCCATAGCACCAAGTATCTTGCAAACCTCATCAATAAACCTTTGGGGATCATCTTCCACCTTGAAACCAAGAAACTCGGAGAGGTTCATCTTAGAAAAATCTCTCAATCTCGAAGCCATAGAACTCACATTAGGATTTACACAAGGCCGAACATCCCTATTAGCTTGAGCCATCATAGCTTGGGCTTGAGGTGTCATGACTTGAGCTTGGACCATCATAGCTTGAGTTATCAGTTGCATAGTAGCTGTAAATTCTTCTTGGGTCACATTTTCGGTTATCGAATAAATCGGAGCTTGATTTCCTTAAGGAGAAACTTGATAATCTTGAGGAGCTCCTTGATTCACATTATCTTCTTCCACCCTTCTTGCATTAGCCCTTCGTGTATTCATTCCCTAAAGACACAAGAATAGGATTAGAAGGAAAACTTTATAGAGTAAAAATCTATGGTACGACTGAAGAGTAATGAAAGAACTGTAATTTCCTAACATCTTATTGCCTCTCATTCATAAATGTAGCGTGCTTCACACTCATGAACAAGACTCTACTAGATGTAGCTTATAAGACATCATCCTAGAATCATTCTTAACCTTTTGCTCTAATTACCAAGTTTGTCATGACCCAAGGGTACCCCCTAGATGTAATATGGTACATGGAACCCCGAGAGGCTCCAAGTAAGCCACTTAGCATATCATCATCACATAAGTAAAAAAAAAAAAAAAAGTATAGAAACACATTTTCAAGTCTTTAAGAAAAATTTCATCAAGGTAAAGTGGAAGTCTAGAGATAGTCTCATTTAGCCATCTATGCAATCGAAGTCTCAATAATAGAGTAACAACACTTACAATAGAAATCTGAGAAGTCTAGTACACTAAAAGAAATAAAACAACAATAAATCACTTGTCCTTGGATCAATGAGGACATACCACATGCATCGGAGAACAGACAATCAAAGCTTTGAACTAGAAGGAATCACCTCAAACGCTAGAACATACACTTTGTGAAAAATGTAGAAGAAATATAGGTTAGTACAAAAATGCACTAAGTATCGTAGCTATGCATGAAAACCTTGAACAAGCTAAAAAGGGACATTTTAATTGAAAGTTATGCATTTTACCAAGTTAAAAATAATCATCAAAGATAAGTGCAAAAGCATAAGATACAAGCATACTCAACATATTGATCATCTCATCATTATAGAAACAAACCATAAGAACCATCAAAGCATCCTTGTGCATTGTATGAATAAGATCCCATAATCCTACCCACACTAAGGAAAGCTTATTAAATGATTATAGTTCATAACTCCAATTCTAGTTCATTCTATCATAATGGGATTAGCTTTAAAAAATATAGACCATGAGAGATTAATAATGGAATCCAGTGTCTACCCCACACCGAAAAGGGGTTGTCCTACTTGCCTAAGGTAGAACTCAACTATTAGTTTTTAGGTGGATCAACTAGCTAAACACCAATATGGTCACATAGTTTATAGGATAAGGGGATTGCTTCTAGAAACCCACCCTCTACAAGCAGAGGATCTTCCATCCCACGAGTCTTCTTCCAGAAACCCGCCCTCTACTAACGTAGGAGCTTCCATCCCATGAGACTTCTTCTAGAAACCCACCCTCTACTAAAGGAGGAACTTCCATCACATTATCAATATACACTCGGTACTAAGCATAATTCCCATCGAGTTAATACTAAATCTTGACATAAAGAGATACTTATGGAAAGGTGTCTAGACTCTCAATTCAACAAACTAATGCTAAAGCTCCTAGATTCATTAGTGGAGACTAGTCTTCAACCCTTATAATTACTATATGTGACAAAACTTTCACATTGTATGATGTTCATACCTAAGAGTGCAAGTAAGGATAATCATCCAACTAACACAACAATTATATTATAATGTATTCACTTTACTCTCGAAGCAATCTAATTGTATACACACAAGTCTCATATATATAACTAATTCTTCATATTTTGCCCTTCAAGGATATAGATCACATTCAACCAATCAATCTAGAATTACTACATTATATATATATGGTAACATGATTCAATTAACTAAACTACTACAAGTACATTTCCATAGTTACTACAATTAACCCAAATATCAAGTTATAAATTAGGGTTATGGGGAATTCATGGATTCATCGGAGATTTTATCATAAAAATCATCATAAGCAACAATTATATCATAATATATTATAATTAATCAATGAAAACGTTATTAGAAAGAATCCATTGCTTGAAGTGAAAACCCTAGGTTTTGGAGACTTTTCTATTTTGAAATTGAGAATTTGAGGACTTCATAGATGAAAAGCTACCCATGAATCAAAACTACCATACCTTAGATGAAGATTCCTTAGAAATTTGGATAGAAAAGATGAGTTCTTGATTCGTACACTTTATCGTCTTCTTCTTCTTCAATGGAGGTTTTAGTTAGGGAAATAATTGGAGAGGTTTTGATTTGGAAACTTTGGTAGTTATGATTTTGAAGACTAAATTTTAGGGGCTTTAAACACTTATACTAAGTCTAAAATAATACAAAATGACGTCACTTAAGGGTTAATTAAATTGGAAAAACCGAACTACCCCTAACTCCCTAAAACCACCTTCCAAGTGTGACCCACAACCGCCTTACCTACGGACCGTGGATGGACCCATGGCCCATGCTGGTGAAGTGTGGTTCAGGGTCTAGGGCTGGTTCTAGGAGTTTTTTTGGTAGGCCTCACCCACGACTTCCCTCTATGGGGTGTGGGCAGACCCACGAGGTGTGGGTGCCTCCGTGGGTCACTGCCAGGCAGCCTCTTTGAGGCTTTCCCTAAAGGACCTGGGTTGGTCCTTGATGTTAAGGCCTTGATGTTCTAACCCAATACCTTAATATTAAGGTACGGGGAGGTATTTTTAAGGCTCTAATTCTAACATCAAGCTTTAACATAGCCCACTAGTTTTAAGCTAGAGACTAGTTTAATTTACAAGTTTTCGAAGTGTTACATTTTCTCCACCTTGGGAACATTTGTCCTCGAATGATGATCTAGACACCTTAATGGATTAAAGACTCAAGACTATCAGCCCACCATGCATGAAAGATCCAAATATGCAAGAATTACCAATGCACTATTCAAAGGAGGAAACCTCAACTCCATGTCAATACATAGTAAATGCAATACAAGGGAGAAGGAACTACATCTAACAACCTAATATGCATGAAACTCACTAATTCTCATATTCATTAGAGAAACTACTTCCTCCGACTAAGATAATGCGCAACACAACATCATGGAGCCAATAAGCCAATACTCTCAAAAGCATAGTAAAGCATGTTCATCAACACATCTCATGAAGTCAAATAGGCAACTCAGACTAAATGCATAACAACATGAAGAACATAAATCATGAAAACTCATTTTCTTACTAAACATGAATTTCATTAAGAACATGCATAACATAAGGAAATCCAGGAAAAACTCATACAATACACATGACTCCCAAAACATTAAAACTCAAGAGGAACTACTTACCTCAAGCTTGATTAAGAGTAGAAGGAAAGAGATGAGGATATCGGGCTCGGCCTCCCAAGTAACACCCTCAACTAGATGATTTCTCCATATAAACTTAATAAAAGCTACTTCCTTATTCCTCAATATCTTGACTTGCCGGTCAAAGATCTCTACCGGAACCTCCACATAGGAAATGCTTTCATCAACACCTAACCCTTCCAAAGGAATAATGGACATCGGGTCCCCAATACACTTTTTAAGCATAGAAACATGAAATACCAGGTGAACTGGGGCCAACTCATTTGGTAAGTCCAATTCATAGAAAACTTGCCCAATATGCTTAAAAATTTGATATGGGCCTACAAACCAGGGACTAAGTTTCCCATTTTTGCCAAACCTAATCACACACTTTATGGGTAAGATTTTCAAATGAACCCAATCACCAATTTCAAATTCTAACTCCCTTCTCCTCACATCGGCATAAGACTTTTTCCTACTATAAGTCATTTTCAACCTCTATCTAATGAGCCGAAATTTCTTAATAGCTTGATAAACCAATTCGGGACCAATAAGAGCAATATCACCTACCTCAAACCAACCAACCGGAGACCTTTATCTCCTACCATACAAAGCTTCAAAAGGAGCCATACCAATACTTGAGTGTTGACTAGTATTGTAGGAAAACTCTATCAGCGTCATGTGGTCATCCCAATTACCCTTGAAATCTATAACACACGCCCTCAACATGTCTTTTAAAGTTTGAATGGTACATTCTGCTTGACCATCCATTTGAGGGTGAAAAGCGGCGTTAAACTTCACCTTTGAAACAATCCCTTTTTGGGATGACTTCCAAAAATATGAAGTAAATTGAGTACCCCAATCCTAAATGATGGATAAAAGAACTCCATGCAACTTCACTATCCCACTTATGTGCAACTTGGCATAGTCTTCTGTCATGTGAGATAACTTAACAGGATTAAAGTGGGCTAATTTTTTCACTCTATCAACAATGACCTAAATAGAATCATGTTGCCTTCGAGTACGATACAAACCCACAACAAAATCCATATTCACCTCTTCCCATTTCCAAGTTGGAATTTGTATATCTTCCAAAAAGCCTCCCGGAATTCAATGCTAAACCTTTACTTATTGACAATTAGGACATTTGGTTACAAATTCCGCAATATCCTTTTTCATATCATTCCACCAACAGACTTCCCTTAGATCACGGTACATCTTAGTGGCTCCTAGATAAATCGAATATCTAGAACCATGAGCTTCTTCTAAAATTTTCTCCCTCAACCATCCATATTCGGAACACACAAATGACCTAGGTACCTAAGTACCCTATCTCTCCATTGGGAGAAGGACTCAACTGACTTGTTGAGTACCGATTCTTTCAACTCCTTTAATAAAGGATCAAGGCCTTGTTTAGACTTGACATCTACCCCAAAGGACGATTCGTAGCCACTATGAACCGTGAAACCACCCTTAGGAGAATCTATTAGTTGGACAGCTAGCCGGGCCAATCTATGCACTTCAAGGACCAATTTCTTCTTCGCATGCTCTACATGGGCCACACTACCTATGGATAATCTACTAAGTGCATCTACTACCGCATTAGCAATGCAGGGGTGGTAAAGGACACTCATGTCATAATCCATCAAAAGTTTTAATCAACATCTTTGTCATAGATTCTAGTCTTTTTGGGTAAACACATATTAAAGACTCTTGTGATCGATGAAAACATCTACATAAACCCCATATAATAAATGCCTCCATAATTTCAAAGTAATTACTACCGCCGCTAATTCAATATCATGGGTCAGACAATTCATCTCATAGACCTTAAGTTGCCTTGAAACATAGGCAATCATCTTACCATGTTGCATGAGCACATATCCCAACCCCACTCTCAAGGCGTCACAATATACCATATGGTAAGGTCAACACCGGAGTGAAAGTAAATGTATATTTCAACTCTTGAAAGCTTTTCTCACAAATCTTGGATGACTAAAATTTAGCATTATTTTTAGTCAAAGTCGTCAACGGAGAAGCAACGGAGGAAAAACCCTCAACAAACCTCCTATAGTAACCGGCCAAACCAAAAAAGCTTCTAATGTTGGAAGGAGTTAGAGGTCTAGGCCAACTCTTGATTGCATTCCTCTTCTTAGGATATACCTCAATACCCATGCTTGACATTATATGACCAAGGAAAGCTACGGACCACAACCAAAATTCACACTTGCTAAATTTGGCAAAGAGTTGTCGATCCTTAAGAACCTGCAACACTATTTTCAAATGTTCAACATGCTCATTATCACTCCTTTAATAGATCAAGATATCATAAATAAATACTATCACAAAAATGTCAAGATATTATCGAAACACTCTATTCATTAGGTCCATAAAGGCTGCCAGGGCATTAGTTAGGCCAAATGACATCACAAGGATTTCATAGTGCCCATACATAGTTCAGAAAGTCGTCTTGGGTATATCTTCCTCTCTCACCCTAAGTTGGTGATAGCTCGAAAGAACATCAATTTTTTGAGAAATAGCTAGCCTCTTGGAGTTGGTCAAACAAGTCATCGATTCACGGAAGGGGATACTTATTAGATATGGTCACTTTTTTCAATTGGCAGTAATCAATGCACATTCTAAGAGAACCATCCTTTGTCATAACAAACAACACCGGAGCACCCCAAGGAGCGATACACAGATGAATAAAACCCTTATCTAGTAAATCCCTTAATTGTTCCTTCAACTCTTTTAACTCGACCGGAGCCATTCTATAAGGAGGAATAGAGATAGGTTGTGTATTCTGCAAAAGACCAATGCCAAAGTCTATTTCTTGTTTGGGGGGAATGTCAGGCAAGTCATTGTGAAAGACTTCCAAAAATTCATTCACCACGGGGATCGACTCTAAAGAAGGGGTTTCAGACTCAACATCCCTCACCATAACAAGATGGTCAATGAACTCTTCGGAGATCATTTTCCTAGCTTTGAGACAGGAAACAAATTGACCTCTAGGGATAGAGTTCCCTACTTTCCACTTTGAAATAGGCTAATTTGGAGATTGAAATTTGACTTCCCAAGTCCTACAATTTATAGAGGCATAACATGCATGCAACCAATCCATCCCCAAAATCACATCAAAATCAAGCATATCTAACTATACTAAATCCACCGAAGTGACTTTATGAGACAAAGAAATAGGACAACTTCTATAGAATATTTTTGCCACTACCGAGTCACCAACAGGGGTAGAAACCAAAAAAGGCTCTATTAAGACTTCGGGGAGTATTTCAAACTTCATAGCTACAGAAGGTGTAACAAAGGAAAAAGTGGAACCGGGATCTAGCAATGCATATACATTAATAGAAAAAACTTGTGGCATGCCAATCACCACATTCGGGGAGCTCTCTTGGTCTTCTCGGGATCGAAGAACATAAAAGAGGTTTTGGTTTTGGGCATTGGAATTGGAACCAATTAAAGGGGCTTGCTTTCCCTCCTTTGGCCTTGCTGCAAGTGTTGGACAATCTCTTATCTACTGGCCACTCTTTCCACAACCACAGTACGCATCCAAGCCAACTAAGCATTTGCCTTCATGTTTTCTACCACATTTGGCACAATTAGGTCTAGCAACATATGAACCATCACTATTGCCTCCTTGAGGTTTAGGGTTGGAAACCCTATCCTTGCCAAGCTTTGGAGTACTAGAGGAGCCTTAATTGGAGAACCATTACATGAACCTTTGCCGACCTTTCCTATCGGACTTAACATTGGAGAAATTCCCATCACAAGTTCTAGCCCTCTTTTCCTCCATATTCACTTTCTTTAGCTTTGAATCCTCAATTTGTTGAGCATATACCATGAGCCTTGAAATATCCATGTCATAATGGAGCATTGTCGTACGATATTCTTCTTCAACCAAGTCGGACACTCCCATTACAAATTTATTTATTCTAGCCCTCGACTTCACCACCAAGGTTGGAGCATATTTAGATAACTGGATGAACTCAAGAGAATAATCCTTCAAACTCATACCTCCTTGTCAAAGGGTTATGAACTGTTGCATTTTTCGTTCCCTCAACTCTAGGGGGAAGAACCTATCAAGGAATTCTTCTTTGAACACCTCCCAATTTATGGCACCCGCTCCTAATGGCCTCTAACCCTACCATTGTTTATACCAAATTTGAGCTACATCCTTTAGTTAGTAGGCATCTAGCTCAGCCTTCTCCTCCGAAGACACCCCCATAGCACCAAGTCTCTTGCAAACCTCATGAATAAACCTCTAGGGATCCTCTTCCACCTTGTAACCAAGAAACTTGGAGGGGTTCATCCTAAAAAATCCCTTAATCTCGAAGCCATAGAACTCACATTAGGATTTACACGAGACCAAACATCCCTATTAGCTTGAGCAGCCATAGCTTGGGATTGAGTTGTCACGGCTTGAGCTTGGCCTGTTGTGGCTTGAGTTATAATTCGCATAATAGCTCTAAATTCTTCTTGGGTCACATTTTTTATTACCGGATAAACCGGAGCTTGATTTCCTTGAGGAGAAACTTGATAATCTTGAAGAGCTCCTTAATTCACATTATCTTCTTCCACCCATCTTGCATTAGCCCTTTCTGTATTCATTTCCTAAAGACACAAGAATAGGATTAGAAAGAAAACTTTACAGAGTTAAACTCTATGGCACGACTTAAGAGTAATGAAAGAACTGTAATTTCTTAACATCTTATAGCCTCTTATTCCTAAATGTGTCTCGCTTCACACTCATGAACAAGACTCTACTAGACATGGCTTATGAGACATCATCCTAGAATTAATCTAAACCTTTTTTCTCTCATTACCTAGTTTGTCGCGACCCAAGGGTACCACTTAGAAGTAGCATGGTACATGGAACAAGAGGCTCCAATTAAGCCACTTAGCATATCATCATCACATAAGTAAAGAACAATAAAGAATAGAAACACATTTTCAAGTCATTAAGAAAGTTTTCATCAACGTAAAACGGAAGTTTAGACATAGTCTCTTTCAGCCATCTTTTACAATTGAAGTCTCAATAATAGGGTCACAACCCTTACAATAGAAATCTGAGAACTCTAGTACAATAAAAGAAATGAAACAACAATAAAGCACTTGTCCTCGGATCCATAAGGACATACCATAATCTTTGGAGAATAGACAATCCAAGCTTTGAAATTGAAGGAATCACCTCAAACACCGAAACCTACACTTTGTGGGAAATGTAGAAGAAATACGGGTTGGTACAAAAAAGCACCAAGTATGGTAGCTATGCATGAAAACCTTTGAACATGCTAAAAAGGGACATTTTAATTGAAATTTATGCATTTTTCCAAGTTAAGAATCATGATTAAAGATAAGTGCAGAAGCATAAGATAAAAGCATACTCAACATATTAATCATCTCATCATAATGGAAACAAACCATAAGAACCATCAA
This sequence comes from Solanum bulbocastanum, assembly GCA_037074985.1. Lineage (NCBI taxonomy): Eukaryota > Viridiplantae > Streptophyta > Magnoliopsida > Solanales > Solanaceae > Solanum > Solanum bulbocastanum. The sequence goes on along the minus strand of CM073606.1, from coordinate 17,431,231 downwards.
AGAATCCTTGTGCAATGCATAAATAAGATCCCATACTCCTACCCACACTAAGGAAAGCTTATTAAGTGATTATAGTTCATAATTCCAATTCTAGTTCATTCTATTATAGTGGAATTATGTTTAACCAACATAGACCATGAAAGCTTAATCATGGAATCCGGTGTCTATTCCACACCGAAAATGGGTTGTCCTACGTGCCTAAGGTAGAACTCAACTATTAGCTTTTAGGTGGATCCACTAGCAAAAATCCTATTTGGGAACATAGTTTATGGGATGATGGTATTGCTTCTAGAAACCCGCCCTCTACAAGCGGAGGAGCTTCCATTCAATGAGACTTCTTCTAGAAACCCGGCCTCTACTAACGAAGGAGCTTCAATCTTATGAGACTTCTTCTAGAAACCCACCCTCTACTAATGGAGGAGCTTCAATCTCATTATCAATATATGCTTGGTACTAAGAATAATTCCCATCGATTTTATATTAAGTATTGACTTAAAGTGATACTTATGGAAAGGTGTCTTGACACTTAATCCAACAAACTCATGCTACAGCTTTTAGATTCATTAGGGGAGACTAGTCTTCAATCCTTAGAATTACAATATGTTACAAACCTTTCACATTGTATGATGTTCATACCTAAGTGTACAAGTAAGGATAAACATCCAATTGACACAACAATTAGATTATAATGTATTCACTTTACTTTTAAAGAAATCCAATTATATATACACAAGTCTCATACATATAGCTAATTCTTCATATTCTACCCTTCACAGATATAGATCACATTCAACCAATCAATCTACAATTACTAAATTAGATATAGATGGTGACATGATTTAATTAACTAAACTACTACAAGTACAATTCCATTGTTACTAAAATTTACCCAAATCTCAAGTCATAATTTAGGGTTATGGGGAATTCATGGATTCATGGGAGATTTTATCATAAAAACATTAGAATCAGTGATTCAATCATAATATATGATAATTACTCAGTGAAAACGTTATTAGAAAGAATCCATTGCTTGACCCTAGATTTTGGAGACTTTTCTACTTAGAAATTGAGAATTTGAGGACTTCAAGGATGTAAAGCTAACCATGAATCAAAACTACCATACTTTAGATGAAGATTCCTCAAAAATATGAGTAGAAAAGATGAGTTCTTGAGCCCTAGGCTTCAACTTCTTCTTCAATTGAGGTTTTAGTGAGAGATATATTTGGAGAGGTTTTGATCTAGGAACTTTGGAAGTTATGATTTTGAAGACTAAGTTTTAGGGCCTTTAAACACTTATATACTAAGTCTAAAATAATACAAAATGATATCACTTAAGGGTTAATTAAATTGGAAAAACCGAAACTACCCCTCAACAAACTCCCTAAAACCACCTTCCAAGTGTGACACGTGACCCCCTCACCTATGGACCGTGGATGGACCCACGGCCCATGCTAGTGAAGCATAGGTTGGGGTCTGGGACTGGTTTTGGTAGTTATTTTGGCAAGCCTCAGCCACGACTTCCCTTTACAGGGCGTGAGTTTACCCACGAGGCGTGGGCTGACCTACGAGGCATGGGTGCCCTCTGTGGGTCACTGTCAGGCATTCTCTTTGTGTGTTTCCCTCAAGGACCTAGGGTTGGTCCTTCGGATTAAGGCCTTGATGTTCTAACCCCAATACCTGAATTTTAAGGTACAGGGAGGTATTTTTAAGGCTCTAATTCTAACGTCAGGCTTTCACATAGCCCACTAGTTTTAGGTTAGACAGTAGTTTATTTTACAAGTTTTTGAAGTGTTACATAACATCATCACCCGGTGTCTCCCACACTAAAAAGGGTTGTCCTACTTGCCCAAGTAGAACTAAGAACTTCTAGCTTACATGGATCCACTAGCTAACTAACCTATGGCGGCACATAGTTAAGGAATAAGGAGATTGTTACAAGAAATCCGGCCTCTTCTACGGGAGAGCTTTCATCTCATGAGATTTGCTTTGAAAACCCGGCCTCTACTACGGGAGAGCTTCCATCTCACTATCAACATAGACTCGATGCTAAGCACAAATTCCTATGAAATAGTCATTTCTTATTTGACTTCATTACTCATGAAAAGGTACCCTTGGACAACCAATCCAAGCTAGTTTCATTAAGATAGCTCATTGTCTTTGATTCAATTAGGTGAGAAAACCTTTCAACCTAAGAATCTTTTTCTATATGAGAAAACCTTTCACATCATGCTAGTTATGTGTTTATAAGAATGTCCTTTCAACAATACAACAAAAACATCATCATTGGTACTTTACTCTCAAAGCACCCTTAAAACATTTGCATAGATTTCGTAAGAAAATGCATAAGTTCATAGTTCACATCTTGATGTCAAAACCCACGTTCAATTATCAATACTTATAAAACATGGGTTATTTATGGATTCATCACAAATACATGTAAAGATTGCAATAGATGCCCAATTTCACAAAGCTCTTCCTTGAAGATCAAAATCCCACATCATATGATTCATAACTTGAAAACATGGGGATTATATGGGTTCATGGGGGTAATCATCATAAAATCATTAGAATTCATCAATTCATGTGTAAGAGATCATAATTCAATCATTTTAATCAATATTTTAAAGAACCTATGATAATTGAAGAAAACCCAAACATAATTGGGGAATTCTAATCTTTGAAGTTGACGAATTTTGGAACTCCGTGGATCAAAGGAATCCATAGATGAAAACTATCATACCTCAAAGCCCAAAGATTAACTTCAATGCAGGAATTGAGGCTTGACCTTGATCCTAGCTTGAATCCTTTCTTCTTCTTCTTCTTTAAATTTCTAGAGAGAGAAATATTTTTGAGAGGAAGATCTTCGATTTTCTTTTGGGCTTTGGAAATAATGAATTGAATGGGTGAGTTTTGGGGTTAAAATGACTTATATAGGGGTCCTAGGCTTAGGCAAAATTACATGGTATTAATCTAATTAATTCTAAAAAGACCCATTTACCCTAGCTTATAGTGGTATGCCTCATGACCACGTGAGGTCCCACGAGTCGTGGTCCCTATCACAAGCCATGGTGTCATCCGTTGTGTTTGGAACAGTAGCTAGGGTGCCAACCCCCTTAATCCCCAAAAACTAAGTGAAGACCACAACACCTCCCACGGCCAGGTGGCCTTCATGAGCCGTCAATGCCCTCGTGTGGAGGAGGTTGTTTTGGGGCAGCCTTGGAGTAGCTACTGCCTCACCACCACGAGCCTTGATCCTCACTATGAGCTGTGTTGGTGGTCGTGGGAAAGTGGGCAGTATCTATGGGGAGTGGGCTGCCCTAGCCCTCTTCCTTGGATATTGCCCTATAACTTGGCTCTATCCCTCTCACTTAGACCTATTTTAGTCTACTAGATTCTGAGGTGTTAGATTATCTTCCCCTTGGGAACATTCGTCCTTGAATGGAAATTCTAGACACCTTTTGGAAGAAACAACTCAATACTAGCAGCCCATCATGCATGCAACTCATTTAAATGCACACAACCAAGGAGGAACTTCATCTCCAAACTAAACATACTCAATGCATCACAAGGAAGTGGGAACTACACCTAACAACCCATTATTCATGAAATTTCAACATTTCTCATGTTCAAAGAGGAACTACCTTGTCCAAGCTTAAAGCATGCCCAACAACATCTCATGGAGCCTATATGCAATTTACTCTCAAAAATCATATCTAAAGCATATTCATAAACTCATCTCATGAAGTCCATAGGCAACTCATACTCAATGCACAACCACATGAGGAAAACCAATCATATAAACTCATTTTCTTTCAAAATACAAGTTTTCATGAACATGCATCACATAAGGAAATCATGGAAACACATAAAACACATGACTCTCAATACAAAGGAAAAAACAAAAGGAAACTCATTACCTCAAGCTAGAATAGGAGTAGAAGGAAAAAGATGAGAATATTGGGACATCATATCGGCCTCTGCCTCCCTAGTAGCATCCTCAACTAAGTGATTCCTCAACAATACATTTACAAAGCTAATTTCTTGTTCCTCAACTTCTTGACATGCCAGTCTAGAATCTCAACTAGAACTTCCTCATAAGAAATACTTTATTCCACTCCCAACCCTTCTAGGGGCACTATGGACGTCAGATCTCCAACACACTTCTTAAGCATAGGGACATGGAAAACCAGTTGCACTGATGCCAATTCACTGGGGAAATCTAACTCATAAGCAACCTTACCAACACATCTCAAAAATTGATATGGGCCTACATACCAAGGACTAAGATTCCCCTTCTTACCGAACCTTATTAGTCCCTTCATGGGTGAGATTTTCAAGTAAACTCAATCGTTAACATCAAACTCTAAATCCCTTCTTCTCACATTGGCATACAACTTTTGTCGACTTTGAGTCATTTTCAAATTTTCCCTGATAAGCTTAACTTTCTGCATGGCCTCTTGTACCAATTCAGGACCTATTAGGGCAATCTCACCCACCAATAGGAGACCTACACCTCCTACGATATAAGGCCTCAAATGGAGCAATATCGATACTCGAGTGACAGCTATAATTGTAAGCAAACTCAATCAATGGCAAATGGTCATCCTAATTGCCCTTAAAATAAATCACACAAGCCCTTAACATATCTTCTAAAGTTTCGATAGTACGCTCTGCTTGCCCACTGGTTTGGGGATGAGAGGTCATGCTAAGCTTAACCTTAGCGCCAAGATCCTTTTGGAATTACTTCTAAGATGTGATGTGAATTGGGTACCACGATCCGAAATAATGGGCAAAGTTACTCCATGAAACTTTACCATTTTTCTCAAGTACATCTTGGCATACTCTTCCTCCGAATAAGAAACTTTAACAGGAAGGAAATGAGCCGATTTCAGCATCCGATCTTCTATCACCCAAATTGAATCATGTTGTCGCCGGGTGCAATGCATACCAACTATAAAGTTTATGTTCAAATATTCCCACTTTCAAGTAGGAATGCTTATATCTTAGGACAAACCTCTCGGCTTTTGATGATCAACCTTTACTTGTTGCCAATTTGGACACTTAGCCCCTAATCCCGCAATATATTTCTTCATCCCAATCCAACAATAGACCTCCCGTAAATCATGGTACATCTTGGTGGCTCCCGGGTGAATAGAATACCACAAACTATGGGCTTCTGTCAAAATCTAATCCCTCAAGTCATCTACATTTTGAACACATAACCGACATTGGTATCTAAGCCCACCATGTCCCCCTTGGTAGAAAGCCTCAATGGATTTCTTAAGCACCGCTTCTTTCAATTTTACCAATATTGGATCAAGACCTTGCTTGGCTTTCACATTCACCACAAAAGACGATTCAGAAGCATTGTGAAACATAACAACACCTTTGGTGGAGTCTACTAGTTGAATATCTAATCGAGCCAATCTATAAATATCTCGGACCAACTCTTTCTTTTCCTCTTAAACATGAGCAACACTACCCATAGATAACCGGCTAAGAGCATCCACTACCACATTAGCTTTACCAGGGTGATAAAGGACACTCATGTCATAATACTTCAATAACTCAAGCCACCTTCTTTGGTGAAGATTCAAATCCTTTTGATTAAACAGATATTGCAAACTTTTGTGGTCAGTAAACACATCTACATGTACTCCATACAAATAGTGTCTCCAAATCTTTAGGGCAAAAACGACCGTCGCTAACTCAAGGTTGTGAGTCGGATAATTCTTCTCATGGATTTCAAGTTTCCTTGAGGCATTGGCAATAACTTTCCCATTTTGCATAAGCACACAATTCTCGAGGCATAACAATACACCACAAAACCATATGTTCCTTCCGGTAAGGTCACATCGAAACAGAAGTACGTCTATCTTTCAACTATTGAAAACTCTATTCACACTCTTTGGACCACACAAACTTTACCTTGTTTTGTGTAAAAGCCATCAAAGAAGAGGCCATTGATGAGAAATCCTCAACAAACCTTCTATAGTAATCGGCCAAATCGAAGAAACTTCTAAAAGGAGTTATAGGTCTAGGCCAACTCTTAACCACATCCATATTCTTAGGATCTACCTCAATATCCTTACTCGAAACAATATGATCAAGGAAAGTTATGGACCTTAACCAAAATTCACACTTGCTAAACACTGAAAAAAGTTGTTGGTCCTTAAGAAATTGCAACACAATTCTCAAATGATCAATATGTTAACCCTCACTCCTTGAGTAGAGCACAATATCATCGATAAACACAATCACTAACATGTCAAGGTATTTTCTAAACACCCTATTCATCAAGTCCATAAACTATGACGGAGCTTTAGTCAACCCAAACGACATTACTAAAATCTCATAGTGACCATACAAGTTCGAAAAGTTGTCTTTGGAATGTCATCACCTTTCACCCTCAATTGGTGATAACTCGACCGGATATTAATTTTAGAGAAACAACTTGCTCCTTGAAGTTGGACAAGCAAATCATCTATCCTTGGGAGAGGACACTTATTCTTAATGGTCACCTTATTTAATTGTCCATAGTCATTACACATATGAAGACAACCAATTATATTTCTAACAGATAAACTAGAGCACCCTATGGAGAGATATTCGGTCCGATAAAACCCTTATCCAACAAATTCTTCAAATGTTCTTTCAACTCCTTAGATTCTACCGGAGCCATATGGAAAGGATGGATAGAAATAGGTTACGTATATGGGAGAAGGTCAATACCAAAGTCTATTTCCTGCTCATGAGGAATATCGGGTAGATCACCTGGAAACACTTTTGGAAACTCACTTACAGTGGGGGCCAACTCAAGAGAAGAAGTTATGAAATCTACATCCCTGAGCCTAACAAGATGGTAAATGAAACCCTTAAAAATCATCTTTCTAGCTTTAAGATAAGAGACAAACTGACCCTTGGGTAATTTTTCCCCCCTTCCACTACAGGGTAGGCTCATTCGGGAACTGAAACTTTACTACACGAGTTCTACAATCAATAAAAGCATAACAAGAGTACAGCCGATCCATACCAAGAATAACATCAAAGTCTAACATATCAAGCTCTACCAAGTCAATAAGAGTAACTCTATGGGACAAGGAAAAGAGACACTTACTATGAACCCTCTTAGCCACAATATAATCACCAATAGGAGTAGAGACAGAAAAAGGTTCTAACAACACATCAGGGAGTACATCAAACCTCATAGACATATATAGCGTCAAAAAAGATAAGGTAGCACCGGGATCTAGTAAAACAGAAACATCAAGTTGGAAAACTTTCAACATACTAGTAACCACATCGAGAGTACCTTCTTGTTCACCTCGAGTCTGAACTATATAGAAGCGAGTTTTCTTAGGAACATTGGAACTAGAACCACTAGGAGGAGCTTTCTTGCACTCTTTTCCTTTAGCGGTAAGCATTAGGCAATCCCTCAATTTGTACCACTTTTACCACAACCATTCATGTCGGCTAGGCACTTACCATCATGCTTCCTTCCACACTTAGTACAAGTAGACATGGGCAACGAAGATCCAATTGCATTACCTCCTTGAGGCTTACGATTACACACCCTATCTTTGTTGAACTTAGGATGATTGTTGGAGGAACCTTGACCGGAAAACCTTTGTCAAAATCTAAGACGACATTGTCCATCAGACCTTGCATTAGAGAAATTTCTATCATCGATCCTAGCCTTTTTTACCTCTCTAGACTTTTTCGTAAGTTTTTCCTCCTCAATTTGTTGTGTATGCACCATAAGATGAGAGATGTCCATATAATGAATGAGCATTGCGGTTCAGCACTCCTTAACAACCATTTCGGACACACCCGACACAAATCTACTTACCTTAGCCCTTGAATCAACAACCATTGTTGGAGCATACTTAGACAATTGTGTGAACCTTAGAGCATATTCCCTCACACTCATACTTCCTTGTCAAAGGTTAATGAACTCAAGCACCTTGGCTTCCCTCAACTCAAGAGGAAAAAACCTATCAAGAAATGTGGCCTTAAACTTCTCCCAATCAAGATGACCTGCATCTTCCATCCTCCCTTCTTTCCATTGGTTATACCATATTTGAGCCACACCTTTATATTGGTAAGCGTCCAACTCCAATTTTTCTACTAGCGTAATACCCATGATCATCAAAACCTTATAGACCTCATTAATAAATTCTTGAGAATCTTCCTCAACTTTGGAACCATGAAACTCTGGTGGCTTCATTCTTGTGAAGTCCCTCACTCTTGAAGTCATCGTACCCACATTTCGATTCACAGGAAACACTACCTCCCTATTTTCTTGGGCCTTCATAGCTTGGGCCAATACTTGAAAAACAACCCTAAACTCCGCATTTGACACTTGTTCGACCAAAAGATCTACCATAACTTGAAGAGCTTAGGGAGGAGCTTCTTGTTCCTAATTCTTCCTCACATTCTCATAGCATAAGCTCTTCTAGTAGTCATCCTTGAAGAACATAGGATAAGAATTAGGAGAGAGATCTTATAGATTTGAACTCTATTGCACGACTTAAGAGTAACGTGAGAAATGGAGCGTCCTAATCATCTAGTAGGTTCTCATTCATAAATGTGGCATGCTTCAAAATCATGAATGAGACTATACTTGACATGGCTTATGAGACATCTGAGGACCGTTCTAAACCTTATGATCTGATACCAAGTTTGTCACGACCTAGGGGTACAACCTAGATGTAACATGGTGTATAAAACCCCGAAGGACTCCATACAAGTTACTAATCTTTCATAACATAAGAAATATAAAAATAAGAGTAATACAGTAGTCCAAGTCCAAAATATTTTATAAAATGAAAAGCGAAAGTCTAAATTCTTATCTCATCATAGATATTTAATACAATAGAATAAATTTGGCCCTAGCCCATACATCATGTACAAAAGAGAAATACATGAAAGAAACTAAAAAAAATATACTCTATCCTTGAAACATGAGGACTCACCAAAACTCAGAAATCTCGAACTCAACCACTAGCCACGAAACTGATGACGCTGACTGTCGGACCCTACATTTGGGAAATATAGGAAAGAGTATGCATTAGCTCAAAACAATGTAGCAAGTATGATAACCATGCATAAAATATTTAAACCATTCTAAAAGGGACATTTCATTTCATGACGTGGAATTGACCAAGCTAAAACATGATATAATTGAGTTATAGAACATAAGTTATAAATCATGGTCAATGCAAGCTAACTTCATCTTTACAACCTTTGAACTCATATATGATACATCTTGAAGTAACCTTAGGTCATTACTAAGGTGGGAAATTAGCCTTAACTGACATAGAGACCATGTGAATTATAACATGATCCCCCGGTGTCTCTCGCACCGAAAAGGGTTGTCCTACTTGGCCAAATAGAACTAAGAACTTCTATATTACGTGATTCTGCTAGCTAATCAACCTATAGGGATACATAGTTAATCGATAAGGAGGTTGATACTAGAAAACCTTTCAACCTAAAAATAATTTTTAGGTGAGAATACCTTTCACATCATGCTAGTTAAATGTTTATGAGAATTTTCTTTCAACAACATCATCATTGGTACTTTACTCTCAAAGCATCCTTAAAACATTTGCATAGATTTCTTAAGAAAATAAACAAGTCCATAATTCACCTCTTGAGGTCAAAATCCACTTTCAATCATCAATACTTAAAAAACATGGGTTAGATATGGATTTCATCATAAATACATGTAAAGCTTGCAATACATGCCTAATTTCATAAAACTCTTCCTTGAAGATCCAAAATCCCATCTCATATGATTTATAACTTGAAAACATGGGAATTACATGGGCTCATGGGGGTTATCATCATAAAATCATTGTACATCATCAATTCATGCATAAAAGATCATAATTCAATCATTTAAATCAACAATTTAGAGAACCCATGATAATTAAAGAAAACCCTAACTTAATTAGGGAATTCTAATCTTTGAAATTGAGGAATTTAGGAACTCCATGGATGAAAGGAATCCATAGATAAAAACTATCATACATCAAAGTCCAAAGCTTAACTTCAATAGAGGAATTGAGGCTTGACCTTGATCCTATCTTGAATCCTTTCTTCTTCTTCTTCATGTTTATAGAGAGAGAAATATTTTGGAGAGGAAGATCTTTGATTTACTTTTGGGTTTTGGAAATAATGACTTGAATAGGTGAGTTTTATGGTTAAAATGGCGTATATAGTGGTCCTATGCTTAGTCAAAACAACATGGTATTAATCTAATTATTTCTAGAAATACCCAATTGCCCCTAGTTTACGGTGGACTGCCTCATAATCACGTGTGGTCCCACGAGTTGTGGTCCCTACCACGAGTCGTGGTACCTGATGAGTCTTAAATTTTGACTTCTTTAGGGCATTATTTTGATAGTATTAGTGTACTCAAATGCCTAATTGATGCTCTAAAATAATGTTAAAGTGTTGATTTGTAGCATTACAAGCTAAGGACCAAGGCAAGGACACTACAGGAAAAAAAGGAACTAACAAGCTGAAAAAGTGAAGAAAAATGATCCTGGGGATCGCCAAGACCACTCAGTGAGCCGCCGATCTGCTCTTTAGCTTGCACAAAGTTCCAGTAAGCCAGCCTTGGGGAAGAACCAAGTTGGCGACATAAATTTGCAGTCGGCGAATGACCGAATAAATCCGCGATTGCAATTTTGATTGCCTAAAGTTACAGGACATAGGAGGGTGAGGACTAATGCAAAATGGCGATGAAAGGGATTAAAGGGTGGATCGCCTAACCATTCGGTGAGGTACAACTTATTCCACCAAATGGACTTTCAGCTGAAAAAGTAGGCAACTATAAATTGGAATTCAACAGGAGAATTTACGAGTTCGGATGCCCAAGTTTGAGAGTTAGAGTTTTCTTTGAGTTTTTCAGTGTTTATTGTAAACTTTGAGGATTTATAAGCTTTATTGCGAGGATTTGGAATTGGGTTTTTGAATTTAACCATTTTGGAACATTGTAAAAGCTTGGAGACAATTACCCAGTTGATGGTCAATCGAGTTGGTAATTGTTTTTACCTTTTTATGATGTTTAGTTAAAACCTCAATTCTAGGGGTGTGTTCATGTGATTATAGTTTGAATTATCTTATGGTTATTGCTTTTTACTAACGTAAATGGTTAATTAAAATGCGTTTAATTGATAGTTGTGTTTTAATCTAAGAATTGTAGTTGCAAATGCAATTCTAACTTAAAATTTTGGGCTTTCTTGAAAAAGAGGTTTTAGAATCAAAGCTTTCAATTGATGATTGTAGTTATTGGGTTCATATGGGTTTAGCTCAAAAGAGTAAATCCTAAACTCAATTCTACCTATCTAGCTCGAGAGAGTAGATGAATTAAGGTGTGGGTTGTTCTTATTTGCTAAGCTTATTGATGTTCAAAAGAAATCTCTTGAGTCATGGTAGTTGTTCAAGGGAAAATAATCTTACTTATAGTCTAGCCTACCTAATGATATTTAGCTATTTGTTAGTAATTTCAATTACCAATATAGTGAAATTTTCCCATAATCGATCACTTCTCGAGAATTCCTCTGTATATTGTTATTTCCCATGTGTTTGATTGTGTTGTAGCTAATAATTGACAATCCAAACCCCCCATCTGAAATTTGTTATCACACTATTAGACTTGTTTACATGTTTCCTAAATTTTATTCCTATAACTTAATAGAACATGTTATAACTTCATAACTGAATTTGAACACGTACCACACCATGTGGGTTTGACCCCAACTCTTGGTTGGTTTTTATACTAGTTAGCGATCGTCTAAACCTACAATTGGATGAGGTGTATTTGAGACATTAAGTAAAATCGAGTCGCTGCTGGGGAATGGTGTTATTTAGAATTCATTATCGAAGTTGAATTGTGTTTTTTTGTGTTATAGTTGAATTGACTCAATGTATTGGTTGTGTTTGTTTTTGAACAGAAGATGAAATGAGCATGAATAGAAGCAATGGTAGCCATGTTGGCAAACAAGACGATATTGGGAACTTGAATGATGTTACCGATCCAATCCAATTGGGTAGTATCGGGGCCATACGTCTACCTCCGGTTGAAGGGAATGTAGTTTTTCATGTCACTAGCACAATGTTTCATCTATTACAAATGAAGGGATTATTTGAAGGTTTGGCTCATGAGGATCCCTATGAGAATATCTGGAATTTCATCGATGTTTGTGGACTATTCTCATTCAAGAATATATCTCAAGAGTGGGTCCGTCTTCGATTATTTCCATTCTGTTTGATGGGAGAACCACAAAGTAGTTGGTTGATCTTCCTAGGAATCCCATCACTACTTGGGATGAGCTTACCACAGCTTTCAATGTGAGGTACTTTCCCCCATCAAAGATGATGATGTTAAGGGATAGTATTCAAAGGTTCAAACTCTTTGAAGGCGAACCAATCCATGAGGCGTAGCTAAGGTTTCAAAAGCTATTAACTTAATGCCCAACTCATGGGCTTCCCCATGATGTCTTGTTGCAATACTTTTACAGGAGTCTTGACTCGGTGAACAAAGGGGTTGTTGATCAACTTGTTCTCGGTGGTATAATGCAACAGCCTTGGGATGTCGCGTCTAAACTCCTTGACTACATGACCAAGATCAGTATAGCATGGTACACCTATGAGGACCAAGTGTCTCCTCTTACCTCTAAAATGAAAAAAGAGCAGATCGAGAAGGATCAAGAGAAAGACCAAAACATGGTAAAAATGATGACCCAGCTGGACATATTGTCGAAAAGTGTTATGGGTAGTAGGTTGAAGAATGTGAATGTTGTAGGTGTTTGGGGATCTAACCCTGATGAGGCACATTTTGTAGCATTGTACAATAAAGAAGTGATCTTTCTTGTAAATCAAAGAGCAGATTTTCGTTCAAACGATCAAAGGCCAGGTGGAAATTCGGGTTGGAATAGAGATGATTGATGGAGAGATCGTGAAAGAGAATGGCGTGATAACAATGCCACTTGGAAGGAAAGAGAGAGTGCCAAGGACAGATACATCCCACTTTATCAGTGTCAAAAGCCTAAAGAACAAAGGGCTGACTTAGATGTCCGTATGGAAGATATGCTTTCACGCATTCTCAGCAAGGTAAAGGGTTCAGAAAAAATTTTGAAAGAAATAAAAGAAGACATCTCTACACTTAATCAGACAGTCATCTCTCATTTAGTGTCAATCAAGCAATTGGAAACACAAATGGATCAAATTTTGTCCAATCGAACCCAAGGCCAAAAGGGGGCCTGCCAAGTGATACCTTGGCCAAACCGAAGAATGATCCTTGAAAGTGTATCCACGTTGTGCCATGACGTTAAATGAGGCGCTTCTTGGGAGGCAACCCGAGGTTTATTGCTTTTATTTCCATTGTTTGAATAATTGGTGTTGAATGTACAAGTTGAAATGTTGAAGTTTTGGGAAAAGAGCACTTGGTCGAGCAAAATGTCCAATCGACGACGCGCCGAACAGGTTGGCGAGCCCAACTTAGACGCCGTTTGAACCACCAACTTAACTGAAGGTTCTGTAAAACTTAGTAGGATAAAGTACCACTTGGTGAATCACTGAGTGGGCTGGTGGACATGACTTACCTCACCTACTGGCGCGCGAACTGAAAGGTTTTAAAGGCCAAATAGTTTAAAATTTCAAAATCTTTCATTTTCTCACATTTTCAACTCCCGTACTCTCTCACCGATATTAGCTTTTTAGTATTCTTACATTTTAACCCTCATTTCATTTGGATTATTTGCTCGGGGATGAACTTTGGAATTACTTTGCTTCCTAGAACTTCAAATCTACTTTCGGCATAAATGTTGGTTTTCCAAACCCTGAACTTGATTGCTAGTTGAAATCAAATGCAAATCGATGTTTTGTGTTGATATATGTGTGAAATGTTGTATGAATCATGGTGTGATTGTTATTTTGCCTAATCTTAAATGAAATCATAATTAATCGGCCTTTAATAATGATTCTCGTGTCATTGCCTGTTGAAATTGAGTAACAATTATTGGGTTGCATTGAATATGTATTGGTTCTAGCAGGGTGAAGTCTGAGTAGCTCAAAATTGTGCTAAATTGAGAATTTTGCCCAATGATAGAGCGGTTGACATCATTCTTAAGGGCAAAGACGTCAAATGGCCAATTTGGTAAAATTGGGGGAAGTCTGAGTACCCTAAAGGCATGGGTAGTATGGGTCTTGCTCTAATTTCATAACGTGACTATTTAATTTTGATTTTGTGGGTTGCGGGCTTGATTTTGAAGTACGGGGTGAAAATTGGCATGTTTGGCAATTTGTGAACTGGGTGGAGCTCACCGAAAGGTTCAGCGGTTCGCCAAATGTCCCTTGGATTGCCTTGAATTTCTCTAAATGTTGAGTTTTTGTTCCATAACTTTCGGTGATACGCCTGAGCTCGCCGAGTTCACTCAGTGACTCGCCAAAAGTCCTTTTTGATTTCCCTTCTACGCCACTTTCCCATAATTGTTTTGTAACTTTTGGTGAGCTACTTCTAGGTCACCGAATGGTGTTGGCGATCTGGTGAAATTCCCTAGACATCACCAACCAACTTTGATATTTTTCCATTTTAGCATTGTAACTTTCAGCGAGCCTGACCTGGTTCGCCAAAGTGGTTTGTCAACTTGCCGATCGGTTCAGTAAGTCTTCCTGCAGTTTCTTTTTTGCACTTTTTCTAAAACCTTTTATAACATTTTCTACATTGTTTGCAGGAATGGCTAGGCCCAAACTTGCCGGTAGAGACATATCGCCCCGAAAATAGGCACGAGGAGTCATGATAAATGTGGAGGCAGCTGCTTCCAAAGCAAAGGCCAAAGAAACTACCTCCAAAGGGAGGAGATGGCCATGAGGGCCAAGAAGTACCAGACTTCACTCCCATTTTTGGTGTTGATCAGCGAGTTGTGCAGATGGGCCCATATTTTGAGAGATTAGCAAAGGGATGTAGAGGTTGCACCCACCTCTTCTACCACCATCCGGCGTATAAAGGCTAAGTACATGTGTGATGAGGCTAACAGAACGAAGGCAGCCCCGGTGGATACATCCACGGAGGTTTATGTTAACATGATACCTATAAAGACAACCCTGCCTACTCAGGCCAATGGGCCTTCAGATACTTCTGGCTCCTCTCGTTTTGAGACTCTTGGCAGTTTTGCTACATCCCCACCCCCTAGATCTTATGTTGGTTCTATTTCTACTACCAGAAATCTCATCACCCAGGCGATGTTGAACAATATGGGTCATTTAGCCCAAACTACCATATGTGCCTCCTGGCTAGAGGCTGATATTCCTGGGATGATTGAGAGGGCCATTGTTGCCACTTTGACACCCATTAGCACCATGATTGATGTTCTTACTATGAGAATAGAGGTGTGTTAGAGAAGACAAAGATTTGTTGATGCGATGATGGCCTTAAAGGCCGATCTTGTTGGACTCCGTAAAGATATAGGCGAGCTAAAGTCCACTGATTTCTCCATGCTTTTTAGCATTGTGGAGATCCAAGATACTTCGAGCACAGATATTCCAGCTTGTTTTAATGTGCCTCCGGCTATACGACCAGAGATGAGACTAGAGTTGATGACGCCAATGCTGCTTTCGAGGCTGAGATGGATGAGGAGCATCTTGGTGAGCGGGAAAAGGTAATATATGGAGAGTTAGATGATTTGGAGGGTGCTATGTTCGAAACTGTGCAATAGGAATTGCTTCAGGACACTTTAATGGTAGGCTCCAATGGAGCCAAGGATGTTGAGATACTGGCACTAATGCCCCAACAGATGGAGTGAATGATATGTAGAATTTACCCCAGGCCTAGCCTGGTAGGATGATTATTTTTACCTCTCTCTCTGTTACTCTTTAGACTATTTTTCTTGTATTTTTATTTGAGGACAACTACATTTTTTTTGTTGGTGGGGTGACGTATTTCTATACCTACCTTCTTTATGTTGGTTTTTGAATATTGGGCTGATGTTTATTGTGTTTTTGTAAATATTGGTGCCTTTTGGTTTATTTATATATATATATATATATATATATATGTATGTATGTATTGGTTGTTGAGAACTTATGGCCCATTGTTTTGATATGAAAGCAGTTTTAAACCAAATTTAAAATGTTTGCCACCTCTTGTGTATGTGACTGTGGTTGCTCTTGTACAAATTTGAGTGTCAGTTGTGGTCAATATCGATGAATTAATTAGTTCTCTTAATTGAACAATATAAATGTGCGGCTACGATGACGCAAATGAAGTTACATAGGCAATATGTGAACTTTGACCAACTTGTTGTGACTAGCCGACTGTCGATGAAGTCTCTTGTGATGAACATTGCACACTAGCTAGGAAGTGTGGAGTCTTGTTTGATAATTGTAATAATGTCTTGTATGGTGAGGTTGTCTTGAACATTGTGCTTTATGACACCTAGAATTTGACCCATTGGTCCGATTGATTGAGTGAAGAAAGCAACTGAAATGATCTTAGGCAAGAATTTTGAAAAGTGGACCACCTTGACCATATACCTCTTTGTGGACAACCTTGTGAGATTTGTGAATCATTCTTGGTACCCTTTGAGCCTATCCTTTAATTTCATGGAAGAAACTTGAACAACTTTGACCTCTTTATCCCATCACCTATAACCTTCATGAAGTTTTGGTTTGTTTAAATAGCCAACATAGGCCAAAAGCCTAAGTTGGGGGTGTGGTGAGAAAGAAAGAAAGTCAAGAAGTGTGAAGAATCTTCCCTTTTATGAATTGTTTTGAAAAGGATGGAACCCTACATGTAAAAAAAAGAAGACTGAAAAAGAGAAAAAAATTGTTAAATAAAGTTGTGAAAATAGCAACAGAAATGGGGTATCCGGTGATTCTTGTCTAGTTGAATAATGAGATGAATATTGATCATGTTTGAATGAGAAAGAGAAGGATTAAATGATTTTTAGGCCACACTTCGTGAAGGTAGAAGCCACTAAAGCCTAAATGACCATACCTTGACACTTAACCCCGTTAAGCCTTAAAACAACCTTTGCGATCTTGAGTGAGCTGAAACGAATGTTGATTGGAAAAATAAGGGCAAACCTATGGGTGGAGTCATATATGTGGTCATCTTTATGAGTGTGAGAGTTGTATGTGATTTTGGAACTTTAAATTATTGAGAAATTTTTTGTGAATATGGAATCATCTTGTTGTGAGGGCATTTGAATACCTTTGTTGAGCTTGAACTTGCATTTGAAGCAAGCATTGTGAGCTTGAGTACACTTGATGATGGTGAGTCACAATTTGAAACTTTGAGTGCACAATTGATCATTTTATGAGTAGTTTGAACCTTGTTGGGTGCATTTATGATGAGTCTTGTCCAGCACTATTTGTAGACTTCCTTGTTGAACAGATTGATCTTGAGTTTTACTTAAGGACAAGCAAAAGTTCAAGTTAGGGGTGTTGATGAGTCTAAGATTTCGACTCATTTAGGGCTTTGTTTTGATAGTATAGGTATCCGCAAATGCCTAATTTATGAGGAAAGGACACTATCGGATAAAAAGGAACTAACAAGCTGAAGAAGTGAAGAAAAATGATTCTAGTGATTGCCAAGACCACTCGGCGAGCCATCGAGAGGCTCTTTAGCTTGCCCAAAGTTCCAGCATGCTAGCCTTGGGGAATAACCAAGGTGGCGTCTGAAATGGGCAATTGACAAATCACCGAATGAATCCACAATGGAAACTTTGATCGCCCAAAGTTACAGGACCTGGGAGGCTGAGGACCAATGCAAAATGGCGATGGAAGGGGGCAAAGGGCGGATCACCAAACCATTCGGTGAGGCACATTTTATTCCGCTAAATGGACTTTTAGGCCAAAAAATAGGCAACTATAAATTGGAATTCGAAAGTAGAATTGAGGAGTTCAGATGCCCAAGTATGAGAGTTAGAGTTTTCTTTGAGTGTTTTAGTGCCTATTGTAAACTTTACAGATTTCGAAGCTTAATTGTGAGGATTTGGAAATGGGTTTTTGAATTTAACCAACGCTTGGATACTATTACCCAGCTGATGGCCAATTGAGTTCGTAATTGTTTTTACCTTTTTATGATGTTTAGCTAAAACTCCAATTCTTAGGTGTGATTATGGGTTGAATTAGCTTATGGGTATTGTTATTTATTAACTTAAATGCTTAATTGAAGTGGGTTTAATTGATAGATGTGTTTTAATCTAAGAATTGTAGTTGCAAACTTAATTCTAACTTAGAATTATTGGCTTGCTTGAAAAAGAGGTTTTAGAATCAAAGCTTTCAATTGATGATTGTAGTTATTGGGCTGATATGGGTTTAGCTAAAAAGAATATATCCTAAACTCAATTCTACATATCTAGCTCGAGAGAGTAGATGAATTAAGGTGTGGATTATTCTTATTTGCTAAGCTTGTTGATGATCGAAATAAATCGCTTGAATCGTGGTAGTTCTTCGAGAGAAAACTATCTTACTTATAGTCTAGCCTACCCAATGATATTTAGCTATTTGTTAGTAATTTTAATTACCCGTGTAGTGAAATTTGCCCATAATCAATCACATCCCGAGAATTCCTCTCTATATTGTTATTTCCCTCGTGTTTGATTATGTTGTAGCTGATAATTGATAATCCAAAACCCCCATCTGACATTTGTTGTCACACCCTTAGACTTGTTTACATGTTTTCGATAAATTCTATTTTTATATCCGAATAGACCACGTTATAACTTCAGAATGGGTTCGACCCCAACTGTTCGTTGGGCTTTATACTAGTTAACAATCGTCTACACCTAGAATTGGATGAGGTGTATTTGAGACATTAATCAGTGCCCCCCCCCCCCCCCTCCCACTCATGGTCTTTGGAGCAGTTTCTAGGGTGCCACCTCCCTTAATCCCCAAAAACTAGGTGAAGACCACGACACATCCCATGGCCATGGAGGCCTTCACGAGCCGTCAAGACCTTCGTGTGGAATAGGCTGGTTTGAGGAAGTCTTGGGGTAGCTGCTGCCTTACCACCACAAGTTGTGGTGGTGGTCATGGGAAGGTGGGCAGCATCTATGGAAGAGTGGGCTTCCCTAGCCCTCTTCATTGGCTTTTGCCCTCTTCCTTGGCTCTAGCCCTCTCAATTCGCCCTAGTTTAGTCTACTATATTATAAGGTGTTACAAGTTGTTCAATACAACCATTAAAACTCGAACTCATGGCTTCCGATCACCGTCATTTTTATGCCCCCTAAAACTAGTAGGTGAAACTAGAGCCTTACGAGTGAAGTGTTGAGTTTAGTGAGGGGTTTTGTGTTCTGAAATGAGTTCTTGATCTTAGGGTGAGGTGTTTAGTGGTTAGACGTCAAGGTACGACTCCCCAAGGACCAACCAAGGGTCCTTGAGGAGGACCCTAAAGCCTAACCCCCAAGACTCCCAAAATCTACCAAGGCTGCCTAAAAAGGGCCACCTACGGATGACACTTATAGCCAGTAGGTGGACCCACGCCCCGTAGGTGGTGGTCGCGGGTTAGGCCCTCATTTGTGAGCTGCAGGTCATGACCTACGGACCTGCAGTACGGTGAGTAGGCTGACCTACGGACCATAGGTCCAGGCTTAGGTCTTGCATGCACCAATTTGGCTCAACTCGACCAAGGTAAGTTTAAGTTAGGTAATTTCTAAATTAATTATTTTAGTGTAGGGTTGTTTTAATTCATGTTAATAGACCTATATAAGTATTTTTAGATCATTAACTAACCTATTAACTTCATCATTCCCAAGACCCCAAATCATAACTAGATTTACCCCCAAATATTCTTTCACTTAAAACGTCCATTGGAGAGGAAGAGATCAAGGACTAGAGCTCCAGAACTCACCTTTTCCACTCAAATTCGTGGAGATTATTCAATTAAGGTATGGTAGTTTTGATTCATAGTTAACTTTTCATCCATGAAGTCCTTCAATTCTCAATTCCAAATTAACAAAATTCTCCAAAACTAGGGCTTTCACTCCAAGTCATGGATTCCTTCTCAAAACGTTTTCAAATAATTCAATTGTTTTATATTATGGTTTAATTACTGATTTATGATGTTTTTATGATAAATTCTTCAATGAATCCATGAATTTTACTAACTCCTCAAATTTAATCTTAAAGTTAGGGTGTTGAACTACTTTAGTAGAATGTAGTAGAATTATCGATATAATATATTGATTGCTTGAATTATGTATTAATTAAGGGATTTCTATGGTTTTTATGTTGATTTTCCCCTAAGAACTTATGAACCCCCATGTCCCCAATTTGTGACCTTGTGATGTGGGTGATGTGTAGTAAGATGAAGTTTATGGGATTATATTGTATGAGTTGAGTTAATTGAATCATGTTGCTTCCCATGTTAAATGTGATAGTCCTAAATAAGATTGGTTAAATGTGATCCTTGGTCCAACTGGGGTAAAACATGAGATTGATGCCAAATTGTGGCTTTATGTGTGAACTTTATAAGCATGACTATAATTTAAATAGTTGAGTGTTGAATTGTGTGTGGTGTCATTATGGAAAGACTCCACCAACATGACCTATATTGTGAGTGTTAGAAATTATGCATTTTATGACTTGAATACTTGAACTATGATCATGTCCATGTCTAATAAGAGGAATGTTAGATGTGTTGATTGAATATGGTCTTTGGTCCTAAAAAGGTCAACATGTGATATTATACATGCTCAGTGAAAGTGTGTTCATTATGTAAGACCATCTTCTGAGAAAGTAAAGTGATCATGACTTTGATGTACTTGTGGTGTGGTTGAAAGTCTATTCTCACTCACACACACGTATACATGATTATTCAATGATTATGATGATATTATTGTGTTGATTGAAAGTTCATTATCATAAACACATAATGAGTCTAATGTTAAAGTTTTCCTCACATATTGAAGATTCTAGGTTGAAAGTTAGTTCTCACCTAATAGAGTCTATCATGAAGATCTTAGGTTGAATGTCCATTCTCACCTAATGAATCTAGGAGCTATCCTTATGACTTGTGTTGGATGGAGGGTAAGATACTCCTTCATGCTTGCAAATTCAATTCAAGTCTAAGTCATGTATTCGTGGGAAGTTATGACTAGCACCGAGTGGATATTGAATATGAGATGGAAACTCCCCCACTAGAAAGGACGGACTTCTATAATGTATCTCATGAGATGGAAGCTCCCTTGCTAAGTAAGGATGGACTTCTAGTAGCAATCTCCTTATCCCATAACTATGTGCCCCCATAGGTCATTTAGCCATTGGATTCCATCCTCCAAGCTAATACATTTAGTTCTACCTTAGACAAGTAGGACACCTCTTCTCGATGTGGCGCATGACACTGGATTCCATGCAAGCTCACATGGTCTATTTCAATTAAGGCTAATTCCCACAAGGTCAAGTCTAGGATGTGCTATGGTTACTCAAGAGGTTCTATAAAGTGTGGGTGCTAGTATGGGATGCCATTCATGCATTGCACAAGCGTGGGTGCTAGTATGGGTGCTAGTATGGTAGGTTCCTAATTTTCATGATGACCCATGTAATGAATGTGCTTGTGTCTAAATGGTAATTGACATTTGATGTCAAGGTTACTTGTAATGTTGCATGTTAACTTAGAGTGTCGCTATGAGTCGCGTTGCATGTTAATTTAGAGTGTCTCTATGAGTTACTTATATTGGCGTGGTTGACTAAAAGTGAATGCTTCCTAGTCTATGAGAGAGAGGATAAGAAAGAGTTTAAAAGAGGGTAAACATGAATTAGGATCTAAAGTGACTTGCTTAGTGTAGGTGGGATTATGGGATCTTACCTATGCTATGCACAAGCTTGCCTTGAGGTGGCTCATGAAGTGTTGCTCACATGATATGTTAACACTAAAGTGTATTGGCTATGTATATGTTCCTAATGATGCTTCTTATGTTCACTAGTTGTGATTGATGACTACCATGCTATAGTATATATCTCTTCATGATGTCTTTTATATTTATGACTTGTGTTTCCACACTACATTCCAAATGATGATTTAAATTAGCAAAGTTCATGCATTTAACAAAATGTCCCTTTTTGCATGTTTTCAAAGGTTTTCATGCATGGCTATCATACTTAGTACATGTTTGTGCTAACCCATATTTCTTCTACATTTTTACAAAGTGTAGGGTTTGGAGGCTTGGGTACTATTCTTGGAAGATAGGTTTCTAAGGAGCTTGGAGTTGAAGATTTGGTGAGTCATTATAGCTTCGAGGACAAACCCGTTATTACCTTTATGTCTTTTGTTTTGACTTTTAGAGCTTTTGTATGGGCTATGTCCCAAAGTGTATTCAAAGTGTTGTAGATGGTTTGAGATATAGTGTGATAGACTCCCGCCTATTTTTATAAAGGACTTTGATTGTAAAGAAAAGTTTTAAATTTCCGCAAAAAATTCTTATTTTCTTATGTTATGATATGCTAAAAGGCTTGTATAAAGCTCTTCAGAGTTTTGTACATCATGTTACATCTAGGAGGTACTCTTGGGTCGTAACAATCATGTGAGTTCGTCCAACAATTACGTTTTGAATCATGTATTTCTCTACATAAGCAATAATAGGTTCAAAGGGCAGAAACTTAACTTAAACTTGATGAAACTTATAGTTTTTTGGCATGTCTCCTCAATAACAAACAGTATCCTCAAACACAAGACGTTGAACCAAAAAGAAACCATTTGGAAATTGCAATGCAATAATAGAACAAACATTTTACACAGTTATCTTACAATTAAATACCTGATGTCCACGATTTGGACTCATTTAGGCCTTCATTTTAATAGTGTTACTGTCCTCAAATGTATATTTTGTTCTAATAAATGATGTAAAAGCCCTGATTTTCAAGTATTTAGACTTACTAACGATGCATGGATAGTAATGTGCAGAAAGGAACAGAGCAAGCTAAACGAATGAAGAAATGAAGACCTGATGATCACCGATGTCACTCGGCAAATCACCAAATTGCCACGACACTGCCTAAAGTTACAGAATGTTGGAGCTAAAATGGAGGTAATTTCAACGAGTAGCAGTTCTATTTGGTGTGTCGTCGATCCATTCGATGAAGGACAACCAGGTCGCCGAAACTGCTGAAGAAGATTCAAACAAGTGTTGATGGGCGAGATAGAAGGAAAATGGGTGAATCACGGAGTTATTCAATGATCCTGATCTGGTTCGCCTAAAGTTACAGTAGCCAGACCAAGAAGAAGTGAAAATTGAAGGCGAGATAAAGAACAATCGGTGAGTCGCCGATCTGTCAGTGGAGCCTTACTTACCTCACCGAGTGATTTTAAACAGTGACACATTAGACTTGTTTAAATTATTTTTTGCTAGAGAGAGAAAATTATTCAAAAATGGGAGGGATAGAAAATTGAGAGCAAAAACATTACCATAGTGGTTTTCAAGGGTTTTTAGCAAGATTCCTGGTTGTTATTTTGTAGTAGAGAAGATTTTGGTAATTTCCAACTTTTGAATTTCAATTACCCAACTGTAGAAACATGGTAGATGTTGATTTTCTTATTTTTGCTATGAGTGGCTAAAACCCTCTTCTTGGGGTTTGGACTATGAAGCCAATTGTTGAGCTTTACTAAGTGGGTGTTGTTGAATTGCAAGTAATGGCATTAATTTGAAGTGGGTCTGAGTTGCTTCTGCGTTTTGAAGTCAAGTTGCATGTTTAGTGTAACAAGATCAGTGTTATGCGCTTGCGAGAGAGAGAGGTACAGAGCCAAAGTAGAAATCTTAGCATCTTTAGTAGTAGGTCACCATGATGTCAACTCGAGAGAGTGAAACATAGGATCTATCCTCTGTATCCAGCTAGAGAGAGTGAATTTAATGAGGACCAAGGGTTGGGCATCTTCTGGTTAGTGTTGAAGTTTGAGAGAATTCGACATAGAAGAGGTAATTGTTCAAGAGAAAGTTACTTTACATATGGTCTGACCTACCCATGACAAATTATCCTATTATGAGCATCGATATTCACCCACTAAGTTAAAATTCGACAATTGGTTGGTTATTACCCCAAGTTTTATTTTACTATTTGATCGTTTCTTATTCAAGTGTGAAATTGGAGTGATAATAGGATCCAGATATTTGAAACTTAAACAAAAAAGGTGTAATACGTGCTCAATTGAAGAGATTGTTGTCATATCTTCATTTTTTAATTTGGAAGAAAAACTACTCCATGTGGGATTCGACCCCAACTCACTTAGTTGGGTTATATTACTAACTAATGATCATTGGCACTTAGTATTGGATGAAGTGTCTTGATACGTTAATCAAAATGGCACCACTATCGGGGAGTAGCGTTACTTAGAATTCTTTGATTGAAGATTTGACACTCTCAAATTTGTTGGTTGAAGTAGAATTAGCTTTGGCTACTTTGTGTAAATGTTGGTTGGACTACGTAGAAGTGAACATGAGTGAGGAAGATATGAATGATAGTCAAGAAGGTCATCGGGATGGTATAGACGATATCAATAGTGTTTACAACCAAGCTCAATCAGGTGGAATGGGTGCATTTTGTATCCCACAAGCTGATGAGAACGCAATGCTTGAAGTCACTAGCACAACTCTTCACCTACTCCAAATAAGAGGACTATATAGAGGGCTAGATCACGAAGACCCCCATGAACATGTGTGAAATTTTACAGAGGTTTGCAGCCCTTTTTCATTCAAAAATGTGTCACAAGAGTCAATTCAGTTGCGGTTATTTCCACTGTCCTTAACAGGAGAAGCGAATAAGTGGTTGGCCGAGTTACCAAACAATTCCATCACATCATGGGAGGAGTTGATTATAGCATTTAACACAAGGTTCTTTCCTCTATCAAGGATGATGAATCTGAGAGACGAAATTCAAGGTTTCAATTGACGGGAAGGGGAACCCATCCATGAAACGTGGGTGAGGTTTAAGAAACTCCTACTTATATGCCCAACTCATGGGCTACCAAACAATTTGTTACTTCAATATTTTTACCAGAGTTGATTAATAAAGGAGTGGTTGATCAATTGGTACGAGGAGGATTAATTTTACAATCATTTGAGGTAGCTTCGTTTCTTCTTGATGACATAACTAGAATAAACCAAGTGTGGTACACCAAAGAGGATCAAGTCTCTCTATTTTGTTTTAGAGTAACGTAAGAACAACTTGATAAAGAGAGAGAGAGGGAGAGGGATGAAAACATCAAGAAGATGTTGACCCAAATGGAATTTCTACAAGAGCACATGAAGGGGACATTTGGAGTGTTTAGAGTTGAGGAGGGTTCTTCTTCTGGTTACTCAAGGCCGGGGGAGAATCAAGGTTAGAGCTCCAAAAGATATGAGGATGGTTTCCACCCATGCTATCTACAGCAAGGCGGAAATCAAGGTTGGAACTATCACAAGGGAGAAGAACAAAGGAGATACTCTTAAGATTGGGCTAAGAAAAATGATTATTTGAGAAGGGAAGATGATTATGATGAGAACCATAATCACTCGAGTGAGCCCAAAATCAAAAGGGAGTGCAAGTACTCCCCGGGTAAATGAATTTTTGTCACACATACTTGATAAAGTTGAAGGTTTGGATGATTTGTTGAAAGGGATGAAAGATGACTTTTAATCATTGAACAGTAAAGTGAACTCTGATGCCGATGCCATCAAGATACTTGAAGGACAATTGATTTTATTATTAGCTCAATTGAAACCAAATATGACGATGGAAGATGACAATAGAGGGTTGGCTGTGGTTACTCATAGTGGAAAGGTGGCAATAGGTAATGTGATGGGAAATGAAGATGCTCAAAAGCATGAAGAAGATAAAGGCATGGAGGAACAAGAGTTACTTATCCACTAAAATATTTCCAAATAACCACAAAAGGAAGTGGAACAACACGTTCCAATTCAAAAAGTCATGCAGCCTTTACCCAAAATACCTCCCCCATTCCCCCAATGCTTAAATAAGAAGAATGAAGATGAGTTCAAGAATTTCTTGTCGGTGTTTAATACATTATTAATTAATCTTCCCTTTGTGGAGGCATTGTTGGAAATGTCGGGATATGCCAAGTCCATGAAAGAGTTAGTCACAAAGAAAAGGATTTTGAGAAAATTGAAGTTTCCCATCGTTGCAGTGTAATTATGACTAAGGAGCCGATCAGAAAGAGAGAAGATCCCGGGGCATTAACCATTTCTTGCACCATTGGCATGCTCCAATTCGCTATTATACGATTTTGGGGCAAGCATCAACTTGATGCCCTATGCGATATACAAACAACTTAGGTTGGATGAACTAAAAGCAACCACAATGAGACTCTTAATGGCTGACCGTTCAATCAAACATCCCGTGGGGATACTTTATGACATCTTGGTGAAGGTTGCTTGGTTCATTTTCCTGACTGATTTTGTCATTCTCGATTGTGAAATAGATGCTTAAATTCCCATTATTTTGGGAAGACCATTCTTAGGAACCGAAAGAGCATTGGTGGATGTTGAAAGTGGAGAATTGAAGTTTCGGGAGAACAAAGATGAAGTAACCTTCAATGTTTGTAAGTCAATGAAACACCCAAGTGATATCCATGTGTTGTCCACCGTTGATGTTATTGAGGAGGCGGTGGCTAGCGTGAGCCATTTGATGTGCATGAGCGAACCTCTTGAAGTTGTGCTTACTAACTATGATGAATTTGAAATTCAAGGGTATGAAAAGGTAGCAGCTGCTCTTTCAGGCTTAGAAGGGTATTTAAAGACCCCATTGAAATTGAACATTGATTTAAAAAATAGAAAGAGTCCTCCCGCAAAGCCATCAACAGAAGAACCACCAAACCTGGAATTAAAAGCACTCTCTCCCCCCCCCCCCCCACTCCGGTAAGCTTTCTTGGAGGTAAATAGCACTCTACCGGTGATCATTGCTGCTGACTTGCTTGAATGCCAAGTGAAATTGCTTCTTAAGGTCCTACGAAGGAATATCAATGCTATAGGTTGGACCATAGTTGATATAATGGGCATTCCTCTTGGTATATGTACTCACAAAATTCAACTTGATAGTGAGTGTAAACCGAGTGTTTGACATCAGTGGAGATTACCAATGCAACAAGTAGTGAAAAAAGAGATAATAAAGTGGTTAAATGCAGGTGTGATCTGTCCTATTACGGATAGCAAATGGGTAAGCCCGGTACAATGTGTACCAAAAAAAAGAAGGTATCACAGTGGTCTCGAATGAAAAAGGGAAGCTTGTATCTATGAGGTCAGTGACCATGCCCATAGATCAGATGCTTAATCAACTCTCAGAAAGAGGTTGGTATATCTTTTTGGATGGGTATTCCAGTTACAACTAAATCTCCATTGTGCCGGAAGACCAAGAGACAACCACCTTGACATGTCTCTATGGGACTTTTGCCTTTTAAAGGACGCAATGCCCCGGCAGCCTTCCAACGTTGCATGCTATCTATTTTTGCCGACATGATGGAGGATTCAATGGAGATATTTATGAATGACTTCTCGGTTGTGGGTTATACTTTTAAGACGTGTTTAGAACACTTACGACAAGTTCTCCAAAGATGTGTGGAGACAAACTTGGTCATTAATTGGGGAAAATGTCACTTCATGGTTAAATAAGGGATAGTACTTGGTCACAAGGTGTCACAAAAGGGGCTAGAGGTTGATAAAGCGAAGATTGAAGTGATTGAGAATTTACCGCCACCAATTTTGGTAAAGGGGGTTCGTAGTTTCTTAGGTCATGCCGGTTTCTAATAGAGGTTCATTAAAGACTTCTCAAAAAATTGCACATTCTCTATGCAAACTCTTTGAGAAAGAGGTGAAATTCCAATTTGATGATGGTTGTATGGTGGCTTTCCGATGCTTGAAGGAGAAATTAGTATCTACCTCGACTTTTATTAGTCCCGATTGGTCAAAATGTTTCGAAGTAATGTGTGATGCAAGTGGAACGACATTAGGTGTTGTGCTGGTGCAAAAATGCAACAAACTTTTTCACCCAATTTGCTACACGAACAAGGTTCTAAAAATTTCTCAACGTAACTATACCGTTAGTGAATATGAGTTGCTTGCAGTAATCTATGCATTTGATAAATTCCAGGCATACGTGCTATGCACTAAAGTAATTGTTCACACTGATCATACTGCACTTCATTATGTAATGGCAAAGAAGGATGAAAAATCGAGGTTGATAAAGTAGGTGATACTATTGCAAGAATTTGACTTTGAGGTCAAAAATAGAAGAGGTTGTGAAAATCAGGTGGCTGACCACTTATCAAGGTTAGATAGAAAGGAGAATGATGAGCCTGAGGTTGACATAGACGATTCCTTCCCCGATGAACTAGTGTTTGCGGTAACTCTCAAACAAACTCCCTGGTATGCAGATTTTACCAATTACATAGTGTACGGATTAATGCCGGATGAGTTGAACTTCTACCAACAAAAGAAGTTCATGTTCGACGTTAAAAAGTACTTTTGGGATGAACTATACTTATTTCAAGAGTGTTCAGATCATATCATTAGAAGGTGTGTTCCGAAAGAAAAAGCGGTAGAAATTCTCCATGCTTGTCATGCTTTACCGATTGAGGGCCATCATAGCGGTGTGCGTACAGCTGCTAAAGTTCTCCAAAGATGATATTACTGGCCATCCCTCTACAAGGATGGGCATGAATTTGTAAAGAAATGCGCTCAATGTCAGAAGCAAGGTAGAGTGTCTAAAAGACACGAGTTACCCCTTACTCCCATTTTAGAAGTTGAGCTATTTGATGTTTGGGGAATCAATTTCATGGACCAATTTTTGATTAACTTTGGTAATAAGTATATCTTGGTGGCAGTAGATTATGTTTCTAAACGGGTGGAGGTTGTTGCGCTTCCAAATAATGAAGGGAAAAGTGTGGTTCAATTTCCGTAACGCTACATCTTTACTGGATTCAGTACTCCTGGAGCTATCATTAGTGATGGTAGATCCCACTTTAGCAATAAATGGTTCTCAACTGCAATGAGTAAGTATAGGGTGAAACACAAGGTAGCAACTCCATATCATCCCCAAACAATCGGTCAAGTTGAAGTGTCAAATCGGGAGATCAAGAGCATCTTGGCTAAAACAATGTATGCTAATAGGACTGATTGGTCTCGAAAGCTTGATGACGCATTATGGGTGTATCGCACCAAATACAAAACTCCAATTGGTATGTCTCCCTATCAGCTAGTTTTTGGAAAGTCTTGTCATCTACCAGTCAAATTAGAACACAAAGGAATGTGGGCATTGAAAGCTCTTAATTCGGACTGGACAAAAACCTCAAAAGAGAGAGTTGAGACTTTAAACGAGTTGAACGAATTTAGGTTTAAAGCTTACAAAAGTTTAGCTCTCTACAAGGAAAAGATGAAGAAGTGGCATGATGTTAAAATACTTAAGAGAGAGTTCAAGGTGGGAGATCTATACAACTCCCGACTTAGACTCTTTCCCGGAAAGCTCAAGTCCAAATGGTCAGGACCATTTAAAGTGACACGAGTATTCACAAATGGTGCCATAGAAGTAGAGGGTCAAGAAGGACTTGTATTTAAGGTGAATGGGCAACGCTTAAAGTTATACTTTGGAGAATGCTAGGAGATCTCTTTGATTGAGGTCGTGTCCCTGAAAGATACCTGAGAGCATTTCCACGTGTGCCACCAAGTTAAATAAGGCATTTCTAGGGAGGCAACCCAATAGATAGTGTTTTTAAATAATATGTGTTGATTTTGCAGAAGCTGGATCATGAGCGAGACAAAAGTACTATTGATAAGTCACCAAACCCGTTCGGCGAGCACAATTTGGTCTGCCTTATGGACCTCAAAAATGGGGCTGAGACTCTAGAACATACAGAGGGATACATTCACCATTCGGTTAGTCACCAATGTGCTTAAGCGACCCGACTTTCCTCGCCCTTTTTCCTTCGACATTGATAACGTTCCTCAAGGATAGTCTGGTGATATTCTGAGTCCATTATGTGAGTCGCCGAACTGTTCGGCGACCTCCTACATCTTTGCCAATCTACCCTTCTCTGAGAATGCAGCCCACTGGAACTAAGGGCAATCTAAAGAACATTGGGCGCATCGTCGAACCATCCTGCGACTGGTTCACTGTCTCGCCAACTAGGCGCTTAGTGAAGATTCATCATTACCTTGTTCCACTTGTTTACACACTAGAATGTTATCATTTCTTGTTAGCCTTTCTTAATTATTCTTATAGTGTTTTATTTGCAGTAATGCCCGCTCTCTACCCATATTGAGGAAAATGTTGAATGTTATTGGTGTGTGATGCTTATCGTGACCAACGACATTAACCTATGGTATGAGTATCTATGATCGCCGATAATAATGTAACCCAACCAAGGGTTGGGGTTCTGTCCTAAGGGAGTGGTTTTGAGAATTAATAGAAAAATAATATTAAGTTCTAATTTGTCGTAGCTAAAGACATTAACGAGTAAAAATATAGTAATTAAAGGGGTGACACAAATGTGTCAAATATCAAACGGGGCTTGTCAAAGTGTACTAAAAACAACAAAATTAAAAGGGGAGAGCAAGTATGGGGAGAAGTTCTTAGGGTGTGACCACAATATAAATTTATATAAATAGTTGAGTTCATGCTTCTGATAGGAAATTTGCAAGCAAATAGTGACTAGGCTAAGCTTTAGATGGAAATAAGTTCCCTCTTGGGCAACTTACCCCGTTTCAAATGGGTTCCTCTCGGACACCCATTTGCCGCACGAAGGCCAGCCTACGCCTTACCCCACTCACTCTCTTGAGCTGAGTGTTAGGATATAGGACTAGGGCTTACCCTCTCGGGATGAATCTCATGTCAACCCACTCCTTAGGCCATCAGTCTAGCGGTCTTGGTTTCACCACCTCTCTCTCGAGCAAGCCGAAAACACATGGGTTGTTTTATATTTGCAACTACAAACCCATTAAATTAAACCAAACCACTAGGTGAAATCACCATTAAAATACATCTAACCTATCAGCAAATAAGACCCAACAATAATATCGACACATATTTGCTAAATCACACCCCAAGAATGGGGGTTTTTAGCCAAACATCAAAAGATAGAACTTTATACCTAAATGAGTTTGCATTCAAATGGGTATGAAGATTTAAGTCTTGTTATAGGCCAAGAATGAAGAATCCAAGAGACCCAACTCCAAATCAGGAAGATGAAACGCTCTTCTTCTTCAAGTCTCCAAAACCCTCTCAAACTTAGAGAAAAAAATATCAAAAAAAGTACTATTCTGTTGTGAAAATTATAATAATTGTCCGACTCTCTAAATATTAATAAAGATTTTAGTTTTTATAGACTTCAAAAAATAATGCTGGCAAATCGCTAGGTGAGGTTAGTTGGAATCGCCAATTCACCCTTTGGTGTAGTTCGTCGCCGTCTTGCACTAGCCTTCAGCATCGTCATGTTTGTGTCATTGGGCGACATAGTACTACTTCACAGAACAATTCGGCGAAAAGCCAACTGCTCCTTTCATCACCTTTTATTGATCCTACTCCTTCAGGGCTTCGTGTACTAGAACAAAAGGTGGAGTGCTTCCCTTTGGCAAATCGCCAAGCAAGCTTGGAGATGCTCAGGCTTCAGATTCTTCGTTCTTTTCAGCCTTTTTGTTCCTTAAATTTCAAATACTTGAAACTTAAATGTTTTCATCAGATATTTGGAATAAATAAGCATTTGAGGACATTATTTCTTTTAAAAGAAAGCCCTAAATGAGTCCAATTTATGGACTCATCAACAACCCAACTTAAACTTTTGTTTGTCCTCAAGTAAAATTCAAGTTCAGCAGTTCAAATAGGATGTCTCAAATAGTGCTGCACAAGACTAAATCATGAACATACACAACAAAACTCAACTTACTCATGCAAAGATCAACTTTGTACTCAAAGATTCAAGTTGTGACACACCATTACCAAAGATTCTAATGCTCGCAATACTTGCTACTTGTGCAAGTTCAAGCTCAACAAAAAAGTATCTAAATGTCCTCACATAAAGAATGATTCATCATTCACACAAAGAGGTTAATCAATTAAAGATCAGTAATCAGATGCAATGCTTACACTCAAAAAGAGGAACACAATGTATGTTTTCACCATAGGCTTGCCCCTATTTTCCAATTGATCTTCTGTTTGGCTCACTCAATATCAAAAAGGTCTTTACAAGGCTTGTAATGGAGCTGAATGCAAAGCTGTGGTCATTTAGGCTCAATGACTTTTCATTCTCGTGAGATATGGTGTTCTCAAGGCATTCCCTTCTTTTTCTTTATCAATTCTTTTTCTAGTGCTTCTAAGTCACCTTTTTATTCACCTCCATGGATTGCTGGGAAACCCAATTTATTTTGTATATTATTCCACAACTTTCTTTTGAAGGGTTTCCATTGTTCTGCAATACCATAGGTTAAGGGGGATTTTTCTTGCACTTCTTGACTTCTCCTTTTCCTTTTCACTACACCCCCAACTTAGGCTTTTGGCCTAAGTTGGCTATTTGCTAAACCACAAATCAAGAGGATTATAGGTAGTGGGTCAAGTAAGGTCTAGGGTGCATCAAGGTTCTTCCAAAGAAAGGTAAGGCTCAAAGGGTGTTCAATAGAGTTTCACATGCTCACGGGTAGGCCAACAAAGAGGTATATGTCAAATTTGGCTCACACTCTTCAAAGTTGCCTAAGATAATTTCAAGAGCACACCTTACTAAATCAATCAGATTAATAGGGAAAATTCTAGGTTTATTCATGCAAGGTTCAAAGTAAGCTCATCACACAAGGCATGGACACATGAGTCAAACAAGACCACACACTTTTGCTAGTGTGCAACGGTCATTACAAGAAAATCAATTCGATAAACGGTTAATCACAAGGAGATGCAAAGAGTTCACATATTGTCTATGCAACATCATTTGGCCTCATCATAGTCATACATTCATGTTCGTTCAATTGAAAGCACTATTCAAGTCATCGATATTGATCAAAATTGAGACACAAATTTTTGAAAAAGAATAGCCATATTCAACACATGAGAGGTGGCAGAAACGTGCAAAAAATTCAAAATTTTTCGGAAGGGTCAAAATCATTTAAACGAAGCCACAAGCTCAAACATCCACAGAAAGTAGTATTTAACACAATTTAAAATAGAACAAACCAAATATATACACAAAACACAACTACTAGCACAAAAGATGTGGGCCTCACCCTACCACAAAAAAAAGTATTTGTCCTCAAATGCAAATAAAAGTATTAGAAGTGAATAATATAATAAGATAGAGAGGGGTTAAGAAAGGTCTTATCTATGTAGTCTCTCTCTCTATCGGGGTCTCAATGACTAATGGAGTAGTCAGTATATGGGCATCAGTGCCCGGAGTAGCCTTGGATTGAATAGCAGTGCCAGATCCGCTAGGAGATGCTGTGGACGTCTTAGTCGACAGTGTCTGTATCACCTACTGCACAATCGTCTCTATAAGATCTGGCAAGTCTCTGAATATGCCCTCATCTCTACTCTCCTGTGTCTCCTCAGCATACATTGATATCAACTCCTCATCGGTCTCCGCATCCGACTTTGCATGTGTTGTGCATCCCTCTGCACATCTCGGTGGTTTCAGGAGCATCCTCATCATATGCCCTCTCTATTAGTGAAGTGAAGTCAGTAGACTTAAGGTAGTCTACGTCATTTCTCAAACTCACAATCTCGGCTTTTAAAGCTGCCACCTCAGAGGCTTCCCCCTGTCTACTTTCGCCAGCAATGACTCTCACAGTTAAGGCATCGATAGAGGTCTGACATGGGGTAAGTGCTACTAGTATGGCCATGTCGATCATCCCTGAAACAGACCTCTTTAGTTAGGTAGGTCTCACATCAGCTAAATAGGCCAACTTCCCCATCTTCAGGATCATGGCTTGAGTGATCCTAGCAGGCTGGGTGGATGACGAAACACCTGGAGTCTGTGAGGAAGATGGAGATGGAGCGGGTGTACCAGGGGGCTCAGAGGCCGGGGTGGACGAAGGTGTCTCTGTTGATAATGAGTCAACATTGACCTCTGGAGAAGTATCTATTGGGGCTGCTCTTCTCCTATCATCCTTTTCTCGTGTGAATTCGGCCTCTATATGCCGGATATTGATGGAGGAAACGGAGTGACCTCTATATCGCTAGCAAGATCCTGGGCTACTCCGACACGCCGGCATAACTCAGTAATCAGAATAGGAAATAGCAGAGACATCAGTGTTTGTTTGGCTCTCACAGCCATCTCCTGTGAAACCAGCAGTTCCACGTTGATCCATCTCCTGGCCATGATAGAACCAAGGCAAGCCGCCTTAGGATGACACAGAATGGACTCGTTCTGGGATGGCATGATATTGTTACTGATGAAGTCAAACCAATACTGGGAGGTGATGTTCATATCCTTCTTCTCAATAGGAGCTCCCGCATCCAACCACCTCGGGGTGATGTCAGAAACCATTAGAGATAACCAACCCTTCAGATCATCCAGGGATAGAATAATAGACAAACCTTGGTAGGGCAGTATCGAGTGCAGCGGTTGACCCAGTACATCATTAATATGCTCATTGTGGTACTCTACCTCATTGCCTCTAACCATAACCGACTTCACCAGTCAGAACTTACTAGACTTTTTCTTATTTTTCAAGACCAACTCCCCATAGGCTAAGTAGAATTCCTGGACCCATAAAGGAATGTAAGGGCCCTGTGGCCTAGTGAACTGGTTGAACCCATGATACTTGAGTATGTCAAGCCCCTCAACATGCTTACCTTCCAAACCCTCCACATTTAGTAACTTTTCTTCTAGAGTAGTTCGTAAACCATCGCCTTTCAATCTGTTCAGCAATCTGATGGAGGTGGAGCTACGAGGAGTGCAGGTGCCACTGAAGGTGGTGTCGGGGTTAGCACTGATTCAGTAGTCGTAGGGGTTTCACCTGATGTAACTTTGGTAGGTGTTAATTGAGGTCTATCTCTAAGCCTATTCTATCAGTGAATCAAGGGTTGTTCATCTTCTGGCTTAGAAAAATCTGGCTCAATAGTTGACCCTTTTCTAGCGATATGCTTCTTTAGTTTTCTTTTATCCCTCGGTGAGAGATCTTGCTTTCTTTTCTGTGAAGGACGTGGTCCTCCTTCATTGATCGAAATTCCCTTTGCCTTTTTCTAAGATGGCTCGTTTAAGTTTGTGTGTACCATATCTGCAAAATATCAAGAGATTAGGCGAAACGCAACACAGACATAAAGAATCTTATTGCAGAAAGATTCATCGATTGGGTCGGTGAATCGCCAAACTTCTTTGGCGAACTAGATCGCGCTCGCCAAAGGGTTTAGCTTGAAAATTTTGGCAATTCGGCAATGGGTGAACCTGTTTGACGAATCGCCAAATACCTTCGATTAGTAAATAATTATCCACCGAAAGTAACAGTGCAACACAAATTCAGGAGTGTAAACAAAGGGCGACAAAAATGCTTTCGGTGAGTCGCCGATTGCTTTCGGCGCCCGATGACGTTTCCCCGAAAATTACAGTATCAAATATCAATTAAAGCACCAAATTATAGGCGAGATGGGGACATTAGGTGATCCACCGAGTCATTCGACGAGCTCGACCTAGCTTGCAAATCGACCCAATGTGCCTATTTTCAACCCATCTTCCCGAATCTCATTCTGCAACCCCCAAAAATAAAATCAAAGCATGCACTCATGGAATTCAAACAGGACCCATGCTACCCATCACCCTGGAATACTTCGACTTCTTCCGGTATTGCCAAATTTGGCCATTTAATAATATTTGCTCTTAAGAGTGATGTTACCCACTCCATCATTGAGCAAATTTTTGATATCTAAGCACAAATGTGGGCTACTCAGACTTCACCCAAACAATCTAACAACAAGCAAGCACACCCCAATGTAATTTTCTTTCTTTTAAAAACATCAAAATATGGGCATTCGATGATCAAAACACTTCAGGCAAAGGTTTCAAATTAAAATCAACATCAAAGCAATCTAATCCTATTAGAGAGGCCCAGCACACATAAATACCATACAATTATTGCAATTGAGTAAAAATTCCAAAAATAAACTTGGGGTTTTAGGAACTAACCTTTTATGCCGATTAGAATATGATTGGAATGCTAGGTGGCAAAGTGATCCAAATTCCACACACCAATCACCACTAAAATACTATTCGAAAGCTAGAAGATGTAAGATAATACCCTGGTGTGAACTTGAGCAGTTTAGAAAGTGAGGGAAAGTAAAGAAGTTTAAATTATGAAACCTTTGGCCATTATAACCGTTCAGTTCGTATCCAGTCGGCCACGTTAGTCGCACTAACCAAACAATTCAACGATTTACTGAGTGGTCACTTATCCAGCCTTTTCAATAGAATTTTCAATTTCTTGGGGATCAAGTCGGTGGTCTAGGTCGATATCACCAAATAGGTCGGTGACCCACCGAACTATTTCTCAAGACCATCGAGTTTTACAGGCTCTGGATTGCACTTTTATTGAGCTAAACGGCGGTTTAATTTAGGTACACCAACCTATTTGGCATTTCGCGGAATGGAACTTCTGCTCGTCAGCTTGTATTTTTCAACACTTTCCTCATTATAACCTATAAAACCAACACACCATTATTATAACATAATAATTAAAAGTAGTAAAACCTTAGGTTGCCTCCTAAGAAGTGCCTTACTTTACGTTGTGGCAGGACATAAGTCCTATCTCATTCTCCATTATTGGGGTTAGCCCTAATGTCACTAGGTGACCCCAATATGTCATTTAGGTGGAGATAAGGCACTGCAAAACTCAGGAGTGACCTGATTAGCTGGATTGATCTAGAGTGAGATCAAATCATTTGATTCAACACTTCAATATTCTCATTCATTTCTTACAACACCCGATCTTGATCGGTGATCTTTTGGAGAATGATTTGAAGTATTTCCTCGACACTATTTTCCCCCCATCTCTAGACTTTTTCCACTCATGATGGGGTATATACCTCCCCTTGTTGTTGTATTGGACTTCCACCTCTGAGATTTTGGTGGCCAAGTCATTTAGCTGAGATGCCAGTGCAGCCAGCGTGAGGTCCTTTTGGACTCATTGGATCATTTCAACAAATTTTCCACTACTCTACTCAACCATTCTCATCTAAATGGACAACTCAACGAAAAACAAAACTAAAAGTAAAGTTAGTGACACTACAATTAAGAAGAAAAAAAAATTCTACTTAATCTAAAAATTCTCAAATACCACCACTCCCCGGTAGCGGCGCCATTATGATACTTATCATGACCAATGACACTAACCTGCGGTACGAGTGTCTACAATCGTCGATAATATAGTAACCCAACCAAGGGTGGGGGTTGTGTCCCAAGGGAGTGTTTTTGAGAATTAATAGGAAAAAAAATTAAGTTCTAATTAGTCATAGCTAAAGACATTAATGAGTAAAAATATAGTAAATTAAAGGGGTGACACAAATGTGTCAAATATCAAATGGGGTTTGTCACAACTGAACTAAAAACAACAAAATTAAAAGGGGAGAGCAAGTATGGGGAGAAGTTCTTGGGGTGTGAAAGCAATATAAATTTATATAAATCGTTGAGTACATACTTTCGATAGGAAATTTGCA
This sequence comes from Solanum bulbocastanum, assembly GCA_037074985.1. Lineage (NCBI taxonomy): Eukaryota > Viridiplantae > Streptophyta > Magnoliopsida > Solanales > Solanaceae > Solanum > Solanum bulbocastanum. Next base: position 17,393,611 of record CM073606.1, on the reverse strand, counting down.
ATCTAATAGTGACTAGGCTAAGTTTTAAATAGAAATAAGTTCCCTCTCGGGCAACTTACCCTGTTTCAAATTTCTTCTCAAACACCCATTTGCCGCATGAAGGCCAGCTTACGCCTTACCCCATGCACTCTCTCGAGCTGAGTGTTAGGATATGGGACTAGGGCTCACCCTCTCGGGCTGAACCTCACGTCGACCCTCTCCTTAGGCCATCAGTCTAGCGGTTTTGGTTTCGCGACCTCTCTCTCGAGCAAGCTGAAAACACATGGGTGATTTTGTTTTGCAACTACAAACCCATTAAACTAAACCACAACCACTAGGTGAAATCACCATTAAAATACATCTAACCTATTATCAACACCTATTTGCTAAATCACACCCCAAGAATGGGGGTTTTTAGCCACACATCAAGAGATAGAAATTTATACCTAAATGAGTTTGCATTCAAATGGGTATGAAGATTTAAGTCTTGTTATAGGCCAATAATGAAGAATCCAAGAAACCCAACTCCAAATCAGGAAGATGAAACCTTCTTCCTCTTCAAGTGTCCAAAACCCTCTCAAACTTAGAGCAAAAATATCAAAAAAAGTACTATTTTATTGGGAAAATTATAAAAATTGCCTGACTCTCTAAAAATTAATAAATAGTTTAGTATTTATAGATTTTAGAAAATAGTACTGGCAGATCGCTCGGCGAGGTTAGTTGGAATCACCGATTAACTCGGCGATTCACCCTTTGGTGTAGTTCGTCACTGTCTTGCACTAGCATTTAGCATCTTCATGCTCTATGTCATTAGGCGACATAGTACTGCTTCATCGAACTATTTGGCGAAACGTCGATTGCTCCTTTCATCGCCTTTTTGATCCTTCTCCTTCAAGCCTTCGCATATTGGAACAAAAGGTGGAGTGCTTCCCTTCGGAGAATCGCCAACTGTGCTTAGCGATGCTTAGGCTTCAGCTTCTTCATTCTTTTTAGCCTTTTTGTTCCTTTTTGCACCTAAGTGTCCATGCTTCCACTAAAACTTCAAATACATGAAACTTAAGTGTTTTCCTTAGATATTTGGAATAAATAAGCATCTGGGGACACTATTTCTATTAAAAGAAAGTCCTAAATGAGTCTAATTTGTGGACTCATCAGTGTGTGGGTGGGGGGGGGGGGGGGGAAATTGGTCAATGAACCCCCTCCTCTTTGTGCCACCTCTCTTGTTTGTGTTTAACTATGGAAGTTATCTATCAAATTTGAGTATCGGTCTTGATCAATTCCAATGACTTGAATAGTGCTCATAATCGAACAAAAGTAAATGTACGGCTATGATGAGGCCAAATAAAGTTGCATAGACAATAGATGAACTTTTTGCATCTCGGTATGACTAGTCAAGTATCGAATTGAGAATCTTGTGATGAACATTGCACACTAGCAAAAGTGTGGAGTCTTATTTGACATTAGTGTCTATGCCTTGTGTGTTAAGCTTACCATGAACCATGTGTGATGACACCTAGAATTTACCCCGTTGGTCCGATTGACTAAGTGATGCAATCTTTTGATATGATCTTAGGCAACTTTGAAGAGTGTGAAATAATTTGACATTATACCACATTTGTGGTCTACCTTGAGAGTGTGTAAACCCCGTTCGAACACCCTTTGAGCCTTAAACTTTTCTTGGAAGAAACTTCATGAAATTGTGACCTTTCTTGACCCATTATCCATAATCCTCATGATTTGTGGTTTGTGTGAATAGCTAACTTGGGCCAAAAACCTAAGTTGGGGGTGTGGTTAAAGAGAAGGTAAATCAAGAAGTGCAAGAAAGTCCCCTTTGACCCATGGTTTTGAGAAAAATGGAGCCCTTCCATATTAAAAAAAAAAAGAGAAAATGAATAAAAGAATGTAAAAGAAAAAGAATGAAAAAGTTATGGAATAAAGTTGTTAAAGTGCAAAGAAAATGAGGTATCCAAGCAATCCATGGAAGATGAATAATGGGGTGACTTTTGAGCATGAATGAGAATGATGAAGAAAAGGAAAGAAAGTGATGTTCACACCACATGTCATGAGGATTACAGCCATTGAGCCTAAATGACCATACCTTTGCACTCAAACCCATTACAAGCCTTGAAAAGACCTTTTTGATCTTGAGTGAGCTGAAACAAGGGTTGATTGGAAAATATGGGCAAACCTATGGGTGAAGTCATGCATTGTGTTCATCTTTGTGAGTGTGAGCATCGCATTTGATTCCAGAGCTTTAAATTATGAACCATTGTGTGTGAATATGAAATCATTCTTTGTGTAAGGGCATTTGAGTACCTTTATTGAGCTTGAACTTGCATTTGAAGCAAGTATTGTGATCTTGAGATTCTTTGATAATGGTAAGTCACAACTTGAATCTTTGGGTGCACAATTGATCTTTGCATGAGTAAGTTGAGTCTTCTTGTATGCATTCATGATTGAGTCTTGTGTAGTGCTATTTGAGACATCCTTTTGAAACTGCTGAACTTGAGTTTTACTTGAGGACAAGCAAAACTTTAAGTTAGGGGTGTTGATGAGTCCACGATTTGGACTCATTTAGGGCTCAATTTTAATAGATTTAGTGTCCTCAAATGCATATTTTGTACTAATGAATGATGTAAAATCCCTAATTTTCAGGTATTTGGATTTATGAACAATGCATGGATACTAATGTTCAGAAAAGAACAAAGCAATCTAAAGGAATGAAGAAATGAGACATAATGATTGCCGATGTCACTCGGCGAATCACCAAATTTCCACAACACTGCCTAAAGTTACAGAATGCTGGAGCTAAAATTGGCGTAATTTCGGCGAGGAATAGTTCCATTCAGCGTGTCGTCGATCTATTTGGTGAACAACAACAGGTTGCCGAAAGTGCTGAAGAAGATTCAAACAAAAGCTGATGGGCAAGATAGAAGGAAAAAGGGTGAATCGTGGAGTTATTCGGCGATCCCAATCTGGATCGCCTAAAGTTACAGTAGCCAAACCAAGAAGAAGTGAAAAATGAAGGCGAGATAAAGAACAATCGGTGAGTCTCCGATCTGTCGGCGAAGCCTCACTTACCTCGCCAAGTGGTGCTAAACAATGACACAACAGACTTGTTTAAATTAGTTTTGTCTAGAGAAAGAACATTATTAAAAAATGAGAGGGATAAAAAATTTGAGAGCAAAAACATTACCATGGTGGTTTTCAAGGATTTTTAGCAAGATTCTTGGTTGTTATTTTGTAATAAAGAAGATTTTGGTAATTTCTAACTTTTAAATTTCAATTACCTAACTGTAGAAAACATGGTAGATGTTGATTTTCTTATTTTTTCTATGAGTGGCTAAAACCCCCTTCTTGGGGTTATGACTATGAAGCCAATTGTTGAGTTTTACTAAGTGTGTGTCGTTGAATTGCAAATAATGGCATTAATTTGAAGTGGGTTAGTTGTTGCTGTGTTCTGAAGTCGAATTGCATGTTTAGTGTAACAAGCTCGGTGTTGTGCGCTTGCTCGAGAGAGAGGTGAAGAGCCAAAGTAGAAATCTTAGCATCCTTAGTTGTGGGTCACCATGATTATATCTCGAGAGAGTGAAACATGGGATTTATCCTTTGTATCCAGCACGAGAGAGTAAATTTTATGAGGACCAAGGGCTGGCATCTTCCGGTTAGTGTCATAGTTCGAGAGAATTCGACATAGAAAAGGTCATTGTTCGAGAGAAAGTTACTTTACATATGGTCCGACCTACTCACGACAAATTATCCTATTGTAAGCATCGATATTCACCCACTAAGTTAAAATTCGGCAATTGGTTGGTCATTACCCCAAGTTTTATTTTACTATTTGATCATTTCTTATTGAAGTGTGAAATTGGAGTGATAGTAGGATCTAGATATTTGAAACTAAAACCAAAAAGGTGTAATATGTGCTCAATTTAAGAGATTGTTGTCATATCTTCATTTTCGAATTTGAACGAAAAACTACTCCCTGTGGGATTTGACCCCAACTCACTTAGTTGGGTTATATTACTGACTAACGATCGTTGACATTTAGTATTGGATAAACTGTCCTGATACGTTAATCAATACCCATCTATACTTCTTCTCTTACAGACTCATATCAACAACAACCACACATAAACAAATCATCTCTAAAAATTCCAGCAACAACAACATAAGAAAATACTTCAAAACAACCCAACATCACATAACTATCCAAATATGATTTTTCAGTTGTCTATTCGTGTTCTTGCTTATATAGCATAGCTATAACTTGGACTAACTCAATAAAATGAAGGGTTAGAATTATTACCTCCAAACAAAAGCAACACCACCTAAAAAAGGAGAATCCTTCACCACGAAAAATCCTTCAAATCACAATCAACGAGGAGGAAAGAAGTAACACAATCTCTATGAAAATTCCTCAGATGAAACCACGTTGAAATCCTATAGATATTGGCTTGGATAATAGGGGAACCTTTAGAGAGGATTTAGGACTCTTTTCTTCTTATTTGGTAGAAAATAATGTGATAAAATTAAGGAAAATCAAATCTTATAAAGCTAAATTGACATAGGGGCTAGGGGCTGCCTTCTTTGCATGTTTGTGCAGTCTCACAAAAATATGAATATCTCTCAATTCTAAAGTCATATAGACAAATGCTTTAGTGCATTAGAAATAAGACTCGTAGACCTTCGATTTGGTATATTGCGGCTCTTCTAAAGCTTTATAGATTGGGAGAAAAGATCTGATATATTTAACCCAAATTTTAGAAAGTTTATTAAAGAACTTACTCTAACTTTTGTCGACTTTTATTTCCCAACTTGCTTGCCTCAAAAACGTAACTTACAATCACTAGGTGACTATGTTACCTTATAAAAGATCCTTCTTAGCATCAAATACACTCTTAGTCTTACCCCAAAGGTACTGGTTAAGTTAACCCTTCCAACGGGCGGGGTGTTAGAATAGACATTATTTAACTCGAACTTGTCTAAGGGAATCCTTGACCCATAAAATTAGTCTAATTCTTTGATTTTACCACCCCCTTTGCATCCATATTCTCCTGACTACACCAAGTCATATAAACCTTTTATACTCATGCGATGCTACGCACATTATGCGAAAGAACCACAGGGTCTCACAACAGGCTTGGTGTCGCATTCGCGCAAACTAATCTTCTTGGTCAATGCAATTGTGGGTTTTGACTTGTGTGATCGCTATTAAGGACCGATGGAACATTAACCATTGCAATCGTGATGACTAATTCTAATGATCGCGATGAGTAGTGTGAATGACAATTGTATCAGTTTTGGCGAACTCTATAGCTCATTTCTCATTTTTACTTTATAAGAACAACCCTTAAGAGCTCTGTTTGTAGTGGAAATTGTTGATATTTTCTAGGAATCACTGGGAGCGCGTTAGGACGTTGTTAGGCTCGTTATTGTTGCATTAAACATGTAAGTTCCAATTGAATTTCCTTTGTTTTAGCTCTTTCTTGGTGAATTCTTGAATTGTGATGCATAAGTTATTTCATGTAATTCTAAATCTTGGATTGTGCCCCTTTTTGGGCCACAAGTTCATTGAGCTTGTTGGGACCCCTTGAGCGAGTCAATTTCAAGATTCCTTGCACGGGTCCTATAATTCTATTTTGGCTCATTTTTACTTCCATCTAAAATTATTTCAAATTTGTTGTCTAAATGATCATATTGATGTTGGGGTCATTATTGTGATAGTGTGGCATCGTTTAGAGGCGGCTTGGAAGGGGAAAATGTCAGTTTAGAGATTTTTATAGTGCATGTGATTGTCTTCGAGATAGTTTACAACTTACTATCCTTAGACCTTGTTTGTGATTGTTCTATCATGCTAATTAGCTAAGTTTGGGGTAGTTTTATAACATGATTCAATGTTATCTTCCTTACATGTATCATTTTGGTCTTTTTCGGTGATTTTGGGTAATTTATGAGACTTCTATGTCATTTGATATTTTGTTTGTGCTCATGAGTTGAAATTAGGCTAGAACACCCTTACTGTTTATAGTGAGAAGCCTTAGCCTAGGTTTTGCTAGAGTTACTTTATAAGTCAATTTTAGGGGCTTGTGGGGCTTTTGGGATTGGAATTGGGTTAGATGCAATCCTCTAGGTTAGATTATGACCTTCGATATCCATATTAATATCTATGATTAGATGGTTGTGGTGAGTGGTTACCCTAGACTCGTTTAGGACCTCTTTTTGTTTTAGTGTTGTAGATGACCAGATCATAGATTTTGGGAGGGGCTAGCAAGTGGTGCAGTTATAGTGACGTAAGATTTTGGGATAGATTAGAGTTTCGTACAACATATCAGATGTAAGATTTTGAGAGCTACTAGGTGTTTGTGTGACTATTGTGATGTAAGATTTTGGGGTGATGCCGACCTCTCCAATGTAAGATTCCAGGGATTGTTGGGCTCTTATAAGGATTTTTTATGTAAGATTCCGAGAAGGATTAGCTATCCGATGAAAGATTCTAGAATACGTTAGGTTATATAAAGATTTTTAGATGTAGGATTTTGAGAAAAGACTAGCTATTTGATAAAATATTCTGGGAGATGCTATATTCGAGGTGTAGGTGTTCATTTCAGAATTCTTCCTCGTACTATAGCCTTTGACTGTACCCGTTAGGCATGTGTCATTCAATTTATTGTATGTATGCTTTATTGATGTTATGCCTTTGTATGTGTCTTCTGGGCTTATGGGGTGCAATTACATTTAGATAGATTTTACTACTTTTAGTATTTGCTATGGTAGATTTACTTCATTTCATATCTACTAATGACTTAGTATCATCCTATTACCTTGATTTGTTCTCTTCTTATCTCGTTATGCAATTTCAAGATCGATCGACCTATGATTCCAACTGAGTACTCGTTGTTTTGATACTCATACTGCCTTTGGCATATTTTCCCTAATGTAGACCGAGCTTTAGTTGTCATGGTGATTCTCGAGTTGCTGTTGTTGATATCCCGAAAAACAAGGGTGACCTTATTAGCGATCAGAGTCGACTCATCTCTATATGTATATAGTTTTGGATAGTCTTTTGTATTTCGAGACAACTAGTGCATTTGTTGTATATGTCTAGTTTGTACTCTCCTTTTATGGTAGTTTTGCATTGGCATCCACCAGGTTTTGGTGGGATATTGTCTTTTTTGCCCTTCATTCGAAGTCTATGTTTATATATATTGTTTCCTTATTTCGTTGTTTCCTCTTGAAATACTTTACTGAACTTCTTATAATTCTTCCACCCCGTACGCCTACTATCATTGGTTTTGGGCTAAGGGTTAAGCTTACTTACTGGTGAGTTTTAGAAGGTTCCATCATGACCTCGGTTTTGGGCCGCGACAATTTAGGAAAGAGAAAAAATTGAATTACACAAAAAAAAAATTCAAGTACACACAAAAAATTTAAAACGCACAAAATTTGGAAGAAAATAAAATTACAAGCTCTATTGCGTCAAACAGTCAATATGAAACTTCACATTGGTAGAAATAATTCAGAACTATCGACATGTCATAAAATTATGTTGATGAGAGAAAACATTACAACTCTTATCATATATTTTTCTCTTACCCTTTATTTTAGGATTCCTAATATTTTAAAATATATTTTTCTCTTACCATATATTTTAGGACTCCTTAATTATTAATTTTCCAAATATATTTCATCATATTTTTTTTCTAACCATATATTTTAGGATTCCTTAATTTTAAAATTTATTTTCCTCTTATCATATATTTTAGGACTCCTTAATTATTAATTTTTCTAATATATATTACCATATATTTTATGACTTCTTAATTTTAAATATTATAAAGATAATTAATAATTTAAGAAAAATAGTAAATGATAATTTTATCTATAAAAGGTCTTATAACGAAAGGTAAAAAGTTCAATAAACATTTCTAAGGTCTTTCATATTTTTAATATAATATGGATATAGATAAATTGTGGTCATTTAGAAATCAATAAATACAGAATATAGTGTATTAAACTATTCCTATTGAATAAATATCTCTTGAAAATGAAACAGTATTAAGGAAATTGAGTATAAGAGTACAATTAGAAAAATCTATTGTTATTTATTTTGAATTCTTAAGATAACACTTATTTTGAGACAACTTCTTTTTGCTAAAGGAAGACTTAGGGTGTGTTTGGTTCTTATGTTTCTGTTACGACCCAGGAGTACCCCCTAGACATAACACGACGTACAAGACTTCGAAAAGCCTCATACAAGCCCTTAGCATATCATGAACATGGGATAATAGAAAAGTACAAAAAATTTAAAACTTTTAACCATACAATCGAAGTCTTTTATTAAAAATAAGCGGAAGCCTTTTCTAAACCTTTGTCTCAAACCATCTAATACAACTTTGAATAAAAATCTTGGGACACAGGCCATACAATAGTCTCAAAAGATGAAATAAAAGACATAAAGGAAATAGTGGGTTTGTCCTCGAAGCTTTGAGGACTAACCAAATCTTCAACTCCTTCACTCCTTAGAAATCTAGCTTATAGAATGGAACTCAATCTCTAAAACCCTACATTTGATTAGAATGTAGGGAAAGTATGCGTTAGTACAAATGTACTAAATATGTTAGCTAGCATAATCGTAAGAGCATAAGACAAGAGTTAGTTAATATAAGACATAATCTAAAATCATATGAAATACTTCATGAAACACAAACTATAAGCATAAGAGACAATATCATAATAATAAGCAAAGTCTCCAACATAAGCATCATATAAGTATTATTCAACTCCTTAGTCATTCACATCACGATAAGACCACTCTCAAGAAACCTCAAAGCATAGTTGTGCAATGCATGAATGACATCCCATAATACCATCCAAGCTAAGTATCCCTTTTGGTCATCTTGAACATAGTCAATATTACTAGTCAAGCTTTAGACTCTTGTACCAAAAGGGCACTATACTCCTAAGTAACCTCAAAGCACACTTGTGTAATGAATGAAAGGCATCCCATAATACCATTCACACTAAGCATAACCTTGAAGTCAACATAGTCATACTTACCCTCCTTTGGTCTCAGTATTAACTTACTTCTCTAAGCTAAGGGAATCTCTCACATCTAGTCAATAATAACAAGGAAGGCAACTATAGCACAATCCTATCTCAAGATACATCACACAAAAGAATACTTTCTTGAATAACCTTAAGTCATACTTGTGCAATGCATGAATAGCATCCCATAATACTATTCATGCTAAGTACCACTTTTAGGTCCTCATACTAATACTTCTTGGTTTGGAACCTAGTTCCTCTCTTTAACTTTAGAACACTATGAGGTACTCCCTTAAGCATATCTTAGTTGTTTATTAGGTTGAACCATATGAGACACTTCTTTAAGCATGTCTAAGTTCATTATTAACATGGACCCTATGAGATACTACCTTAAGCATGTCTAAGTCCATTTATACTCTTGAGTAGTATGAGGAACTTCATTAAGTAAGCCTTAGTTCATTTATGCTTTTGAACACTATAAGATGCTTCTTCAAGCATGTCTTTAGTTCACTGGATATGGAGATTGCTACTAGAAACCTTAACTCAACTATGTGAAGGCTCCCATCTCATGAGACCTAACTTTGGAAAAACCCACACCTTACTACATAAGAGTTTCCCCTTTAACTTAGATAGTCCTCACATTAACTAGGTATGGTCCTACTTTCAACTTGGAGCCCGGACCCTATCTATATGACACTTCATCTCATTGTCAATATCCACTTGAAACCAAGCATACACCCTAAGATTTACTATTAAGCCTTGCTTAATACTCATGTCTCATGGAAGGATGTCCTTGACAATCAATCCATGCTCAAGTGATTCTATCACTTTATATTTTCAAGCATTTATAAGGTAGGTTAGGTAAGTATAGGCCTTTCACCACAATTCTACCTATCAGACTTCTATTCATCACCTTAGATTTACTCTCAAGGCCCTAGTGATTCAACATTCTTGACTACAAGCCTTACTCTCAAAGCTCACAATCATCAATTACCCCTAGATTCTAAGGCATTCTAACCACATTCTTTATTATCAAGTGATTCTAGTCATGGTTCATCAAAAAGGTTCAACTACAAGCTTTATAAGTCAAGATTCATCATATATAATAGAGCCTAGTTCAATTCATATCTATATGTTCCTCATCTTGAACCATTACTACACTTGACATTAGTTTTAGAAGATCAATTCAAAATTTTCAATTCCACCTTTCATGGCATAAACTCACAAAATATCAAATTCATCAAATAGACTAAGGTTTACCATGGAAATCACATAAATCATCATAATATAATAATTCAATCATAATTAATTATTATTCACTATATTGGAATCATACTCAAACACTATCCACAATGTAGGAAGAAATCCTAGCTAGAATTGAGTTTTTCTTCACAATTTGGGGGAAATCTAGGGGGCTCTATGGGTGGAAGAACCAATAGATGAATAAGCTAACAGACCTTGATTCAAAGCCTAGCAAAAGCTTGAAAAGATGGAGGAATTTCAACCTAGGTTGTTGCCCTTCTTCCTCTTCTTCTTCACTTCTAGAGAGAGGATTTTCCTGAGGGGAAAAGTTAGTTATGATTTGGGTTGGGGATTTTTATGAAATGTTGAGGGTTGTTTAATTGTTTAATAACCCTTATATAGGCCTACTAAATCAATATAAACCAACCCTAGACTAAACTAACTAAAATAGGAATTAACTAAACTAACCCTCACCTTGGCCGAAACTTGGCAGATTGGCAGACCTTGACTCATTCCCATGACCTACGGTCCGTAGGTTGACCTACTGGCCATCCTGTAGGTCCGTAGGTCATTACCTGCAGCTAAACAACACAAGACATCAAGGGCCTTGACCCATGAGCTAGAGCTACAGAGCGTGGATGGACCTATGCCTCGTAGGTGCCATCCGTAGCTCACTCAAAAAATGGCAAATTAGGGACTGTTTTGGGGTCCTCCTCAAGGACCCTTTGGGTGGTCCTTGAGGGGTCGTACCTTGACTCCCTAACCCTAAAACCATCATTCTAAGTACGGGAATCATTTTTACGATTTTATCCCCCACATTGAACTCTAATACTCTAGCTTATAGCTCTAGAACTCTCTAGTTTAGTTCACTAGTTTTCGGAGCGTAACAGTTTCATTGCTCTAAATGTTGAAAAATATTTTCTCATTTTCATCTTATCCCGCCTTTATAATGTTTTGCTAGGTAATATATAAATATTTTTGGGGTAATATTTTCCTGTTTACTTATCAAATACTAGAAAATAAGTAAAAAAATACCACTTAGTTTTCAAGAAAACAATTTCTAGAAAATAAATTTTCATGGAAAACATTTTCCTTCGTACTAAACACACCCTTATTTTGAGAGGGAGGGACTACTAATTTTAGGGTCAAAATCACTTTCATCCCCCAACTTTGCTTTTAAAATCAAAATCCCCCCTCAACTTTGAACAATAATCGAACTCCCTCCTTTATCCTAAGAAATGTGTGTTTTACCTTTGTTATATCACATATATGTAATACCTCTTTATATTATATATAATTTATTTATCAACCTAGCTATTTGTAACCTTTTTTTAAAGCTCTCTAACATTATAAGTAGAATTATATTTTATGCATTTGTCACAAAATTTAATATTATTTTTATGACCTCTATTTCAATATTATATGCATTAAGCATTAGTATATGTATGTATGCATATATTTTATTTTCTTTCTCCACTCTCTTACTCCATGCATTTTATATTATTTGACCTTCTTGATATGACATCCTTTAAAATATTTTTAATTAAGGGTGTATTTTACTAAACTAACAAAATACACCCTTAATCATGTATTTTGAAACATTATATTTGACTACTACTATTTTATGGAGTTATTTACTGGTAAGGGTAAAAATAAAATAAAAATAAAAATTTCTTTTAATTTCATAAATTGGAGAAATAAATTAAAATAACTATTTTTACAATGAGGGTCAAGTAATATAAATGCTTGTTGTATTTCTATTATCTATATAAATAAACAACTTTTGCATTGCATTGATGGAGTATTACATAAATTATAGTTTAAAATAATTTAAAATCTAAATAAATACAATCTTTAAAAATTTGACCTTAATTTAATTAATTCTTTTGTATTTCTTGCATCAAAATATATTTGTATAGTTATTATTCTCTGTTACTTTCACTTGTATAAATAAATATTAGAGTTTTGATTATTATTAATAAAATTCCTTTTCTCATTATGCTAATTTACTACATTAGCACAAAATTAGTATTTTTTTTCCCTCTTTTTTCGTCTAAAAGATGATGTACGAAATATTTGTTACATTACTCAAAAAAAGAAAAAATCACAATATTTGAAGAAATAAAAGAAAGTTCATGATAAAAGGATATACTCCCTCCGTTCATTTTTATATGTCACAGTTTTAAATTTTACTTGCATTAACAAAAGTAAGTTTACAATTCTAGCCTTATTTAATTTTTTTTGAAGTCAACTTTTCAATAAATGATAAATAAATCCATCTATTATTTTTAATTTGTTTGTTGAGATTTCTATTTCTAAATCAGATTTTGTAGAGTATTACAATGGTGAGAGTAATTAATCAATTTATGAAGTAATTACAATGAACATTAATTACTTATTATTTTTTCTACGTTGGTCAAATATCTATTTTAAAAACTAATTAACTACCAAGGGTATAATAGAAAAACGTATTATAATTTATGTATTGATTTTATAAAATGACAAGTATTACAGACTAACTATTTATAGTAAGGATGCCATAAAAAAAGGAACGGAGAAAGTAATAGGTATTTTAAAGATTTAATTAGGATAAAAAGAGATTTTGATTATTGTTCAAAATTGAATAAAATCTGCTTAAAAACAAAGTTGGGGTTAATAATTTTTTATGGAGAGAGATAACACATCATTTAAGAAGTGATCCGAAAAGTCCTAATCACTCATTAAATGTTCTTTTTGTTTTGGTTAAACATATTAAATGTTAATAATGAATAACCTATGACTAACTAATGTATATTGGTTAAATGTTAAAGGAGTTCACATATATGTAATAAAAGAACATCCGAACTTAGCGTTCAAACTGGTATTTTTTTAAAACTTTTTATTAAAATTAAAGTATTTACTTTTTAGAATTTTCTGTCCCTTTGAATTTTTTTCTTTCTTTGCGGATGCATGAATAAATAATTAAAAGTTAAAAAGTATTTGAATTGACTTAAAAATTGATCAAATCCACTTTTAAGTCAGTTTTTGAATCACAAATATAAACAATAACTTAAAATAAGTCAAAAATGACTTAAAATAAGTAAAAACGTGTTTGACAAGATGAGAAATGAATTAAAATAAGTCAAAAACCAAAGTCACTTCTATTTGATTTTTTATTTTTAAGTTAAAAACTACATTTTTTATGTGAATCCAAATGAGGTCTTAGGAAAAAACAAATAGTAAAATAGTAGTATATTTTAATTAATGGAAATTCCTAAAATATACATATATTTTTAAAAGTAGAGTTGTATTAATTGTGGTTGGTAAATTGGATTCACATTCACCCCTTTTATGTGAGTAGAAAAGTTTGAACTTATCTGTCAAAAAGAAAAGACTTATTACTAATAAAATACAATTCTTCTCCTTTAAAAATAAAAATAAAAATCAAAATAAAATACTATTCTTCCTCTGTCTCTACGCTAGACAAAGAGAGAAAGAAAAAAAGAAAGAAAGCGAGAGAGAGATATGAAAGGAGGGAAAAACAAGAATTCCGGTTCGGTGTCAGATACCGAAACAGCACCACCTTCTGATGATGTGAATGAAAGCGAGGAAGGGGATGTGGGAATCCAACAACAAGAGTTGACTGCTAATGATCAAAAACCCAAACTTGCTGAAGGGTTTTATGAGATTGAGACCGTAAGAAGAAAGAGGATTCGAAAGGTTTGTTTCATTTCAATCAATTTTCTTTCTTACTTACCTTTTTTTTTATCCTGACTTCAATTGCTGTGCTGTTTTTTATCCATTTGCGAATGCTGTGCAAACCAAAGGGCAAAATTCAGTATCTCATCAAATGGTAAGTCATGTATAATTGTTGCTTTTTTTAATTTCTCAACACACAAAGAAAGCCCATGAATTTTGTTTGATTGATTTACAGGCGAGGCTGGCCCGAGACTGCAAACACATGGGAACCTGTTGAAAATCTAATGACGTGCTATGATGTTGTCGATGCATTCGAGGCCAGGTGTTCCTTTTACACTTTTACGACTATACCAATGGATTGGAGTATGGGTTGTTCTTTTTTCTTATTTCTATTGCTTTCTTTTACCTTTTCAAGCTTGCAATCAGGGAAACAGCGTAAGCGTAAGCGCACTCATGGAGTTAATCACTCTCAAATCAAAATAAAACAGCAAGAACAACATCATTCCCCTGCAGATACTGTGCGTGCAGTGAAGCTTAGGATAATTGAGGAACCTGTGCCTCTGCCCACATTGGATCATAGGGATAGAAATGCTAGTGGTTTGAATAATTTCAAAGTGCCGAACGGCAATGATTTAATGTTGGATTCCTCTCTAAAGGAAATTGAAGAGCAAAACAAATTGAATTTGAAACTTACTGAATTAAAGGGACTGATGGCAACAATAGAGGCCTCTGTGGAAAAGGGTGCAATAGAGGCCTCTGTGGAAAAGGGTGCAAAAGAGGCTTCGGTGGAAAATGGGGTGCTGGCAACAAAAGAGGCCTCTGTGAAAAATGGGATGCTGGCAACAAAAGAGGCCTCTGTGGTAAAGGGATCCATGACAGCAAAAGATGCTTCTGTGGAAAATAGAGTGATGGCAACAAAAGAGGCCTCTGTGAAAATGGGAGTCATGGCAACAAATGAGGCCTCTGTGAAAATGGGAGTCATGATAACAAAAGAGGCCTCTATGGAAAATGGGGTGATGGCAATAAAAGAGGCCTCTGTGGTAAAGGGAGTCATGACAACAAAAGAGGCCTCTGTAGACGAGGAAGTGATGGCAACGAAAGAGGCCTCTGCAGATAGATCCAACAATGCCTTCACAAATGGATTTTCAATGGCCAATGGAACAGAATCACTTCAATCTGGTCGCTGCACAGGAGCTAAAAGGAGGAAGTCTGCTTCTGTTCGAAGGTTTATACAGCAACCTACTTCAGGTGTAGTGAAGGATCTCCATGATGCTGTAGCAAATGCTACTAGTGGCCATTTGGTTGCATTAATGCAGGAAGAAATTCACGATCAAGGACTTGTGGGAAATGTTTTGGGTTGTAATAATAAGTGTGATCAGTTCAAAGATACATATGCCATAACAGAAATTATCAAGGCAGAGAGCTATTCACCACCTGATATAGAAAATGGCTTGAAGGAAGTGTCTGTGACCTTTCGAGCTAAGAGGTCTGTGACTTATAACCTACTTTCTTGTTTTAAATCACATTTATCTTTGTGTCTATTATGTTTCTATGTCACTCATATGCAAAGAATCTTAGCTTCACCTTATAGGTAGAGTGAAATTAGTGAACTTCTTTCAAACGAACAGAAGACATGTGCTGCAGATTAAATTTTTTTTGTTACTCACTTATCTTACTTAAGCTATTCTTGGATGTAACTATTGCATGTGTGGATGCTATTTGTAGGATTAATTGGCTTTTCTAGATTATAATGTATCTATCAGTGTCTCAAATCGTCTTGTTTGGTGTCTGTTGTCTTCAAATATAAGCGAAAATTGTCGGAGTCATAATACTTTATTATACAAGTATATATTAGTTGAAGTTAAACAAATTATGGTTATTGATTTACCATATCGTAGAATACCGAACCTGAACTTCAAAATATCGAACCATCCTAAATTAAATTTGTATGGTTATGGTATAATCTTTTAATAGCCGAATACCGAAATTACGGCATCAAAACTTTCAAATACCATTCCCAATGATTATCCAGGAGAAAGTCATGAACTGCCTTACAACACTCACTAGAAAAGGAGATGACAAGTCTAGTCACTATAAGATAATTCAACTTTCCAACTAGTTGTCGATACCTTTATGGATTATTGTTGCTCCCCCTGTCCGGACAGGATTTTAATAGTCAGATCCATAGGAGTGTCAATGAGTTTACATAATATCATATTTGTCTCCTCAAGAATGTCTAAAGCATACTTGCATTCCGGAATAGCAATACTTAATCTAGATTGAGCAACCTCAATACCTAAAAAATGCTTTAGTTTTTCGAGGTCTTTGGTCAGGAAATGTTGAAAGAGATGCCACAGTATGTAACTATAAACATCAATACACTTGGAACTTCACTTTCAGAAGGAATCTCAATGATTGAGAAGCTAGAAACATGACAGCTTTTCTCAATCTTTAGGAACCTTGCCAAAGCCTCAATTGCAGGGATGATGTCTTACAGCCTGTTTGGATCAACTTATTTTAGGTGCTTTTAAGTCAAAAGTTTTATAGTGTTTGAGTAAAATAAAAAAACCTCTTATAAGCAAAAAAAAAAAAAAAAAAAAAAAAAAAAAGCCAAAAGCCAATTCAAATGGGCTCTTACAATTGAAGCAAACATAGCAAGGGTTATTTTAGTGCGAACTGTTGCTACAAGACCTATACTCAGTCACACAGCCAACAAAGTTCTAGTATAAGGAGGCCTCTCACTCTGTGACTTCCTGCACTAGCTTAGTGCTTGGGTTGTTTTATCAATAAAATTTTAACTTACTGATCAAGAAGAGCATAGTTTTCTTTTTGGCCTTGGTTGTACTAAAATTGAAAGCCTTTCTTCCCAGAACTAATTTATCATTTCAAATATAATCTATAAAGTTCAAGTGCTTGTTTGCCTTGCATTCTCTTTTCCTTTATGCTTGCTTTTGGCTACTTGTTCCCTCAGAAGCTATATAAGAAAGAAACCCTGTTGTGTTCAGCATGAGCTAATTGCCCTCAAGATTTTTAGTTTTGTTTTGTTCCCTTTAGTATATAGTTTGCTTATAATGTAATTGGGTCTTGGAGTACCCCAAATGTGAAACTGCATGTGATTTTTGTGATAATTGTGTCTGTTCTGTAGCAGAAATACTTATACATGTAAGCACCTTCTTGGATGGGCAATGCGTGTAGGTGTAATCAGATTGATGACATCCCCATCTTGT
Source organism: Solanum bulbocastanum (assembly GCA_037074985.1). NCBI lineage: Eukaryota > Viridiplantae > Streptophyta > Magnoliopsida > Solanales > Solanaceae > Solanum > Solanum bulbocastanum. Next base: position 17,376,437 of record CM073606.1, on the reverse strand, counting down.
CCTTTCTGGAGCTACTTTTCTTTTTCACTCATGGTTTTACTATTCTCATCAGCTTTTATCCAGTTGAATACTTGAAATAGTGCCCAGTTTCTTGGATAGGCAGCTATACCCTTGTCGCTTTATGTTCTAGTTCTATGTTGTCAGCTTTCTATTATTTTGGTGAATATATTTTAAGTTTCTAGGTTATGTGATGACATTTTGGTATGACTTCCTACAGGTCAGATGGAACGGAAGTTGTTGTGGATAACAAGTTTATGAAGACTAATAATCCACTTTTGGTAGCTGTTTTTCTTTTTCTCCTATTGATTGTTTCATCATCATAATACATGATCTTATATTTCTAATATGGATTATTTATAGGGACCTTTTCTGGTTTTCCAAAGCTACATCTACTTCTCTTAATATATCATCTCCAAGGACCTCTGTGCGTGAATTTGTGTTGTTAAAAAATAATAGTGCACTTGAGATAATAATTTGTGGCTTTGATATGTAATTTTATTATTACTATCAACTTTTTGGGAATCATCACTCTCACTCAATTTCTTTATGCATTAATTTAGAATAAAAAATATGTTGGCTCTGTGTCATTTAAGGTTTGATGATAGTCATTTTATGTGTTATTGACAAAAATAATAATCTACTGGTTTGTGAAGTAATATCAGAAAAGTTTATTTAGTTGTAACAAAACTGAATAGGTTAATGTAATTTAGTCTTTCTGTGTTACTTTATATCGTGAATTGAACTACTTTTTGCTTTCTTTTGCAGCTGATAAGCTATTATGAGAAGCATCTTCAACATCATCCCTCTCAATGAGTGAGCTGCGGTGAAGGTGGAACTGGTCTAGCTCGACTTGTCTCTATGTATAGTGTTGGAATTTTATTGCAACAGGCCATAGATATTAAACCTATTAGACACAATTACTAGGGAGGTCAGTAAATCAACAGAGTTAACGTTTCATTTTATGAGAAACCTTGCATTAGCTTCAGAAGTTTTTGTCCAGAAAGAAAATCAAAAATCAACTAGAATTTTAAAGTTTTATCTGAGTATCACCCAATACATGCAATGTACATTATGATAATATTCTTTTCACATGTTAGGTGGCAAAACCATTGTAGGTTCTGTAGGTGCAGACATCACAAATGTTTCTGAGTTTGTGGAATTGCTCTGATGGCCATAATATGTTATGGTAACACCTTTTGTTAGATGAACAGAAAACAGAATTATTTTAATCTAGCTGGTGGACTTAGTTTATTGTTGTTGGATCCTTGCTCTCTTTTATGTCTCAATTGAACATTTTTTGCTTTTTATAAAATGATGTGATAGTATTGTGTTTTTTCAATTGGAGCAACTCCCAAGAAAAAGTTAAAAGGGGGGAGAGGGAAGATAATTGAGTGTGAACATAAATTGAGACAAGTTGTTTTTATACTAGCTCGGATCACAGATGTGATACCTAAACCTATTCCTTTGGGTTACTAGGGTTTTCTGTAGTGCCTTTTGTTGAACTTGTAAGTACAGATGATTTTGATATCTGCTGTATCTAACCTAAGTCAGATATATCCTAAATTGATACAATCTTTACCTGTATAACCAACACAACTCTCTTCTTTTATAATTGCAGTCTTTGCAAGGTTATAGAGTAGTATGAAAGATGAAAGAAATTCAAGTGAAGTGCGTAGTTTTCATTTTCGAAAGGAACAAACTTCTTATAGATCTTTGTAGTGAGGTTCTTTATGCTCTGAAAGGAAAACTCAAAGGAGTTTCTTTCCTTGATCGAGTAGGGATGATAGTACATGTCCATATTGTGGTCTATCATTCTACCGATCTTTCTTCTTGATTTATTTCTTTCCAAACTTGAGGTCGATCTTCTATCTTGCTCCTTTCATTGGGCAGTCGTCATTTCCTCGGTCTGGTCCTTGATTAAAGGAGATCTTCAATCCTTTTCTTTGCTTGTCTTGATTTTCTTTCCTTGTGGGCACTCCAACTTTAAGCTCATGATTTCTTCCCTTGTAGATGACCTAATCTTCGTCCTGATTTGTGCATAGCAGATTAAATCACTTGTATATTGATTCAATTATTTTGCTTGATCTTCATTCCTTTCTGGCATTCAACCTACCCCTTTGTTTACCTGCAAAGTGATTTTGCCATTATTTAAACTTTGCTTCAATTAACTTGAACCTATCATCTCCCCTTTTTGATAATGATAAATAATTTGCACAAATAATACTTTTATACTTGTTCAGCTGTGAGACTCACTCCCCCTTGCTGAGTGCACAAAAAACGTCTTGTGATTTCTCCCCCTTGCTAGTTGCTTGGACTATTTGTGCTATCTTCTCCCTCTTTTACATAATAAAAAAGAATACAAAAACAAAAGAACGCAGAAGCAGAGAGACATACAAGTATGTAGGCGTAGTTAACTATTGGATAGCTGAGCAGAGCAAAAAGAGTTTAGAGAGGTAACCAACAACCCTCTATTCACAACACAAATGAGTATAATGGGGACAAACTCCCTCAGTTTAACAAATTAAAGAGACAGTGTTAAGATAGGAGGAGCAACATAAAACAATATTGTTCAATGATCACCCAAGAAATATTTTAATGTGTTGAAAACATTATACAACAACAATTATAAGAACGTTCCACATTTCTAGAGAAATATGAGTACGAAGTTTGGACAAAGATAGTGAGATTGGTATTGAAAAAGTCAACTCTAGCTTTGAGAGAGTCGACTTGGCGGATCAACTTGTTAATAGTGGAGACTCCTTGCTTCAGACCATCCACAACAAGGTGATGCTTTCCAACGTCTATGTTGCTGTCCTTGTGTAGCTGAAGAATTTTCCTGCAAATTCTTGCAATACCTTTAGACCACCTTCAGTTGTGAGTAATCGAGCCTTGACATCTTTCATGTCCTTTAGCAGTAGAGAAGCATAGTTGACTGATACTTTGGTTACTCTGACCGTCTCTACTCTTGCTTTGACAAAGTCCTTTTTGTACCATTGATTTCCTACAAGAGTGTTAGCCATGCTAGAGAAGGTCCTACTATCATAAGTTGAAGAGATCTCAACATGCTTGTATCCAGAGAAATCAACCAGAGTATCTACCAAGATACATGATATTAATAGGCCGTAGAGCAGTCTAGCAGATGCATTCATATCCTCAGAGCTTTCCTCTATATATTCTCGTATCCGAGAAGCTCAATTAATCATATACATTTTGAAAAGGCAATACAGAACAAAAACATCTCTAGATGAGATATTACTAAGAGATCCCTTCCTAGGAACTAGAGTAGTAACAATCATATGAGCAAGAATGCGATTTTCAAAACACAAAGAAAGAGGACCAAAATCAGAGTTTCAAACCAGGTTCAATAATGAACGCTTTGGCCACTTTCAAAGAAACTTCAAAATTGTTAGGTCAAAGGTCATTCATATTTGGCACATGGTACCAAACTCATCTTTAAACGGAAAATTATTCATAATAATGCGCTACTCTAGAACAAGAGTTTCCCACTCATCACTATCCTTAGATAAGCGAAGGTTTGCATGGAAGAGACGAACAAGTTCCTCGTACAATTCAAGGTCATAGAAAACAAAGAAGAAGAGGAAGTTTTTGAACTTTGAGAAACAAACTTACCCGGTGGTGAGAATCTTTCAGCTATTCTAAGTTGATAACATTTAATGCTTCAAACTTGTATTTCTAGTCAATACCCCAGAATCCAGGGGCGGACCTACATTGCTTCGATCCGACCCCCCTCGGTAAAAAAATTACACTATATATATAAGATCGATTTTTTTCTGTACATGTATATATTTAAAATTGAACCACCTAAATATATAACAAAGGCGTAGCCCAACGGTTGAGGGGGTTCAAAATTTCTCTAAAATGAGCATTGAGTCACGGGATCGATTCCAGGCAACAACATATTTTTTTGTTGTAATCTTTAGCTATTTTGCAGGAATTAAATAGACCAAAAACGACCACGTTTTTAAGGTTATAACTAAAAAAAATTATATTTTAGTTCATATATGACCCGACCCGTTTATTTATGGATAAAATTAGCGTGTTTAACTTTTTTTTTGAACCCCCTTAATAGAATTCCTGGATCCGCCACTGCCAGAATCAATGCATGTCTTCAGAAGAGAGGGTGTTGGAGGGATCTAGGCGCTGCTTTTTAGAGGCCTTTTTTTTACAACAAGACTATTCTTGGATGAAGAAAAAGGAGCATCAAATTCCTCTTTGGAGGAGTCCTCAAAAGAACATTATGTTCGAAAGAGTCTGAATGTCAGTGAGGGATAGCTTGGGGAGAACTAATGGATCTAGTTCGAGTCATCATATTTGAGACGGATGAGAAGAAAAAGAAGGGTAAAAGATAAAGAGAGGTTTTCTAAAGGAGATGAAAGGTTTAGACAAAAGGGGTGATGAAATGAAAATACTGGAGAAGGGAAGAGTTGTCTCGGGAGAAGAAAAGGTGGAGGAGAGTAATAAAGGAAAGTCAGTACAAAAAGGAAGTGATTAAATGAGTAAAGGTAAATAAAATAGTAAATAAATCTAAAAGATCCTAGAAAGAGAAATGTACATAAAACATTTAAGTCAAAAATATTTAAACCTTGGACCCACAGTAATCTCAAGCCTTTCACGAAGATAACAAAAATATTCCTCTAACGAAGATTTTGTAAAAATATTGGCTAATTAGTTTTCAGAATTAACAAATTTAAGTTACCATTTTCGACATGCATCATTCAATAAAAGTAGATGAACTCATGGGTTCCCAAAAGCCTTACCTTTTTCCATTCCAAAACTTTTTATAAGCTCCTTTGTATATATGCTTTGGCTAATAAAAATGTCCTTAGTCGACTGTTTGATTTGTAGAACGAGAAAGAAGTAAGTTCCCATAAGACTCATCTCCAATTCTCAAACTTTCAAAAATAATATCATCCACATATATTTGAGCAATGAGCAAACTACAATTAGTTTTTTGATAAAAAGAGTTGTATTCATTTCATCTCTATGAAATTATTGTCTAAGCGAAAAGTGTGGAGTCTTTCCTACCAAGCCTTTGGAGTTTGTTTCAGACCATAGAGTGTTTTAGACAATTTAAACACATGGTCGAGCAAGAGGGATTTTCAAAATCATGATGTTATTTGACAAAACTTCTTTTATAAAGTGATTTAAAAACATACCTTTGACATTAATTTGAAAAAGTTCAAAATGTTTGAAGGATGCATATGCTAATTATATGCGAATGAATTCTAACCTGGCAACAGGGACAAGCATTTCATCATAATTAATATCTTCTTATTGTGAGTATTCTTGAGGAACAAGTCTCACTTTGGTTCTGATAACTTTGCCTTCTTTATTCAACTTATTTCAGAAAATCCATTTTGTTCCAATGACTGAGCAATTATTTGATTTTTTAGTAAATAATCAAACCTGATTTATTTCAAACCGATCAAGCTCATCTTTCATTGCTTGTACCCAGGATTCATTATCTAATGCTTTAGTTATGCACTTGGGGTCCATTTGAGATACGAAGCTACTAATGCTCTTATTTAAAGAAGCTCTTGTTTGCATCACAAAAATATGTTTTAGCGACAATTATTTAGTGACAATTGTTCTATTGCCACTAATCCATTCCCTAAACTTGGTTATTACCGGCAAATGAATATTTACGTGGAATAAGTTATTTTCATTAGCAATTACAAGAAATGGTCAGTAAAAGAAACTAATATTTCATTTTACCTCAAATTATTTTCGTTTCCTCTTTTAGATTTTTCATCAAAATCAAATTTTCTCTCTCTAAAATATTGATTTATGCGAATACTTTTCATCCCTCGATCCTATCCTTTGCAAATCATCAATGTTTTTGCTGGAAAATATCCCAAGAGTGTCTTTCTATTGTGAAGGTTAGTACGTTCTTCTTTTGGTTTCAAAAGAGTTTTAATAATGATGAGAAGTAGATTTGCACTCATTTTAGGCTTATTTAGTTCAACAATTAGTATCCTTAATGCCTAACTATGTCCTATTATAATGATATTTTGATGATTTGCAGTTATGAAGGCAAAATGACAAGGCAAAGATGAATGTTTGAAAGAACGAACAAAAACATAAAAAGAAGTGTAAACTCCACATTGGCGAACATTAAGGCCAAATCGCCTAATGGGTACTAGCTCGCCCAAGAGTGCACAATAATTGAATTTATTGAGGCTGGTTGATGAACTCAAGAATTAACAGCAACGCGCCGAATGAAAAGGAAGAGAAAAGTTACCATCACCGAACTTGATAGTACTTGGTGAAAAAATTAAAGGCTTAAAAGGCGAACAAATATGGTGATCAGCAACACGTCGAATGTCAAAGGTAGACTCGAACGAGCTCGCTGACTGATGTTCAAACACTTGAAGCCTAAAGGAAGAGAAAGTCGAGATGATGATCAATTAGCAATTCACCTAATGGGATCGGCGAGGCTGACTAATGCCGCCTAATGGATCACACATTGAGTAATTTTGGGAAACTATAAATCGCCCAAAGGAGAAAGAAAAAAGGAGTTCAGAAAAATTCCATTTTGGGGGAGAAAGTGGTGAACATATTTTAGAGAGAAACACTTTTCCTTTGAGAAGAACACTTTCAATTTTTGGAGTTCTTGAAATTGATAAATTGAAGTTGAATTCAAAGTGGGTTAGCTTGTAATTGCTTAATTTCATGTTACCCATGGTTGCTTTCATGCAAGGTACAATTTCTTTAAACTTTATGATAGGTGACTAAAGCCCCATGATCTAGGGGTGCATTTATGGGGTTAGGTGTTGATTAATGTAGTGAATATTATGTTATGGTCTGTTTTGTTGTTATTCATACATGAATTTGGCTGATTAGAATGGGGTGAATTTATGGGTTAATGTTGCAAATTTAATTTCTACTTTTGATCTCCGATTGATGCTCGAAAGAGATTAATTGGAGTGGGTAATTAGTTCAATACTAGCAATTTAGGTTTGATGTCTGTAACTTATTTGAAAATAGAGGTTATGAGTAAGATCAATTTGTCTTATTTCTACATCAAAAAAGAGAATAGAGTAAGGTAATGTGTTGTTTAGTATTTCACATAGCTGAGACCAAAATGAGATTCTATGAACTGACTCTATGATATCGAAAGAAGATTAGTGTCATTGAAGATGACCTAGCATATATATGAATGTTCATCACTATAGAGCAGCACAATTACCTAATCTGATATCTATTTCCAATCTCCACACCCCTAGATCGCTTGTTACTTATTTGATTTTTTGAAATTCTTTTTTAATTGTTACTATTGGTAACAAATTCTTTTTGTAAATTTGGTGGAATCATACACCCACTTATTTTTTACTATTACAAATGAATGATTTACAATCAAAATTTCTTGATATAATTCTCTGTGTTATATCATTCTCTGTGTGATGCAACCTTGACTCTTTGTTGGGTATATTTTTTTATTGATGACAATTTCTTACTCTTTTAATTGGTTTTGAAGAGTGTTTGTAGCGTTATAACAAATGGTGCTGTACTGAGGTATGATGGCTGAGAATTTCATTTGAGAAATTAGTTTGTAAATTTTTTTAGTTGTAATTGATTGTTGCTTTGTGTCATTGTTTGCTGATTTGTAGGTCTAAAACAATGCGTGACCAAAGTAGTGACAATGATGGTAACTACGGTCAAAACGGCAACATGCGTGATTTGAATGACATGCCCATGAACGCAATTCAAATACGGGAGCTATCATGTTACCTCATACAGTTGAGAGTGCAGTCTTTCATGTGACCGAAACAATGCTACGACTGCTCCAATTTCTTTTTTTTTATTTGTACGACCCTTGGGGGGGTCAGGGGCATAGCAATATCCCCAAGCCTTAGCATAAATAAAATTCAAAAAAATACAAGGAGGGGGACATAAACATTACCTCCGATCCTAGGTGGGTCCGAAGTCGACTGACCCGAAGGTTAGTCAACCCATTCCCATACTAAAACGAAGAGGAAATCCTAGTAGTAAGCACCTAAGGAGAGGACTCCTCTCCGTACAAAGAAACTAGGAAAGCATAAATAAGGGAGACTCTCCCTTTACAAGGAAGAATAAAAACCACTAAGACTAACTATACCTAACAAGGATGAAACTATTAAGAGGCATGTTTGGGGGGTTTAGATCATAAAGGTCCCCATGAAAACCATATGAGTTTTGTGTATGTGTATAGGTTGTTTGTGTTTAGAAACATCTTACAAGAGTCTATTAAGTTGAGGTTTTTCCTGTTCTCTTTGACGAGCAAAGCTACTAGATGGTTGGCGGAATTGCCAAATGACTGGATCACTTCTTAGGAGGAATTGACTGAAGCCTTCATGGATAGATTCTTTCACCCTTCAAAGATGGTCAAACTTAGAGACCGAATCCAAAGTTTCAAGAGAACTGAAGGTGAGCCTTTATATGAGACATGGTTACGGTTCCATAAATTACTCTTGCAATGCCCAACACATGGTGTCCTAGAGCATTTGTTGTTCCAATACTTCTATTGCAGTCTTAATTCAACCAACAAAGGTGTGGGTGATGAACTTGCCCAAGGAGGGCAAATGCGACAACCATATCAAGTGGCATTGTTGTTGCTTGATGACATGACCAAGGTAAACCGAGCATGCCATACTAGAGAAGACCACGTTTTGTCTCTACATCTAAGAATGATTAAAGAAAAAATTTAGAAAGAGCATAAGCGAGATGAAAACTTGGCCAAAATGATGACTCTACTTGATTTATTATCAAAGGATGTCATGGGAGGTAGAGTGAAATCAGTGAATGCAGTTGGAACTAGTAGTGGGCAGTGCCCGGAGGATGCCGAATTCAAGGCATTATAAAATGAGGAAGTCCAATATTTGGAAAACCAAATGGGGGGTTCACACCTGAACTACCAAACACAAGGTGAGAACCAAAGTTGGAATAAAGAAAGATACGATGGTTGGAAAGATTGACAAGGTTGAAATTAGAGAAACAAGGAGGCTGACAAAGATACATATGTTTCTCCCCATGATAGTCAACAACAAAAGGATGTAGCTGGTCAAGAAGGGAACCGAACTGAACCGATGACATGCTCTCAAGGATCTTCAATAAGTTTGAACGATCCAACAAATTGTTTAAGGAATTGAAAAATAACTTCTTCCAGTAATCTCAAATGGTAACCTCTCATTCGGTGTCTATCAAACAGATGGAAATCTAAATGTCCAAGATCTTCACTCATCTAAATCTAAGGCAAAAGGGAACATTGTTGAGTGAAACTGTCTCAAATCCCAAAAATGATTGTTGAGAAATTGGGAATCATGTCGTGCCACAATGTTAAATAGCCGACATTGCAACCTAAAAGAAAAGTCCTTTTTGATTCTTTCCAAAGCATGCTTAATTAGTGGAGATGTACACAATGAGCAAGCCTATGGTTCTCTGTGCATACATGTGAAGTTTTCTTTTGAGTTAGACTATTTTGTGATGATAAAGCCCTTAATGTATAGTCAATCTGTTGATTTGAGTGTGCAGGGTATTCCTTTGAGTGAGAGGCACATGTTGTATGAAATAATGGTGATACCTAATGGCAAACATGAAGTTTAATGCTTTAGTTGCAAAAAGTTGTTAAATTAGTACTTGAGTCATATGATGTCTGAAAGGTTAAGGACATGTTTACATGGGAACATGCATGTTTGAATGGTTAAAAGATCCTTGAAAGAAAATGGCGGATGCACAAATACCGGTATGAGAGAGTCTAGATCTAGGACTAGTTTAGTAAGTTGTTCGAGGAAGAACAACGCTCTAAGTGTGGGGTGGTGATCTTGGGCGTATTTTTATGCCTAAGAACCAAATAACACCCGTATTTTAGCCAAGTTCAGAATCATTTTCTACTAATTTATTGTAGTGTCGAGTCATATGTGTTCATTTGGACTAACCAACATGATTAGTTGTGTAGGTGAGCTTAAATGGACAAAGAGCGCTGAAACAGGAATTGGGAGGCACGAAATGACTCAAGTAAAGACGCAACAAGAAAGGCAAAGTGTAAATGAAGAACAAGGTATGTCAGTAGCCTCTCTGCGTCGTGGAGAGGGATTTTATTATTTGTTCATGAAATAGAGTTGGAGAAAGAAGAGTCCGTATTGTGCACGCGTTGCGGAGAAGAGATGCTCGCCAAGAACTAGAATTCTGAAGGCACTCCGCGTTGCGCCCTTGGTTGCCAGATTTGGTCATTTGGACTTAAATATAAATAGACTCATATTTTATTTTATCAATTATTCTTTTTCTAGGGTTTGAAGAACGACGACTTTGGGAGCTTTTTTATTTGTTCTTAGGGTTCATTTCTAAACTCTTTTATTTTTGATCTCTTTGTTATTTAAACATTGCATAATCAAGATTCTTGATATAAGTAGCTAATTTCCCTAGTTCTAGGGTTGTGGCTACTGGATGATTGTATCTTATTGAAGTTTTATGGATTGAAATTAATTATCATATGAATCAATCTTTTGTTCTTATTTTTGTATTTTGTGCTTGATCACCACTGAAATAAACATCTTGTCTGAACTGAACTTGGGAGAGGGATAAGAGGATAGAATGTGGGGCTAAAGGAGCATGATTTTCTCTTATGATCTAGAGCTAATTTGTATCTAGGATAGGGATATACCTAGAAACTGTACTTGGTTATTAGGCAGGACGAAATCTAAATGCTCGTTAATTTTTCAAGCCTATCCCTGCTCAACGATGTAGTTAGGCTGCCAATTATTGTAGGCGATTAGAGGTCGGGAGACCATAATCATATTTTTAACCCTTTGATCATTGATTCGATAGTTAATTATTATCTATTTTACAAGATAATATGCATGAATCCTGAAGTGAGCTGCAGCCCTGGACTTTACCCAATCATTGTTAATCACATTAGTTAAGCTTTTAATTAGATTTTAGATTATAGAAACATTCACTTCTTTGTTTTCAATAACACTTGTTTCTAATTGAAAGTATTGGTAGGATCGAATTATTTTAATCTTGAGTCCCTATGGGTACGATACCAGACTCTTAAAAAGAGGTACTTTAATAATTGAACGACCATGTACACTTGTGTGTGCGATTGGACGCAACACGACCCTCCTTCAATTGTACACTTTTGTTGGTGGCAATAGAAGCATGACTCGTTTATGAAAAAAAAATCCTTCAAGGCTTGCAAGATTGCAAAGAAAGGTTTTTTCCTATGTAATATTTTGTAGATTCATTATGAAATGACTAGATTTATGTAAGAAATACCAATAAATCGGGAATATCTTTTTAGCCATCTTTATATCATTTACTTTCTAGGAGTCTTTTGGCCTTATCAAAGACTCACGGGTAGGAAATATAGAAAACTTGTAGTACTTATTTCTTTGTCGTTGCTGTTCTTTCTTCTGTTTGTTGTGCAATGTTCTCTATTTAGCATTATTTAGTTGTTTTAGCTACTGCTCTCATATCTGTATACCCCTTTTTAGACTGTTTGAAAATGTGTTTTAAGCCGGGGTCTATCAGAAACAACCTTTGTCTCTATGAGGCAAAGGCAAGGTTTGCGTAAACTCGACTCTCCCCAAACCCCACTTATTGGATACCTTGGGTATGTTATTGTTGTTGTTGTACTTCTATTTTTTTATTTTTTTTTTGTAATGTTGACTTGGTCAGTGAAGATTCATATAGCCTATGCTAACTTGTATGAAGCTAAGATGTAGTTATTGTATTTATGCAATGTGTGTAGTCTGTATTTTGACTTTTAAATTGTTTTATGTTATGTTTGTGTGTTTCAAGCGAAGAGTGTTGCATAAAAAGGCGCAAGAAAGTATAGATACCGGATGATGATCAAGAGAGAATATGGTGAGGAATTTTGAGAAGAGGGAGACTAAGCTTATGAATTGCGGAGGCATATAATTGGAATAAATGACTTTAAATTGTTGACAGTCATTGGTAAAGGCACATTTGGGGAGGTACATTATCTTTTTTAACTCTATTCATTGGATTGGTTTCTAATTCATTTTTTCATGATGTAAATTTCTTTAAGAAGATATCAAGATGATAATCGTATTTCTCTATTTGCATATTGGAATAATTTGGGCTCGAGTAGAGTAGAATAGATATAGAGGACTCATATAGCCTATCTTAATTAGTTAAAAATTGGAGCATAGTTCATTGATTGATTGATTTTAGTAGTTTAGCAAGAATCAGATACTTGGATCAACAAATTAGATGCCCCTTTTCAATGGGAGTAACTTAAAATATGTCTTGGTTTTTGTATTAACTGACTTAAGGACTAAAGTTTATGCATATGCAAGTAATTGAACTTCAAAAGTAAAAAAAGGTGCAAATAAGTGTTCCTATTAAGGTAGAAAGCTGTTGCATTTGGTCACCCATTTTATCAAATGTAGCAGGTGAATTTTACCTTTTTTCATTATTCATGAATTCATGTTGCTATATTTTGTTTGCCTCCTTGAAATACGAAGAATATATGAAGTAATTCAAGGTAAGAAAAACCTAAGAATCGTAAGTATGTGACTCACACTAAAGTGTGTCGTAGCATAGATTATGATTTATCTTTCCAAACAATTGTCATACCATTGGCTGAAAATATACTTTAATTACTTGGAGAAGTTTATTTTAAAGAAACATTTGGACAAAGTATACTTGATACAGTGTTAATCATTGAACACATTTCTAAATTACATTCATAAGTCTTCTCCCTATTTCTTTCTTTGTTGCTCTCTGTTGTGGGAACATATGAAAGATTTGAGCTAGCAGACCATCAATGAAGAGAGCAATAAATGTCACTGCAATATTAATGGCACAAATGATGGAATAGTTAGTTAATTTTTGTTTTTGATCATCCTACTCAATATATAGAGCTGACCAAGTATTCATACAACACCCATCTTTAATCTTTAACTAACAAGTAGTTATAACTTTCTCAATGACTACTCAAAACTAAGTCCAAATTACCATTCCTAAAGACAATAATGCCTAAAAGCGACATGGTTTTTACTATCCTCTGGTTTTGAGCTGTTGTTATAGGAGCCAATTATGAATTAGTCTCAATTGAATCCTTGGTGATGGGTGTTAGAGCTGTCCAAAAAGACGTAAAGACCATGATACTTACTTGGCTTTGTCTGTCTATTACTATTTAAGTTATAATTCTCTCTCTTTCTCTGTGGCGATATCTCTTAATGCACTTATTTAGTTCAGTCATAGTTTTAATTCCTGCAGAGGTTCTCTGATTATAGAATGTTTGTCACGCCCTAAGTTGAACAAGGCGGATAAGTACATCTGTTATGCTAATGACATGTGCTAAACCAATAAATCCCTATACGAGACACAAATGATGAGATACTATACATATACGATACAAACCAACTAGCTATAAAGATGTGATGGACAGATGAAACTATAATCACATGTGACAACGTTACAATGTCTACGAAGCTTCTAATGGAATATATATCAAACACGTTATGAATGGTCGGGACATGGCCCCAACATACCCAATTATAACTATAAGAATTTATTAGTCGTCCTAGATACCTGTTAGCTCCAGGATGGAATGAAGCTCATTGACACTCTGCTGAGTATGCTAACTTGTATACCTTCCCCTACATTCATGAAAATGCAGTGTCCCCGCAACTGGGACATCAGTACATATATAACATGTACTGGTATGTAAAAAATAGAGAATAATAAGTATACAAAAGGATGCTCAACGAGTCAGATAACAAAACAAACAACTATAGACAACTGAAAACTGGATTCTCCCATTGGAACTATAAATTAAATTGACAGATTCATTATATGAAACAGTAACCTATGTATTTGCCTTATTAACTTATCATATAACGTCTTATAAGCTATTCATTATTATCAAGCGCCTAGTAATTTGCCTATGATATCCTATGACTATTTCTAAACAAATGATCATATGAGGGCCTATAGAAGGTGATCTATGTGAATTGTTAAGGCATATGTGCTCAAATACTCATGTTTATGATGCTATACATAGAATTTTTATCGAGATCGAACACAAGGTGCACCCTCCATGGGCTCGTTATGAGGGTCTTTCCTGCAGGCCATATGTGCCATATTTTGGCTCAAGCCAGGGAATAGTTCATGCCATTCATGCTTGTTGGAAATAGATACACCCATTGATGGGTTGACTAGTAACTTGCTTCATTCATGAAGTTACAACTCCACTAAATGACTCCCTATAGTACAAGAAGAAGAGTTATGTATTCTTGAATGGAGTGGGAGTTATAGGATAAGGGGTAATGTAACTCTTGAATGAATAAGAGTAACAAGTCTTAACCTTGTCTTATAAAAGGGAGGACTTGGGGTCATCCCAAAAAAAAAAAAACACTCAAACAACACAAGAAAGGAGTTTCTTAGATAAAGAGTGTAGTTGTTGTGGATAACAATAGACAACTCCATAGTGATCTTGTAAGAAACCGCTTAGGTAGTTGGTGGTGATAGCACTTGATCCTATAACAAGAAGGTATGTATAATTCCGCATAAATCTCCATGTTTAAATCCTTCATTGGTATCAGAGCAAGGATTGTTAGATGTGATTATGTTTTCATCATTGCATCATAAAAATTTAGTGATAAGAGGATTTTCGATTTTATTACATTTCGAAAAACTTTTTCATTTTTTTATAAATGTACTGACTTCCGGCAAAGTTATCTCCTAGAGTGGACTGACAAACTGAACAAGACATATATTAATAGAAATATATTTTCGATAGCTTCCCATCGATATATTATTTGTAAAATTTCAATATCGGATGAAGGAGATATGGGTGTTGAAAGTTGGCTGCCAAAGAAAAAAAAAACTGCTTGAAATTCCAGCAAGACTGCCCAACTTTCAAGCTCATTTTCTCCCCCTTCATGTTTTGATGTGTGCAAGACATATATCCATGGAAAGATACTTTCAAAACCTTTCCAACGATTTTTGACATCAAATAAATAATCGTGAGTGCTGAAAGTTCACTGTTACAAATTACAATAGGGAAATTTTGTAAGTTCTAAAAGTTTACCAGTCAAATTTTAAAATAAATAAATAAATAAGTAATCCATGATTATGGTTTATGTTATTTGTGTGAGACATGTATATTGAACGATTTATATATATATATATATATATATATATTGAGTGCGAGTTCTTATTGATAGACAACTTTTCTTATTTAGAACTATCATAATTTATTAGCGGACAATTGATTTAAAAATAATATTGGCATGCTTAAAGTTACATGTGATCAAAGTAAGACAAACGTAGACTTTTGAACATGGCTTCTAGCTAAACAATATTAATTTGGATGCAATTTGGTGGCATATAAAAGAAATAAAAAATTGTGTTTTGTGCTTATTTGTCTATGTCTTCTATGTGCGAAGAAAAGTTTATAAAATGGCTTCAAAGACTATCATTGCTGAATTGAATAAGGGTGAAAAAATTAAATGGTGATAATTATGTCATTTGACACCGTAAGATTCAATACATTCTTGAAGAGCAAGAGGTTTTGGAGACCCTAAACCATGTGATGGTTGCGCCGGCGGGTGAAGACACCCAACAACATGAGATAAATCTTTAGACTTTTCAAGTCTGGAAGAAAAAAATAGTATTGCTCGCATAACGTTGGTGAGTAGTATGGACGATGATCTTATGTGTGAGTTCGAATCTTATCCAACGGCCCAAGCCACGTGGATGGCACTGAAAGATAAGTTTGGTGACACTTCTGCTACAAAACTTAGGAGGTTGACCATTAAGTTTGACACCTATAGACTGCACCTTAATTCATTGATAAGGCAGCATTCAAGAGAGATGTCAAATATGATACGAGAACTAAAATCAGTTGGTTATAATATTTCTGATGAACAACAAGTGCAAGCTGTTATAAGATCTCTTCCTACTAGTTGGAAATACATGAAAATTCATATGACCCACAATGAAAGCACCAAGTCTTTTGAAGACATTGAGCACCATCTTGTTCTTGAAGATGAGTGTCGTGACACTTCTGAAGCAACTGATCAAGCTTTTCTAGCTGAATCTGCTGCGACTTCTAATCCTAAGCAAAAGAACAAGAACAAGAACGCATGGAAGAAAAAGGGGTCTAATAAGTCAAAGCAGAAGGGTAAATATCAATTTAAGAAGAGCGCAAAATATGGTGCTAAGAAGATTGATAGTGCCAAAGTGGAATGTTATTCTTGTCACCAGACGGGTCATTTTGCGCGGAATTGCCCGGAGAAGAATAAGGTTACATCATGCACTAAAACTTTTCGTTTTGCTTATGTCTCTAGTACTACATTAATGGCAGATGCTAATACATTGTGGACTGTTGACTCAGGAGCCACATACCACATAGCTAGTGATAGAAGATCATTTCTTGAATACCGCCAACTGCCTTCCAGGAGCAAATAGCTTTATGTAGGAAACAATGCATCAATTGAAGTGAAAGGGATCGGAACATGCAAACTAGAGTTGCAAGGTGGACGAATCCTTCTCCTACATGATGTCTTATATGTTCTAGACATTCGGTGGAATTTAGTTTCAGTTGTTTCTCTTAAATTAAATTTCAGTATGAATTTTCACAATATTTCTGTTGACATTATTTATGGCACTGAATCTTATGGTTCTCGTTACCTTTTTGATGGTTTTATTGTGTTTGACACAATTTGTGGTTTTAATTATATATATCTAATAATCATGGTTGTTTCACTTTAACAACAACTCCAATTTTAGATATAAATATTTGGCTTGCTAGACTTGGGCATATAGTCCTTGAAAGAATGAATAGATTGACAAAAAAAGGATTGTTGGGGTCCTTAACTAAAATTGAAATGTCAATATGTGAACATTGTCTAGTAGGGAAAACAACTAGAAAACCATTTGGAAAGGGAACTAGAGCTTAGTTTCCATTGCAACTCATCCATTCAAATATATGTAGTCCTAAGAGTGTGAGGGCGAGGCATGGAGCCTCATATTTCATCACATTTATAGATGATTATACTCATCATGGTCATGTTTATTTGATCTCCCATAAGTCAGAAGCATTGGAATACTTTAGACAGTTTATGAATTTGGTGGAGAATCAATTAAACTTAATAATAAAAGCTTTAAGAACTGATCGTGGGCGTGAGTATCTATTATATCAGTTAAAAGATCTATGTGATGAAAAAGGAATTGTAAGACAATTAAAAATTCCATACACTCCTCAACAAAATGGAGTAGCTGAGCGAAGAAATAGAACTTTGCTTGAAATGGTTAGGTCGATGATGGCGTAGGCTAACTTGCCAATTTCCTTTTGGGGAGATGCATTGATGTCTGCAGCTTTTGATCTTAACCGTATGCCCTCTAAGTCCATTGATTCCACACCCTATGAATTATGGATGGGTATAAAACATGACTTAAATATATTGCGACCCTAGGGGTCTACAACATACGTGCATAATTCTTCTCATAAATATGGGAAGTTAGGCCCTAGGGGCAAGAAATGCATCTTCATTGGCTATTCACAACAATCAAAGGGTTATATCTTCATTGGAGAAAATGAAGATGGAAGTATAACAGAGTTTGAGTCACGAGATGCCACATTTTTAGAGACTGAATTTCCTAGTAAGGGTGATATTGATAGAACTGTGCCATTATATGAAGTTGTGGATCATCAAGAAAATCTTCAAGATCAAAGAAGTGAGGAACAAGAAGTTATACCTTCTTTTGTTGATCCAAGTGGGAGACTTACTAATTTAGAGATTATTTCACAAGAGACAATTGTGTGGAAGAGTACATGAGGAACTATTCCGCAATGTCGATTTCATATCGAAGGGGAAGCATTAATAGTTACTCTACAAGATGATGAAGAGAATAATTTAGTTCAAGAGGCTTTTTCAAGCCCTGATAAGGAAAAGTGGATAGAAGCAATGAAAGAGGACTTGGAGTCCATGAGGACAAATCATGTTTGGGATTTGGTTGATCTTCTGCCAAGTTGAAAGACAATTGGGAATAAATGGGTTCTAAAAATTAAAAGAAAGGCGGATGGTGTAATTGAATGCTACAAGGCTCGTTTGGTGGCTAAGGGGTACACACAACAAGAGGGCATTGATTATGAAAATACTTCTCTCCAGTTGTGAGATTTAGCTCTATTAGATTGATTCTAGCTATAGTTTCAAGTATGAAGTTGGAGTTACATCAAATGGATGTAAAGACTGCATTTCTCAATAGGGAACTAGATGAAGAAATTTATATGGAACAACCATTAGGTTTTATCCAAAATGGTCAAGAGCGCAAAGTTTGCAAGCTCAAAAGGTCTATTTATAGACTAAAACAATCATATAGGCAATAATACTTAAGATTTCATCGCGCTATTACATCTTACAACTTTAATATGATCGATGAAGACCATTGTGTGTATATGAAGTGGTCTGAAACTGATTTTGTGATATTGTCCCTTTATGTGGATTAAGGTTGCGCAATGGACCGGAACTAAACAGAACCACTGGATCCGAACGAATCAGTACCGGACCAAAACGAGATGATTTGACCGGTTTGTTGACCGGTATCGGGATGAACTAGACCGGAATTACCGGGACGGATACTCGGTTCTATCCCATCCCACTATATACCGGGATGGAATCGGAATGGATTGGAACAAACCGGTATGGAACGGGATGAGATAAACGGGACGACACATCTAGCTATTTCAAAAAATGATAAATTTATTTTAGTTATTTTTATTTTTTGAATTATGAAAATATGAATTTTTTTTCTTTCTAAGTTTAAACTTTAAATTAATAGTTTTGAAATTTATAATGTAATTTTACTTAAGTTTATTTTAAAGATTTTTTTAAAATTTTTACCTATTAAGTTTACAAGTTAAGTTTAATAAAGTTTTTTTTTTAAAAAGTTTTTTAGCTTAGTTTTCAAATTTCAAGATTTGAATCTTTTGAAGTTTATAAGTTATTACTTATTAATATGTTAAAACTTATAAGTTATATTTATAACTTGTAATTTAAATAACTTAAGTTTGTAATTTTAAAAAAATAAATAAAAATAAGGATAAAACAATGACACAAATGACAAATTTAAAAAATATCAATCCAATTTATTTAAATTTGTATTACAAATTACAATTACAATTTATAACATTAGTAGAGTGCATAATTTACGTAGCCACCTTCTAGGAACGGTTCTGTTTCAACTAAGCCTCGAATGTAATACTAATAGTTGTATAGTCCCGTAAAGCCTTTCTCTAACTCAGCTATAGATTGACCGTAATCAATTACTGGTCTTGGTAAAGCTCGTTGATGTTCTTGAAGTTCCTTGCCATCGTCACTACCACATCTAATGGTTGAATCTATGAAAAGTTCATATTGACTATCTAACTTTGGAAGTCCTTGATTTCTACGCTCAACATTTATCTAATCTCTAAAAAGCACCGATATCTCAAAACTGTCTTCTACTAATGAATATCTGTGGTCTCCAATTTGAAATCTTGCTGCTCTGAAAGCTGCCTTTGAAGCTATTGATGATCCTTGAATTGCAAGCACATCCTTCACCATCCTACTATGTTTGGAAATTGAGTTCCACGAGCCCTCCACCAGTTCAGTAGTTGTGGTTTACCTTCCTCATTTGTAATATTATCTGAACCCTATTCAAGATATTTAACAAATTCACATTTATTAGAAGAGTCAAGACCAAGTTTATGTTTCACTCTACCATGGGCACATACTCGAGGCATAGACATATGAGGATTTTCAACATTATCTAAGGAACAATATTTATCATACATTTCTTTAGCAAGTAGTTTTATACTATTTTGATATGTTACCAAATCAGGTTGTTCTTCTAGTTTAATATCTAAATGTTGATAAATGTATTCAACTAAAACTTTTGCACCATATTCTTTATATTTAGGGTTGAAAAGAATTGCAGTTAAATAAATTTGAGGGATAGGAAAAAAAATATTTCTAAAATTTTGTAATCATAACTTCAATAGCACTAGTAAATAATTCATTTGTTTTATATTCAGAAAAGAGAGATGAAATCTCACATATATGTATTAAAATTTCAAAAATAGTAGGATAATACATTCCAGAAATTTTTTTAGTAGCATCATAAAATGATTTAAAAAATATTCTAAGTTCGTTTACTTTATCCCAATCACTATCATTAAGTTTTAATTCAGAATAAGCATTATGACTATTAAATTGTTTCTCTATATGTATAAGCAACTTCAAGTATATCGTAAAAGGAATTCCATCTAGTTTTTATATGTTTCAGATCTTTTTTAAACGGAAGTTTACATGCATTACAAAGCTCTTTAAATTGATTAATTCTACTACTACTATGCATATGAAAAATATAAAAACAAGCATTATCAGCTTTATCACAACTATTTTCAAATAATTTCACACCATCACTAACAACCAAATTAAATACATGCGCAACACATCTAACATGGAAAACATATTTACTAATAGGACAAATTCTAGGTTCTAGCATATTAATAGCATTTAAATTAGCAAAAGCATTATCTAAAGTAATACTAATGACTTTATCATAAAGAGTGAAAAAATCTAAAATTTCCAACACAGTAGTAGCAATATACATTTCAATTTTTTTCTATTGACAAATTTTATAACTGATAATTCTTTTTTGTAAATTCCAATTATAATCAATCCAACGCGCAGTAACAGTTAAATGATCAAAACCATTAGGACTATGACCCATATCAGTGGTAATAACAAATCTACAAGCCATTATTTCAAAATAGGCACGCAAAAATTGGCAATGTTTTTCTTGAAATTCAAAAATATCTCTTTTTACCATGCTTCTTGATAAACCTTTAAAACTAGGATTATATGTATCACGAATATATGCAATAAAACCCGGATGTTCTCCAAAACTAAAAGGTAAACCACAAACAACAACCATTTTTGTAAAATTTTCACGATCATGATCCTTATTATAGGTTCGATGTGTAAGAGGACCACTTGGGTTCGAAGTATTTAATTCACCTTGAACCATATTTGACCTTCTAGCTGATGCTCCAATGCTAGAATCTTCACAAACACTAAGAGAAGATAAATATGCAAACCACTATTTACTATGTTTTTGCATCAAATGCTTTTTTAATCCCCCCTGTTGAACCTCCACTCGCACCAGATTTATATTTAAAATGTTATTTACAAAGATTACATATACTAAAAGTTTTTTCTTCATTCAAATAACAAAATTTCCACACATTTGATTTTAAAGTACGTTGTACCTTGGTCTTGCCTCTAGTTGGAACAATAGGGGGACGACTAGTTCCAACCGGAGGATTGTCCTCCTGAGGTGGAACTTCAATACTATTGAGGTCGGGACTAGTTGGTGTATCATCTAAATCTTCTTCATCAATTTCTACTTCTTCATTTTCTTGATAATTACCATAATGTCTTTCATAAACCTCTTCGAGAATTATAGGAGTATCCGAATTAATTTCTATAGGATCGGGACGATAAAAATTAGTTTCATTCACATGAGTAAATTCATTAATATTCATTAAAACAAGAGGAAATTTAGATTTAGAAGAACTAGAACAATTATTATTTTTTGTAAACATATTTTTTACACCGTGTACAATACCTTGTTCACCTCCACTTTTTTTAGAAGACTCCATGATATAAAATTATAAATTATAAAATACGAAATTTAACAAGAACAAATAAAATATAACAAGAACAACTTACAAATAATAAATACCAAAAATAAACATAAGATTAGAGAGTGGAACGAAGTTACCACACGTTTGTGTAAAGAACGAATGATTATAACCGAAAATTAAAAAATTGATGTCGAAACTTAAAGTTTGAAGAAGATTCCTACTCCAATATTCACCAAATGATTATTGAAATCTTCAGAATTACAAAATAATATGATTGAAATTTGGAACTTGAATATTGAAACATGAAAGTCTGAAACTTTGAGAAAGATTGAAAATTGAGAGAAATTGATGATTATTAATTGTTAAATACTGTAAATACATAAATTGTAATTAAAAATATAAATAGAGGGAGTATATATAGTTTTTAGAAATTGTGATTATGTGTTGGAATTGAAAAATATAGTCGTTGGAATGGAATATGGATTGGAGTCTGAAGACATTGAAAATATTTCCGTTGCGGGCTGGGGAAGTTAGCATTGGCCAGTAGGGAGTTGGGATGGCCGGATGGGGATAGGTCGGTAGGGGGTAGGGGCAGCAGATTTTTCAGCCTTTCAGAAAAGCTGCCGCCTGGGGCATTGGGAAAGCCTATATTTTTTTAATATATTAATTATAATATAAAATATAAATTAATTAATAAAAAATAATTAACCAGAATTGGACCAGACCAGACCAAAACCTGAATAAATTAGGATAAACCTATATCGGTACATCGGTATCAAATTGTGATACCATTCTTTCCCGTGTACCGGTTCACAGTGTCCCGTTCCGTCCTGAAGACTACCGGATCGGAACAAATCGAAATGGTACTGGAACGGTATCGGACCGGTACTAGTACAACCTGGTTCGGTGCCCAGCCTTAATGTGGATGATATACTATTAGCTAGAAATGTGTTACTTTTGTAAAGGCTATAAAGAGTTGGTTGTCCCTAAATTGAAATGAAGGATTTAGGAGAAGCAAAATTCATTCTTAGTGTTAAAATTCATAGAGATCGCTCTAAGAATTTACTAGCTTTATCATAAGAATCATACATTGAAAGAATTCTTGAATGATTCAACATGAGAGATTGTAAATCAATAGACACCCCTGTAGCTAAGTGAAAATTAAGCCTTGAAATATGTCCCAAAACTCAAAGTGAAAAAGACGCCATGAAGAGGGTTCGATATTCAAGTGCAATTAGGAGTTTAATGTATTCAATGTTGTGTACACGTCCCAATATTTGTTATGCAGTGGGTCTTGTTAGTCGTTATCAATCCAATCCAGGACAAACACATTGGAAAGCTGTTAAGAGAATCTTGAGATACTTTAGGGGCATTGTTGATTACAAATTATATTATCAAGGAAGTGAGTTACAGTTGGTGGGCTACTCTAATGCTGACTGGGGTGGAGACTTTGATGAAAGAAAGTCCACTTCTGGTTATGATTTTTTGCTTAAGAATGGTACCATTGAATGGAGTAGCAAGAAACAAACATGTATAGCTTTATCAACTATGGAAGCAGAGTTCATTGCATGCTCTGCAGTGGTAAACGAAGTTGTGTGGCTAAAAAGGTTCATGGAACAATTATGGATCATTGGTAGGCCAATGGATGCAG